>JBAMNC010000003.1:0-600000 GCA_037902135.1 Cetoscarus ocellatus | reverse complement strand
AAGAGAACTGTGCTGAGATTTTGTAAAACTAAAGCAGGGTCCACACGTAAGTATTTTCTTAATCTGAAGAGATGTTTTATCTGTTAGAGACCCCACACATGAAGATTAAAAATCAGGCATTGAACAGTTTTGATGTCAACACAGCACACCACACACAGAACCATTCTGTCCCACCACTGATCTAGAATCTAGTCCTCCAAGACAGAAATCTGATCAAACCAAATCTAACAAAAACCAAGAAGAAGAAACAGCAACAACCAGAAAACACAACATGGAAGAGGACATACGAGAAGAGGGAATGATGGTGGTCTTGGGACTATTTTTGACAGAAACATCCTGGAGACAGCGTGAACACGTGAGCCGGTCCTCCATTTCTGGGGTCCAGCAAACTTTATGTTTCAGGTCAGCCATGTTTGTTTTATTTACGCCTGCTTCCTTGTTGCTCAGTCAGTTCGCTTCTTGATTGGCTACTGTTACGGCCCTGGATGTATGTTGTTATTATCTGTGGAGATGCTCTCTCCTGTGGTGTGTTGTGTGTGTGTGTGTGTGTGTGAGAGAGAGAGAGTGCGTGAGGGAGTGAGTGCTCTTGCTACTGGAGGATCTTTGCAGCAGCACTCAGGTGGCCGGGGGTGATTGGCTGAAGGAGATGCAGCCCTCCTATTGGCTAAGGGCTTCCCATCAATATGGACTGAGTCGGAGATGGATGTCGGCGTCTTTCTGACAGCAGTAGCTCCTCCTCACTGTCGGCCTCCAAACTTTGTAAACTTAGTTAACTGTGTAATTGTTTATTGGTAGTTCTTAGTTGTTGTTTTTTTTTTTTGGATTAGTTAGTTCGTTTGGGGTTTCGGGTAAATCCTTATTTTGAGTGCCAGCCTTTGCTGTCTTTTGTTTTTTTACCCCTTTTACGTAAGATCTTGGCTTTTTAGTTTGTTTTCTTGTACATACCATTTTGCCTTTGGCTTGTTTTTTTGTTCTGTACTGCAAATAAATTGTGCAAACTTTTGATAATTTTTTGGTTATTTAAGATTTGGAGTGATTTTCTTTTTTTTCCCTTTTTCCCCTTCACATATGTTATGTACCTTCCCTCTAGACGGATGCGTAACAGTTACATTCACCTCACAATTCACAGAGTCATGACTTGGAAGTTGTTGGCTTTCCCCAAACACAAAGATTTTTGGTTGCAAATATTGAACAAGTTTAATATTTATGATTGTTGGATCGACCCGTTTCAGAGCCGATTATCAGGACAAATTCACTCCTAACACCTCAGACCACAGGATAATCTTACAGGATAATCTTATAAAACAGAAGATAATCTGGAGTTTGCCGTCCTTGGTTGGGAAGGGGAAATTCGGGACAAAAACAGCCCGATAGTCTTTGTACCTCGCTTTAGCCAATCTTAAAAAGTGCAGATCTAAGGTCATTCTACACGGGATGCATTTACCTTTAACTAAATCTTTAGAATGGGAGGCTCTCTTTTTTTTTTACCAGTCGTGTGTATATCTAAGCCAAAACGGACAGGAAAATGAAAACTAAATCTTATCATTGAAGCAAATTTTATGGAGAAATAGAGCAGGGAGATGCAGCCAGAGCTCACACATGCAGTAGTTTAAACTGACATAATATTGGTAAAACAAACAATATAGAAGAGGTCATATTATGCTTTTTCCTGACTTACGTGTCCTTTCTGTGGGCTTAACACGTTTTTTACACATAACAGAATACTTCAACTGAACACACCAGATGGACCGATCAACATATTTTACTTGTTCATTGAGGAAACAGCCCATAGAAAGTGTTTGGGGAGGGCAGCTCCATCAATCACATTCATGACAGGCCAGTCAGATAATGAAGCAGGCGGGCTCTACTGCCGCAGTGTAAAGCACAAAACGTGAATCACTACATCGAACATAATCTTGCCAGAACATGTTGGGAATGGAGTGAAAATATCCTTTTCATTGAGAAATGCTTTCAGTGTTTGTTTTTCATTTAATAAATAAATGTGGTCCAGATCTAACAAAACTGCTACTGAAGCTGTTAGCGTCTATGTTAATCTCTGTACAAGCAGTCACTTCCTGCTGTTGTTTCACTCGTAGCTCCACCTCCTCCTGCTTTAAAGGATGCTGATTTGGTCGTGCCACTTTGGGCTGCCCACGATTGTTGTAGACTGGAGCTTGGTAAGTTGGATCTGCCTGATTACAGACACTGAATCAGGCATCCCAGCCCCTGATCAGATGCTCCTGAAGGTTTGGTACCTTCCTCCTCGCTCCCTCTGGACTCTAAAAACAAACATTTGTCCAAATGAAAACAGGCGGTCGACTGATGGTTCATTTCATGGTGGACGTGCTCATGATTGTTGATGGATGGGAACCAAATGAAGAGATGCCTTGTTTCTCCACAGTGTGCTCCACGTCTCCCTCCTGCTGCTCGGTTTGTGTGTAATGTTCCTGACTAAACAATCATGGAGGTAATAGCAGCTCATTGTGCGAACGCTGGCTGTCTGAACAACAATGAGACTGTGTGCTGTCTGATGTTGATGTTCCAGCAGAAGAAATGATAATAGCAGGACATCCTTCAATCCCCTTCTCTCTATTCATCCAGAAATGCATCATCTGCTGAACGAGGACAATTAGATTTGTGCTTTGGCTGCACCTGTAAGGTAAGATTTGATGAGAAAATGTGCTGCTGTTAAAAAGGTGTCCTGTTACCGCCGTCACAGCAGCAGATTTCCAGAAATAGTCTCCTCGTCTCCTTCTATCCATCAGCGATGTGGTTGACTGCCTCGCTATAAGCAATTACTGCTCCAATTGGGCTTAATGACACTGAGAGAGGCAGATCTGCAGCCGGGACTGAATAAGAGCTATTTATAAATCTTTAGAAAAAGCACCTGACGCTGCTCTGTCAGAGCTGCCGGGCTGCAGCCGCACAGAGTCGGTCCTGTTTACAGCCTGTGATTGGACCAGGTGTTTCCAAACATCAACATGACCTACCTCTGGAGCTGTGGCGTGACTGTGCACTGAGTCCTTATTCTTATCTGCAGCATCGCTCTGACAATCAGTCCTGTTTCATGTGGACAAAACAACTCAGAGACCTGCAATCTGGGGTTATCGTGAAGAATTCTGGAGTCCAGAAGAAACCAAATCGAAAAGGTTCATCATGGCACAGTTGTTAAAGGGATACGACAATATTTTTTTGTTTTTGTGTCTTGCCTCACTCCCGAGTCCATGACAAGCAGACACACATCATTTTTTAGACGGTGCGCGCAGTAACAAGGGAGAGACGGGTAGAGCTCACCACTGCTAGTTAGCTCAGCTAAAACACTGGGAGTCAATGGGTAGTGTTAGCCTGCCTCTGCCTACAGTCATCAGATAAACTCTTCAGCAATTCTAAACAGTCCTATGTTCTTGTTGTGACTCGTTTTTATCGTGTTATGTTTTGCTGTCTTTTACTATCATCATATTATCTTCTTCTACTCCTAAACAGAGGCTTTGTTTTGTTGACCTAGAGATGTGACATTCCTGAAAAAGTCGAGTCTTTTGAACAGCCCTTTAAAGTGAATGATGAGAACCGATTTGCAGTTGTGAGTGAGCCGTTCATTTGTGAGCCAATGGCAGAGGCAGGCTAGCTATACCCACTGACTCCCAGTGTTTGAGCTAAGCTAATATCAGTGGGCGAGCTTTGGCTGTCTGTTTCTTGTTACTGCACGCAAAGTCGAAAGAATGGTGTCTATCTGCTTGTCATGGATGCAGGAGTGAGACACAACACGAAAACAAAGAAAATGTTAGCATATCTTTTAAAATGTTTTTGTAATTTAATGTTTTCTTATTATATTATTTTACATGGATGTCTACCTATGACAAAACAAAATGTAAATATTTATAATTGGATATGACACAGTGAGTTTAAATTACCATAATTTTGCAGTTGATTCCCATGGAACATTTCTGGAAAGCAAAAAGGTCTATAGATAGATAGAATACTTTATTTTTTGTGATTAATATTTTCATTTCCATTTTTGCATCAATACAATAAAAAAGTGAAACTTCAGCAGCTCCAAATGGTCCTGTGTGCTTGTTGTGACTCATTTTTATTGTGTTATGTTACATTATCTTCTACTATCATCATATTATCGTCTTCTACTCCTAAACAGTGGCTTTGTTTTGTTGACCTACTTCAGCGGTGGTTTGCGCTATGATGTGACGTTTGCGAAAGAGTCGAGTCTTTTTGAACAGCTCTTTTAAGTGAATGATGAGAATCAGAATCAATTCGCAGTTGTGACTGATCCATTCATTTGCGAGACATTTTGAAATCAAATTGCCTAGGTCCAGACAATAAATATCCAAGTCAACAAGGTCCAGATCATCATTGTCAAGGTTCAGATCAGTGGCGTCTAAATCCAGCTTATAAGTGCAAAGCATCTCTTTAGTGTCTGAGCCACTTCTGTACTGTCTGCATCCAGATCATTATTGTCCAGTTACAGTTTTCCAGTTTCAAGATCCAGAAAATATCTTTCTGGGTCCAGATCATCGTTGCTAGGTTCAGCATTTGTGTCCAGGTCCAGCTCTTCCTCATAATGTCTAGGTCCGGATCATAGGGCCCTGATTATCAGTGTCCAGGTCCAGAACAGCAGTATCTGGGGCAAGATTTTTTATAAAAGATCATCACTGTCCAAGTCCAGCTCTAAAGTGCAAGGATCCACCAATTCAGTGTCTGGGCCCAGATCAGTATTGTCCACTGCTAAATCAATAATTTCTATGTCTGGATTATCAGGTTCCAGATCCAAATATACAGTAGATAGATCCAAAACAACATTTACAGGTCCACATTTGGTGCAGATTGTTGGGTCCAGCTTTTGTGTCCAGGTCTAGGTCTTCAATGGCAAAGCCCTGATCCATCATGACTGTCATGGTCCACATCAACAGAGTTCAAGTCGAGATTACTTTTGTCAAGTCCAGCTTTACTGCCTTGTCCCAGCTTTTCAGATGGCCAATCTGTTTTCCCAACAGAGCTATGTAGACTTGATTATGCTGTCTTTGGTATCCTGCTGTCGGCCTCACTACCCCTTTAATTCAAAGAGACATGACAACGGCGTCTCACTGACAAAGACAGCAGGGATTTCATCTTCCTTCTAAACTTGTACACTTGTATATTTGTGGCAGAAGTTTAGTTATTTGCCGACATTATTCCCAGGAGGTTGGGTTGCAGACTTCACAGTAGCTTCTTCTGTTTTACCTGCAGTCAGCTAATCCCTCTCCTGTAAAAACATACTCCCCATGTCGGCGTGCGTCATCCATCTCTGTCCTTCACAGCTGGCTGCAGCGTGGAAACACATGACAGCTCCAACCTGAGTGTCCATGTGCTGATTGATATCTCCATTGTCACTCCTGCTCAGAGATAATGGAAATGAATGACGGCATGTGCGGAGTCTCCGATTTTATGCTACATTACTCTCCACCAGCAGAGGCTTAGTCCAAACTCAGGATTTACTTTAGCAGCTCCTCTGCCTCGATCACGACCACACTTGCTCCTGTGTTTTTGTGAAAGCTCTCTGCGGAGGAGGGGGGATTCATAATTGGGCAGCTGGGGTCCAAACAGAGTGATTATTATGATGTGGGTTTGAGTCCTTGTCGGCTCTCTCTTTCTTCTCCTTCATGGTATTGGATTGAATTCAGTTACAGAGAAGCAGTGGGAGTGAGAGCAGCTGATTCATCTCTATTTATCCAAACCCCTTTTGTGCGGATGGTTTGTCATCTTTAATTTAATACAAGGTTCATGTGAAAGGGTCTCTTATTATTGCAGACCAACAGAGGATAAATACAAACCCTTCAGCTCCTCTTCAGAGTTTATCATCATTATACTGTATTTAAATGTCTTTCAGCGTGCAGTGATGGATTTGTAAGCTGCAAACATGGACTAAATAAAAGAAGAGGGAGGGCCTGCACAAAGAAACAGTCAGATTAGCACTCCAACTGTTTTCACCTTGGACATTTGGAAGTAGAAGTAACAAAGCTACTGTTATAATGAGGGATGTGGCAATTCTCAATAAAATATTGAACCATTTAATACAAGCAGGGATGTCCCAATATTGATCAAAAGTATCTGATTGAGCCTGATTTCAGCTTTTGTTAACTGATCAGGAATCAGATTTTAAAAAATAATCTCACTGTGATTGTTTTCGCCACTTTTCGTCTGTTAAGCATGCTTTACCGTAGGCCTTAAATGCACGTGTGATGTAGCGGTAGCAGTCTATGTTAGCGGTCCAACGGCGACTCTCAGTGTCTAAAAAACCACCGCTTAACATGGACGTAGAACTAGAACTGCTTTTTGTGCACACAGTTATAACACCAAATATGATACGAAGCGGTTACTGAAGCTACGGGGGAAATGGGACAGGCTGCAGTTGCAATGCCAAAAAAATAACAGAAACAGAGGCTCAATTAATCGCTTTGGGCGGCCATGCCATTGCTCCGTGGTGGACAATGAAGGACTTTTAGTGTCTTATGGAGCTTTTAGATGCATTCTATGTCCGCAACAATTCAGATTGGGTTTGTCGCGTCATAAATTCTGTTCTTCCGCCAATCAGAACTCGCGACCCCTCTGGCTTGGAGGTCTTCCCATTTAAAATTGCAAGGTAAAAGTTTACATATTTGGGCATTGGAGTGACCAAATCCTTTAAATCCTTATACGAGGCAAACTTCCCCCCTCTGGTTGCCAAACTAAGAGAGAACATACAATTTTGGAGATCCCTCCCTCTTTCCCTTATAGGCAGAGTCAACGCTATAAGGATGGTTTTTGTGCCTCAAATCCTTTATCTTTTTCAGAATATTCCTGTTTTTCTCACAAAGGCTTTTTTCAAGAAACTAAACTCAATCATACTTCCTTTTCTGTGGGATTAAAAGACACATAGACTTAGTAAAAATCACCTTTGTAAGCCAACTTCAGAAGGTGGTTTGGGTCTCCCCAATTTTTCTTTATATTATTATTCCTGTGCTCTTCGCACAGTGATCATGTGGTTAGATCACACGTTCACAGACCCCATCTGGATTAAAATGGAAAGGGAGAGCTGTGCCCCATTTGATATAAGTGCGATTATACTGGCACCAACTAAGATAAGCAGATCCACGTACAGTAATAACAAACTGATTCACAGTACAATTCGTACCTGGAAACAGATGAAAGTCCATTTCAAATTAGATTATGTTTCTGGTTGTTTACCAGTTGCTAGGAATCCTACATTTGCCCCATCCAATACAGACTCCACCTTTACAACCTGGAGGGACCTGGGTATTCGGACTCTCGGCGATCTCTTCCTGGGGGTAATATTTGCCTCCTTTGACCAGCTCCAGATTCATTACGGCCTTGGCAGGAATAATTTTTTTCGTTACCTGCAAATAAGGGATTACGTGAGGAAATATTTTCCCACCCTAGAGAAAGCTCAAACAGTTTGGTTAGATGACATCTTAAAGATGCGGAGTAGGGAAAACCACTTAATTTCTCGGGTCTATAGGCCATTATTAGACAAATGTTCTCCGTCCATGGAGAAAATTAAAGCCCTCTGGGAACAACAGCTGGGAGTGGATATTGGGGATGTCCTATGGCAAGATGCACTAGAGAACATACACAGATGTTCTGTTAACACTAGACACCGCCTTGTTCGATTTAAAGTTATCTATAGATTGCACTACGCTAAGACAAGGCTTCATATGATATACCCAGATGTCTCCCCAATATGTGACAAATGTCTCACTGAGGAAGCCACTCATCTCCATAGCTATGCATTATGTCCTAAATTATCCTCCTTCTGGTGTACAGTATTTGGAACTTTATCAGAAATGTTGAACATCATATTGACACCCGACCCACTTTTCATCATATTGGGAGTCTCACCTGACCTGTCCTCTCTCGATAAATGCCAGCTCAAACTACTGTCATATGCCACTGTTGTAGCATTGAAACTGGAATTAAAGTTCTGGAAAGGGAAAGAGGTCCCAACCACTAACATGTGGTTGTCTGAAATTACGAGACTCTCTCACCTGGAGAGAATAAGATATGCTCTGATAGATAAACTAGGTCAATTTGATAAGATATGGCGACCTCTTCTTCAATATCTTGAATATATAAACTGACTCTTAATTTTTATTGTTTTCTTTTCCTTGTTATGTGACTCAACCGATGAAACCCAATGTTCTGTTCTGTCCGGTGGGGGGGGCTTTTCTTCAATTGCATTGTTCTTTGTGGTTAGGCCTTTGCGCCCACTTTGTTGAATTGTCTTGTTGAAAAGGTGAAAATGAATAAAATATTTGGAACAAAATTCTGTTCTTCCGTCCCTTTGCCTCTGCCTGGATGGACACATCTCTGGATGTATGTGTATGTGTACAAATATACATATTTTATATATTTATTGACGTCTTGTTTATGTGTTTGATGACTGTGTGCGTTTGTGTAAAACTGTTGAATGTGCTGCTGTCAAGGCCAGGACACCCTTAAAAAGAGATTTTTAATCTCAATGAGGTTTTTTCCTGGTTAAATAAAGTTTAAATAAATTAAAAATAAAAAATATTCGTATATACGCATATATGTATATCTATAAATGAAGAGTATGGCTTCAGCCTGCTCTATTGAGATTATGTTATGCTTTTGGTAAGTTTTGATCCCAAGGACAGATATTTAGAAAACTGGATCGAGGGCCAAAAAAGCTGATTGGGGCATCCCTAGTTTTGTTCTTGAGACAGTTGCAGGTAGCAAAGCATCATTCTACTTACATTTTACTAACATACTTATTATCAATCAATCAATCAATCTTTATTTGTATAGCGCCAGCTCATAACATGTTTATCTCAAGGCACTTTACAACAGAGCAGGCTGAAGACAAACTCTTCATCTATAGATACACACACACACACACATATGCATGTATATACACATATATACATTCAGAGATGTATGTATGTGTATATATGTAAGTGACTAAATTTATGGTCTATGGTCCGGACTATAAATCTGTCCTTACCATATTTGTCTCTGCTGAATCGATTTATTCGAGTTTATCCTCTTAAGATGTGGCATCTCCTTTAAAGGAGGATAGTAAAAAGTATAATAGCATATAAGTAGTACAAAACATTCTATATTAAACTACAAAGTACTACTTGTGCCAAGGTGAGTAGCCACAAATCCAGTAGCTCCGTCCCTGTCCTGCATTGTTTTGCTTGTTTTGTGGTTTTTTTTTTTTCCCTTTACATTTTGCACTAAACTTATAGAACAAATCATTACTGATCTTATGGAGACTTTGTCATTACCTCGTTTCTGCAGCTGACGCTTTGAACAACGGGACGAGCCGACAGAGGTATCGAGGCTGCAGAGCTGGAGCTAAGGTTACAGCTAGGCTAATGGCCAAGTGGTGGAGATACAAGCCCTCCGTTCAGATTGTGATGGGATACGTGAACTGTCTAACAAACAAGATCGATGAGCTGGCTGCCCTTGTGAAACACGACAGGACAGAGAGTGCAGTTTACTGGGCCCCATGGAAGGCTAGCTAACCCGGAGCACCCCTGATGCTAACAAGGATCCAACAGGGTTCACTACAGCTTTCCAGTTTTCCATCCACCCATCCATCTATCTGCTGTAAACTAGAGATTGAGATCTTAAACTCCTCAGGAAGATGTTTGACTGAAAAACTCAGCTGAAACAGTCCCATGGACTCTGCTCCTCCTGACTTTAGATGGAGGTTTTTACTCCACGCTGTTTCTGTGAGAGCTGTTCAAACTTTATCATTCACATGTCACTAATTTCAGGACTTGAATGTTCATGATTTGACCGTTTGCCACACAAACTCTGGCACTTTTGTGGCACCTCTCTGTGCTGCAGTCACGTCTCTCTGCGAGGTCTCTGAGCTGATATGAAGAGATCTGAGAACAACTTTATTTGTCTGGGTCACGATCATCACCTCTTTATCGATGGTTTAGGTTTGAAATGCCAAAGGATGAACATTTGAAAGTCTCGTGGGAGCTCTGATGTAAGAATAATACACAATGATGTGAGCAGGCTGTAAATCTCCCTGCAGTCTGGAGTGATTTATCTCTGCTGCAGAAAAGGTGAATCTGTCAACAAGCCATGATCCTTTAATAAATCTACAACAAGCTGTCAGTGGGAAAAAGCGCAGGAGCGAAGATAAGGAGAGGGCTGCATACATGCTTAAAGGAAATGATCACACAAAGATACTGACGTGGGTCTGATTCTGCGTCAGTCTTTCTTGAAAATGATTTTAATATCTGATAAATTGAGAGTCTTTCTGCTCCATTAAAACCAAAACAGAGCACAGATTGTAGATTTTCCAATATGCTCTGAGGACGGCTGCTTGTCTTTCACACTTCCAGTTCACACACTCTGATTTTCACCGCCAATTACACATAACACTCACACCACACACTAACACACACAGCTACACACTTTATCTGGAATCAGCTGCCGACTGGTCACACTGCGGTTTATTATCAGTCTGGAGAATTTCATCTAAATTCAGTCTGACTGCGAGGAGCAGCAGCAGAAAAACCTGCGCCCTGACATTTCCCCGCAGCATCTTCTGGAAGCTTCTTACCGAGCGTCCACTGGCTGCGTCTGCGTCTGATTGGTCCTAAGATGCTGAATGGTGGAAATGTTGCAGTAAAGAGTGTGTTTACAAATGTCAGGCCGGCCCTGCCACACTTGTAAAAGATAACATTACAGAGCTCAGAGGACGCAGACTCCCACAATCAGGAGATAATGGAGGGTGACTTTTACAAATGTGAAGAGGTGGCCTTTTCATGAGAAATTCCATCAGCGGTGGACGCCGCCGCGCTGACGGTTGAAGCCACCAGTGCATGACAGATGTTTTTCTGTCTAAAGCTGAATGGACCTGCAATCCAGGAATATGAGACTAAAAATATAAAAGTGGTTCAAGACGAGGAATGAACTGACCAGGGTTCATTTTTGGATGATGAACACTTCCTCCACACTTGTTCTTTGTGCTCTTTTTTATGTCAATTATCAGTTTGTTAGGAGTATAGAAGGCTAAGAGTAAACAAGAGTTCAGCTGCCACTGACCCCTCTGTCAAGCATGATAGCATCACTGCATCCAGAAGGTGCTCTACTGGATTGAGATCTGGTGACTGTGGAGGCCACTGGAGTACAGTGAAGAAACCAGTCTGAGATGATCTGAGCTCTGAGACATGGAGCTGCTGAAGTCTCCATCAGAAGATGGTCCCCTGTGGTCATAAAGGGATGGACATGGTCAGAACAATCCTCAGGTAGGCTGTGGGGTTTGAACCATGCTCAGGTGGGACTAAGGGGCCCAAAGTGTGCCAAGAAAATGTCCCCCACACCATCAGCAGCAGCTTGACCTGTTGATCCAAGGCAGGATTGATCCGTGCTTTACATCCATTGTTGTTATTGGTTTACAACCACATTGAATACCTTTACAATAGGGCTGGACATACAGTGCCCAGCATAAATGAGTACACCCCTATAAAAAATAATGTATTAATCAATATCTAAATGAACAAAAGAACAATTTCCAAAGTTTTGACAAAGCTGAGCTTGACATAACATTTTTTTTACCATAAGATGAAAATAAGGGTAATATGATAACTAAAATTTTGCTTTGCTCCCACCCCGTTGATTGGGGTGTACTCATTTTTGAATCCTGATCTTAAATTAAGAAAAATACTTTTTTGTGTGCAACTTAAAAAATCTTGTTTGCAATCAATGGCCCACATTTGGGGGAGTATTTTGTGATGTAGTATGCCATAGAAAATGTTGATTTTGAAAGAAACTAAAGGGTTTCTGACAGATCTGAAGGGGTGTACTCATTTATGCTGAGCACTGTATATCAATAACACCAATTAATTTTAATTATTTCCTGCAGAAGATTTAAAAATTAAAAATCAACATTTTTTCTTGACTTACTTCAGTTGTAAGTTGCTGCAAAGTTTTAAAGTATAAATATTAAAAAAATACAGCTTTCATGATGGTAAACCTTGTCAGGTTTTGCACTGGGATTTTTGCTGGCGTATGTTTGTTGTTTCACGCAAAAACTACCGGGCAGATTTTGCTGAAACAATCAGGAGATGTTGATAATGGCCCAATAACCTTCATTAGTAACGATCATTTTTGCTCAATAACTGTCTAACTAATAATGCTATCAACATCATTCTGAGTGCTAGGTGTGGGTTTTCAGGGTCATGAATCATATTATGATGGTAACTTTGTCATGGAGCTGTTCCTTATAGATGTAACAGCAATATGTGAGCTACCTTGGTGGAGGTTTGCACTCTCTGAGTGCTTAATTCGTTATTACTGAAGCTCAAAATTCTGATCCTAGCATTTTAAACACTCATAATATTTTCCACCATATCTCCCCTGTAAATCCCCCGCTCCTGGTATCAGTGTGATATGTTCTCTTTAACATGCACTCCCCTCTCCATCGAGCCCTCTCTGAGTCACAGAAACATCTCCTAATGCACTGACCCTCCGCCCGTGTTCCCGCAGACCATTGTGTGAGCGAGGCTGATGCCCGCCGGATGAACAGCGCTCCACACAGAGAAAAAAGAGCCTTTCCTTTCAGCCAGGGAACATGACTACACATAAGAGCGCTCACTTTTTAAGAGCTGAGTGAATCATTTTCTCTTTCCTGAGGGAGTTGGTCATTCTGGTGAGCGTGCACTCTGCAGCCTGGACTGTATTAGCGCACGAGGAGAGTCTGTGTGATCCAGGCCACTCAAACCGCAGTAATCTGTGAAAAAGTCATCTGTTTGATTGACACGAATGCTTGGTATGTTCTTTTCTGTCTCCTGTCGTCAGGTTGTTGTTGGATTAAACCCCAGGCACAGACTGTACTCTGTGTGACCTCCTCTCTCTGCCAAGGTCGATGAACCTGCGCTGGTAACCGTTACACCTCTGTATTGTTGCTTAACACTCTCCCCGGGGCCCCGAGGTGTGTGAAGGCAGCAGGTTTGATGTATAGACTATCATGGCTCTGCTGACAGCCGGGGTGTTCGTCCCTTAATAAACTGTAGTCTATGAATACAGTCTGTTTCTATATATCTATGTTCAGTCCCAGGAGGCGAAGGGTCACATTTTTAACAGTGCACTCTCCAGAGGACGCGGCAAGGATATATCGATATACTTTCAAACAAGTTACAGGGTCAGCAAACTTGGTTTTATCAACACAGTCTGACTGATTTTAACTAGAGAAAAAGGTTTCAGACCTAACATGAAAACACTTACGGTATAAACCACTGACAATACTGGTATCAGCAGATATGAAAATCTTTGCCAATATTTACAGCCGAAATTTTGACCATGCAAACATGTAATATTTATAAAATAAACCATGATTTTTTTTTTACCTTATCATCACTCAATGTGTACTTTAATAAATAAAAAATATTAGTTATAGAAAAAGGCTGTTTGCTATTTTTTTTACTTGTGTTTATGCATATATACAGTGTATACATACATTACATTTAGTATTTACTATATTATTATTTTTCACTTCTTTGGTTGTTGTCTCTGAGTTGGTTCTTGCTGTTTTATATACATAACAATGAATAAAAAAAGTATTATTTATTTAAAAAAATCTTGTTTATCTTTTTTTCTCTTCCGATTTTATTTATAGAACATTTGAAACATTTTAGACAGGCAGTGTGGTATACAACACAACGTATAAAATATTAAAATATAGAAAAAACATCAGTTGTCACATCTGAATGTCAACTCCCTTCACCACCCAATAGGTGGTGGCCATTTAACTAAAAAAATAAAATAAAAATAATAACAATAATAACAAATAAATAGAAAAACAATGTTCAATAAGATAAATACCCATGAGTAAATAAAAAATTAACACACGTCAATCCTCCAAATGATTTCATCAAGCCTTTTAGTGTAAACCTGAGCTTTTCAAGCTCCAAAATCTTGCTTTTCTTGCTTCTTACAGACATAGACTGTAACCATGAAAGCAACAGGTCAGTTTTAGTAAAGCAGAGACTTTGTGCTCTTGACACAAAATATTGGTATCAGTCATGACGGCTTTGGCATATCAGGTAAGCTTAGTCTGTAAGGGTTGACTTGAGGGTCGTCAGTTCAAGTCCTGATAAATATAAGTTGGCTTGATAGCTGTGGGGGGAGGCAGGCTGACCTCCTGGGGCACTGCCACCGTTACAGCAGGTGGTAACGCAGCTCAAAAGGTTTGGTGTCCCATGCCCTCTGGAGCCTCGGGGCGTAGGGTTTGCACCCTTAAAGGATAAGTTCGGTTTTTTGACACCTGGACCTTATTTTTAGGATTAAATATGCTCGTAGACTCACCCAGACAATTTTGGCGGAGCTCAGAGCCGTTTTCGAGCAATTTAGATCCATTCGACGGCGTTTTTCTCTCATGCCAAAGTAGCAGACGGGGCCAGAAATCGTATTTTGGGGGGCATCAATACGTGTTTCCTCTGGTCTCAAGTCCCACTCTGAGCAGCAAAGGCACTCCTCCTCTGTTGCCATTGCCGTGCAATGTCCACAACAACACCACCAGTTAGCCCCCATCCGTGGACGTGCAGTGGTTGCTTGTTCTCTGGCCAGCTGTTCGGCTCTTTCCCTCTGCATCCTCCTTTCAAATAGCTCCTCGTCGGTATATTCTGGCTCAAAACGACACAGGCATCCATTATACTCAAAGTCATCGTCAGACACTTCTACATCGGATAAATATTCCGCCATGTTGCACAAAAATAGCCGTGTAGCCTAGCAACAACAGCGGCTCTACTCATTTATAAAATGTAGCTGAAATGAGTGAGTTTCGCAGCAGATGTTTAATTTAGGGGCTTCGATTTCTGGCCCCGTCTGCTACTATGGCATGAGAAAAAATGCCGTTGGATAGATCTAAATTGCTCGAAAACGGCTCCGAGCTCCGCCAAAATTGTCTGGGTGAGTCTACGAGCGTATTTAATCCTAAAAATAAGGTCCAGGTGTCAAAAAACCGAACTTATCCTTTAAAGTTTATCGCACGTTAGCACCTACAAATGAAGTAGAGTTAACGTTGCTGGTGGTGCAGACGAGTCGTCAGGAATGATTAACGATGACATGCCGACCCTGCATGTACTCCCAAACCTGACCTAAGGGTCTGATCAGGGCGCAGCTGCACCAAATATGAGACCAGGAGAAAAAACCCAGGGAGAGCTTGTAGAGAATCTGCGTCCAGGTTGCACAAATTCTAGGAATTTTCAATGCTGGAAACTTTTCATTGGGATAAACAGGATTTATGGGAATAAATGGAATTTCTGCTTGTCATGGACTCTTTTTTGTAATTTAATGTTTTCTTATTTTATTATTTTACATGGATGTTTACCTTTGACAAAACAAAATGTTTATATTTATGTTTGGATATGACACAGTAAGTTTAAATTACCCTAAATTTCCAGTTGATTCCCATGCAACGTTTCTGGAAAGCAAGAAGGTAGATAGATAAATTTACTCTATTTTTTGTGATTAACAATTTTATTTCCATTTTTGCATTAATACAATAAACCAGTAAAACCCCTCCAACATACACCACTGTGCTCCTCCTCGTACAGTCACCGCAGCTAGACCAACTGCACTAATGTAGACAAACATAAAGCTACAGACACAGGGAACAGCTCCAGAAAGGTCAATTTAACGAAACAGATCAAGCCCTGCAGCAAGGAAACAGTGGTTAAAAAAAATAATGATAACAATTAGAAAAATATAATAATAATAATAATAATAATAATAAGATACTTAAATAAATTGAAATAATAATAATAGTAAGAGAAAATGTAACTATTAAATAATGATAATACAAAGAGTAATAAAAATGTATACATCATAACAATAACAATAATAATGACTGCATACTTTATAAATCCCTTTGGGGAAGTTCAGGTCTCTAGTAGCAATAGTATTTTTGGTTATAGAAGGTAACCATGGTAACCAACAGTCCAGATCCTGATCCCCTGCCTTTGTTCAGGGTGTTGTTCGGTCTGATGTCTTTGGGAACAAAGGATCTCCTGAAGCTCTCAGTCCTGCAGAGAGACAAGTCTCCCACTACTGCTGCTTCTCTGTCCCTGCGGGATGTTGTGGACGGGACGGTTTCTAATGTCCAGGACGTCCTGCACTGTGCTGTGTGTACGTCTCTCCATCAGAGTGAGTCCAAAGTCCTGCCAAGCACAGAGCCAGCCTTCCTCACCAGCCTGTCCTGTTCCTATCAGTCATGCTGCCCCCCCAGCAGTAAACAGCATGTAAACCAGAGTGAATGTCTCATCGTTACATCACCCGAGGAGAGGTTGGTGGTCCAGAACGTGGGTTTTCAGTGACCTACAACCCTGCTGAGGTGTGGACAGAAGGACAACAGGCACAGAAACACCTCTGTTTTTAAAGAAACACCTACGTGTGGACATGTCCTCATATTCTTCAGCAGGAGACGTTTTGACAATCGCTGATTTATCGCCCTCACTGTGGTTTAATCCCTCTGATAACAGTGAGGACATTTGTGACAGTAAATGAAGGACTGAAGTGACAGGCAGCTCAGATGAAGCAGAAAATGTCATGTGTTGCTCTGACAGCAGAAGATTTCAGCAGAAGATCTCTTTGTGTTCAGAGCGTGTCGTCCTTTTTCCCACAAAGTTAAAATCTGTGATTACAGCAGAAACAAACGGGCAGGATTCAGACCCGACTGTGACGGAGGAGGTTTGGAGGAAAGGTCAGCGCAGCTCCAATTTAATCCAATCATGAAGTCAATTTACATTAAGAGTCAAAACTGGAGGCTCTGCGGGATAACAACATTTAGTTCTTTCTCTGTTTGTGGATGTTCAGACCGATTTAATTTAGATATTCTGGATTTATGAGTCAAAGTCATTTCACTCCAGCGCTGGTTTTATGGAAATTATTATTAAAACAGTAATTTAATGTTTGGAGGGAAAAGTTTGGCTGAGAGGAAAAACATTAAAGTTTGAAGTTCTTCATTTTAAAGTGACTGAATTTACAGGAAACTCTGACAAACATTAAAACTGAGGCACATGATCAGTCAGCATCCATCTATCCATCCATACATCCATCTATCATCTATTCACTCATCCCTCTATCCATAATCTGTCATTTGTCCATCCAAACATTCATTCATTCATTCTTTTTCCACCAATTCATCCATCCATCCATCCATCTATCCCTCCCTAAAACAATCCTTCAACCTGTCCATCAATCAACCAATCACTCTATCCATCCATCTACCATCCATCAATTTATTTTTATTTATTTATTTATTTGCACATAGTTAAAAGAGAGGTCAAAGAAAATAGTGAATAGGATAAACTTACATGTGCAGAGGAGTGAGAAACCCAATGTGGGCTTATTTACAAACCTCACCTCAGAGTAAATACAGATCAAATTAGCAGAAAAAAAGACGTTAAATCCTAGTAGTCAAAGAAAAGCAAACAAACAAAAATCAAATAACATACATTTCAAGAAAATGAGAGACTACACCAACACAGAAACAGAATAGAACAAAAGAAAGAAAGTGGTACATAAACCCCATTTTGTCATGAAAAAAATTACATTTGATCATCACACAGATCGTTATGAACAAAAAGACTTGACATCAAGCCTCCATCTATAACTGGACAGAAATAGAGACTGTGTCAGTGAATAAAAACACTTGTTCCATAATTGAATGCTGTGGTATTTTATTGAACTCTGACCTCGAGATGTATGATACCGTGGTAGGTACAGGTTATTGCTCTGTCTTGTTGAATAAAAGTTCACTTGAGAGTTTGGAATTGAGAACATTTTAAAGCTTTCTGGTAATTTGGTACTCGTTTATTTGACTTTATAAATTAAAGTACACATTTGAAGAATATTTATATCAGAAACAGATAATATATTACATTTAAAAAAAAAAATCAATTCCTCTATCCCTCTATCAATCCATCTACCTGTTCATCCATCCATTACTCTATCCATCCATTAATCCCACTGTTTATGCATCCATCCTTCAGTCATTACATCTTTACAGACTTTTATTTTTCCATCAGTACATCCATCCATGGGTCCATCAAATCTTCCCTTTGTAAATCTACCCATACATCCATCCATCTGTTTATTTATCAATATGTCAGTCTTACTTCAGATCTCCATCCTTCATCCATCCATCTGTCATTTGGCGGTTAATCCAGCCATTCAACCATCAATCATTTCCACTGATTCTTCCATCAGTCTATTCGTCAATTTATTCACTCATCACGCTATCGATTCATCTGTTCATGCATCCATTTATTCATCCCTCTTCAATCAGTTAATCTATCCAGACATCCATCTATCCATCATCCATCCATAGGTCAGTCTAATCATACCTTTGATATTTTATCCATACATCCATCCAACCATTTATCAATCTATCCATCCATTGATCAATCAACCAGTCATTCTATCCATCAATCTACTCGTCCATTAATTAATCCCTCTATAAATCCATCAAGGCATCCATCCACCCTGAATCCATCTACCTGTTCATCCATCTGTCCATGCATCCATGAATCGATGAAAGGATGGAAGAAGAGTTGTGTGGATACATCTATCCAGACGTTCATCCCTTTGATATTTTATCCTTACATCCGTCTTTCCATTGATAAATCTGTCCATCAACTACTAATCTCTCTGTCAGTCTTATCATCCATCCATCCATCCAATTCTTCATCCATCCTTTCATCGATCAGTCCAGCCATCCAGTTCACTGACCATACATTTATCCATAAGTCTATCTGTTCATCCATCTCATCAATCCTTTTATCATCTGTCCATTGATTCATCCATCAGTCTACCTGCCAGTCTTTTTACCCAACTCTCCATCCATCCATTTCAAGCACGCGGTTATTCTTGAATTTCATGGTTAATCATTGGGGTACAGCATCCTCAGAGGCAGCATTATGCCTCCCTGAGTGTTTCCTTGCCTTTTGTTCATTCTAAAAAACCACTGCCCTGTCAACGAACCAAAGGATGACCTGTAACATGCATTCATCCATCCTGTATTTTTAATCCTTGAGCCTCAGGACGTCTGCGGCTACGCTGAATAAAAGTGTTGAGACAAAGAAGCTGGTATGAAGCAGGTGAAGCAGGTGCAGGTGATGAAAACAGGAGAAATAAGCAGCCAAGTGCAGCTGAAAGGAAAAACAGCTGACGGAGATATTTTTTTTAGCTCCGTGCTGCTCCGTCAGGGTTTTTTTCAGCTACATCCAGCCCCTGGTTTTCTTGGTTTGGGGGCAGCCGTGTTTCCGGCTGAGGGATCGAGATGTAGTAAAGCAGATGGAGGATTATATTTGTCCTAATTGCCTCTGCCCTGTGAACACACTCCATCTGCTGAGAGGAGATCCTGGAGGCTTTCTCCTCCTCTGCAGAAGAAGACGGGACTCTCCGCTGCTCCTGTTGTCTCCTTCTGACTGATGTGGCGGCTGTGACCTTCACCTCACACACATTATGAAGCCCGTGTATCCTGATCCAGACAATAGATCTGCCTGCTACGGCAGAATAATTCACTGTGATATCATAATGGAGCAGGAGACACACAAAGCCAATATAAATCTTTGAATATTTCATCGAAATTCTGCAGGGATGCAATAAGGCACGTTATTGAAGGTCGACTGTTACACTTCTTTAGAGGGAAATCTATTTTTCCTCCGTCTTCAGTGTGTTTACGAGTGTCTGAGACGTGATGCAGATCCCCTCTGCTGTATCTGTCAGAGCACATTAGTATATTAACTCACCGTTACTCCGAGTGTTCACAGTTTAACCTGCAGAGGATTGTTCTTACATCGCACCTTTTTAAAAATGCTGTACGCTAAATAATTAAAGCACGTGTTTTACATTTCAGAGATGCTGTAGTATTTTACTCCACAGAGCATGATGCAAAGACGACGATTCTTTTGTATGAAGCTACACTTACAGCTACTGAGCTGAGGGAACAATGCCAGTTTATAAAAATCATCTAATAAGGTCTTAAAATTCATAACAAGGAGAGTGCCAGTTAATGCAATGACCTGAAAACAGCATCATTATTCAACAAAAAACAAAATAAAACAAATGCAGCACAGGAAGACCACTTCAATTCTGCCAAAAAGAGTGCTTTACAAACACTTCAGTGAACAAATTTCACCTTAAAAGGCTGCAAACACATCGTGAAAAGGTTGCTGTAAATGTTTTTACAGTACCATTTCTCTGTTTTGATTTACAGCATTATTACTGTATTTTCTATAACAGTTTTACTGCTGAATTTGTATTCTTTTATATCATTACCATTTTTCTACAACTTCTTTAATGCATTTTAATTTACAGTGAACTTGCTGTAATTTAGTTTATAGTACTATATCTTTAACTGTTTTACTGATCATGTATTAAAAAAATATTATTTGTAAAAACAAAAACAAAAAAAAAACCCATGTTAAATGGGGAACAAAGAGAAAAACATAATTCAACAATTCCAATAAAAGAAAAAAGCCAGCCATGCCAAACCAGCATGTCAACACTTGAATCAGAATCAGAATGGCCTTTATTGTTATTATACAGAATGTACAACGAGATTGGAGAGCTTCTCCTTTCAGTGCTATAGATAGACAGTTAAGTCAAAAAGAAAGGTACACAAAAATAGTATAGGTAAAAAAGGTTGTAAGAAGACTTTAAATGTACAAGATAAAATAAAATCCTACCGGACAGCGCAGCTGAAGCTCTATGTACAATATGAGATAGCGGATAAATATTAAGAATAAAATATAAAATATATATATATATTTTCTAGTTCTCAATATTTCTATTGTATATGGGAATGTATTGCACAGGACAGCTGAATATATACTGATATGGTGCAAATGGTGGTTGGTACTTACAGATGATTTTGAACATGAGTGCTGACATGAACATCGCCACGAACAAATAGTTGACACAACAGATCCTGGATCAGTCAGGAGAGCTGCAAAAACTTGCAGGTTCGGTGATCACATAATCACGTTGTTTGAAATCGCAATTTCAATCAGAAAACGATAAATCGTTCAGCCCAAGTCAAGCACAAACTTCATATCCTGAAATGGGTCATATTTCATGTTATTTTCAGAATTTGCCAAAGGCCAATAAAAACAGACCACTGTCCACAGTTGGCCCCGGGCCATAGTTTGCTCACCCCTGCTTTAGATGCTCCCATTGGCTTGGGCTTGGGCAGGTAAGGTTGAAGTGTCAGGTTCTGCACGTGCACACTCTCCTCTGTGTGTTTGTCAGTGACTCTTCCTCACATCTTCAGCTTCCCTCCTCCCTCAGGTCCTCTCCTCTCCCTCTTTTTATGTTTACGAGTTCATTTCAGTGAAACTATTATCAAAAAAGCCTGTGACAAACATATGGTGCTCCACTTTAGCGACACACACCTCCTGCTCTGGCTCCGTATGGTGGTTTCGCCTCGGGGTGAAGCAGTATTGTCCTGTGAGTTGTGCTGAGGGCGTCTGATTTGGGGTGATTAGTGGGGCTGGGGACTGCGTGGTGTTTTACCTCGTGGACGTGCAGGTCTCACAGGGAGAAACAGCCTCCGGGGGGATTTACAGCCACTCTGTTCAGGGATGAAAGCAGCAGAAGATTCTGTTCGCCTGAGGCAACGAGGACCCAAATCTGAACACAAAGCTGCTTTTAAATGATTTATTGAGCATTAAAAACTCGCCGATCACATGTTAACTTGGCTGGTCTATGGGGGGGGGCTGTGGATTTCCTTGGGCGTACAGTGGGGTCATAAGCTCATAGACCGACGCACAATGGACCACTTCACTAAAGGCCGAAGCATTAAGAAGCACCCGGGTGTGGATGATGACAGACAGCGAGGAGGGAGGGAGCTAAAAGCATCCCTCAGCGCGTCCTCCTGCTGCATTTTCACACAAGACAACAAAACGCACACTGACCCACATACAGGAGCCATTAGTGTCCGAGTAAATACGAGAGATGGTTTTTCATCAAGTCTTGTAGAGCAAATGAGCTCCGGTCCCCGCCACACTGATTGCATTAAGTGCTATAAATGATATTGGCGAAGCCCGGCGGAGGAGCATTTGAATAAAATGGCCGACATGTCCCTGTGAGCCCCGCATGTGATACTAATGTGCTCGGTTTTAAACAGTTTGTCCATCATCTGCATTCAAAGTGTCTCCACATGTTGGTCTCTAATGGCGCCAATATGAGAGCCACAAGTGGAGCCCAAAGACATTTCTGTGTCTCATCACCGGATATTTAACCATAAAAACGACATCATGGGCTGTAAATGTGAAGGTGTAGCCTCTTCTGTGAATGACCCCTGTGCACACATAAGGATTATTATTTGTCTTACAAGTTTTCTTTTTTTTTTCCTTTTCTCATTTATTTCGAATATAAAGTTAATATAAAATCTATGAAAGAGCACTGCATTCACTGGATCATGCGTTTCCTGTTTCATCTGTTTTTTGTACTGTTGTATATACTTGTTTTGTCCGTATTGTTGAGCTTGTTCGGTTTGTTTAACAGTATTTATTGTTGTTTTTTTATGTTTTTAAAGGCCCAGCTAGCGATTGGCATTGCAAATTAGCTCTGGCTATAAATGCTGTAGTGTGCAGCAATATTCTCTTGCTTCATACTGTCCTTATACAAATAAACATTAAATAAAAATAATGAACTAGAAAAGCACTCAGAGAGCGCAGACCTCCGTCAAGCAGCTTCGGTTCACTTTGGCGAAAATGGTCCTATCTGGCAATGTTAAAGAATCCTTTCAAATATTCCTGGATCCAGACGGTGATCCGGATCACCCCCAAAATTTAATCAGTTCTTCCATATCCCATTTCCGACAATTCCTGAAAATTTTATCCAAATCCGTTCAGAACTTTTCGGTTTAAGACACTGGGAAATACCGATTGTATAAAAAATGAGGACAGTGTTAATATTAGTATGTCAACACTGTGCAGGCGTCTCAAGTCTCTCGGACTGTTCAGGTGGAAAGCCCAGTCCGACGTGCTGGATGTCTTTCTGCAGGAGCAGTTGAACAAACACGGGATGCTTCACGGATACAAGTTCATGCATTAGAAATGCATCCAGTCGGGTTTGGTAGTGACTCAGAGAACTGAACGTCATCTCTTAAAAATCCTAGATCCTGAAGCGGTACAGCTGAGGCAATCGCCATGTCAGTTTTTCTGTTGCCACAGTAACAACGTCACATGGCAAAACGTAACAAAGCCACTGTCGTTAATACAAAGTTACAAGAGGGCGCTCCCAATGCTCCCTAAACCTCAACAACAGCTGCATCTACTCTGCCGGAAACCAACAGGAGAAGAGGACACCTCCAGGAAATGGAGCACAGCATGGAAGCACTTTGGGCTCCTCTGTGAGCTGATTATGTGCAAAGCAACTGGCTGACCATTTGTTGGCCTTTCACCCAGCGCAGTCCAGTGCTCAGCCTCATACTTCAGAATCCCCTTTGGAAGCCCCCCCACCAGAGGCGTGGACATAGGCCAGCTCAGAGATGATTGCAAGCTTCACATGGCTTTGGGAAGGAAAATATTAAAATGATCTAATGACTAATAACTAATAACTTCGGTTATTAGTGTGTATGCTTGAAAAACCGATTGAGTTTGATACCTGGGAGAAGTGACAGCCCTATGGTGCAGGTGTGAAGCCAGGTGCAGAGTGCAAAGAGGTCGGATTTAGCTGCTTGATAAAAATAACATTTGTTTAATTAAAGCAGCAAATTTCATTCTTCAGTCTAATAATATTGCATAATATTGTTCTTTCCCTATTTTTCTCTTTTTAGCTTTATTATCACCATCTTGTGTCTCTTAGGGCGCACTCACACCAGCAACATTGACCCTGGCGGGCCCCCTAAAGTTAACTGGCTTCTTTTTAGCTGAAGGCCGTTGTGTGGACTAGGGATGTAAAGCTGCATGTTCTCCTTGTGAGAGCTGCTAACATTACAGGGTGCTTCCTGTGGACAGTTAGTACACTGTTATGTTGACTTCTATCTTTAAGAGGATGACTGACATGTTGTGTTCAACAAAGTCAAAACATTCACAACATTCCAGTTTGCAGGTATTTAAAGGGATACGCCAACATTTTTTTGTTTTCTGTGTCTTACCTCACTCCTGAGTCCATGACAAGCAGATAGACTCCATTCTTTCAACTCTAAACGGTCCCGTGTGGTTTTTGTGACTCATTTTTTTTACCGTGTTATGTTATCTTTTTTTAGACTAAGATTGGCACTTTATGAAATTTAGTTTTATTAGTTAATTTAATTTAGTTTTAGTTATAGTCTTTTGCCTAAAATATCTTTCAGTTTTAGTCATAATTTAGTCATCTAAATTGTTTTAATCTTAGTCTAGTTTTAGTTGATGAATTTTCACAACATTTCAGTCGATGAAATCTTCTGTAAATTTAGTCGACCAAAATATGAAGTGTAAAGGGTAAGGCATTTTTGATGTTTCCTTGAATTTCTGAAGTCATGTTTTACACTTGGATAAAATCAAACATCTAATAACCCTTTATTGAATGCTAGTAAAGTCTGAATGTATAAATGAACAGAAACAAATTGAACTTTTGTGTGAAATGCAGTCACCTTTATTTAGGCTACCTGGCAGAGCATCTCAGTTACAATACCAGAACTGACAACAAACAGTGAACCTGCTCTACATGAATATATCAATTCATAAAGAGAGGAGCTCTGATTGGATCGCTCCACAACTTATCCCACCACCACCAAGCTAAGGCAGCTGTGATTGGATGTCCCTCTTCACTCATCCAACCTTTCCACACAACCAAAGTAGCTGTGATTGGATATATTCCTAACTTGTCCCTACTTTCTACATGACCACATTAGGTCTGATTGGATTAAGTCTCTGTCAGACTTTTTAGTCTAGTTTTTATTTGTTGATGAAAATGTCAGTTAATTCAGTTTGAGTTTTTTTCCATGTGCACTTGTTTTTATTAGTTACTGTCTAGTTTTCGTCAGGGGAAAAAAAGGTTGTTGGTGAAAACTATGATGAAAATAACTATTCAACAAAATTAACACTGGCTTGTAAGTAGGTCAACAAAACAAACAAGTCACAACCAGCACACAGGACCGTTTAGAGATGCTGAAGAGTTTATCTGATGACTGTAGGCAGAGGCAGGCGTATCCCTTTAACTTCTGGTCTGTTTTTCTGCTGTTTGAGCCTTTAAGATACTTTTTTATGTAAACACCACACAGTGATAAAAGTCTGTTCACTCTCCCCAGCTCCATCTTCACATCCAAAATAAAAAACAACTCGGTAAAGTCCAACATGGCGACTGATGGCTTTAAATGAGCAGCAGACAGCCTAATTTATGAATAATCTATGGTAATACCTAATGCAGCGTCTGCTCCCTGTGTCTCATATAGCATCAGCGACAGTATGCATCACGAGAGAGCGAGCCGTGGACTCAGATCGGCTCTGACGCGCTGACACCAGGCCGCTAATCTCCGTGTGTCGGCAGCTTCAAACACACTGTCCAAGGTTATTCTCACAGCTGCGCCTGACATGAGCTAAAGGCTACCGTCTATCCGAGGTGCTCCCCGCCATGACAGGCCGCGTTATGAAAGTGAGATGAAATGGATTTGTCAATGTGAAATGTCACTATTGTCCCCCGAGGATTAATGCCACACAAGGCTCTGTTAACAAAGAGAATTACACTCACCGCAGACACAGAGACGGCTCTTAGGAGGCCAGAATATAAACTCAAATATGATGCTGCTGAAAATGTAAATATGGACAGTTTTGATTTTATAGAAGACAAAACAGAAGTCCAAGGCATCTGATATTGGCTAACTTAATCTGAAGAATTGCAGGCAAGCTCCTGTGTGATGTTTTGGTTCACAGGAGTCAAGTTTTAATGGATTTTTGTTTATTTTGTGTCTACATCGTGCAGTTTCAAGCCCTATTTTGAGTTAAAGGACTGGTTTTAATTAATTCTCATTAATGCCATCGTGGACAGACATACATGATGTCAGATTATGGCCTGGTCAGCCGCCTCTGAGCAATAAGACGATTTTTCTGTAGTTTGATTTTTTGATCAAAAGACTGCGAGCAATTAACCTCGCAGAGCAGATGGACCTGCCTGATTCATTGCCTGAAATCACACAGATCCATCTTGCCAAGCTCCAATCTCCTACGACTTCACGGTCAAGATCCGGACGGCCCAATCAGAGAAGAGAGGCATAAAATGAAAACGTGACGACAGCGGGAAGTGACTGCATGTTTGAAAACAATGGCGGCTTCTGAAGTGGTCTCCGTGGTTGCAGCAATATCTGCAGTTTTATCAGAAATTGACTCAATTTCTTCTTTAACAGAGGAGCAAAGAATGTCACATAAGGCTTTTCTTAAGGGAAATCATGCTTTTGCTCCTCTCCCGACTGGGAACTGGGAGCGATATGGAAAATCCTCATGACGATGCCAGTTAGTCTATGGTGGTCATGGTTACTCGGTGATACCTGGTGAAATCTGCTCTCCTCAGAAGTTTACCAGGAGAACTTGGCGGGGATTGTTGTTGACCAGGTTCATGTCACATATAAGTGGTAAATGATACATCTGTGTGGTATAATTTAAGGTAAGACGATAGTCTATGGACTGAAACGTAGTTTAAGCTAACGGCTAACAACAGGGTCTAGCTGCTATGTCATACTGTGGCTTGATATGATTGGTCTGTGATGAGTGTGACTGGCAGAACAATCGTCCAATCACCAGCTGCAGTTGTTTCTGAAGGTTCTGCCCCTGAAAACATTTTCTATAGACTCTTCTCCAGATGGACTAGTGAAATATTTCCATGGCAGATATATGGAACTGAGTGTCAGGTTAGCAAGCAATGGCAATGCAAGGAAGTGTTCTGGGAAGAGGTGAGAACAACGATGGAAAAATTATTTCAAACAACTTGCATTGAATCCTAAACTGTTTCTGTTAAGTCTATATCCAGAAAAACACACCTCAGAAAGAGTGAGAGATACTCATAGACCTTGGTTTGGTCAATGCATAGAAATGTGTTGCACTACTGTGGAAAAAGACTGAAAGACCAAATGTGACTGAACGATTGAGACAGATATTAACAAGCTTTCCACTCAAGAGAATGACATTTACACTTAAAGCTAAAAACAAAAAGGTTGAAATCATATGGAAACCTTTCATTGATTGATTTGTGTTGTTGACCTGCCTACAAGCATGTCAGCGGTGGTTTGTGCCCTACGGTTTAGTTATGTACTTCTTTTGAAAACTACATAAAGTGCTAATTTTAGTCTAAAAAAAGATAACGTAACACAATCCTAGGGTTGGGAAATATGTTGATTTAATCAATTAATTCAAATTATTCTCTGCAGAAGATTTCAAAATTAAAATCTTACTTCAACTGTAAGTTGTTGCAATGTTTGAAAATCTAAAATGCTAAAAAATGTACAGTTGTTATTATGGAGGGCCCTGTTAGGTTTTGAACAAGCACATGTTTAGGCTAACTTTCAGTGTATATGTAGGCAAACTAAATAATTCACATTTTATGAGATGCACTTTAACTTTAAGAGAGAAATTCTGTTTGGTCTGGGAATATATTTTGACAACATAAAGACAAAACTTGACTCATGTCATTTTTGTGTCACTTGGAATTTTTTGTTTTTTTAAGAGGGAAAAATTGATCAAAATTAAAATTAAAATAAATCGAGTGTTGCTGAAAAAAATTGGGGATTTTATTTTTAGGTCATATTGTCCAGCCCTACACAACGTGGTAAATAAAACGAGCCACAACAAGCACACAGGACCGTTTAGAGTTGCTGAAGAGTTTATCTGATGACTGTAGGCAGGAGCAGGCTAACGCTTCCCATTAACTCCTAGTGTTTTGAGCTAAGCTAATTAGCGGTGTGTGAGCTCTGTCCGTCTCTGGTTACTGCAGGGACAGTCTAAAGAATGGAGTCTGCCTGCTTGTCATGGACTCAGGAGTGGAGCAAGACACAAAAACAAAAAAAAATGTTGGCGTATCCCTTTAAATACCTGCAAACTGGAATGTTGTGAATGTTTTGAAGAGTTCGGGTTATTAAAAACAAGGAAGAAGCTCAGAACACTGCACGCCTGCACTTCATGGGAACTTCTGTCACTCTTTGTTCAATAACATGAAAACACTGTTGTCTTTGTCCACCGTGTCGTCTGTTAGGTCTGTTAATCAAGTCAAGACAAATAATCAGCAAGCAACAGAAAAAAAGATCATAAAGTCTGACCCCTGCATAATTTATCTTATTTAGGATCGTATGTATATGAAACGATTTCTTACGTTAATAAACTGATGAATCCAGCTCTGACGCTGACGTCCAAAATGACTGCAGAGGTCCATTCACAGCGTCTGTGAGCCAAGTATTGACGACCACGTGTTGGGGTCAACAGTTGTTGTCTATCGGCTGCAGAAGTTAAGTGCTGCCTATCGATGGTCTATTTTGGGCAGCAGGACCTTCAGCTGGGGGTGTAAAGATCTGCGGAGGAATTTTAACCCCTAAAGCCAAAATTATGACGACAGGATGATAGCAAAG
Organism: Cetoscarus ocellatus; assembly: GCA_037902135.1. Lineage (NCBI taxonomy): Eukaryota > Metazoa > Chordata > Actinopteri > Labriformes > Labridae > Cetoscarus > Cetoscarus ocellatus. The sequence goes on along the minus strand of JBAMNC010000003.1, from coordinate 571,424 downwards.
GCAACAGAGGCGTCATTTAGCTCTGAGCTCTGAGCTTTAGGACTACAATGGACAATCACAGCTAATGTTTCATGTATGCACATCAATAAACCAATCAATGCTAATTAGTGTGGCCCCAGTTAACAATGGCTTCAGCTTTGTGTAACCAGGCACTGAGCTGAGATGAAGATTTTTCATCTTATGGCCGACGCCTCTGACTCAGACTGTGCACTACCGCACCTTGACTGACCTGAGAGAAACCAAACATGAACCAAATGAATGACTAAAATGTCTTCTTAATGTGTTTAAAAGTATAGTTTAAAGGAAACAAGTAAGTTTTTGTCTTAACTTAAACAGTTGTTTTAAAAGCAAATTTGTTGACTTGTTTGTTTTAACATCATTATAAAATAGAAATAACAGATGTACGAAAGGTTAAAAAAGCACCTGAAAGCATGATTTGTTAATGTGCCCAAAAAACAAATACATTTTAGGAACAAAAGAGTATATTGTCCTCCTCAATAACCCCTTATGGTTCTTACAAAATTAGCCTTAAATGCCTCAAAATGGAGCTGATGTTTTTTTTTTTTTTTTTAAAAGCACCTAAATTAGCAAAGGCAGCAAAACTGAACCGAACCGCAAACCGTCACCACCGGCACAATCAGAGTGATGAGTTAACTCTGCCGTGAACCACATAAAACCCCACTTTAAAAATTGTGAACTATTCCTTTAACTAAAAAGGTAACACACAGTTATGAAAAGTTAGGTTCTGGTAAACTTCACGAAACTTGGCAGAAAACTTTCCATGGGAATTAACTTGAAATTGGGGATAATTTAAATGAAGTGTATGATATACAAACATACATACAAACATTTTGTTTGTATGTATTCCTCCATCCGTGCACGTGATGGACGAATACACAGTGCATGTAGGGGGCGTGGCCTCAATACCACTGCAGTAAGCAGTGAGCTATGAGCATGTGATTGAGGAATAACAGACTTTTCAAGTATAGTTGCAAGAAATCTAGTTGTTTTAGTCAAGATTATGCTAGAATATATTTTCCCCACTATATTTAAAATCTTGTTAAAGTCACACTGTGTAGTTTGTTCTCCATCTCGTGGTGAAACTGCTTTGCATTCAAACGAATAGTGCTCTCTAGCGCCTTGCTTTTTCAAATGTGCATTGCAAAAGCTGAACTCTTCGGTAGCCAGTAAATGCCTTGAAGCTACGTCGACTCTTTTCACTTTTTAGCCGACGAGGATTCCTCCTCCTGTGGCGTGGCATAAGTAAGATCGTGCATTATGAACTCAAGTGCAGTGCAGGCGCTCAAATTTGCCGGGGCAGTGACAAACGCGTCTCGCTGTGCTCCTTCTCCGTTTCACTCAAGCTGGCTCTGAGCGAAAACACGTTCAGCCTTAGCCAGTAGTACTACAAAGTGTTTAATGTCCCTCTCTGCTGTTTATAGTTTTTATAGACCTGAAGGACATGGAAGTCTCTGTAGGACTTAGCCGTTCTATGTCAATACAGATAAGAAATGCTTTGCTCAAGTCAGATTGTTGGCAGAGGCAATTTGACACAGATGAGGACATATTTACGAATGTAGACATTGTTTGTAGCTCATAAATTACGTAAAACGCTACACATTGTCCCTTTAAGGGTCAACCTTCAATTTTGTATTTATTCCTGTTTATTCCCATAAAATTCACATTAATTCCCATTGAAAGTTTCTAACTTTGAAAATTCATACAACCTTACTACTGCATATTCGTAGTAATAACACGACTGTACAAATTCTCCAGGCACACAGATGCACCTCGCAGCACTATTTGTTGGCAACGTACAATAGTTTTGAATTCTGAAAAAGGAAAGCTGATGATGTTCACGAACTCAACAGAGAGGTCTTTTAATGATTCTCTGTCTTTTAAGCCTCATATTGAGCAGCTTGTACAGAAGCTAAGCTGCTTTTACTTCAGAAATAAGACTTGTTTTTCTGTTGCTGCATAAAAGCATCTTGTTGCCGCTTCTTTCATGCCTCTGATTGATTTATGGTGATGTTTTATGTCTGCATGCATCTTCTCAATGCCTTAAATCTTTGGATACTGTTTATCACGGAGCTTTAAGATTCATAACAAATCTTAAGGCTCTATCTATTCACTGTTCTCTGTATGAGTGAGTTGGGTGGTCCTCTCTGACCATCCACAGACTGAATCATTGGCACATCCTGATCTACAAGCCTGAGTAACTTTATTCATGTGAGAAGTTCTGGAAGCTACAGCCTTTGTTTTGTGACTGATTCACAAACTCTACTTTTGCTCTCTGTCCCCAAAGTTCATCTTGAAATGGGTAAAAGAAGCTTCAGACCTGCTGCTCCTGCAGAGTGGAATCTGCTACAAGAAAAACTGCCTTGGAGAGTCTCTCCAAATCTTTTTCAGCACAGGTTAAAGGCTTTAGAAGAAGATGTTTCAGGCTGGAGATGCTCTGTTGATGTTCTGCTCTGTGACTCTGACTTGATTGGTTCATATGTCTGTATTTGTGTCTGTAATCGTCTTATGTCTGTAACTTTGTAAATGTGCTGCTGCCGGTCTTGGCCAGGACACTCTTGCAAACAAGATTTTTAATCTCAGTGAGGCTCTTCTGGTTAAATAAAGTTCATATAACTGCTGGATCAGGCCTCTGCCATGTACCTCATCAAACCTGTTTCCAAAAACCTGAACTAGTTCTTTAAATAAAAAAGGCAAAATTAGGCCTTACTCTAAATAATCAGACTTTTCAGTGGAAAACCTGACACCTGTACCTTTAAATGCTTGTATAAGACCTTATGTACTTGCAGCTTACAGGTACATACTGTAGGCTAGGCTGCACCGTTTCCCTGAACATCTGACACCAGGAAGTCAAACTGGGAGCACTGGGTTCACTGTCCTGGGACAGCTGAGACCAGAAGGGGTCACTCTGTTACCATCGCTGTGCTGAAAGCCACTCTTCATGTGACAAAGCTCCATGCAGACAGAGCAGGAGCTCTGATTTATGGCCCCACTGGTTTTATAAACATGCTTTTCTTTGAATCAATCCGCTCTGCTCTTGTTTGTGAGTTAGATACAAGGGCCGAGGAGTAAAGCTCAAACATCTGCAAACAAGTACGGCATGGATCTACCTCACCAGGTGATTTTTTGATGCTCCCTGATGATAAATTTACATATTTTCTCCGATTTTACCCACACACATACACACATATTGTCTCTGAAGCACTAAAGCACCCTCTCACTGATATTCCAATCATTGCCCCTGCGATTGCACTCCACTCCGCTGCACCTGCTCCATCGTCCTCTCTCCTCGTTCCTACCTGGGGGGAAGGTGAGCGCCGCGGCTCGGGCAGAGGAGAGCGCTCTGATTTGTATTAATTTGTGGGCGATCTCGGGGGAACAAGCGAGCGAGCAGGAGAGAGAGAGTGTTTCTGGTTAAACCCCCTCCTCACCGTCTGAACCGCAGCAGAAACAGGAACCATCCAATCAATCCATCTCTGCCCCTGCAGGCCTGTCCAATCAGCCGCAGAGCTGACACACAAATTAATCACTTCAGCGTCTCCAGCTCTTGATGGCACCACGCAGCTTTCAAAGGAAGAGCATGTGGAGAGGGGTGAGCAGGAGCACCGAGGTACACCCAGCCCCCAGACTCACCCTCACTTTACACACAGATTCACACCGACTGACATTTTGTCTCTCCTTTAACTGATCTTTATTTTCAACATCAGTCATTTTCTCTTCTCTCTACTGTCTGATTCTTTATAAGGCAGCAACCTCGAAAACATTACTGAAGTCAATATATGTTGGAATATAAATAAAAACAAATATACATACAATTAAACAGGTGTTTGGGAAGGAACAAACAGCTGATTCAGCCAGTCAAATTAAAAATAAATGCATGTCAACTTCTGAGTACATACTAGCAGCCAGTCTTTCTTATAATGCTCATGCTAAGGCTGTTCTTACACTCCATATCTAAATATCCGTTCGAGCATGGGGACAAAAGTACGTACTTGAACCCTGGATATACCTTCAAATTGAAATTATACAAATCAGCAGCTCACTTTCAACACAAAGCAGAGTACGGAGCATTTCCTGAAGCGACTGGGGAAATGGAAAGGACTGCAGCACCAGAACAGCAAACCCTGGACTTTAAAAAGAAAGATAAATATTCTAGAGACAGAGCTAACGCTGAAAAGATCCCAGAAAAGGAAGCTGAATTCATCACTTTGGACATCCAGCCCATCTCTCAGTGGTGGAGGATGGAGGTTTGGATCTACAGTTTGTCTTCAAGACACTTCAGTGCAGACGCTTAACTGGAGCGATGGGTTGCTAAATTCTGGGAATTTTTAAAGTTGGAAACTTACCATGGGAATTAACCCAGTTTACGGGAAAAAACAGGAATAAACCTGGAATGTTATAAACTGAAGGTTGGCCCTTAACAATTTTAAACATAATTTTGGGAAAATATAATTTAGAAAAATGAAATACATAGTAGTTGCTGTAAACAGCACACATATATTAGTATGACCTTGACAAACAATCATGGATGACCTGCTGCTGTGGACCTGCTCCACTCCATGAGCTCGATCCAGCACCAACCATCAACAGAAATGACTTCATTTAACATAAATTCTTACTTTTAGACCAGTTAAATTATTAATCAACATCATCCTCTCCAGATTACATTCATTATAGATATAATGTTAATTTTAGATTGATCTCTCTATCCATGGTTATATTGATTATTCATCCATAGTAACTATCTTTACAACCACATAGACCTGAGGACCCTCTAGAAAATGAGATGCCACATCTAAAGGGCTTACCTTTTGCTTGGAGACGCTTTTACCTCCACCAAAGAGGTTATGTTCTTGCCTCTGTATGTTTTTCTGTTTGTTTGTTTGTTTGTTAGCAAGATTACAGAAAAACTCATGGACATATTTTGCTGAAATTTAGAAATGATTAGATTTTGGGGTGAAACATATATTTTTCTGGATGCAAAGAATTCCCCAAATTTTTAAAAATCCCACAAGTTAACATTGGACAGGATTTTAAAAAAATCATTTCTCTGCCATTTTTTAATGGATTCTCTTCCAGTTTCACAGGATAATAATGGGTCCATGTCTTTATCATCAAGGTGAATTTCATCTGGATCTGATCCAGATTGACGTCACAAAAAACACTGAACTTCATAATAGGAAATCCTGTTGACAACATTCAATAATTCATATAAAATCAAAATATTAAGTGATGATCCCAAAACTTGTTGAGTTCATACAGGATCACAGCCTCCATGATCCAGAATTTTATGTTTTACAGGGGTTGTAGAAAACCCACTGCCGGAGCTGAGCTGCTTGGTGGAGGTCTGGGTGCTTTTCGAGTTATCTATGCTGGCTGCCTCAAATATGAGGTCCTTGACTTGCAAAGCATGCAGGACGCCGTGGAAGGAACTGATAAGACAATGACTAATGATATCGACTTCTTGAGGGGGTTGTTTATCGATTCCCATCCCTGTTCTTAACTCTACAAACAGTTGCGGCTAATGTTTTCATCTGAATGAAACACAGATTACAGATAAACTCCAGAAACCCTCAGAGAGACTTTGATCACAGTTTGGTCTTTAAAACCAGGAGACAGGACAGAGGGTCATGTTACTCCATCAGCTCCTATATGACTGCAGTACCATGTGTTGCTGTGTGAAGGGGGTGCTGGTGGTGGTGGTGGTGGAGGGGGTAATTGTGCCTGGGAACAGCTTAAAGGGTAATTGTGCGTGGTGTGCAGGGTGTCCATGGACGGCCCCTCAGGCTCCAGAGGGGGTTTGAGAGGTTTGGGGAGGGGGTGACTGATCAGAGCTCCGAGGCTGCTGCCCAACTCCTCTTCATCACCGACACACCCCGCTGGTATCTGACAGCGTGTGAGTCGGAGCTCGACCCGCTCTGGATCTTCTCCACTCCTTCATCGACCCGACATCTTCCTCTCTGAGGCCGCGGCGTTGGTTCAGAGCGGCGGCGGCGCAGCAGCAGGTGTGAGGCTGTTTGCTCTTAACATGAGTCGGTCAGAGAGGGCGGCGGGCTGTGTGACTGCAGCTCTGGACTCAGATGAAAGCTCGATGAGCGAGGAGGCTAAATCTGTCCGTGTGAGGGATTAGCCTTCTGACAGGAGGACTCGGTTACACCTTCTCAACATCAACATGGAGACGACCCGGGCGGAGGCGTCTCCATCCGTAATCCAGAGGCATGCTGCTGCTAATTGTCTCTGTTGAGAATTTATTTCAAGATATGTGATCTGTTTTTTCAGAGAATAGGTGTTAAAAATATAAGTTAAGAGTTTATGGTTAATAATAAGTCAGATTCATAATTTAAGTTAAAAACTGTATGTTTCATGTCATGGTGTGACGTTAATAAGACGACAATAATATCCATATTAAAAAAGTTAGGCTCAGGAAAAAATTACAATAGCCTTTAGCTCTCTCCTTGCATGTCGACTGATACTGTTATAATGGAAAGAAAAATACCCTCCAACTTTTAAATCCTGGCCTCATGATGTTATTCAACATTTGACATTTGAGAAAATAGTGCCAGTGCCCAGAAATTCTCTGCCATCTGGACATCTTTCTTAACTTACATATAAAAAAAAATGGATGCTAAGGACATCATAAATTAGAGCTGATGACCCCACAATATTCCAGGTATTTATTTATTCATTTTTAGTTATGTAACTATTTTTTATTATTTATTTTGTTTAATGTATTTTTTTTTATTTGTCTTCTCACAATTTACTTTAACGTCTTCCTTTACTAAGTCTGTAGGGTACAATGGAAAATGGGCTCTGTTGGAACTATGGGGGGGGGGGGTTCATTGTTATTTCATTGTTCAATAATGTGAGATCATTAATGTTTATATGTTGGTGTTTGTATAATTGTTACAAAAAAAAGAATAAAAAGACCTCGACTATTTTCCTATTTTCCTCTTTTCATTCACTAAAGGAGAATCTGAACTTCGGCAACTTTCACTTCTTCATCTTTACTTAGTTGCAAGGTGAACGTCACAACAGCCTTAACTATGAGGTTTGCCTTAACACAGAAGTCAGACTTTGATGAGGTCCTGAAAGGTCTTCATAGTCTGCACCCAATTTACGAGAAGGTAATTCTGGAGACATACTTTTATCATGCCAAAATGGCCGTGCACACGTTTCCGCATTTGTTTACTCTCTGACTCATTGGCTTGATTGCGTTTTTACCGATTTGTCACTAGTTTTAACTTCATATTTAAAACGGTTAATTTATCAAAAACCTGTTTGGAGTCAAAACAACATTTTTTCATTGATTTTAGCCACCACCAGCGCTCACCTGTCAGCTCGCCGGTTGCACCCCGCAGGATGTTGGGCATTTTTTACGGCTGAGGTTTCGTTCTGAGATCGTTGTGTATTTTAACTTGTGCCTCTTGGCCAGGTCACCCTTGTGAAAGAGATCTTGATCTCAATGGGTTTTTATCTGGTTAAATAAGGGTTAATAATCAAGGCAAGCCTGAAATCCCAGTCAAATGCTCTGTCAAAGTCTAACACAGCAGCCCATGACTAAAGCCAGTCGAGCTCTGGCTAATAGCTACATCCATGCTACCAAAATACCCTTCACATCCAGATGAATGGCATCAAAAGAATCTTGATATAGCAACGTTCTTTGGAGTTATTTGGATTTAATTAATGGAAAATAATGCCAGGGTCAGGCTTCACACCAGGCGTGTGAATGTCCTGTAGTCTCGGATCTGTCTCTACATATAAATCAACCTTTTAATGAGACTAAAAACAGTCTACTAGTGAGATATTTTGAGTTAATTAGTAGCACTGGCAAACAAAAAAAATTGTTTTTCTAGTAAAGGTTTTTTGGCACACTAGTGTGTGAGTAGACCTTACTAATCACGCAAAATCGCTTAGTAGTAGACATTTTTTACTGTTACTAGTGCAACTAGTAGACTTAAAAATGTTACTAGTAAAAACTCAAAGCTTTACTAGTAGTACTAGTCACACTTTTTGCTTAACTCGTGAAGTCTACTCATGCAGTAGTTAACCTAAATTGAGTACAAATTTGAGTACTAGCAGAGCTGAACTACGGTTGATATCACTGATTAATTTTATGACCAAATGGCTTTCCATACGCTCTGACTTGATAACATGCACGCCCTCCAGTGTGAAACAGCCCTCAGTCTGACTCAGAAACTTCTGGGCCTCGCTGTCTGACTGTGTGAATGTACCTGCAGCCCTCTGCGTGGGAGGACAGCAGACTTTCTGATTTAAAATCGTCTGTCTCGTTCCCTCTTGGCTTCAGGATGTGAGCGTTTCCAAACGTCTTTAAAGATAAATCAGGAGAAGATCCTTCTGAGGGCTGCAGCTCTTCATCAACTTTTTGTCTCCTCTTTGAAAGATGGAGATGAAATGGGAGCCTAAGAGGGACATAAAGCAGTGACTGCTGACACAATCAAACCCATACGCCGGCTTTAAAGACTCATATTGGATTATTAATGACAGTATAACTCTGACAGATGGCTCTAGAGGAGAGCTGTTGTCACTTTGATGCCAAGGTGCTGGAACATTAAAGATATTAAAAATATCTGTGGACTGTTTGTTCAGAGATCACATAGTGAGCTGTGCACGCTGCTAATGATTCTCATCTGCCAGATCAGATCATTCATTTCTGCCAACAGAACAATATTAAAATAACCACAATGTCATCCAAACACAGACAGATTATCACAACTAACAAACAGTTTTCATGTGGAGCTTCAGGAGGAGGATTACAGCAGACTGAAGCCTGATTGTCATCCTGAAACTTCAGGGTCAGCGGCATGTGTGATCAGGTTGTGGCGACACAGTTTGCTGCGTGCCTTGTTTTATTGGCCACAGTTTTTGGTTTGGTTGCGCTCTGACAGCCCTGGACATCAGGGTGCTCTTTTAAAAACTGACTACCATTCTGAGGGGGTAAAGGGACAGTTCCGGATTTTTAGCAGTAGATAGTTTAAGATGTAGTGCCTCTGTCTCTGCATAACTAAAGAATTATAAGTTAAAAAACAAGCTGCAAAAACAGCGTAGAATCATCACACGTTATGATCAGTTTATTTACAAGGACTTACTTTTCCACTTCCAAGCCGCTTTGTTTAGGCACTACTTTATGGCACAACCTACATGCCCTTGGTAGATATCCAGGTGTGGATGCTAGCTGACACAAAACCCTCGTAATTACCCCACTTTAGGGGTAAAACAGTTCAAAAATCTACACTGGCTCGACTAGACGCTACAGTAAGATTCTTATAGCATTTACTTTTCTTTGCTAAAGTCCTGTGTTTGGAACTACTTTGTGATGCAATGAAGGGCTTCGTATCCTTCCACCAGCACCTCCTCTCACCAAGGCACAAACTGATGTAATTCTGACTCCCAGGGTACTACAAAGATGGGTCACTCTTGTCTTTATCCCACATAAAAAGTGGGCAAAAGACGTGCCTGGAGCCCTCGACAAATTTAGCTTGCTGTTTTCAGCATCAGGACTGCAGTCAACAAAACAAAGCCTCTGTTTAGGAGTAGAAGATAATACGATGATAGTAGAAGATAACGTAACATAACGGAGTAAAAAAACAGTCACGACAAGCAAACAGGACTGTTCAGAGTTGCTGAAGAGTTTATCTGATGACTGTAGGCAGAGGCAGGCTAACACTACCCATTGACTCCTAGTGTTTGAGCTAAGCTAATAAGTGACGGGCAAGCTCTGCCCATCTCTTCCTTGCTACCACATTTAAAAGAATGGAGCCTATCTGCTTGGCATGGACTTAGGAGTGATGCAAGACACAAAAAGAAAAAAAGTTGGCATATCCCTTTAAACCTCAATGGGAGGCAATTATGAGGCTTTCGATTGCACTGTGGACTGCTATGTACTGTCCACCCCCAAATCCCCCCCCAAAAAAGTTCTTTATAGGCACTCATATTTACCAGAGCCATGAGCCTCGAGCAAGCCCACTTCAAAAACCTGAATGTTACGGCCCTGGCCGTATATCATTATTATGTATTTGATATCGCTGTGGAGATGCTCTCGCCTGTGGTGTGTTGTGTGTGTGCGTGAGCGCGTGTGGAGTGAGTGCTCTTCTTTATAGGAGGATCTTTGCAGCAGCACTCAGGTGGCGTGCGGTGATTGGCTGATGAAGCAGGATCAGCTGAGGGAGATGCGGCCCTCCGATTGGCTAATGACTAACGGCTTCACATCGAAATGGACTGAATCGGGAGATGGAAGTGGGCGTCCTTCTGACAGCAGCAGCTCGTGTCACCTCCAAACAATTCTTGACATTTGAAAACTTTGTAATTGGTAGTTCTTAGGTGTTTTTTGAATTAGTTAGTTCGTTGGTAGTTTCGGGTAAATCCTTATTTTGAGTGCCAGCCTTTGCTGCCTTTTTGTTTTTGTACCCCTTTTACTTAAGATCTTGACTTTTTAGTTTGTTCCTGTAAATACCCTTGGCTTTGGCTTGTTTGTTTCTTCCATTTTGTAAATAAATTGTGTAAACTCTGTTAATTGTTTGGTTATTCAAGATTTGGAGACCGAAAGTGATTTTCTTTTCTCCCTTTTTCCCTTTCAAATACGTATCTCCCCCTAGACGGGTGCGTAACACTGAACTACCCCTTTAAGAGCTTTTTTCCATTTTTCATTGGCATCAAACCCTGACTGCTCAGATAAAACCAACCAGACAAACAACAACCCACAGATTCCTCCCTGCCATCCCCGTGTCCTTCTGAACCCTGCACAGTCTGAACTCTGACTAATCTGGCCAGAGGACACATGGAGCCGAACATCAGCGAAGGCTCAAACACCACCATGAGTCAGAGATGACAGAGAGGACTTTTCAGTATCACAGCACCGGGCTCTTCTTTTCCTCTTCGAGCATCATCCTCCAGATTAAAACAAACCTCTGCATGCTCCTCCACATCCTCCGACTGCCTTCTCCAGATTTTGTTGCCAATTATCAAAGATCATTAAACGCTGACTCACAGAACGAGGAGTGGAAAGAATTGAAGGTTTGTCCCTCTGTGCTCAACAATTATCGTCAGTGAAAATGTTCCCTCAGAGCACCGGCAGCTTTGTGCCATTAAAACAAAAATTTAGAATTTGTGCAGCCAAAGAAAACATTACCTTTAAAACAGTTACATAACCACAGACTTACTGACCTTTACAAAACAAACCACACAGGCAAAATGCTTCAAGACATCATTACCAACCAGAGCTCCCAAAAACCTTCTGCAGAGAAATAATCTGAGGAAAAGGTTAGAATAAAAAATATGAATTCACTGGTCTGTGGTTGTATTTTTATGTGGCTCTGCTGCTTTACCATAATTTTAACACAAATATCTTTACTTTCTGACACTTTCATTAGTAATAATGAAATTTATTTATTAATAATAATAAACTTAAAAAAGGATAATTGCCGTAGTTTAGTTCAAATTATGGAAAGTATGGGCGTGCACGTGTCTCACAGCAAGAAGGTTGCTGGTTCGATCCCCGTGTGGGTCAGGGCCTTTCTGTGTGGAGTTTTCCTGCTCTCCCTGTGCATCGAGAGTTCTCTCTGGAAACTTACTGGCTTTTATTTTTTATTGAATCATAATATATAAGCTTTGTTTTTTTCATTCTTACCAAACAATTCTTTATAATTTATCTCAAACTATTCATTTATTTTAATTCTACTATTAAATATATTCTGTTTTTTTTTTTACTCTTATCTCCAGTGTCGTCTTATTTTAAACTCTTGATGGTGTTTCCACAGGCCCGTGCGAACACACACACAATTCTGTTAAATCAAGGTCTTTGATTTTATTTTTGTTTATTTATTATTATTTATTTTATTTATGTAAGTGGGGTTTTTTTTGCTTAATTTGGGTTTGTTTGTTCCAGTGTTAATGTTGACAGCACTTCTTACTTTAGTTTTAGTTTTAGTCTTTTGCCTAAAATATCTTTTAGTTTTAGTCATAATTTATTCATCCAACTTGTTTTAATTTTAGTCTAGTTTTAGTTGATGAAATTTCACAACATTTTAGTCGATGAAATCTGCTGTAAATTCAGTCGACTAAAATATGAAGTGTAAAGGGTAAGGCATTTTTTATGTTTCCTTGAATTTCTGAAGTCATGTTTTACACTTGGATAAAATCAAACATCTAATAACCCTTTATTGAATGCTAGTAAAGTCTGAAAGTATAAATGAACAGAAACAAATTGAACTTTTGTGTGAAATGCAGTCACCTTTATTTAGGCTACCTGGCAGAGCATCTCAGTTACAATACCAGAACTGACAACAAACAGTGAACCTGCTCTACATGAATATATCAATTCATAAAGAGAGGAGCTCTGATTGGATCGCTCCACAACTTATCCCACCACCACCAAGCTAAGGCAGCTGTGATTGGATGTCCCTCTGAACTCATCCAACCTTTCCACACAACCAAAGTAGCTGTGATTGGATATATTCCTAACTTGTCCCTACTTTCTACATGACCAAATTAGGTCTGATTGGATTAAGTCTGTCAAACATTTTAGTCTAGTTTTTATTTGTTGATGAAAATGTCAGTTAATTTAGTTTGAGTTTTTGTCCATGTGCAATTGTTTTTATTAGTTACTGTCTAGTTTTCGTCAAGGGAAAAAGGTTGTTGACGAAAACTATGACGAAAATAATTATTCAACAAAATTAGCACTGGTTTGTTCTTATTATTGTTATTTAAGTTACTTTCTCCTATTTGCTCTCTGTTAGAACTTTGTGTGTTACACATGTTTTATGAAAAGTGCAATACAAATAAAGTTTGATTGATCGATTGATTGATATTGTTAAATCAATGAGTAATTTTGTTTTGTAATGATCTCAGTATCTATTAAAATTATTGTTTTTTATTTTTACCATAATCGAGTAGCCGTAACACAGGGTAAGTACTTGGTGTGACCACTGTAAATATCTGGAATACATGTTTCATACATTTATAAGTATACACAGAAAGAAGTAGTATTGTCCAGAATCAGTGATGTGAAGTTTTTATGAGTTAAAACAGGACAGAATGATTAAACCCAGAGAATAATGAAAACCTCAGAGATCTTTAACCAAACAGGAACATTCTCGCAGAAAACTTGAAGCTGTCCTTCTCTCTAAACTCACAGTGAACAGCACACACAGTCCACACAGAGAGGTCAGTTTGTTCATGTTTACTGACCTGTTGTGTTGACAGCTGAACCATTCTGACCCAAATGTGGATCGACGTAAAGGTGAGTGCACCGTATCTGAGGGCCTCCGCTGCCATTTGTGTCATCAAACCAGAAACAGGAGTGAAAAGCACAAAAACAGCAAAGAAATAGTCCTGACATAAGATTATTTTACCTCCTCATGAATCACCACAGGCACAGGAATGATAAGAGAGCATGGTGTTCTGTTCAGCTGGTGTGACCCACCATCACCCCTTAATGTCAAGCTGCAACCCAAATCGAGGACAATTTTCAGCTTCTCAATATGTTCCAATAAAAAGATGCTGCACTTTGGACCTAAGATAGTCCAGAAAATCACAGTATGCCAACACAAACATAAGTTTAAATAGAAAAGCTCTCAGAGAGCGCGAACCTCTGCCAAGCAGCTCAGTTCAGCACTGGCTTTTCCACAACCCCTCTAAAAGATAGACTTCTGGATCACCAGATCCAGAATAGAGCCAGGATCCAGACCAAACTCAGCACATACATGGAGGTTGTTATCCTGAATGAACACAACAAATTTTGGGAACATCACTTAATCTTTTGATTTTATATGAATTACTGAATGTCGTCAATGGGATTTCCTTTTATTTTGTGACTTCAATCTGGATCAGATCCAGATAAATTCACCTTGATGGTAGAGACATGGCCCCATATTATCCTGTGAAACTGTACGCAAATCAGTTAAAAAATGGCAGAGATATGACTTTTTTAAAGTCCACCTAATGTTAAAATATGGGATTTTTTGAAATTATGGGATTTTTTTGCATCCAGACAAACATACGTATCACCACTAAAATGTAAAGGATTCTTCCTTGGACCAAACCACACCTCTGAGAAAAATTTTCAAGTAAATCCATCCAGTAGTTTTTCTGTAATCTTGCTAAAAAACAAACAAACATGCACGGGCAAAAACGTAATCTCCTTGGCAGAGGTAATGATAAACCAAAATGACCAGCAGGTGGCGATGCTGGAGAGGGAAATTTTCCTTTCTACATTAAATAAGCTGCATTTTAATTGAAACCTAAAAGTGCATCTTAGGTACACAAGGTTTAAAAGTATAAATGTCACTGTAGCTGTGATAGCCCTGCATCAGTGGACACACACTGAACAGCTCTGTATTAATAATATTTAATCAGTGCCACTGAATAAGACATCGATCATGAGGCAGTCACAACACACAAAACACTTCAGTAACTCAGAGCTTTCACAAACATGGACTAAAAGAGTCCAGTTACAGAGAAGTAGCTCCAAAAAGTATTAAAAGCATGTAGCTTTAGCTGAGTACCTTGTGTTTTTGCCGGCGAATGTTTGTTTGTTAGCAAGATAACATATAAACTATATAAACTAGAGGATTGATTTACATGAAAATTTTACCGGAGGTGTGGTTTGGTCCATGGAGGAAGCCATTACATTTTGGTGGTGATACAGATATTTGTCCGGATTCAGAAAAATTCCCCAAATTTAAAAAAAAATCCCCAAAGTAAACATAAGGCAAAATTAAAAAAAAAAAAATCCCATCTTCGACAAAAGCAGAATGGATAAAGATTGTAAATGAACTGTGTGGCTTGGAGAGGCTGAGCTTTTCATTAAGACTTCATTTAGAGAGATTCAATAGGTATTGGTCCAAATGGATAACATTTCTGAACAAATAATTGTGATTGGAGGTGGTTGGTATATATTTTTGTTTGTATAACTACATATGTAGTTTGTTTGTGCAGCTTTTCTTCTCAGTGACTAATTCAAGGATAATGATTGGTCTGTATGCAAATGTTCTGAAGGGTCCTATCCCAGATACTCGTTCCTTTGGAAGATCTGATGGACTAATAATAATAATACCGGGATACTGGAGAAAACAACCCTGACTTAACCTTATTGAAAAATGAACTGTATTGGACTTACCCTGATGATCTGTTTGTTTTCTATTGTTCTGTTCTGTTAAATATATATAAAAACCTTCACTAAAAAATATCATCAAGGTCAATTTCATCTGGATCTGATCCAGACTGACGTCACAAAAAAACATTGAACTTTATAATAAGAAATCCCATTGACGACATTCAATAATTCATATAAAATCAAAATATTAAGTGATGTTCCCAAAATTTGTTGTGTTCATACAGGATAACAGCCTCCATGTATGTGCTGAGTTTGGTCTGGATCCTGGTACTATTCTGGATCTGGTGATCCAGATTTGTCTCGTACAGCGGTTGTGGAAAAGCCACTGCCTGAGCTGAGCTGCTTGGCAGAGGTCTGCGCTCTCTGAGTGCTTTTCTAGTTGCGACTCACTTTTGGGTCACGACCCACCAGTTGAGAGTCACTGCTGTGAAGTATACTGTACGATCCCTCTGGGGTGATACCAACACGTGAAATTAGAACAATTACGTGGTCGACCTTTGCACACTCACAGCCAATAAAAATCTACTTTCAGAGCCAACAGTACTGCAGTTTCTATTTTTACTTCTGTTTGAGTAAAGAGTGTGTTTATCCACCTCTGCGTGTTAGATATACTGTTTTATTCATCAAGAGCCAACAGCAAAATGTCCGCCATCCAAGAAAGCACCAACAATGTTAGAGAAGGAGGCGGGAGTGCATCTTTTTGAGTGTTTGGCTGATCTTCAAGCATCCCGTCCTCCCCCTGCTCCCTCCTTTTTCCTTTTCATGCAGTTTTGTCCTTCTCTGCCTGTTAAGGAACACATCAGACCCTGGGTCATTGTGTTTGTGCAGACATCAGCTGATTCTGCTCCGCCTCGGGCCGAGCGAGGAGCAGGAGAGAGAGAGACAAAGGGAGGGAGAAAGAGCAAAGTCATGGAGCTCAGATCAGTTTGATTTCTTCATTCCTCGTCCTTGAGTGGGTCTCTCTCGCTCCGTGTGTGTGTTTGGGCTGTAGAGCTGAAGTGTGTGTGACGCCTGATCACAACATGACAGAGCCGAACACGGACTTTTCTGTTAATCTGTCTTCAGGAGTTACTCTCTGCTCCTGGCTCAGCGGCCATCGTTCTGAGGCGGTGTGGTGTTTGTTAAAGTATTTGGTGATGGTTGGAGCCTTCAGTGGCCTCCTGCCTGCTGCCCCTGACCTCATTACATTACCTTAGCCACACTGTTACGTAAACTTATGATGTATTACGGAGATTTTCAGATTACAATAGAGAGATACAGGTGCAGTTTCTCTGAGAGCTTAAGCACCACAGACAAAAGGAAATATTTTATTTAATACAAAAGGTTTTAAACTCTGCTTTTTACCCAACAACAGCTGGAATCAGCTCGAAGCAGCAGCTGAAAAAACAAGCCAACCAACTTTGACTAAGATGTAGAAGTGCCAGCTTCACCTAGGGATGGGAGTTGATAACATATTTATTTTAACATAAAATAAAATAAAACTAACAAACAAACTAACCAACTGTCAGTCCAGGATCTGTCGTGCTGGAATTGGTATCACTAATACTGCTTTCACACTAAAATTAGCAGCTCAACGCAGGTTTTTTCAACACAGGTTAACGCGCTAACAATCAGCAAGTGACTCCCTTCCCACTGCCAGCAGATCTGGGTCTAATCACCAGCAGACGAGCTGCGTGGCTGTTTTTTTCCTCTGGCGAATCAAGCTGATGTCATCACGTTGATGACATCATCAGCGCGATGAAAACACGACCACACAAACAATGGAAAGGAGCATGGAAGACATGGACACGATGTACTGTACTGTGTACTTTTGTCCCTCTTTAAAAATGTGAAAACTCGTCGCTGATGATACGAAGGCGAACGGAATTTGTTGCTGAGATGGCAAAGAGTCACGGAAGTTACAGACGGAGGGGACGGGCCTGCCTAAAGCTGCCTAAGGGAGTCCCTCAAAACACCTAATCTTTTCTAGTTTAACAAAATGAAGGACTTCCTTCATCCATAATGTGTGTAGGAGAAATTGGTGACTTCCATTTCAGCAAAATTGTGCATTTCGTTAATAAAATGACAAAAAGCTACAAGACAGAGCTGTACGATTTCAGGAAAAGATCTAATTGTGATTTTTCTGGCAGATACTACAATTTCAATACAATTCAGGATTTTCTTCAAATCAAGCTTCAGTGCAATATTCACTATGTTTACAGTATAGACAAAAGTAAGGAAACCAATGATCAAAAGTACATAAGACATTATTCATCATCTAATATTGATGATAAATAATCTGTTTTCCTGCAAATGTGTAAAGTAGTTGACACAACAGATCCTGGGTCAGTCAGGAGCGCTGCAAAAAATTGCAGGTATGGCGATCACATGATTGCGTTGTCTGAAATTGTGATTTCGATCAGAAAAATCTTAAAATAAATCCTTCAGCCCTACTATACAAGAGCATTATCTAAGGAGGAGAGTGGTATTGTGGGTGGACATACACAAAACAATGCAATCATTGCGTTGGGTTCTATTGATTTAGAAACTTTAGTTCTTGTCTCAAACTGGAATGGTTGCTGTTGTCTGTGTAGGTTCTCAGTCAGCCAGGTCATGGTTATCCAGCGCTAACCAAAGCAGCAAATGGACTGGATCAGAGTTTTGAAGACGTTTCACTTCTTCAACGTCTTCGAGACTCAGATGTTGGATGATGATTGCAGTTGTCTGGAGGTCAAATTTGATTCTCCAGTGACATATAATAGATGGAAGAGCTGAGAGCTGTCAAGGTTAAAAAGCACTTGAGAGTGAAGCTGATCGTGTTTATCTTTCTACTCTTTCATGGACTAACTTGTTAATATTTATGATTTCTTTTTTGGTTGAAAGCAAAAGAAAGAATTTGTTTAGGCATATTTCTCAAACTTTTTCTTACAGTAAGGATTGAGTCGGCATTGCATCATCCTCTTTGGTTTCCTGCCCTCATTTTTATATCATATTACCTCAGAGATCTGAAGTTTTTAATCAAAAATACCAAAATAATCTATTTTCTCTCCAACTTTAATCTACCTCCAGCCCTCATGGGTAAACTATAATGACAGATATAATAAAAATATGACCAAACTGCTGCATGTTTGTCTTGATTTAAGAGTCTTGAAGGGAGTCAGAGAGCTTCCCCGTTGGAATGAGATCAGTTACACAGTAATTCAAGCTAATTCTTCTACCTTGGTGCTTAAAACAAAACAAAGCCCCCATGAGAAACCTGGAGTAAGTAAATACCAAGATATACTGTTAATCAGCCGAGCAAATTAAAGCAGGATTATCCTGACAGGGCTGTGCGGCTTACACAGTCATATTTTACACAAGTATTTGGAAATATGCCCAAATATGAGCCATTACGTCTACACCCGGCACTCTGAAGTGACGTTAAGCCCACAGAAGAATGTACTAATAGGTCTGAGAGGAAGGGCTCAGACGGAGTGAAAGGAGCTGGCAAAGAGCGAGAAGTCAACTCGAGTAACCATGAGCACGTTTAATCAGCAGCAGGCTCGCTCGCTGAGACAATGAGCGCTTCATTAGAGACTGCTGAGACGGCGGTTTGAGAAGGAAAACAGTCACACGCCCAACAGAGAGTCAACAAAGAGGCTTCTGTTTGCTCCAACACTGCTTTAGGTCCACAGTTAACTGTCAGAAACATCAGTCAGGACAGCAAAATACACATATATTATCAAGTTTATCATATATCTACTGTTTTATTACAACTAAAACAAGGATGAAATAAAACATGTTTGCTCATACACTACTTTAAGTTCACAGTTAACTGTTAAATCATCAATCAGAACAGTCAGAAGTTTATCTGTCTGCAGAGCCCGGAGCACAAGACTACTGAAGCCACACCTTTGAGCCCGAGGACATCGAGTGAAGCTGAAATTAAAACTTGATAAAGTCCTACTTACAAATAA
This sequence comes from Cetoscarus ocellatus, assembly GCA_037902135.1. Taxonomy (NCBI): domain Eukaryota; kingdom Metazoa; phylum Chordata; class Actinopteri; order Labriformes; family Labridae; genus Cetoscarus; species Cetoscarus ocellatus. The sequence continues at coordinate 552,341 of JBAMNC010000003.1, read as the reverse complement.
ATCTGTTGAAATGTTTTTAATTCTATTCTTTTGCATGGATGTCTGCCTGTGACAAAACATAATGTTTATTTTTATGTTTGATATGATACAGTTCCTTCATATTACCCTCAATTTCCCTTGGAAAGTTTCCAGCTTGGATTATTTTCATAATTCCCAATCTTTACGTCCCATGAAAGGTTTCTGGAAATGTTCCACCCCTTTGCAACCCCACTGACCAAACAGCTTATCCTGATTTTTTTCATCAAAATGTAAATATAAATTATAATTTCCCCTAATATGACTGCTTTAAAGTCTGGGGTGTTTTACCATGTCAGTTTTGAGTGGAGGATGACTGACCTGCAGCAGCAGCAGACAAGGGGACAATGTGTTTCCTTTGAAGCAATAAATTGAGAGAACAGCTTCAGCATGAATCTGCCATCATTTCTCTCATCTGTAGACACCAAAGAATGAACCGGTTGCAGATTTGGTGACTTAAAGCATTAATTTTGATCGTTCTTTGGTGTGAAACTTGTGAAGATTCTCCAATAACGATCAGATCTGGATCAGCCATCACATCCTCCAGCATATCTTGAATTTCTGGATGTCTGCACCAAACTTTAAATCCCTGCTGCCCATGACCCCTCACCCTCCATCTCGACTTTGGAAGGTTTCTAAAAAGGCCTGAGGAGCTTGGAGGGCTGCAGCTTTCATGCTTTTCTGTAAATAAATATAAATGTGTGTGTGTGCCAGGCTGTATTGATCTGTGTGCTGCCGGTAGCCAGACACGCCTCCCCAAACGGACAGAAGACAAAGAAACCAGACAGAATATCCGCTCGCACTGTACAGTATGGCTACCGGGCACATTCCCCGCCTCCGTCGCCATGGAAACCCAGCATCAGCTGAGCCTGCAGGGTGAACAACGAGCCCAGTAGAGCAGGAGAGGGTCGGCTTGTGCCCTGGTAGAAGAACTGATAGACAAAAAGAGACCTTCCCACTGTGCTGTTGAAGAGAAATAACCTGCATGTGCTAAATCAGTCCAGCTAAAACAAGCACCGACAGTTTGGATCAGAAGATGATTTGCTTCTCTCCACGTTAGCCTTCAATGAGAGATGCCATTCACACCTTTCAATTGCTTTTCATTGCTGGTATCGCTCACATCTCCTCCACACAACGTGCCGTCTTTGTGTGCTGAATCAGACTCATTGTGTGTGCGAACCCTCAGCTGCGTATCGTGATCTGTCATCGCTCCGCTGCTGTGCACACACTCAAACTCATTTCAGCTCTTTTATTACCGCACAAGCATGCGTTACCATTACCTGCCTTTTCATACAGCCAGAGGGAATAAACGAGTGCTCGGTGGAACTGTAAATAATCAAACACAATGCTGACACGGAGGTGAATGTGAGCTCTTGATTAGAAACACTACTGCTGGCTGCTAACAAGAAAACGATGATGATTCAGCTCCAAGTGAGGCTGGGAAATAAATCCACTTTTAGAGAAATAACCACTCACTAATCAGGGTACAGGAAGGACCTGAGATCTGAGAATTAACATGGTAGGGCTGAACGATTTCAGGAAAAGATCTAATCGCCATTTTTCTGGCAGATGTGATTTCAATTCAATTCATGATTTTCTTCAAATCAAGCTTCAGTGCAATATTCACTATGTTTACAGTACAGACAACAGTAAGGAAATCAATGATCCACAGCACATAACACATTATTCATCATCTAATATTGATGATAAATAACCTGTTTTCATTATGTAAGGGATACTCCAACTTCTACTCCTAAACAGAGGCTTTGTGTTGTTGACCTGAGTCGAGTCTTTTGAACAGCTCTTTTAGAGAACAATGAGAACCGATTCGCAGTTGTGAGTAAGCCGTTCATTTGCGAGCCATTCTTAAGAGCAAATTGCCTGCTAATTTGTGAAATAGTATGTGTAAAATAGTTGACACAACAGATCCTGCGTCAGTCAGGAGCACTGCAAAAAATTGCTGCTTTGGCGATCACATGATTGCGTTGTCTGAAATTGCGATTTTGATCCGAAAATGATAAATCTTTCAATAATATGGGGGTATTTGGCAGTAAAATGAAACTAAACATACACTCAACAGCCACTTTATTAGGTATTTGCAGCCAATTTGCATTTACGAATAGCTCGCAAATGATCAGCTCCCTCACAACTGCAAATCCGTTCTCATCGTTCATCTAAAAGAGCAAAAGACTAGACTTGTTCGCCAACGTCACATATCTAGCATAAACCACCACTGCTTATAAATAGGTCAACAAAACAAAGCCTCCATTTTGGAGCAGAAGAAGATAAAACGATGATAGTAGAAGATTATGTAACATAACACGGTAAAAAAACGAGTCACAACAAGCGCACAGGACTGTTTAGAGTTGCTGAAGAGTTTACCTGATGACTGTAGGTAGAGCCAGGCTAACGCTACCCACTGACTCCCAGTGTTTGAGCTAAGCTAATTGTGTGCGAGCTCTGCCCGTCTCTTCCTTGTTACTGCACACACAGTCGAGAGAATGGTGTCTATCTGCTTGTCATGGACTCAGGAGTGAGGCAATACATGAAAAGAAAAAAAAAGTTGCCGTATCCCTTAAAAAAACCTGCCACAACATCGGCCAAGTTTTGCCACAACAAATATAAAAAAGTCCGTGGATATCCTGGAGGGCTGTATGATTGAATAAAAATCCCCCCAAAATGATAATGCAACTTATTACGCAACTTTCTGCCTGCTCCAAAATCAGTCTGTCTCTGCCACAACAAAGACAAAAATTTGCAGTGAAATCCTGGGGAGACTGATATTTGTACAGCTGTTGTTATTGTGAGTAACTTGGTGTCCGTCTCGGCCAGGACAGTCTCGGACAAGAGATTTTTAATCTCATTGAGTTTCTATTACTGGTTGAATAAAAGATAAATAAAATAAAATTAGATATGTCACTAGGAACTCCCCTTTAGCTGGAATTTCTACTGGGAAATCAGACGATCTTAAGCTACCCCAACTGTACCAGCTCGTAACTTTAACAGGTTTAACTGGGATGTGACATAATTCTCAGTTTCCACATCCAACCTCTTGTAGAAGTGATTCTTCCAAGGAGGCAGTCCAGATCTTAATTCAACCTGTTGCTCATCTCCAGCAGATCATCCCTTCTGTCTCCTCCTGATTTGCAATGTTCTGCTCTCTAAATTAATATTAAGTAAGAAACTAATGAGACAAGGCATGTTGCACCAATCAGCCAAAAGGATATCCAGACATGGTTTTTGGTCCATGTTGCCGGCCCCAGCCTCCACAGATAATCAGAATCAGAAATACTTTATTCATCCCTATGGAGAAATTCAGTTGTTTCCGTTGCTCTTATACATATTATAGCAGAGGGAATATCAAATAAAGTCATTAAAATAGATAAAAGCATAAAAAATTAAGTAAGCAGGTTGCAACTTGCAGAATCTTTAAGCTATATCAACTTCCGTATGAAGGAAAATAAAAAAAATAAGCAAAGAGAGACTATGAACAAGGCCTAGGAATTTACACTATTAACATGAACAATATTTACAATATAAATATAATATGACAGCACTGTGTGACAGTAGAGCACACTTGACTGGGTACTGCACTACTGCACTATAACTCTCCTCTCCCTCTGACATGATAACAATCCTGTATCACTGACTGGTGCAGCCTGCCAACATCTAAACCTAACCCACCCTCACTGAGTCGGTGTCTTCGTGCTGAGGCCTCGTGGGAACTTGTTTGGGAGTTGCAGGGCAGACGCCCAGGTCTGCTGTAGCACCAGATGGTGCTTCATTAGATCTTGTGTTGTGTGTTTGGTGTGAAGCGTAGGAGGAGCAGGGCGGATGTTTGTTCCCATCAGCAGCCAGACTTTAAGTCTGGTTTTATCCTCCATAAAGCCTCCATGTCTCAGAGAGTCTGGCAGACAAAGTGATACTACAGAGAAGTGTGAAGGGAGGATAGCGCGACTATTGTTCTGCTCCTGCTCGCTGACAGAGGAACATCATTTTACTCTGACGCAGCATGAGTTCAAATCCCCATCTACACCAGACACTGCTAACAGAGCAGCACTCACACACTGCAGCTCCAGACCTTTGAGCCCAGATAATCAAAGCCTTAAATCAGCCTGAATCATCCAGATCTGGATTTGGAATCCCATTATCTTAATATCCAGGCCTACGTAACCCAGATCACTTCGTCATTTAATAAAGACAAACTGGAAAGGATTAACTTGATAATGGTACAGACCTTTAAAGAGAATGAGAGTTGAAATAACACTTCATAGAGTTTGTTGTGTCCACAGAGGGAGACAAAAGCCACACAAACTGAGACCCTGCCGTAGAGACTGCATCAGCTGCTATAAATCAAAAGTTCATAGCAACCCTAGCTTTTTCCCCCTATGGTATTATAGTGCAATTGATATGAGAGCAGGGGAGTGTAATATGAGGGTCTTAGATCCCGAAGAACAAGAATATATCTGTGATTCTTCTAAGCACAGAGATCGTAGGATCGTCTGTAGTGTTGGTGTTGCCGAAATGGCTGAATGGATTTAATTAAGTTTTTTTTTAATGCAGGGAAATAAAAAGTTAATACTTATTTTTCTACTGGAGACCTCCACATCCTTTTTACTCAACAGTTCAAACTGAATCAATCAATCAATCAGGTCTGGGAGCACATGCCAGATCAGCACTTCAACGTTCATCATTCTGCACCATCAGCAATGTTAACCCTCCTTTATTCATAGAAGTTTACGTGCGATTAAGTTTAAGGGTGCAAACCCAACAGCCCAAGGCTCTGGAGGCAAGGGATGTTACCAACTGCCTTAGCCAATGGCAGTGCCCCAAGAACTCAGCTTGCACCCCCCACAGGTATCAAACCAGCTTCAGAGCATGTTTAACTCAGGACTTCAACCAGCAACCCTGCCACCAATCAACCAATCACCCGACTACTGATGGGTGCCTATAATACACCTGAGGTCCACCTGACAAAGAGCAGCATGAAAGAAAACCAAGACCACCAAACTGTAAGCATGAATGCAACACAAGTTTTTAGCAAACTTATCTCATAAAAAGACTCTTACTTAAAAGTTGCCTGATAAGATTTTCAAAGTCATGGGTCCAAGGCCAAGGTCATGAAATTTCTGGTTATCTTTTGCTTATGTAAGCAACAAAGAAAAAGCTTTGTGGTAAACTTTGCACATTTGTCTTCTCTCACTGTAAGACAGCCTGGTAAAATACTGGACATCTGAGGTCAAAGGTTAACAGGTATCATGGATTTTCTCTAATCCTTTACAAATGTCCACTAGATTTCAGAGGGACAAGGTCAAATGCCATTGCAAACTTCATGTCAGTGGTTCCTTTACTGGATTTCTGTCAAACTTGGAAAATATCTCCATCCTTAATTGACAATAAATGATGAAATCTGTGTGGTGTAAGGTCAGAGGTCAGGTGATCAGCCACAGTATTTTTACCTTATGGCAGTGTATATCATGTAGAGCAGAGGTGGACAACTTTGATTACCAAGAGGGCCACATAAAAACCTGTTCAGAGCCTGAGGGCCGCTCTGTTACATACTGCTGGGCACTCTCAATGAGGAAAAACTATATAAATAAACAAAAAATAGCAAATATAAAGCTTCATAAAAATCATTACGCCTACATTGATATAATTTAACTCAAACACAATTAAAAGACACATAACTAAAGCCAATTTAAGCTTCTTTTTAATGCAATAAATGAATAGTGTTTACTAGTTTTTAAAGCACAAACACATTACCTTTAACATTATTCCTACATATAGTTTATTTTTTTCAAATGTGTTTATTGAATTTTCCATTTTCAACTGAACAAACAGAACAACTAAACAGGAGAAAATTAAAACATGACAATATAATAATATAATGCTCAGCACATTCACCAAAAGAGAAAGAAAAGAAAAGAGGGGGGGTTAACACAATTTGTTAACGCCAAAGTTGGGTCCTTATAAAGCCTCTATAGAGAATGGCAGACAGATTCACATTTATATATGCTAGAAATGGTCTCCACATTTTAGGGAAGTCAACCATTTCAGCATGTTTGAGACAGGTAGGGAGATCTAGTGGTATATGTTCCATTATTATCCTAAAAATAGTTTTACTTACACCAACATTATATTTTAATGCCTCATAATAGATATTTAAAGACACAATCATAACAAAGTTCTTTTATGAGTTGCAAAAAACAAAACGTGTACTGACAATCTATACCTATCCTAAGTTGTGCATTTTGTAGCACTGGTAACTCATGATGAATCAGCCATGTGGTAGTTTTTCTTTAACTTAAGGTAAAAAGTTCCTCACTGTTATTAAATCTGCAATAATCAAATGGCACAGGACAGTTAACTTAGAGTTAACTTTACTTTAAAGCCTAAACCTGCATTTCCAGATGTTGTAGAAACGACTTAAAGACACAGATCTGAGCCTCCAATCCTAAACTTTGGGTTTAAATGTGATTTTGTCCTCCTCTCTTGTTCTGGTTATGTTTAGTCATAAAAACATCTGAGGGATGATGGAGTGCTGTTAGACAAAAACCACAAAACAGAGACAGTTTATGAGTTCATCGGGGGATTACTGCAGTTTTCTGAGTGAGAGGAGCCAAAACAAAGAGAGTATTATCACTGAACACAGAGGATTAGTTTGTTTTTAACTGTTAAACAGCTGAGCTTTGAACTTTAACTGAATCAGAGACGTTTTAGTGCAAACAGACCAAATGTGTTGTTGTTTGTCATTGTGGTCAATCAGAGCTGTGGTTTTCAGACTGACATCATCCAGTTATTCTACAAACTCTGAGAATTCACCACAGATTAACTGGACCGAGGGAGGCAAAGTAAGAAGGACCAATGAAGAGAGAGTACAAACAAAGACGCAACTCTATCATTCTGCAAACTTCACACTACATACACAAAATGAGCACATCGACCTGGTCGGTGTGACGGTTTCTATCTAACCTGACACATCAGATGGACCGTTCAATATACTTCAGGGCAGAACCTTTCAGAAACATATCCAGCAAGTGATTGGACGATCACTCTGTCAATCACATTCATTACAGGCCAATCAGATAATGTAGCAGGCTGTGGTGTAAAGGACATAACCTGAGCCACTTCATTGAACAAACTCTCACCAAAACATGCCAAAAGTGAAGAGAAAATATAATTTCTAGCAAGGAATTTAGTGTTATTTGCTTTTCATTTAATAAAGAAATGCGGATAAAACTGCTGCTAAAACTGTTAGCATCCATGCTAATCTCTGTGCGAGCAGTCACTTCCTGCTGTCGTCTACGACTCATCATTTCTCATCTGTTCACATGATGTGAAGTCTAATCCTGGAATTACAAAGCAGTCCGGTTTTTCAAGGCAGAAGAGAGTTCCTGGTTTTAAATCTGAAACATCAACAAACTATGTGAGCAGAAACTCTCAGGAAATTAAAATAATTTCAGCAACAGCCTGAGAAAAACTTTTCTGCTTCTCTCCGTGAACAGGGTAAACAACCTGCTCAGAACATGTCTGCTGTTTGTTTGATACTGTTTGCAGGAGCTGCACAATCCACCAGAGCAGACTGACAGGAGGACGGTTGATGGCAAACAGTGGGATGATTTATTCACTCACTCACACACACGCACACAGAGTCTCTTTCAGTCGCGGTGAATCATCTCGAGCTGTCAGCCGAACATATCAGACATGCAAACTCAGAAAAAACTCAAACACACACTGAGTTGTTGTTGTGTAAACAGAAAATGGAGGAGTATAAGTGACACCCTTCAGCCTCCAGGCCTCAAACCTCTACCCACACGCTGCTTTGCATTGTGGGTGGTGTGACAGAAACCTGACCCGGCTCCTTGCAGATGTTGTGGTTTGAGCTTCCACAGCTGCTCCGGCTTGCACTAACACTCGGAGTTACTTTTAACTCTACGCAGATCATTTACGAGGTCACATGGTGAACAGACAGAGGCTGATAATGACGGATAATACGAGCGCAGACATGATAAACCACGAGCTGCAGGGAGGCAGGTGGTGCAGAGAAAAGGGATTTTTTATTCACCCATTGGAGTTTGTTTGTGTTGGCAGAATAAATTCATACTTTTTGACCAGTTAAACCTGCTTTATCAATCAACATCAGCCCTCTCCAGATTAAATTCATTATAGATATTAATCCTAATATTAGATTGATCTCTCTATCCATGGTTGTATTAATTATACATCCACAGTATCGAGTATCAGCGTTAATTTTGTTGACTTATTTCCATCATAGTTTTTGTCAACAACCTTTTTCCCCTGACCAAAACTAGACAGTAACTAATAAAAACAAGTGCACATGGACAAAAACTCAAACTAAATTAACTGACATTTTCATCAACAAATAAAAACTAGACTAAATTTGTCAAAGACTTAATCCAATCAGACCTAATTTGGTCATGTAGAAAGTAGAGACAAGTTAGGAATATATCCAATCACAGCTACTTTGGTTGTGTGGAAAGGTTGGATGAGTGAAGAGGGACATCCAATCACAGCTGCCTTAGCTTGGTGGTGGTGGGATAAGTTGTGGAATGATCCAATCAGAGCTCCTCTCTTTATGAATTGATATATTCATGTAGAGCAGGTTCACTGTTTGTTGTCAGTTCTGGTATTGTAGCTGAGATGCTCTGCCAGGTAGCCTAAATAAAGGTGACTGCATTTCACACAAAAGTTCAATTTGTTTCTGTTCATTTATACATTCAGACTTTACTAGCATTCAATAAAGGGTTATTAGATGTTTCATTTATCCAAGTGTAAAACATGACTTCAGAAATTCAAGGAAACATAAAAATGCCTTACCCTTTACACTTCATATTTTAGTCGACTAAATTTACAGCAGATTTCATCGACTAAAATGTTGTGAAATTTCACCAACTAAAACTAGACTAAAATTAAAACAATTTATATGACTAAAACTAAAACTAAAAGATACTTTAGGCAAAAGACTAAAACTAAAACAAAATTACACTGATCTATCTACTATCTTGTCTGGGAATGGGTAGAGCCTTTAAAGGCATATCTGTCAGGTTATTGGACAATCATTCTGTCAATCACATTCATTATGGGCCAATCAGATAATGTAGTAGGCGGGGGCTACTGCACTACAAAATGTGAGCCACTTTATAAAACAAACTCTCGTCAAAATATATTGGGAGTGGAATGAAAATATTCTTAGTGTAGAGAAGTTTTTAGTGTTGATATTTGTTTTTTATCGAATAAAGAAATGCAGAAATGCAGCTCTGATTGGGCCGTGCCACTTTGGGCTGTTTACATTTTAGATTGGAAGTTCGCAAAATGGATCAGCCTGATAACAACACTGAATGAGGCTGATCCAACTGCACTGCAAGGTTACCCCAACCCTAATACCCCAACCATCACCACCAATAGGTCTACAGGTGTGATGTCCATTGTTACGTCAGCAGTTTAAGCCCATTGGCTCATAGTAGCAAGTTCACTGCTGAGCATAAATGTTGGAATGAATGCAGAGTGGTTGACAACATGGCACCAAGCAGCACTGTACTGCCCAATTATCACAGAGATGACCTGTAAACCGGTCAGAGTGGACCGGGTTTATGTGGACATCGGCATCTTGAAAGGACAGGAGATCTGACAAAGTGGCTCAGACAGAGAGAGAAAGCAGGAAATATGGTGTGAACTTATTATTATGTTATTATTACTTTACTCCATCCATTACCATCTCTTTGTGCTGTTTGTTTTTCTCTTTTGCTCATGTTAGCCAGTGGAAGACAATCTAACTGCATTTAATTTATTTTTGCTTGACCAAAATATTCATATTTTCAGTGTAATAATTAGCTTCTGGACCCTTACCCTTGTATATATTTTTGCTGTTGTACCCATATGACAAAGTTTTCATTACTGGAAAAAATTTAGATCAATAATAGTAAAAAAAAATACTCAAAAAATGAAAATAAGAGCTCAAGGTAAAATATGAGCTCTTTAAAATATGTTTTGAAATGTATCGTTCATATCTCTAGGGCATAACAATCCTAGATATTAATTTTTGTTCTGAGGGTTAAACAATAAGCTTTCCTTACTAAGAAAAGCAACCTGGACGTCATCTGAATGTCATACTAATACCACTTGTAGCTAAATGAAGTGCAGCATGGACGACTGTCCAATCCAAAACAGATGAAGAAGAAAGATGGCAGAGCAGAGGAGGTCTGAGTGAAGGAGGCTGTTGTGTTAAATGGAGGTGCAGACCGACTCCTCTGAGACGCTGAAGGCTGAGAGCTGACTGACTCATCTTTGACGTATAGATCACCGGAGCTTTGCTCTTATTACACACATAAATAACCCGGGCTGAGCGGTGAGCACATGTCAAAGTGTTATGTCGCACTGGGGAGCAAACACGCTGAGAGTCAGTAAATAACACAACAACAACAACATCGACACACAAACACACAGAGAAACAAAGAAACAAAGGATTCGAGCGGTGTGAGTTTAAGGCTGCTCACCTTCGATCACTGTTTTAGGCAAACATGTTCAACCTCATTGTGTTGTACATTATTGATTGTCCATGTCATCAATATGGGATAATAGTAGGGGTCAGAGGTCAGCCTGAACATGAAGTGTGTGCTGGAATGAGCTAATGTTTACTCATGTCTTTGTCTCGTTATTGGACTAAGAATTAATCAAATATAAACAACTGCTGTCTTATTTTTCTAATTTTGACAAAAACTGTGTGGGAATAAGAATAAGAGCCGGGCCATAAGGACAAAGAAGATTATCTTAGGGATGCATGATGTTATCGGTTTGATATCTGTATCGGCCAATAACAGCCTTAAAAGTTAAGTATCGGTATCAGGCGATATTGACATTTTTGCTGATTTTTTTGCCAGCCAATATATCGGCCACACATATCAGCTGGAATATCTGAAAATTGCACAGATGTACAATATTGATGCACCTTCTCATCACTGCATGGGTACATTTAAAAATCAAGAGTTTCATTTTTGCAAGAGTTAAATGCTGTTTTTCCTGTTTTACATCTGCTCCCTGCAAAAAATATACTGTAACACTGAAAGAAACAAGTCCATTTTTGTTAAGTACAGCGCTTGTGCTCTTGACCAGAAATATCAGTATCGGCGATAATGACTTAAAAAATATTGGCATATCGGATATCGTGCATCCCTAGTATATCTGGATAGATGTTTTCAGCTGGATTGCCATATAAATATATTTATCTCTTCATCATGGCACCTGTTAGTGGGTGGGATATATATCAGGGTATGGTCTGTCCTCCAAGTCGATGTCTGAAGAAGGAATATGGGTGAAAACTTCTGGGCTGTTCCCTTAAGGCACTCTTAATGCATTCATATTATCCTGCCCTCGTTATACTGCAGATTTTGATTATAGTAATTGAAGTCATTTTTACTTCTCACATGTTTGTCTTGACCAAATAAACTCTGATTTGAGTTATCGAAGCCCAGTTTGGTTTGCAGTCGGTGTGAAAGCAATCCAAACCAAACAAGGACCAAACCAAAAGGCGCTGCTTTTGTGGCTTAGCATTTATAAATGATATAAAGCAGAGTAGCTAATTTTAGCATTGCTCGCACTGCCAGTCTGCAGTCATCTTTACAGGTTAATATCTGCAAATACAGGCAAAATATGCTTACACATCACTCCTATTAGTCTGGATGCCTGGAATGAAGGCCGCAGCTACAGCCTCGAGTCATGGTGGTCGGCCATATTACACAACATTTGACAGGCTTTGGTCCTCCTGACAAAGAGCAGTGTGAAAGAAAACTGCTGAAACTTCACCCTGAACAGAACGAAGTCTGCTAAACTGAGAGGAAACCATGGCCGACCTTTAATATCCCTGGATATTCCACTAAAGCATTACTGCCCCAACCTTACATGCACTGACTTGTTATCTGTATTGTATGCCAAAAAGGAAGCCTTCAAAACTTAGTAAGCATTCTCATTACATAATGTCAAAGGTTTGTTATTTTAATAGTTTATTCAGATGAATAATCAGTCCTTTATGATGATGGGTCATAACAGTAGATCTCTGTTCCCCCTCCATAAACACCGAGCTGTCATGGGGAGAAAAAGATGTGAATTAATTTGTACTTATTGAACCATTTAATGAACTACTCAGGAAAATACCAACATCCAGCGTTTGCTTCATTGCTCCTGGTGAACATAAAGTCCTGCTATTAGGCAGAGTAATTAAATTCACAAATCAAAATCTTCTGCTTTTCCTGTTTTATTAGGCCTCATAGATTAAGGTTTATTACTTTTGTTGACACTCTGAATAAGAAATAAATGTCACCATCTGGTGTGTGGAGCCGGAGACGCTAATCCCTGATTCTCATCTGTTAGAGAGTCAGAGAGAGAGCAGGACTCCCTCAGGAGAGGATCGGGTTTGTTATCAATACTGAAACCAGAGCATCTCAGATAAAAACACTTTCAATTATTATCATCTTAGAAAACATTTTTAACAGTGCTGGATACAGCTGAGAAATATGACCTCAGAAACTAAGACAACAAGAGATTAACACAACACAATGGTGATTGCCAAAGATGCAATATTTTTGCAGCACTCCTGACCCAGGATCTGTTGTGTCAACTATTTCACACATTTGCCGGCAATTTGCATTTACTGAAGTGCTGGTAAGCAGGTCAACAACACAAAGCCTCTGTTTAGGAGTAGAAGTTGGAGTATCCCTTAAATAATGAAAACAGATTATTTATCATCAATATTAGATGATGAATAATGTGTTATGTGCTTTCGGTCATGGATTTCCTTACTCTTGTCTATACTGTAAACATAGTGAATATTGCACTGAAGCTTGATTTGAAGAAAATCATGAATTGAATTGAAACTGCAATATCTGCCAGAAAAATCGCAATTAGATCTTTTCCTGAAATCATTCAGCCCTACTTCCACTTATCTGTGGTTGGGTTGCAGGAGCAGCAGCCTAAGCAGGGAAGTCCAGACTTCCCTCATCCCAGCCACTTCGTCCAGCTCTTCCCGGAGGATCCCGAGGCGTTCCCAGGCCAGCTGAGAGACATAGTCCCTCGAGCATGTCCTGGGTCTTCCCTGAGGCCTCCTAATGGTGGGACATGCCCTAAACACCTCACCAGGGAGGCATCCAGGAGGCATCCTGATTATATGCCCGAGCCACCTCATCTGGCCCCTCTCAACATGGAGCAGCAGAGGCTCTACTCCGAGCCCCTTCACGATGACCGAGCTTCTCACCCTATCACTAAGGCAGAGCCCGGACACCCTGCGGAGGAAACTCATTTCAGCCGCTTGTACCTGTGACGTTCTTTCGATCACTACCCACAGCTTGTGACCATAGTCATGATACTTCATCTGTTTAATTTCTAAGACCTGTTTTTCCTCCAACATTGTTAACAATTTAATATTCAGATGTATGATCAGATCATTTTTTCACTGAGATTCACAGAGTCAGCTGGATTAAGATCACAAATTTTACTCGAGCGTGGCCATAAAGTCTGTGTCTTGTCAGGTCAGAGGATTATTTAACACATGGAAAAGAGGTCATGGTCTGACTGTAAGGTAGTGACCTCCTGATGTGACATTTACTGAGTCTGAACATCTGTTCAACTGTTTAAAATAGAAACATCTGCCTTTTTGGATGTATAAAAACTCTAGGAAGAACTGTGCGTCATAATCTGATCTGGTCTTTTGAGCTTAAATCAAATTTCTAGACTAAAGCAGTGCTAATTTTGACAGCACTTTTTAATTTATTTTTAGTTTTAGTCTTTTGCCTAAAATATTTTTAGTTTTAGTCAAAATTTAGTCATCTAAATTGTTTTAATTTTAGTCTAGTTTTAGCTGATGAAATTGAATTTAGTCGACTTAAATATGAAGTGTAAAGGGTAAACCATTTTTTATGTTACATTGAATTTCTGAAGTCATGTTTTACACTTGGATAATATCAAACATCTAATAACCCTTTATTGAATGCTAGTAAAGTCTGAATGTATAAATGAACAGAAACAAATTGAACTTTTGTGTGAAATGCAGTCACCTTTATTTAGGCTACCTGGCAGAGCATCTCGGTTACAATACCAGAACTGACAACAAACAGTGAACCTGCTCTACATGAATATATCAATTCATAAAGAGAGGAGCTGTGATTGGATATATTCCGAACTTGTCTCTACTTTCTACATGACAAAATTAGGTCCGATTGGATTAAGTCTCTGTCAGACATTTTAGTCTAGTTTCTATTTGCTCATGAAAAGTTAATTTAGTTTTAGTTTTGTCCATGTGCACTTGTTTTTATTAGTAACTGTCTAGTTTTCGTCAGGGAAAAAAGGTTGTTGACGTAAACTATGCCGAAAATAATAAGTCAACAATATTAAAGGGATAGTTCCGGTTTTTTGAAGTGGGGTTGTATGAGCTCCATATGGCCACTAAGTACTTTAGATGCAGTAGAAAGTTCTCTCCTCTTCCTCGGTAAGCCACAATTTGTAAAAGTTTGTGACGCAGGGTATTTTCTATTTTCTCCGCCAACAAGAACTTCCATCAAAAAATAATACCACAGTTTAAGAGTACGCTACCTAGAATGTTTTTTGAGTGCATTAACTTTTCGGAAAAATAAAGTTTACCTGGAACTAATCGACTCATGTCACATATTCCTTGTATTCCACGTATTCCTAGTTCCAGATGCTAATAACAGTTCTGCTAGTGCTGCGTCACAAACTTTTACAAATTGTGGCTTACTGAGGGAGAGGAGAGAACTTTCTACTGCATCCAATGTACTTAGTGGCCATATGGAGCTCATACAACCCCACTTCAAAAAAACTGAACTATCCCTTTAACACTGGACTAATGCATGGACATATTTCTCACTCCTGACAATTAAAGCAAGAGCAAAGTGGAAGGACAGAAGCAGATATTTAACAAAAGTGCCTGTATGTGCACACAGCATGATCCCTTTTCACCAGTTTGATGTCAGGCTGACGGTAAAAGGCCGCTCTCCCTCTTCAGCACGACGTGCAAACAAAAAGGACTCAGACCCATTCTTGCTTTGACCTTCTCGTGTCTCCGAGTCTCCTCTCTCTCTCTCACAGGACATCGATTACTTCTCCAGTTAAGCTTTTATTGCTGATGATGGGTCAGTGGGGGTTGTTTGTTATTCGCATCTATACGCCCCCTCTCTCACACCTACCATTCACCCTGCAGACATCAATATTCCCATGACCCTCTGAAACAACCCTCCACTCAGACACTGGGGCCGGGCCAGACTAATGCAGCTTTACATAATCAATAATTTCAATAAAGAGAAGGAGAGAGTCAGCATGGAGATCTGGGTTATAACGCCACCCACCCCACACCTCGAATGCCTCCTCGCAGCCTCAGGTTTGCACTTGAAGCAAAAATCACAGTCTTCATGTCTTTAGCGAAATGGCAGTACATGATATATATCTAAGTACTTGTTGTTGCAATTCCAAAATAATGGAGTTTGATATAATTCTGTCGAAATCAGACAATACTTAAAGCTGTTAAAAATAGAAGGTACAGACACCAAATATGAGCTGATTTTTGTCTTAAATAACCAACAAAGGAAAATTCATATATCTAAAATCCTGACATGTGTGAAGTGCAACGAGGACAGCCGAGCACGTCTTTGTGTTTGGTGCATGCAAATGGAAAAACAGCCAATCAGGGAGCAAGCTGGCTGATGCAGGATGCTAACGTAGCCATGGAAATGAGAGTAAATGCAGAGTATAACGTTAAAGCCACTTCAGTGTAGCCTGTAAATCATATTTAACAGGCTGATAAGGAGAGGAGCTGGACGGAAGTCACAACCAACAAGGTTTTTGTAGAAAGCTAACAGCTAGCCACAATTTGCTCCACGTTTGGCAGCCTCCACATTATTAAATACACAAAAAAATTACAAAAAAAAAAAAAACAACTTAGATTTCTGTCAACATTTATCTTTAAATGACACAACTAGCAAAGTGCACCAAAACATCCTCTGGTCATATTCACAAAAGAGCCAAATGTAATTTCTCCTGTTCCACATCTATGTAGTTACTAAAATTAAAAAAAAAATGTTGATGGCAGATGGAAAAAACATCTGTTTTGATGTATTGCATAAATATTAGATTAGATTAGATTACGCTAGATTAGATAGAACTTTATTTATCCCTTTGGAAGACTCCGGGAAATTAAGATTCCAGTAGCAGTTTAGTATAACAGATAAAAAGGTATTAAAAAGACAGATATGAACAAAAATAATCCATAAAAATAATGCTAATAATAATTATAAAAAACAAAAATATGAATACTGCCATCCCAAAATGAAGAATGTAAAAAAAAAAAACAGAGAAAGGCTGGTGGTCTACGGCACATTAGACAAAAAAAGTGTCCCTATATTTAGAAAAATGTTTAAAGAATGCAGCTCTCTATTATGTGACACTCTAAAATAAATGACGTGTACTTGATTCAACAAACTTAGAAAAATAAAAAATAAAAATTCAACATCATTTCATGTGTGCACCAGACCTACAAGCCTTAGAAATGCAACTGAACTGCGGACATTTTCAAGGATTTCAAGCACCTCTTGATCCTTGGTTATATTTTCGAGCCCTAAGGTCAAAGTTCGACCTCCTAACCACCGCCGGCTCCACCACCTGCCGGGCACCTTGAATGCCTCCTCACAGCCTCCTGTTTGCACTGAGAGCCGCCGATTGAGAATCGATTGCAGGCCCCGCTCTCGCCCTGAGGCTGAAAAGGACAACAGACAAGGACATCTCAGCAAATAAAGATAATTCAGCGGGCCGGCCTTATCTGTTTGTTCCCGTCTCTTTATCTAATTTGGCAGAGAAACACCACGGAGGAGACGGGGCCTCCTTTAGTCAGCCGAGGAGCCCTGTGCACATTAGGTCTCTGCAGGATGTGAGATCTGGAGCTTTTCTGCCGGAGCTGACCTTTATAAAGATGAGTTTTTCCTCTTTTTACCTTTACAATGTCTGCTGAGGCCAGGCAGGCGGGCAAGTGGCTTATGAAATGTCGCCCCTCACCGGGCCGAGCTGAGAGGGTGGTCACCTGTGACTCGACTGACGGATAGTGACGGCCCGTGGGGAGCTCGGAGGCAGATGGGCGAGAGCGATGAGTCTCTGAAGGTTTCTCTCTCCTCCTCCTCCCCTCTCTTCTTCTCCTCTTTTCTCTGTTGTGTTCATGAGTGAGAGGGAATTTCAAAGGGCCTGCAGAGGAGCGATGAGCGGCACAGATAAGCAGTCCAGGTGAGCGAGCTAATCCTGCTGTTACACCTTGCAGGCACAACGCCGTGGAGATTTTTAAGGAACAAGGGCTGAATTTGTCCAACTGCAGTTTGTGAAGAGCCTAAAACTGCACAAAAGCTGCCTGACTCCTGAATTTGGCACTGCTATCAGGCATGCTCTTTAGCTCCGCCAAGGAGGTCAAGTTTTTGCCGGCGTGTGTTTGTTAGAAAGATTACGGTAAAACAACAGGATGGAGTTACATGAAAATTTACCAGAGGTGTGGTTTGGTCCAAGGAAGAAGCCATTACATTTTGATGGTGATGCCTTTATTTGTCTGGAAGCAAAAAAAATCCCCAAATTTTAAAAAATGCCATAAGTTAACATTTACCACATTAACATTTACTCCCCTTTAATTCCGAATAAAACTTAAATCCTCTTTAGAAAGATTAAAAATGACCATGTAAACACCTAATTCCAAATGAAAATGATAATTCTGAATAAAACTTAATTCTGAAGTAAGTGGCTGGTTTATTCTGATTTAAAATCCGAATGAAATAATTCCTCGATCATGTATACGTTCATTCTGCTTTAAATTCATTCCGGTCGTTCTGCGCATACTCGTTCCCTTGTCCTGTCGCGATGAGGCATGGGACGCTGACAGGAACAGGATGGCTGTCCGAAGCAAGCGTTGGACTTGAGTTGAGACAATTTATTTAATTACAGCCTGAGAAGATTTGGAAATAATGAAAAGAGTGGATGGACGTAAAAATGTGGACCTTTTTAAAGTTGGAGCGTCCAAGTTGGATGAGCTTTCCCTGACAGAGACGCTGAACTGGAGTTTTTCTTCCAGTAGATGTAAATACGTCATGTCTGCTCCCTGTCCAACCATTTCCAACCCCCAGACCTTAAACAGAATTGAATAAAGGTGAATAAACGTGTTTTCCATGTAAACCTCAATTCTGAATTACTATTTCTATGTAAACGTGAAAGATAATACTTTAATTCCAAATTATTTAATTATGAACACTTAATTCTGAATTAAATAACATCATGCAACAGTGACCAGTGAGCAGAATTTTAAAAATCATATTTCTGCCATTTGTTTAACAGATTCGCTTCCAGTTTCACAGGATAATATGGGGTCCATGTCTCTACCATCAAGGTAAATTTCAGCTGGATCCAATCCAGACTGACATCACAAAAAAAATGTCAGTTTATGGGAAATCCCATTGGCAACATTCAATAATTTATATAAAATCAAAATATTAAGTGATGTTCCCAAAACTTGTTGTGTTCATACATGATAACAATCTCCATGTATGTGCTGAGTTTGGTTCAGATCCTGGCACTATTCTGGATCTGGTACAGGGGTTCTGGAAAAGCCACTGCCAGAACTGAGCTGCTTGGTGGAGGTCTGTGCTCTCTGAGTGCTTTTCTAGTATCTGATATGAAAAAATATAAATGTACAGTACTAAGCAAAATTTTGGGGCATGTGTGTGAAAAATGCCATTACGTAAGAATACATTCAACGATAACAAGGCCGAGCTCAGAAACAAGACACAAGGTAGATAATCCAGGGCCTGATTTCGGTACAGGATTACGGGAATCCAAATTATTAAATTCACGCAAATCTACCACTCATAATGCGTGAGAATCCCACTTGAAGAAACAGCGCCCCCCGGTTATCACACATCAGAGGTGTGCACGGTCACATAGACAAGCAGACTGTCAAGAAATGAAGTTCAAATCAGTGAAAGGTTGGATCATTTACGCAGAAACTCCCCTTCTTTCTCTCTCTCATTGGCTCTTCTTATCTGCACCAGGATATACACAACTAAAGACTCACAGGAAACTACTAGCAAATGATCTCTATTTTTCTTTGTGCAGCTTGCAGCATCTACGCCATGCACCCTGCACTCAAGGAGGAAACCTTTGAGGCTGAAAATGGAGGCAGAAGTGCCAAAAGCTGCAGTACCCAAAGTGTCCACTTGAGGCTGGCTGCAGAAACCTGACACCAAAATGACTGTGTGCAGGGAAATGTGATTTTTACCGCCCTAAGAAATATCTTCATGGCTGGATTATATAAGAGCTTCAGTTTAAATATATGACACATCCATGAGCTCTCACTGTGAGGTTTTTTAATATATATACCGTGCCTGTTTTTCTTTAATTGAGGATTCAATGGGTTTTCTAGTTGTGGAAACAGCATTGCATTTGGTCAGACAGCCTTAAGTCCTACTAACACATTACTGCCCTGATCTTATATGTACTGGCTTATTTTCTATTTACAGTGTCCGTCTTTAAAAGCCAAAGAGGAAGCCTTCAAAACATAGTAAGCATTCTCATTTTGTAAGTTAAAGGGTTTGTTTCTTTAATAGTTTATTCAGTTGAATACATACGTCTGATATCAAGTATGTTCTAGCTAGTTTCTCCACAGCCTTAAAGATACTGAACCAAGACCACCACACAAAAATCAATTTTTAAATAATGCCAGGACTGATTTTCCAATATTTCTTAGTAATCCCCACAAGCCAAGGTTAAAACTAATCCCAAACAATCACATAATCTCATCTATTGTTTCAAGAAAGTGATTCTGATATTTGATATTTCGCCAGCAGATCCTTCGCACTGACCCCCACATGCAGTCAATATCGCCTTCCCCTCCCCCCCGAGTAGTGCCAGCTGTGCTTTGGGCATCCTTGACACTATTCTGGGTAATGTGATCCTCACTGGGGTGGCACTCTCAGCGGGGGAGCATCTGCTGTGGGACTGTGGAAGCAGGACAACTGTGTCCCAGTCACATACTATTACATCTGCTGAGCTCAGAGTTTGCAGCCGCAGACGACCGTCAGGAGAAACTCCAGCGTTTATTCTTTAAGTGCTGACGCGGGCGAATATTAGAAATCAATACAGTGAGTGTGATTGTGAGCTCCTCCATCTGGTTAGAAGAGATTTCATATGAATTGGACTGGCTAACTTTACTGCCCGTCAGCATATTTTGGAGGCTAATAAAACTCAACATGTCATTGTAGTATTGGATTACACCCCCCCACCCCCTCGCTCTCCGCTGCTGACCTGACCTCTGTCCATGATACTCCTCCAGATCTGCCTGATGCTGAAGCCATTTGGCCCGTCTCAAACTCCTGATCTCATCCTCCACAACAAACCCTGGGATCCTCCTCCATCTGAAACAGGCTACTCTTTACCCCGAGCCAGCGTGAGCTCCCATCTGCTGTCCTGGCAGAGAGCACACACATGTAGATTAACTCTCATCTCAGCGAACACTGGCCAAACTCAGGGCTCCAACACACCATCGCACACAAATACACACAAATATGATGGTCCAGCTCTGGAGTGCAGCACCAGAGGTCAAAGAATCCTTGAAATAAAACCTTCTGGTTCATGCATAAAGTGATCCAACCTAGCCGGATAAAGCAACTTTTTCTTACTGGTCATTTGGAAAAACAAAAACAGTTTAGGACCCAACAATGGGCATCATGAAATGGCAGAATGTGGACTAAATCCTGGTCCAAGTTTGACCCTCTTTGGGAATAATCACACTGAGTAGCAACAGTTTTCCTCTGCTGTATACTGGAGTGACCGTAATACATTAAAATATATCAGGATACCATCGGCTGGGATATATGTAAATGTAGATGAAAATGTTCTTTATTTATACAGCCCTTTACAACAACCCTTTCAGTGAACCATAGTGCTTTACAATAGATAGTAAATAAAAAGGAACAAATAAAAACAATAAAAAGCAATTAAAACAATTAAAAAAACAATAAAAGCAATACAAGCAATAAAATACAATAAAATAAAATAAAGTAAAAGAGGCACCACGCTACTGGGTATTAAAAGCCATCCTAAATAAATGCGTTTCCAGTCTAGATTTGAAAAGGCCCAGGTCAGAAATAAGACGCATTTCAATATATCATCATTCTTCTTTAGCCAAAAAGTCTATTTCAAGTCTTCCAACAGTATCAAAGGCCAAAAATATTAGTTGGATAAAAAAAATACATATGTTATATATGAAAAAAATAAAAAATACATTCTCTATGTCCTGTTCTAAAATAGCAGCACCAGAGGTCAAAGAATCTTTGAAATAAAACCTTTTGGTTCATGCATAAGTGCTTTGACTTAGCTGGATAATGCAGTTTATTCTTAATGGCCATTTGGAAAAAAAAATGGTTTATACTCAACAATGGGCATCATGAAATGGTGGACTGTGGACTAAATCCTGGTCCAAGTTTGACCCTCTTAGAGAATGAAGTATCAAGACTATGTTTTCCCCTGCTTCAGCTTTTCACGGAGAGAACTAAATACTGGAGTGACCATTAAATATTAAAATATATCAGTAGGATACCGTAACCAGGGCAATATATCATTATTCTTTCTTGGCCAAAAAGTCTATTTTAATCTTCCAACAGTATCAAAGGCCAAAAATATTAGTTGGATAAAAAAATACAAGATATAAAATATAAAAAAATAAAAAAAATACAGTCTTTTTGTTCCTGTTCTAAAAATAGCAGCACCAGTGGTCAAAGAATCCTTGAAATAAAACCTTTTGATTCATGCATAAGCGCTTTGACTTAGCTGGATAATGCAGTTTATTCTTAATAGTCATTTGCAAAAATACGATTCTAAACCCAACAATGGGCATCAGCAAATGGCAGACTGTGGACTAAATTCTGGTCCAAGTTTGACCCTCTTAGGGAATGAACACACTGATCAGCAGCAGTTTTCCTCTGCTGTATACTGGAATGACCATAATATATTAAAATACATCAGGATACCATCAGCAGGGCAGCACCATCATTCTTCTTTAGCCAACAGTATCAAGGCCTTTCCAACAGTATTTCCAACAGTATCAAAGGCCAAAAATATAAGATGCATAAAAGTCTCTATGGTCCTGTTCTAAAAATATCCAGACAGCAACACATCCATCATCTGCTCTTTGCCAATACATGATTTAATACTGATTTTACAGAATTTATGCAGCTCCAAATACTTTGACAGCAGCAGTAAAATTCCAACGGGTAGTATTACCCAAAATGCAGCAGTAGAAGCCAAACAACGTGATGCAGCACATGTTCTAAATCATGCAATTCTTCTATTAGGGTAAATATTTCTGTTGTTTTTGTTTCTACTAGAAATAACATAAGTTGCAAGGATTTGTAAAAAACATTGTAGGGATGCACAATATCTGATTTTTACTGATACCTGATATACAAATATTACAAAACTAATCATCAACGATATCAATACTGATATTTTCTGTCTAGAGCAAAAGCCTCCTCTTAACTAAAACTGACCTGTTCCTTCTATGGTGACAGTTCATTTATGTTAGAAACAGATGTGAAGCAAGAGAAACAACATTTTATTCTTTAATAAATGACATGTTTGATTTATAAAAGTGGACATTCAGTGATGGTGAGGTGAATCATTATGGTACATTTGTCAATTTGCTAATATTACAGCTAATATATGGGATATTTATGGCTAATTGTACAGCTAAAATATAGGCTGTAAATATCTGCAGAAATGTTTTCTATCTGCTACAAATACAGATAATCAGCTTCTTAGGAAATAAGAAGATACCAATATTGCTCCTGTAATATCATACATTCCTATCGGTGAGGTTGCTGAAATACCCAGGCCTAGCTTCTAATCAGTGTTATTTATAAAAAGCTTGGACCTTGCAACAGAGTGCTGCTTGATAATGGCAAAAATCATAATTGCGATTATTTTAATAGATTTGAGACCACAATAATGAAATACTTTCTATTTCATAATCACGTGCTTTCTTTGAACATATAAGCATCTGACACTGTCATTTTGAAAAGTAAAAATAAAAAAGATTATAAATAAAAGAAATATACTAGTAAAGGCACAAGTATATTTAAAAAAATGCTAATGATAACAATAAAAATGGAAAAACAAAAAACAAAGTTAATGTGTCATGTGGCACAATGATCTTCTTATCTCAACCACTTAGTTTTCATAATTGTGAAAGGCAGTAATTGTAATCAAGATAAAAAAAAAATTGATTAATTTCCCAGCTCTGCTACAACAGCGATAGAAATAATATCAATATATTTCACAGAGAAATATAGAGTCAAATGGCTGGATAGCTGCTGCTAACTTGTGGATGGAGGCTGAACTCTGATGCAACACAGAAGTCCCTAATTTCTATAAATTATGAATTTACAAGATAATAATATGATTCCATAATATTTGGTACAAAATATGTGAAATATGGGTATTCAGATATTCACGGCTGATATTTTAGCCTAACATATAGTACTGACTTGTTGCACATGCATCTTAAACTGATAGCATCATTTCCTAAAAAGAAAGCTTTATTTAATAAATGCCTTATTTAATAAAATACTTTAACCTGATCCTAGTTTTTTAGAAAATACAAACAAGCAAGCCAGTAGGGTAAAAGTCCATAAACAACAAATATAATTAGCCAACAAAAAACTAAATGTAAGCAGATGCATAACCACCTCCAGGAAAAGCCAAATGAACCTGAAGAACATTAAATAGGTGATATAAAGCACAGTTCATTTCAACCACAGACATTACAGCATAGACGTCTGTACTGTTACCATGGAAACAGCAACGAACAGCTCTGCTAAAGCTAGCAGCTAGCAACGTAGCTCAAGCTAACGTTAGCCCGCGGCACAACACACAAAGCTAAACAGTTTCAGTTTAGCTCTTAAACAAATAAACCTTTGTTATTTACGATAATCAGCTCATGACTTTGACTTACTGTCTTTGACCGTCTCTGTCTTGATCCTCCTCCGTGTCCTCCATGTTTGTAAAAGAAGAACGGCCTCCATGACGTTAGCAGTTAGCAGTTAGCATCCTCATAACAGGAGTAACAGTCAATAACATATCCACCGTTCAGCCCTCTGCGGTCCATATTAGAGCAGTCAGCTCGAACTAAACAGAAAAAGCAAAAGTGGTTAATTTCACTGAAAAACCCGGAACATTTATATTATACTGAAAACATAGGTACATTTAGTAAGACAGGCCGAGAACATTCTGGACCAATGGCTCCCATTTTAGTCACGCAGACAGACAGACAGACAATACCAACAACTCAGTCAATGTCAACGCATTGTAGATCAAATCTGCTTCATATTTATAAGACTAATAGGCTAATGATGCTAATTTTGACTGTTCAATTAATTTGACAGGTTTGGATTTGTTGATTAAATCATAGTTTATTATTTTCAATTTGTTTATTTCTGAGTGTGTTGTAAGTAGGGTTGCTACCTTTGCCTTATAGGCTACAATCATCCCTTATTTGACAATTAAATGTTGCGTCCTTTTTTGAGCCAATACTGACAGCAATTTGTTGTGTATTTTAGGCCACTCTGACAAGATAGATAATAAATAAACCATATGACAGAAATGTTCACATCTGCAGTTTTCATTAATAAAGTTTTAAACTTTTATCTGCCGACACGGATATCAAACTGAAGAGTCAATTCAATTGGTTTTTTGGCCAGTGATGTTCGTGGTCTCCAGGATCTTGTGTGTTTTTTATTTGTATGCAAGAAAGGCTGCAACCTAGAGTTTCATTAAAAAGTTTTACCAGTGTTGTCACAATGCGTTTTAAGTATAGCTAATGTGTTATTAGGATATTTTGTCACATAATATATTATTTTAATTCATTTTAATTATGTTATTTAGTAATACAGTAATAGACTGTTAGAACAATATTGACAGCCAGTGGTTGCAGAGCACAAACCAAGGCATTTCCAGCATTGTTGTGTGAGCTATTGTGAGAAATGTGGTAAACTGCGGGGTCTTGCACCATTTACAGATACTTCAAAAATTCCCAGATCTGGATCACCACCAAAATCTAATCACTTGTCTCTTGTGCCATGACCAGCATTCCCTGAAATGTTTATCAAAATCGATTAATAACTTTCGTTATAAACCATCCAATCATATCTGAGAACCTGTTAAGATTAAAGCATGATTTTATTTTTACCATGAACTACAAATGTTTGATTTAAACTTATTTTGATAGTTTGGTTCACTCTAATTGACATCAGTGAATTCATTTTCTACATTAGCTGAGCAGCAATCTGCATTTTTACAGAAGTTAACATCTGTATTTATTGACTCAATGATTGTCCAGTATATTCTGTAATGTCATCTTACTACTACAGCAGGTAGGTTGACAAATTTTTTTGCCACTATATATTTCAACACATACTTACTAAGGAGTGGCTTAACTGGGTGACACCTCATATTTTAACCTGCACCCCCAAAATTATCCCAGCCCTAGAAAAGATTCTTATATTGGACTTAGTTTGAGAAACACCAGCCATTTGGGTAATGATGCAGTTTCTTCAGTTCAATCCCTTGCAGCCTGCATATTGAAAATGGTCCAAAGAGGTGAAGCTGAGACTGATACTGAAACTCTTAAAAGACAGTTGCAATAATTGTGCATAACTTGTCCTTCTACAAGAACCAATACAGACATAAAGACGTATTCTTTCAAAACATTTTTACCCTGGTTGTAAACTTGTTTATTTCTGCTGTAAACATTTAAACACAGAGTTTGTTTTCAGCTTCTGGTGCTCCTGCTGACAGCCTCAAGTGGACGCCCAAGGAACTGCAGCTTTTTGAACTGTTGCACTGGCTGTACTTTTCAGGACCAGAGGTTTTCGCTTGTTTTTATCATATATTCACAGAGCAGAGGGGTGACTTAGGAAGATGTCACCTTTTGTAAGGGGCCTCCCAGCCCCTCATGAAGCCTCCCCTTTGGGAAAATTCTAGATTGGATCAGACAGGCGACAGCAGATGGGCTTAAAGCAGCAAGTTCCAAACAAACTCAATTGTTTTCTCTCTCTGCACCCAAAAAGGCTCCTGATTAATTATTCAGCGGGTCCTTTTGTCTTTCCTGCAGTAAAAGCAACATCTGTTATTTATTTAAAGAAAAACTCTCATTGAATGGAGTCACAAACCCATTACAGCTTCCTGTTAGCATTCAGAAGCCTTAGCACACCTGCTGTTTACAAAATAGAGGATGAAGAGATTCACAGAAATGGTTGTTATCTTCGATGTTTCCTGCAGGAGCTCGACAAATGTACTCTCTAAAATTAGCTCTGTGAGTAAGCCTGGAGAATTGGGTCTGAGCTGGGAACAGATCTCTGCCCCATGAACACCTTTTAGTTCACCTGCAGAGTTCTCCATAGAGATGTTTTACTTAACTTTAATCTTTTAATGCATTTTGCTGCATCTCAGCTCCCTCAGAGGCTTATCAGTTGGAGTTTTAATGCATAAAAGAGAGTTCAGATGTTAGTCTCTGCAAAAATCCAGGCCAGTTCCTGGAATAACATGTCAAGGTTTTGTTAAGTGTCCTTCAGCTCCACTTTTGCTGAACATTTACAGTCATTAAGGTAACTTCTGTGTGTTTGTTTGTTTGTTTGCTAAGAAGCTGTAGAGATATGGTTCAACACCTCAAAGTCTGTCCTCAACGAAGGAGTTCAAGTATCTCTGATTTTTTTACAATTACACTGTACCAGACCATCTGGCAGCGTCTTGATACCACAAATCAGCTCATTAGCCAGTCATCATTATGGGCCAGGAAATCTTCGTGGTCCCTAAAAAGTCTCTCCATCCTGATCCACAGTCTGTGTGATCTTCCAGCAGTGCCAGCAAATCCATTGTGCAACATTACGCACGAGTGTCAACTATTTATATGCTTACTCAGCAGTTAGACTGTTTGTTACACACCTTGTCACAGCTAATGCTAATCAATCAGTGCTATCAACCGCTCCATATCATGTGAAGATGAGGTATGATATATGAACATTGCATACAGTAGTAAGAGAACACATCTATAACACATCAGACTCGGTGTGTTTATGATTACGCGGGTCTATTAAGTCTGATATGTGATGACATTAAATGTATGAGATGAATCTGGCTTCACCCTCTCACTATCCGTGTCGCCAGTTTCCCACATCTCCAAAATGTTCGTACAGCATCAAAGTTGATGTACCGGTGCGCACATTCTCCTGTCAAGTTTAATTTTATAAATCACAACCTTTGCATAGGAAGTGACTTACGCCACTTTCAAGCCCTGTTTTGTGCGTAAGCAAGTTTTATAAATGAGGCCCCTGGTGACTGTGGAGGCCACTGGAGTAAAGTGAACTCCTTGTTTGAGATGATTAGAGCTTCAGCCATTAGAAGATGGTCCACTGTGGTCATAAAGGGATGAATATGGTCAGCAACAATACTCAGGTAGGCTGTGGGGTTCAAACCATGCTCAGGTGGGACTAAGGGGCCCAAAGTGCACCAAGAAAATATCCCCCATACCATCACTTCACCAGCAGCAGCCGCCCAATTCGGAACAAAGCGGGATGGATCCATGCTTTCATGATGTTCACACCAGATTCTGTCCCTACCACCTGAATGTGGGGCAGAAATCCAGAGTCATCAGATGAGGAAATATTTTTACAATCCTTTGTTGCCCAGTTTTGGTGAGCCGGTGTGAATTGCAGCCTCAGTTTCCTGTTCTAAGTGGACAGGAGTGGCACCTGGTGTGGTTTTCTGCTTCTGTAGCCAATCTGCTTTAAGATTTGGAAATGGTCTTCCTCAAACTTTGTAACACCTGACTATTTGATTCACTGTTTTCTTCCTATCATCTCCAACCATGCTGGCCATTCTCCTCTGACCTCTGGCATCAGCAAGGCATTTGCACTCACTGTATATTTTCTCTTTTTCAGACCATTCTCTGTTAAATGGTGTTGGTTGTGATCAGGAGTGTCTGAAATACTCAGACTAGCCCATTTGGCACCAATGTTCCAAGTCTCTTAAATCACCTTTCTTCTCCATTCTGATGCTCAGTTTGAGCTTCAGCTGGTTGCCTTGACTGTCTACATGCACTGAGTTGCAGCCAAGTGGTTGCATCTTAAGCTAAATGCATGTAAGAGCAGTTGAACTGGTGTACCTCATAAAGTGGCGATGAATTTGCTCTATTAATCAAAATGTGTCAGATTCATTGCCCTTTAGTTTGGAGTGTGAGGACTGAATAACAAAGACATCACTAATTTTCCAACTACATTTATTTAAAAAACTGAACAAAAAGTAGAACAAAAACAAGTAAAGCAACCAGTGTCCCACCAGGGATGGGACGTTTTACAGAGAGAGACATCTTTAAAAGCATACAAACCAGCAAACTGTAATCTAGCAGCATCCAAATGTTGGAATCTCCAAAAATCATCATTTATATATTTAAATATATAGTTTT
This sequence comes from Cetoscarus ocellatus, assembly GCA_037902135.1. NCBI lineage: Eukaryota > Metazoa > Chordata > Actinopteri > Labriformes > Labridae > Cetoscarus > Cetoscarus ocellatus. The sequence goes on along the minus strand of JBAMNC010000003.1, from coordinate 523,771 downwards.
GTTGCCCTGGCAAGCTACACACTTTACAACATAGACAGAGCTGTATCTCTCCTTAGTGCAGAAAAAACAAATACCCTTAATAAAATAAACACCTTTAGGTTAAATAAGCTTAAATTATAGTGTTAAATACAAGACACTTCTGTGGCAGATATGTACACAAATAAACACATTTGGCATTGTAAGTGTGGTTCACTGGCGCCTGCTCTACTGCTCTAGAAACCACTGCATAAGAACACAATTCGCTGTGATAAACTACGCACGCACACTCACACACACATTCACACACGACTTTATATCAGTGAGCCACAGACAAGGCATGTGTTTAGAAAAGAGATCAAAACGAAAAGAAACAATCCATTTACAACCGAGAGTTTTAGGCACAGTCTCTTCCTGTTTTTATAAATACACGTCAAGTACGACCGCTTCAACAGGAACTCTTCACGCTTGTGCTAACTTCTTCTTCTTTTTTTAAACACAGTTTCAAACTACCACTTTGTTATTGCTAGGACATTGTGACAGTGAATGGAAACTACCGACAAACGTGTGAAGGGAAAGCACCTTTAAAAAACACCAAAGAATTACTGCCATATGACCCTACGTTACAACACTGAGGAAAAGAAAAGAGTGGAATCAATCGATGCGTAAATCAGCTTCAAAACTTGATCATCCGTGTGACTTTGGAAAATTCCAGAAATCCAGAAGAAAAGGGTCTCAGTTGAGTTGAGCTACATTCATTTTAACCTCCTGCTGTATGTCTCAAGACCGCCACACGTGGGTTCATTCCTCTTGGTGCAAGCAGACAGTAACGGTGCGTTTCCTTCAAGTGGTCTGGTTCAGTGTAGCCTGTAGAAAATGTGGGACTAAGCCTCAGGGATGTGAGCCCTTTGGTTTTCATGGGGGGTCTTTCAAGTCAAATCCATGGTAGCAGCCATCTTGGTAATGCTGTCTCAAAGTAAAGCTGCTCACTGCACTAGCAATATATGGAGATAATAATAATGGAGATTTGGCCAAAATGTAGGATATGGTTTGCTAATAAATAACAAATACCAAAATCTCATTTGGAAAAAAATCAGCAGCATGTATCGTACCAGGCTAACTCGTGTACTGTTTCCCACAACGCTAACTGCTGACAGGTCAGAGGTCGAAACAGCATTGCAGGCTGCACCATCTACTAAACATAGATTGTAAAAGAATTGGACAAAGCCATGTGATGTCATTGCTTCGATTATAAATGCATATAAATACTGATCTAAACCAAACCTCAGCGCCATCCACTCATAGACTGAGGCAGGACTTTAAGACCGTCTAGCCAATAGTCAACGCCATATTTCCAAAACCGGATATCCTCAATAAGTCCTCATTAAAATAAAAACGGGCAGAATTTAAAGAAATGTTTTTAAACCAGGATGTGAAGATGTGCATTATGGAGGTTAAAAATGTCTTTGACCAACATACAATCATGAAGGTGTCCGGTTTCTGCAGCAAGCCTCAAGTGGACACTCGGGGTACTGCAGCTTTTAGCACTTCTGCATGGGCCTCCGCCTGATTGTGACAACAGCAATAGCTTATTAGCATTAGCATTAATTCATATACATTTACCGAGCAGAAATGAAAATCCCTAAAAATTGATTTATTTAAGTTGTTACAAAGGGGTTACTCATTTAATTGACGAATATTTGGCTGTGAAAATCATGAAAATCTAAATTAATTAATTATATTAAAGTTGTTCGTTTCAGTGTGTTAATAGATGCTGCAACTAGTTAGACTATTTTTTTAATTTTGGGAGACCACTGCATCATTCAGTCCCATGATAAGATTAAAATTAGGCACTCTAGCTCGCTGCTTCACTGCACTGCACTGGTGTTGACTGCCTTTTGCTCTGCATGTATTAATTTTTCTGTGTTGATATTTCCATATTTAAACCTCAGTTGATTCTTAGGAAGTTTTTGATTGGATCTTAAGTAGCATAATAGAGCCCTGTTTTGACAAACAGCTACAAGAGATGGCAGTCGTGGCATCATTATGCATAACTTCACTCCTAAATAAAATGAAACCAGATAAGTTAAGCAAACTCACTTCTGCATGGGCCTCCAGTTCTGCCCCGGAGGTTGTCATCTCTTTTTGACAACAGCTATAGCTTGTAAGTATTAGCATTAAATCAATTTACATTTACCATGCAGAAATTAAAATCTTTACAAATTTTACATTTTCAAACTGTTACAAATGGTTACTCATCTCATTTGTGAATATTTGGCTGTAAAAAATCATGAAAATCTGAATTAATCAGACTAAAGTAGTTTTTTTCAGTGTTTTAAATAATGCTGCAACTAGGCGCCATTAGATGGACTAATTTTGTAATTTTGGGAGACCACTACCTCTTTCAGTCCCATGATAAGATGAATATTAAGCACTCTGGCTCGCTTCTTCACTGCACAAGTGTTGACTGTCTGTTGCTCCGCATGTACTATTTTTTCTATATTAATATCTTGGTTTAGTCTTAGGAAGTTTTAGATTGGATCTTAAGTGGCATCACGGAGCCCTGTTTTGACAAACAGCTACAAAGAGATGCATCATTTTAATCCTACATAAAATGAAACCAGATAAGTTATAGCAAACTCAGCCCCCTTTACAGCATGAGGACATAAAGATATGGACCACAACAGATTGTAAACATGATTAATTTCACTGTAAATTATTTTTTTTTTACTGTAGATTGTCTACGTGACCTCTGCTGCTCCTGCAGACAGCCTCAAGTGGACACTTAAGGAACTGCACTGTTTCTGCACCACTGCTCCACCTCATACTGCTCCAAACTGAACTGAGCCAGACCACTTGACGGACGCGCAGCTTAAGTACCACTTCATTAGTCCAGTACATTCCTCCCCCGCCTCCCCTCCTGGCCTCCCCCCTCTCTGCACAGAAACAGCTGTGTGACAGTGTGCGCAGTATGATACAGTACAGCTGAGTATACAGTACAGTAGACCGACGGGACATACGTAGGTAGATTAAATGTTGACTACAGTAAATGAGCTTTACATTCCACTACTGTAAGAAGATCCCAGGGACTCTGGCGGGGGCCCCGGGGGTCACCTCGCTCGAGTCCTCTCCAGCGCTCCAAGATGAAGACGTTTCCCAAGAGTCTCGTTTGCGTGGATGGAGAAACCGTTAATGTCAGAAACAGCCCTGCAGCTCAGAGAGGAGAGGATTCCAAAATCAGAGTTCAGTTTCTCCAAACAGGGCTGCATTACAGTCTCCTGAGCCGGGCCCTTTTTAAAGAGTCTGGGGGCCGCGGAGGGTCTGTTTTAAAGTTTGATCTTCTGGGAGTCTTAAGTAGAATTTGAGTGGGTGCCCAGGAGGAGTCTCTTTCTCTGGCTCCTTCTTTCTGCAGGTTTCTCTCCTCATCGTTCACTCTGCTGCTCCGTCTCTCTCAGGGTTTCTTGTCGATGGTGTGAAAGAACCACTCTGTGAACTTCCTGAGCTGAGCCGCCGCCGTCTGGCTCTCCTCCTGCAGACGCATGTTGTCCTGCCTGAGGTGCTGCACCTCCTCCTGCAGCATGGCCTTGTCCTCCTTCTCCTGCAGGGACAGAGGAAGGACATTTATCGTCATTTCATTGAAGACTACTACTCTACATAAAAGCACTTCTAGCCCTTTTGGCGTCAAATACAGTGACATCAATGCCCCAAAGGTAGCAATATGGCGATACGTTTTAGCCCTTGCAGTTAAATCATGCCCCCTATACCAGTGTCGGCAACTTTGCTTACTGCAAGGGCCAAATTTTTACAATTCAAATAACTGCCAGACTAACTATTTTGACCGTAAATATGACATAAGGAACAAATGAACAACTAAGAGTCTTTTTCATCAACATTTATATACAATATATTGCCAAAAGTATTCGCTCATCTGCCTCCACACTCACATAAACTTTGAGAGACCTCCCACTCTTAATCGAAAGGGTTTAATATGATGTTGGCCCCTTTGCAGCCCTAAAAGCTTCAACTCCTCTGTGAAGGCTTTCCACAAGGTTTAGGAGTGTTTATGGGAATCTTTGATCATTCTGATGTGGGACAGGAAGGTCGGGCTGACAGTTTTCGTTCAAATTATCCCAAAGTGTGATCTATTAAGGTGAGGTCAGGACTCTGTGCAGGCCAGTCAAGTTCTTCCACACCAAACTGTCTCAAGCTTTGTGCACTGATGTGATGTTGGAACAGGAAGGGGCCATCCCCAAACTGTTTCCTCAAAGTTGGAGCATGAAATTATCCTAAATGTCATTAAGAGTTCCTTTCACTGGAATGAAGGGGCCGAGCCCAACTCCTGCAAAACGCTCTCACATGCACAATGCAGTCAGACATATACAGTTTTGTTTTAAACTTGTTTTTTAGTTTTAGATTAATAAATCAAATCAAACTTTTGCTCAACACAAATGAAGTTTTCCAAAAGTGCAAATCAGTTTGGTCCAAACTTAACATGTGAAGTGAGTGGGACTTACAGTGACTTGAGGTTTGATTTATAAAACATTATTTGAAATAATATTAATAATTTCTGGTGTTTTATGACTTAATTGATGGACAATTAGGTGAACAGAGCCTGAAGTCGGGGACTTAGAGCTGGAAAGGAGCCACAGGTTGGATTTAAGCCCGTGCCGTCAGCCTCCGCTCGGGCTCGGACGCTCCAAATAAATATTCCTTCAATAGTCCAAATGAAGCAATCCAGCTGAGCAGCCTTTGTGAGTGAATCAGTGAATAAATAAGTTCACTGTTACTGCACAAGAGAGGTTTAATCAGCTGGAAGCAGAAAAATCAATATTACACTTGTGCAGTTGTCTTGTTCTGAGGGGAGGTTAGGGATTCAAACACACTAACGCAAAAACACACACAACACCACACAGTGAACAGCGGGACGCGGGGAAAAATAAAAGGATCCAGGAGAGGCTGATAAAAGCCCCGCTATTACAAGAACATCCGTCTTTCGTCAGCAGCGTGTAAATGGGAGGCATTAACATGGAAAAGCAGCCTTTTCTCTGGTAGGAGAGCATTTCCTCCTTTCTTTATAAGCACATTAGTGAGGGTGGAGGGTGGAGGGTGGGGGGGGGCAGAGGGCAGGGAAACAATAAGGAGAGGAAGCAGGATATTGAATTAAAGTTTGTATTACACAGACCTCAGGGCGCACAATACTCCGAGTCTGTCCTCCTCACCGTCCATAAAGGAGACAGTGAGGTGACAAAAACATCGTCACCACAGGGGGTCCTCACCTTTCTGAGGTCCTGCTGCAGCTGCCTGAGGATCACCTCCAGCTGGTTCACCTTACCCGTCAGCGTGGACGGAGAGCTGTTGATGGACAACACAACAGAGGATTTATTAAACCACAGCTTCAGCCATCACGAACACAGTGAAGGGCTATTTCACTAAGACCAACATGTTAGTGACCTCAACAAGCAGCTTTCCTGATTTCCTGGAAAGCAGATTGTTGGTCGTAATCATCTTTACACAACTACTCTGAGTTAATTCATCAAATCCACTTTGACTTTTTAAGTGTTTCAGGCTAACTTCTTACAAAAGTAAGCAAATACTCCTGTTGATGTTTTGTACATAAAGAGAGCACTGCATGGTACAAACCCCAATTCAAATGAAGCTGGGATGTTGTGTAAAACATAAATATTAAGAGAATACAATGATTTGCAAATCCTTTTCAAACTATATTCAACTGAATACACAACAATGACAAGATATTTAGTGTTCAGACTGATTAGCTTTATTGTGTTTCTGCAAATATTAACTCATTTTGAATTTGATGCCTGCAACATGGTGCGAAAATGCTGGGACAGCGGCATGTTTACCACTGTTACATCAACAGTAAATGTTTGTGAACTGAGGACACTAACTGTTGAAGCCTTTTAGGTGGAATTCTTTCACATTCTTGCTGGACTGCAGGTCAGCCTAGTACCTGCACTCTGAAGCCTGCTGTTGTAACACGAGCAGAATGTGTCTTCATAGTCCCTGAAAAAGATGGATGGCAGCATGTTGCTCCTAAACCTGTATGTACCTTTCAGCATTAATGGAGCCTTCACAGATGTGCAGGTTACCCATGCCATGGGCACTAACACCCCCCATACCATCACAGATGCTGTCTTTTGACCTTTGCTCTGATAACAGTCTGGATGGTCCTTTTCCTCTTTAGCCTGGAGGACACCACGTCCATGATGTCCAAAAACAGTCTGAAATGTGGACTCAGACCACAGCAGACTTTTCCACTTTGCCTCAGTCCATCTCAGATGAGCTCGGCCCAGAGAAGCCGGCGGTGTTTCTGGGTGTTGTTGATATTTGTCTTTGTCTTTGCGTGGTAGAGTTTGACCTTGACCTTGTAGATGTAGAGATGAACTGTGTTAACTGACAATGGTTTTCTGAAGTGTTCCTGAGCCCACGTGCTGATATCCTTTACAGAATGATGCTGCTTTATAATGCAGAGCTGCCTGAGGGATCACAGGTCACAGGCATTCAATGTTGGTTTTCAGCCCTCCTGCTTATGTGAAGAGATATCTCTGCATTCTCTGAAACTTTTTATAAAATTATGGACTGTAGATGATGACATCCTTGCAATTGACAGTTGAGAAATTTTAGACAGGACTTTTTTTTAAGAGCATTCTTCAACTTTTCCAGTCTTTTGTTGCCCCTGTCCAAGATTTTTTGTAAGGTGTTGCAGGCATCAAACTCAAAATGAGTGAATATTTGCAACAAAACAATCAATTTTATCAGTTTGAACATTAAATGTCTTGCCTTTGTCTGTCAATTTGCAAATCATTTCACATCAGGGTGCTCCTGATCCCTCTCCTTAGCCAATCAAAGTACATGTGATCACTCTTAAATCACCTCAAACTTCAGGATAATAAGATAATCTACACTGCAAAAACTCAAATCTAAGGAAGTTTATTCATCCAATTTCAATTCTAAAAATTGCACCAGACTTATCATAAGCCAAAATTGCCTGACATGTCCAGCTACACATCTTAATTCAGTATTTGAAAACAAAATATAAAACCTGAATTGCTTGTAATAAGTTAAAATATCTGCCAGTGTGGCAGGATGAATTTTACTTGTACGATGTCTTGGAAGTAAGAAGTATACCTTAAGTTGTTTCTATACCTGATTTTAAGGCCCTCAAGGAGTAACATTTTGTTTGCTTCATTGGCAGATATTTTCTAATAATTACAAGTTATTCAGTGCTTTATTTTTGTTTTTATCCCTTGTATTAAGATATCCATCTGGACAAATCAAATGAATATGACATTTCTGGAAGTATTGTGGATATTTTTGACTTGAAATTAGACAAATAAACTCGGTAAGATCTGAGTTTTTTGCAGTGTAGACTCTGGATAAACTCCTCCTAACAGTGTGAGGAGTGAGACGGCTCTGAACTGGTCTGGATCCTGTTGGTATGAGACCTGCAGTGATTCACTCTCTGTCCTTGTGTGCTGGTCTTACTCTGCCTCCAGTGCCGCTCCCTCCGCCTCCACCACCCGTCTGGTCAGCTCTCTGGAGATGTGCAGAGCCTCGGCCCGCTGCATGTCCGTCATGGTGCAGAAGGACGCCACGCGCTGGTCTGCAGACAGAAACAGGAGATGTTACAGGTCATAATCTGATTGTTTACGGGAAAAACACTCAGCGGGACATTTCAGGATGACAACATGCAGCAGAAGAAGAATAAGCGTGCATGCATTAGAGGCAGGATGAGGCCCTTCACTCATGCTTCTTATGAATGAGTGGTTCTGCTTTGTGCTCTTTAAGACAGCCCTCCATACTGAGAGACAATAAGGAACAAGGTGGTAAACAGAACACTTCAGGACGATAAAGTCGCTCCCTCGGGTGTTGCTCCTTCGCCCCGCCCCCTCCCTTGAGCCTCCTCTGACAGCTGTTTGGCCCGTAATGGCTGTGATCCCATAGAGCTGTGAGGCAGCAGTCATGCTTGTTTTACCATATCAGGCCCTTAAGCTCGCTCAAAGCCCCACGGAAAACCCAAACTTGGCATGTAACACTCAGGGGCTGCTCAGTTTGAGGGGCGATGCTTCTTTTTCATTATAAAACACGCTCTCTCTCTCTCTGTTGGTCTGAGGCTGGAGATAGACGAATCTGCATATTCATAGAAAAGATTAAGGAAACCCGTCCATTCATTTAGCCCCCAAATGAAAGCTAATCCACTCCAAGACAAAAGCTGATGGAGCCCAGAGTTTCTTGTTCAGACGAGGCAGGAGATGCGAGTTTTAATTTACATATGAATGAGAGTTTTTTCTCATATTCATGGCTGCATCAGACAGATTAAAGACTTCGAGGAAAGCAGGGGATGAAGCTTGTCATTTTCGCCGGGCCTGATGTCCAGATTTAGTGGACAAAACAAACACAAAAAGATTAAACATGACAATCAATTTAAACTTTAAGTGCTTCTATATCTGTTTGAGGGAGAACATTTTTTGGTGATGGCATCACAATCCTTAAGCTGCTTAAATGCACTGTGTGTAAATCTGGCCTCCAGGGGGCTCAGAATCAAAACAACTACCAAAGATGACGTTGAGTATTGTGGGAAATCATACTAGGCTATGAATTGAGCTTCATCTTTCAGCGATCTTAAGACAAGATAAATAGGACTGCACAGATGCTGTGTGCAATATTTGAAAACAAATATGCCCTCAAAACATACTGTGGACCTAAAGCTGTATTCACAGAGCATTTAAGCAGAAGAGCTGCAAAATAACACTGACATTTTGGCAAGTTTTTACAAATGTAAAGGGAAATGTCGCGTTGTGTCGAGGTAAGTCCAGCCATGCAGATCAAAGTTAAGGTCAGGACCAGAGCAGGTATTTGATTTAGCGTTTGCAGTTATTTATGTTACGCTCTATCAGCAGATATTTGAATTAGCTCTTCCACATGGCGTTTGTGGAAGACTTAAGCAAGAATAGCACACATTCCTGCCCTCCTCTAGCCTTTAAGGCAGGGAGAGAAGCAGCAAAATCAACCCAAGAGCCAGCATCAATGTCAGCAAGACATTTATAAAGTCAGAAGATGATAAAATGGAGGAGCTGAGGTGGAGGAGGGTTGCAAAGCAGCTCAGAGGGCAGTCAAGAGTAGGCAGGCTAGAGCAGCTTGAATAAGGTGGTTTGAGTGCATTTAGCTATGTTTAGAGGCAGATCAGCTGGCTGTCAGCTACTTTTGGATCAGCTGTTTGATGATAGAAAACTGGCATGATAGCAGTCTTGACTCCGTGTCCTGGCAGGACTCATGCTGTGCTCAATTTGGGCAATGCTGATGTTCGACAGGTAACAAGTCACCCAGCTTGTAGTTCTAGCGCTGTGGACTCATCTCGTGGAACAACTTCCGACAACTCTACACATCGTACCCCTAACTGAGACATAATTTACATCAACTTGGCACAAAGTACATCAACCTTGCACGACCGTTTGCAGACTTTCATTGGTGATAGGGGACACTGCTAGGTTTGTAAACCATTGCAAATGTTCAATAGTGCCTATGTTACATGCTCTATAAAAGTATGGAAGGACCCAAGGTGGAGGTCTGAGAAGATGGAGGATCTTGAGAGGATTCAACAAGACCATGAGCTGGAAGCCGGCATGAACAGCAGTGGTACATCTACGTTGGCAAAAGTTAAAAATCAGTCTATAAGTCAGAGGGCTGTCAAGAAGTGTCATACTGCAGAAGCACGATGTATATTTAACGTGGTGCTGGTGACACGGTGTTGGGGACATTTTCTTGGCACACTTTGGGACCCTTAGTCCCACCTGAGCATGGTTTCACCCCCACAGCCTACCTGAGTATTGTTGCTGACCATGTCCTTCCCTTTATGACCACAGTGGACCATCTTCTGATGGAGACTTCCACAAAGCTCTGATCATCTCAAACTTCAACATGACAATGAGTTTACTGTACTCGAGTGGCCTCAACACTTCAGATCTCAATCCAGTAGAGCACCTTTGGGATGTGGTGGGGGCAGAGTTCATTTTGTTGACTAATTATTTTTTGTCAACAACCTCTTTTCTTCTGACCAAAACTAGACAGTAACTAATAAAAACAAGTGCACATGGACAAAAACTCAAACTAAATTAACTGACATTTTCATCAACAGATAAAAACTAGACTAAAATGTTTGACAGAGACTTAATCCAATCAGACCTAATTTGGTCATGTAGAGAGTAGGGACAAGTTGGGAATATATCCAATCACAGCTACTTTGGTTGTGTGGAAAGGTTGGATGAGTTAAGAGGGACATCCAATCACAGCTGCTTTAGCTTGGTGGTGGTGGGATATCATAAAGATATGGAGTAAAATCTCTGAGGGATGTTTCCAGCACTTTGAAGACTGAAGGAAGAAGGGGTCCAACCTGGAAGCAAGGTGTACCTAATAAAGTGGCCTGTCAATTAGTCACTCAGGGCCAAATTCTACACATTGTGCCCCTTAAATTCCCCTCCTTGTGCATATTTAAACACCTGGTAGTAGCGTGTCTTGCTTGTTGATCTGCTTGTGAATGAGGTTAGGGAGTTATAAATGCTTTACGTCTTTGGCAGCCTCCCTCTCTCTCTCCCTCTCTCTCTCTCTCCCTCTCTGTCTCTCTCTCCCTCCCTCTCTCTCTCTCTCTCCCTCTCTCTCACCCTCTCTCTCCCTCGGCTCCAAACAGAGTGGGTTAAACACACACGTCACATCAGCAGCCTGGAGCCACTTTCTGCTCGGCAACAGGCCTCCAGTTTACACAGCGCTTTTCTGGGCCAGCCGGCCTGCGTGACAACTGCCTTCTTGCTGCCAGTCAGGCTCTGCATCATCCCCACTGATTCCCCTTCCTCTTAAATGATACGCTCGCGGCGACGCAGCAGAGGAGAGTGTATCAAAGAAGGAAACGCTCAGGCAGAGGAGGGGAGGTGGGGCAATTAATTATGACAAATGAATGGTCACATGCTACGCTGCTTGCTCACTGGTCCCGGGGTCAGGAGCAGTTCAAGTGGAAACAAAAATCTCCTGGCATGTTAGGGTTTCCGTGATGTATGGAGGAACATGGAAGCATGAGAGAGTCTGAGAGAGAAACTTAGAAATGAGGATGCAGACCATGAGGAGGCTGAGACATGTTGATGCTGATTATTGGAGTGAAAAGATGGATTAATTTGTCGACTTTGAGGAGTAAAAACCATCAGTCTGCAGTGGCCTATATTCAGAGTTTAGTGACCAAAGACCAACAGATCAGATAAATGACCTCTAATACACCAAACAGTAAAAGGCATCTCGCAAACATCTAAAAAAATTACCACAAAACAAAATAAAACATTCACTTTATTTATGTCTGCAACTTTTCCAGGACTTGCATGCAACACGTGAAAAAATCAGACTAAATCATCTCTCAGTGAGATTCACAGATCTGTGAGTAGGTTCATTTGTGCTTTAAAAAATCAAATCTAGCTTTATTCGTCTGATTTTCTGCTCCGTTGTTCAGTCTCTTTCCGCCCTGACATTCACTTCTCCTCACTTACGTCATGCATTTGTTAGAAGACGCTCATCTTGGACTGCTTCACATAAAAATCAGATGAAAAATCTGCTGATTAAACTTTAAAGTTTTGGATGAGATTAAAGAAAGAAATGTGATGATGATGCTGCTGATGGTTTGTGTAAGGCCTGCTATAGGATGGAAAAGGTTGATCAGTCTTCAGCTGGATCATCCTGATTCACTGTCTGATCAGGCATATCCATCCTGCCAAGCTCCAATCTACAACCACTGTGATTTTGACATTTTCATCTGGCAAAGATGCATGACCCGGAAGTGAAGTTTACCCAGACAGGGAACGATCACCCTCGTGCTACTCTAGAGAAAATGGACGTTTATGTGATCTTAAGCGGCAGTAAGGGGATAAGGACATGAGCACAGATAAAATATCAGTCATCTTACAGGAATGTTCGTTGACTTTTCTCATGAGCGTAAAGGTACATTTTTACCTGAGCTGTCAGCTGAGAAGAGGCCAGTAAATGGTTGCTATGCGGGTTGCCAAGGATGCTTTGGCAACGTTTCTGTTGCCTGCGACCAGGACACCACAGTAACTGTACTCTAAATAGCTCGATTTCCCTGTGTCCACAATGTAAATAATCTAGAGCGTCAGCCTGCGTGTTTTTCATTGTTTAAATGGAAACAAATGAAGTTTCCTTCTCTACTGAAGACACGGTTGCCGCCCCAGCTGCGCGTCTGCTACGTCCCCCTTCCTCCTGAGCTTGTTTTGGGCACAGAACCTTCTCACGGACATTTGGGAGCACCTTGGTGCTCCTACCTCCTGCAGAGCGGTGGAAATCTCTGCATGGGTTTTGCTATCCCGAAAAAGTGCTGTACGAGCTCTGAGTGATTCTGCAGCCCAGCACTGATGCCAAAGCCTGTTTCTTCTTCTCTTGACGTCTCAGTAAAGTTCACTTCCAGGTCACACAACCTTCACTGTACGAAAAAGTCGAAGTCAGATAAAACTCTTGTTATCTGTTTTTCCCATTTTTCATTTGGGCTCAAAAACAGAAATCGGAAAAAGAGTTGTTTTCAGTGTTTTCAATTTAGACACGAATACTGAGAAAACAAGTTGTTTCTTGTTTTTTCATTTTTGGTTTTATTTTGAAAATCGAGTGAACGAATGATACACAGACTCAGTCACCGTTTGCCCCTTGATATCTCCCCCCAGGGACAAAGCTTGCAAGTTCCTCTACCAGCACTCATATTTACTAAAGCTATGACCTCCCAGCAACCCCACTTCAGAAAAACCGAACTATCCCTTTAAGTGTGAAGAGGCTGCTTCATTGGAAAGGGCTCCTGATTTCTCTCCCAAATGAAAAGCAAAGCCATGACCTCTTTGACTGACTTTTCAGCTTCACTATCATGCAGACGTCTGTTTAATGACATTATCCAGGCTGGATTGTAGTTGTACTCCTGCCAGTGGGTTCTTGGTTTGAAATCCAGCAGATTGCATTTTGCATTCGTGCCGTGCCCTTCACAACCAATCATCAAAACTCTCTGATGGACGGAGCCGCTCACGCTGCAACTGCTAAAACAAGAATCTCCCAAAACCCAAATCCAGCCTCATGCAGTCATGTTCTGTGTTTAAATGCAGAATCTGTGAACCAAGCTTTATTCTGCCTGAGTCTTTGGTCTGACTCGAGCTCCAGGACTTTCTGAGTGAAGAACTTTGCTCCATGTCTGAACAGGGAGTCTTAACAGTCTTAAAACAGGACAGGATAGAAAGGGTTCCTATAAAGTTCTACTGAAGCACAGGGAAGTTTTAGAGGACTCGCAGACAAAAAGCACACACAAACCTACAAACTACAGCGAGCTAGCACTAGCAGGTTATTGAGGCACAAACACACACACGCTAAGCAGCTATAGGAGGAGGAGAAGGAGGGGGAGGGGCTACACGAGGCGTCAGCAGCTTCAGCCAGGCTGGTTACCTTCGAAGGCTCGTGCTGCGTCAACCAGGTGAGACCAGTCCAGGCCCGAGGCTGTGTCGGGGAGGGGCATGAGGCCCGGGTCGCTGAACTTGGACCTGTCCGCCAAGGAGCCGTCAGAGAACCAAAACTCACCTGTAGAGACAGGTGGGCGTGTTCGATCAGTGCCCAAGCCCCACGTTAGCTTACGACTAAATCTATGAGTCACCCGTCAGGGGGGAGAGGAGACGGGGGAGGAAGAGAGGGGCCCAGAAGAAGATTCTGCTGCGAACATGTTATTGCTGCTAAAAAAACTTCTGTCTTTAAACATAGGGCTGGGAAACATGGAGCAAATTCATACCTTGACACAGTTAGCTAACAGATGATACATTATAGACACCCCAATATTTTTTCTTCAGCAAAGAAAAAATCAATAGTTGTCACTGCATCAGATTTAAAACCTTTATATGATTTTCCTAAATATAATTAAAGAAATAAAACTTGTTTGATGCCATGGAAACAAAAACAGAGGTCCGTTACATTAGACTTTGCATGACTTCTAGTTTTATTGTCAAAAGTTTATTCAAAATTATCCGGTTAAAAAAGGTAAAATAGGATTATCCATAAAACCTCCAAGACTTCAAAATCAATTCATACAATAAAAAAATGATAGCATTTTCTACACTCCTGGCGAGGAGAATTATACTATTACACTGCAAAAACTCAGATCTAGGCAAGTGTATTTGTCTATTTTCAATTCAAAATTATCCAAAACTATCCAATCTATTTATTTATCTAATCTTTTTTTTAAATCCATGCCCGTTTCAATCACTTCTCCAAATGTTGGCAGTGCTTCATACTCAGCTGTGCATGTAATTTCTAACAGTGTAAAATGAAAACTGTCTCACTTCCTGTTGCCCAGGACTTTCATTTTTTTGCCATGGCATTAAACAGAAATCATTAAATTAAATATTTACAGATGTTACAAATGCTCCTGTAGATGCAGAGATTATTCTCCATACATACTATTAATTTTAAATAAATTACCTCGTAGTTTATAAGCACTTCATGGCTCCTACTGTGAACCTCTGTGCTGTTTATTAGGGCAGTTATATTTTTCTAATCAGCATCAAACTAAGCTTTATCTTTGCATACATTTGTATCTTAAAAACTCCATATATTTCCCAGCCCTATCCCAAAAGCTTGATGATACCCTCGTTTAGGTATCGATCAGATCACGGCCTCTCTAAATCGACTCTGAAACAACAATCCCTCCTGAAGCTGACAAACTCTTGAACTTTAAAGTCCGTGTATGTGACAGAAAACAACCACCTCTGCATCGCGCTCGCCGGGCGCCGTCTGAGGGCCGATAAACGACTTGTCTAAGTGAATGTCTTCACGTCTCAATCAATATGCTCTCCCCCTCCCCTCCCTGTCAGCCCTGAACGACAGCCAGAGCAATAAACAGGCTCCCATTCTGCAGAGAGGCGTTTAGAGAAGCATGAGCGGAGGAGCGGAGAGGAGACGGAGAGAGCTCGAGGTGATGCTGACACTCTCTTTGCAATTTACACAGCGGCGGCTCAGAGCCCCAGTGATTCACTGTTTACCAAATTGGACTGTTTCAGCGAGAAAGAGAGCGGCCGTGTTCTCAGCTCCCCTTCAAAACAATCGAGAATCCATCAGGCTGACAGGCAGGAGAGGCTAAAGAGAGACACGTCTCTCCAGAAGACATTTTCTATCTGAGACAGAAGCAGAGGAGCGGTATGGAGATGAGACAGGCGGGACGGGGGGGGGGGGGGGACTGGATGAAACATCATGTGTGACAGACGTGGTGACTCTCCTGATGGAAAAATAAGCATGTTCATGTCACAGATGTTACAGAGCTGCAGCGGTGCAGGCGGACACATCACTGATACATATTCAGAGAAGAAGAAGAGCTGACGGCGGCGACAGCTGTCTGACGAAGGGACGGGCCCAAAGGGGGGGGGGGGGGGGGGCCAAGCCGCACAGGTCCAATTAGTCTGATATATCAGGACAGATTCTGCAGGGAGAACCAGTCCTCCACCAGGATGTAGATACTCCGTAAACGAGTACCTGCATCCAGGCTCTTATCTGGTGCTTCAGAGGAGGAGTCATAATCCAAAAACAAATGCAGAGAAGGTCTACATCAGCTTCCTCGACTCAGAGAGAGCATTTTATATCAACCTTGAACCCGAGACCTTGTTTCACCTGGTGGTCAGGTGCATCCTGGGCCATTTTGATCACAAGAAGACAGCAGCACCCTGAGGAGATACTTCAGTGTGTCCAATAGAAGAACAAATAAAAATAAATACAGCAGCAAATCATCTTTGCAGTGTCCTTCTTCCTTCAGTAAAGCAAATTTAAAGACCTACAGGGACTTCGACATGAACACGCTGCAGAGACACATTTCATACAGTTTAAGGATTAATAACTTACTTGTGCCTAAAAAATAGGGGTGCATGATATTATTGCAGCGATATTTTATTGTCAAAAGTTTAATCAAATTTCTAAACACTGTCTTGATTAAACAAAAACATCAGCAACTTTTTTCATGCCTCAAGGCTGTCAAAGTATCCATTCACTACTGACCTGTCAATCTACCTATCTATCCATCTATCCATCTATCTATCCATCTATCCATCTATCTATCCATCTATCCATCTATCTATCCATCTATCCATCTATCTATCCATCTATCCATCTATCTATCTATCTATGTGTCAAAAAAATAAATAGGGATGCATGATTTTATTGGAGCAGTATCGGAATCAGCAGATAATTGCCTAAAAAGTTGATAATCATTATTGGCAGGTATGAACATTTTTGCAGATATTTTGGCACATCAATGTGACCATAAATACCCCATATGTTTGTTGTAATAATAACAAAATGTAAAGTATATCAGAATGTTTCAACTCATCATTACTGCATGTCAACTTTAATAAATTAAAAGTACAATTTATTAAGGAAAAACATGTTTTTGAAAATGTCATTCAACTGATTTTCAATTGTTTTTTGTTACAACTGCAAAGGAGGTGAATTAATTTGATATCCAGCAACTCAGTGTTTCGTCTCAAGCTATTCTTCTGTTGAATGTGTTTTAGAAACTGATTTTATTTGTTGAACCTTTAATGACCCTGTCTGCTATTTGTACAATTTTAATCCTGTTTGTTGTTCTATGAAAAACAAAAAAAGTTAAATAAATAAATGGTTGTTTTTCTTGCTTCACATCCGTCACCATGAAATAAACAAGCCAATTATAGTAAAGTAGAGAGTTTGTGTTCTTAACACAAACACTAAAGCATATTTGATATCTGTGAAAATCAAACATTGTGCATCCCTGCTAAAAATCACCTAAAATATCTGATTTTGGCATGCCTGCAAACCCCTTCGATTCAGCCCTGCCCAGAACAGGCTGTTTCCACCAAGCATTCAAAATATATATTGTAATGGGAAAACAAAGCACTAGATAGGGCTGCCACCCTCTACTCAATTTTCAAATAACCCCTCAAGCATGGAGGTAAAACTCTGAACTCCAACTGTAAATATACATTAGAATAGAACTTTTACAGCTCTGCAACACAGTGGAGCACCTGGAGAGAGTACACCTCAAGAAAATGGAGGACAGGCAAAGATACTCAGTGGAAGCACTTTGGGCTCCATGCTGCCAATGGCAAAGTAAGAAGGAAAAGACCGGATCAGCTGGCCTTCTCCTCACCCACAACAAATCTGGGGGTGCATTTGCTGGCTGCGGTGGGTGGAAGTGCAACTGTGCCCTCCTCCAACCAGTGTGGCCTCAGGTGAGGTAGACAGTAAAACAATCTAACGAATATGCCTCGTGTCCGTGTTGAAGTCAATCAATTTTGATTTTCAGGAAAATAAGAAAAGTGCTAAAACATCTTACTTTCAGTCCTGTAACTGGTTACTTCCTGACTTTTGAATGCAACTCTTGACACAAGTTGGGAACTTCCTCTGGTCTGCCTTCAATCCCTGCAGCAAGCAGTGTGTACCAAATCCAGTCTGAAAGCCGATGTGGGCAGAAGTTCCACCTTAAATCATGGACCTTGCTCCTAGTAGATGTTAGTGCTCCCTAAAATATGGTTGTAATTGTGATGGCATCTTCTACCAGGCTGTCTGAATTTCGAACATCTAAAAACACTTTCATAGCTTTGCTGGCTTGTCTCAGGTTGACCCAGGATGCACGTTAACTCAGGTGTAAAAAGGTTCCTGGTTGAAGTTCCTCCTTTGCACCAGTAAGACTAACATAAGGTCGACCGTCTGTACTTACTCCGCAGGTTCGATGCCCCCTGGTTGTGGACCATGCGTGGGGGCAGGGTGCTGTGATATGGGGGCGTGGTGCTGAACAGGATGTCGTTTGGCATGGCCTGGTCCAGCATGGAGCTGTGCGAGCTGGCGTAGGACGATCCTTTACGGTTACTGCACACGCTCTCATCCGACAGCGTCCGGTACAGGGAGCGTCTCGGGGACAGGCTGTCCATCGCCGACACCTGGAGGACGAGAGGAAGGATAGACCTGTCAGGAGAGAGTCACAGTAACAGCGATGATGGAGCTGAGTGACCTCCAAACACTCAGCCAAGACTCCACGCAGCAGGTTTACAGACGGGAACATCGGGGAGCGGTGTCAGGAATCAATTACTGACTCTGCTCGGAGGAAGATGCAGATGGATCGGGCACAGCTGGAGAGTCTGGCAGGGTGAGGGGGACGGGGGAAGGATAGAGGGGGGAGACAAAGGGAGTGAAAGAGGATGCGGAGGTGGTGACAGAGGTCTCTGCAGTGAGACAGTTGAGAGCTCAGAGTGAGAAAATACAGAGGAGACACTGTTGGATATCATCTGCATCACTACAGAAGAGCAGAAAGACTTAAACGATATACCCATTGGACGATGTTGATTCTCTTCTTGGATTAGTTCAGTCCTGCCTTTGTTCTCTTCAGCAGAAACTGAGGAGCACCTATGCCTTACGCTCTGGTGCAATATATCACCTAAATGTGCCCAGAGTCTGAACTGAGTTGCTTTTTGTTATGCTGCCTCCACGGCTTGGTACAGACAGAGCTGAAAGTGTCAGAACTGGTTTCAGTCAAAGCTTTTACTCACCGGGCAGCGAGAATCCTATGAACAATGCCTGTGTTTATAATTATAACTGTCCTCAAAAGTGTCGCACTTCCACTGTCAAATTGTTGAATTTCTTCAATATTTATTGTTTGTAACTCTTTTCTTCAGTTTGTATTTATTATGAAATGTGCTGCTGACCTCTTGGCCAGGTTGTCCTTGCGGATGAGATCCTGATCTTGGTGGGAATTATCTGGTTAGAAAAGGTAAAATAAGGTTCTGGAAATGCCCCAAGCTAACATCATACTGGAGGGAGATACATGAAACAATGAGAACTGTGTTTAAAACCCAGCTACCTATGAACTTTGAGACTTTATACTTTGGTCGAACTCAACCAATGAATCGAGGGAAAGATGCAAAACTAATACAGGCTCTTCTTGCAGCTAGTAAAAAAAGCAATCACCAGAAAGTGGTTGAATCCATCACCTCCCGCATTGGAGGAGCGCTTTGGAATAATTTTTGAGATATCCAAAATGGAAAAATTGACTTACAGCCTGAAAATTCAAAAAGTTAAGTTCGACCAAATTCGTGCAAAATGGATTGAATTTATTATCCTGACACAAAATTAATTTAGTAACTACAACTAAATTAAAACTCATTTCATTTTTCTGTTTGAATACTATGTAAGTCGCCTTGGTTCATGTGTTTTTTATGTTTGTTTAAAATATATGTATGTATGTATGTATGTATATATATATATATATATATATATATATATATATATATATATATATATATATATATATATATATATATATATATATATGTATGTATATGTATGTATGTGTGTATATATATATATATATATATATATATATATATATATATATATATATGTATGTATATATATATATATACACACACACACACATATATATATTTATATATACATATATGTATGTATGTATGTATGTATATATATATATATACACACACACACACATATATATATTTATATATACATATATGTGTGTGTGTGTGTGTATATATATATATATATATATATATAAATATATATCTAGGCAACTGTATCTATCCATCCATCCATCAAACCAACCACCCATTAATCCATCTATCTATCTATCTATCTATCTACCTATCCATCCATCTATTTTTCTATCTATTTATCTACTTTACGTGATGAAAATTATGTGCAAGTTAAAAAATGGAGTGATTTCTGACGACCACGATGATGACAAATCCAGAAGAATGGAGGTCTCCCTTTGGTTTTTCTGTAACTCAGACTGAATAACAAAGTCAGTCCAGTTGACTTCCTCTTGTACGTGCTCAATAATCAAACTCAGGCTCAATGAGGACAGCTCCGTGGAGCATTAGATGACCACAAAAGGTGATTTTTGCTTTATGTACACTCTTCAGTGTGGGCTTATAGAGGCCAATGTAGGGGAATGCAGAGGTCAAAGGGCACCACGAGGTCAGGATGGGCACTTACAAAAGCAGTGAGCCTTTAAAAGCAGAACCCTCCTGAGGGTGAATCCTCAGTGAACAGGAGTCACACAGAAAAACTCAGCTGACATCCTGCAGCCCTGTGATTCTGGTCAGAACTCAGACAGCAGATCTCTTGTTTAAACACTCAAACCCACAGTGACCGACCCAATCCATCACTGTCCCCATCAGCTTACACAAACATTACACCAGTCACATCAAAAACACCACTAATGACACGCCGGGCAGATGGCCATGTGGGCTAATGTCTACGTTTGACTTCAGCTGTAACCAGCGCTCGACCGGCCTCCCCGCGAGCCAACACCCAGACAGCTCACTTTCAAAGTGCGAGCCCCCACAAACGTTGGCGTAACAACCTCGCAAACATCCAAACCGTCTTTCAAGATAAATACAGGAATTTCAAACTGCACACAGGCGGACGAGGGCTGGGCCAAAAATCATATCTCTACATCCTCTGAGCAGAATTTCACTACACTTGACTTTTATTAATAAATAACAAACGGTCGTCAAGTCCTGGGCACGTACGACTGAGCAATAATTCATCGCTCGACTCTCTGACACTCGACCGAGTTATTAAAACATTGGCAACACTTCTGAAAATCAAGACTGTCAGAGTCTAAGCCCTCAAATATCGTGTGTCAGAATGATTTGATCTGCATTATTTTAATCATCAAATCAAATTTTTTGTGGCCAATACTAATCACCAATCACCTGTTAGAGTGATTGACCAATACCAACCATGTTTAGTTTTGGTTTAACGGGTTGAGTATTAGCTTCACAAAGACGTACACAAGATCTCAAGGAGCAAAGCAGCAAGTATGCAACAGGACATAACTGCCTTATGCCGGGGTCAAACTAAATGATTTATACACGATTGTGGTCCAACCAGCAGATATGAGCAGAGTTTTACTGATGAGAGAAATACTTTGATATATGAAAATCAAATGGTGCCTCTTCATTTAGTCCAGACCTTTTGTACAGTTGATCTTTTGGTTGACTGATACTGTCGTCCGCTTCACACTGTAAACTTCAATCATAAACCATCTCATTAAAACAACGCCGTCTTAACTCACATGTAGAACAGGATGATACAGACATCTCCACACATTTCCCCGCTCTGCCCTGAATACCTCAGAGGCCTCAACTTAACAAGCTTGTCTCTTATTGCACGTCTCCCACCCAACTTTACAAGATTAGACCTCATAAGGTTCTCGCTCATCAAAACAACTTTAAACAGGATTTGCTGCTCTCTCATGTGGAGCAGGAATAGCTCTGATTTAGAGCTCCAATAAAGGAAGTCACGGCACACGGAGCCATCCAGAGGAGGGCTTCGTGATTTTCAGGAGACGTCGTATTTGTTTCATCTGCAGCATCAAACCGCCGCTCTTCTTTTTCTTTTTCTTCTTCTTCTTCTTCTTCTCTCTCTTTTGTTGAACTCATCTTGGCATCTGTGAGCGAGCCGGCTGAGCACATTAAACAGAGAATATTTTATTTATCAAATCTGTGAGATTAAGGACTATTTCTGCCTGAATCCACCTCAGCTGGCTCTGCTCCTCAGTGATTTAAACTCTAATATCTCTGAATTCTTTCAACAACAGACACGCTCTGTCAGCGGAGGCTAGGGATGCTCAGTTTGAGCAGTTTCAAAACCACGACTATCATATCCAAAATCTGTATGAAGCCCCAAGTGTGACGGTTTGGTTTATTATTCTTGTTTTTTTGACAAAAGTCAGAATGTTTGAAGTTCACTGAAAAAGTCGCAGGTGGCAAACAATGATGCTCCAGAATATTCCTCAGATTGTCAAGATGGTCGAGTGCATGTGAGTTATTTGTCATTTAAAATCTCCCCACTTTTGAGGCTGTGTTTAGAAATATAATGTATGCATTTTAGTGCTGATTAACTGCTTCAGAAAATGAAATTTTGATGTCACTGACTCAACCCTCATTAAGAGATAATAGATATTTCTCTTGTACTGGAAACATTGGAGTAAATGTCTCTTTGTAATTTAATTCATTTTACTTAATTTTTTTATCAATATTTATACTTTTATATTTTGGTGATATTTATCTTTAAGTCTGGAATAAAGTGTATATCTATCATCTATCTATCTATCATAATGTTGTGACATTTTGTGGGTCTCAAAAACAAGCAGAAGTGATTGCCTGAACACATTCTTGTTGCAAGCATGACATTTAAGGCCGTAACTGTTTACCTCTAATGTTTGTTTTCATGATAAACCAAGACTCCAGGATGTTCACAGAGAAGGCGAAATGTCACAGAGGGTTAGAAATGATGTCCTGAAACGGCAGCATGAATGGGCTAATGACTTTATACATGTGCTGCTGCCTGTCTTGGCCGGGACTGTCTTATAAATGAGATTCTGAATCTCAACAACGTTCTCCTGGTTCAATAAAGTTATATAAAGTTACTGGAGCTTAATTTGAGTCTGGATCAGTGTTGCCAGATTTTTCGACTGAAATAAGAAACCAGATTGATAAAAACAAGCCCAAAACAAATAATGTGATATATTAGTTTTTTTAAAAGAGAAATGTACATTAAGTGTGTTTTGATTTTCATCTACATTACATTTCGATTTCACAGTGACATTTCTTCCTTATTTGTCTCTTAATTTACTGATTCATGAGGTGAACATCCTTTTCTTTATACAGAAGTGAAGGGAGGGGCTCCTGTTATTTATAACTCTGTTATCACTAAACAGTCTAATCTTGATTTTTGTAACCAAACAGACATAGTCAGGCTTTTATCTATGTTTTATGTTGATCCTCTACAGCTTTATTATGGTGAAAACAGTAATGGCTACATTAGAAATAAACTTAATTCTGGCTGTAAGGATTTCTTTTTGGTGGAAACATCATTTTTGCTGCTTTTTACAGTCAAATTTACATTTGTGTTTGGAGTGGGACAAAATAGTTGTGTAACTTCTGAACTGAGTTTATGTTGGTAGTAGAGTGTGCACATTAAGAACAAACTCAAAACAACACAACCTGCAACTGCAAATATTTACAACAACTTTTCAAAAAAAGAAGCCCAAACACTCTTGTAATAAGCCGACCTGGTAACTATGGTCTGGATGGTTTTCCCAACACGACCTGAATCAGATTAAAGTCTCTTTAACAGAAGAGTTTCTCAGCTGAGGGAGCTCCACCTGTGCCCGCTCTGAACAAAGAAACCATCTCCTAAAACCTCTGCCGTGCCCCTCAGGAGGATGTTCAACCACCTCTTCAGCCTCTTTCTTCTTCCCACAGGAGGTTAAGAGCTGTGGGAGCCGGGAGCTGCCTTTCCTTTACGTCACTCACACAATAGCCGGCCTGTCTGTGGAGGGACGTCCCGGCGGACACGGCGGCGGGCGAGGGAAATCTCCCCACACCTGCTCACTCACACAAAGGCATCGGGTGACCGTCGGAAGTGACTGGGCATTAACCTTTGATATGGACTGTTCAATCACTTAGCAGATTAAAGCAGCCGAGCTGCAGTAGAGGGGGACTACATCACTGATGTTTCCAACATTGTCATTACTGTAATGTGATTCGCGTCCGTGCCAGTCCGTGATTGGAAACATGCAGTCTCAGAGCAGGGCCGGGTTTCATTGGGATCAGATGTGTGCAGAGTAATGTTGGAGCGGTGCCCTCGCTCATGCATCTCTCATTCGGATTGCTTTTCCACACACTGTACCATCAGACATGAGAGCACCATCACAACAAAGGCTGAAAGTTCTCTTTGAATCCAGCAGCAGCTCCCTGAACCTTTGTTCTGGTTCCTGCTCTTTGCTGCTCTGTGGGAAACAAACCAGCGTCAGATAAAGTGGAGTCCCAGAGGACCTGAGACACAGGCTTTCATTTAGACCGAGGTTCTACTACAAGCCCTGGCATTACATTCAAAAATAATAAAAAATATGGATTTTTAAATCAGTTTGACACATTACTGAGTCTGTGTTTAAAAGGCACGGATCAACATGTGTTTTTGACTTCTGTTGTTTCACCGTGAGTGGCCTAATAAGTACACGGTCAGACTAAACATATCATTCTTCCTGGGCATGTTTGACCACTAAAGTCCAGTTTGACTTGTGCAAGTCCTGAGCTCAAAAAGCTGAAGGTGGGCTTCAACACCTCACAATGATGGCTGTGCAACATAGTAAATAAGGATATTGCATTTTTATACATCAAGTGTTGGGTACATTTAACTGTAACTTTTACGGACAGGTCCATATATCCGCCACGGAAACATTTCACTATTCCATCTGGAGAAGAGTCCATAGAAAATGTTTTCAGGGGCAGACGTTTCAGTCCTTACACTATCGTCTTACATTAAGTTATACCACACAGATGAATCATTTACCACTTATATGTGACATGAACCTCGTCAACAACAATCCCCACCAAGTTCTCCCAGTAAACTTCTGAGGAGAGCAGATTTCACCGGGTATCACTGAGTAACCATGACAACCACAGACGAACCAGCATCGCCCGCGGAGGATTTTCACATTTTTTCCTAGTTTTCCGTTCTTTGCTCCTCTTTTAAAGAAGAAATTGAGTCCATTTCTGAAAAAACTGCAGGTATTGCCACATCCACAGAGACCGCTTCATTGTTTTCAAACATGCAGTCACTTCCCGCTGTCGTCACATCTGCAGTTTCCACCTCTCTTCTTTGATTCGGTCTTCTGGCTTTTGGCCGTGAAGTTGTAGGAGACTGGAGCTTGGCAAGATGGATCTGCGTGATTTCAGATGATGGATCAGGCAGATCCATCTGCACTGCAAGGTTAGCTCTACCGCCCAATCAAAGCTACTCTCTCTGCACTATTTAATCCCACTGCTCGATTACTAATGATACCGTCATAATTTTGCACTGTATCTGATGAGACAAATCGATGTCTTTAATATGAACTAAAACAAGAAAATCATACAAAGTCTTGATAAAATAAATTAAACCCAGTTTAGTGATACATGCTGTATTATTAGTCGAGTTTATTATCATGTCTAGAATTGTGAGCATCTTATTTTCCTCACTTTAAGCCCAGTGAGAGCAGAATTGTTTCATATTTGCTTTTTCTCACGGACGGCCCAGCTCAGAGGACGAGCCCATCTGCAGCAGGATAAAGTGCATTTATCTCAGAACAGAGCGGCGTCCAAAAATAGAGGGTTTCTCTGTCTCCAGGGTCTCTCACTGGTGCCTAATGGATCAGGGCTTTGGGGGGGTGCAGGGCGGCGTGTGCAGGACAGAAGATGCAATTAATAGAGTCTGCAGGACGCAGTACATCAAACATCAATGCACTCCCCGCTTTAATCCATGACATCCCGGCTGAGCAGACCCGGCCCTGCTCCAAATTAAATTAGCCAAACCCTCGGTGCCGGTCAGCGGGGACTGGAAGGATTTTTGTGCTGTGTGAGATCGGCTCTATCAGCTGTGCAGCTCAGCAGCAGAGCCGTCTGATAGGCTGCAGATGTTCGTCTGACTCTATCTGCTCTGCTTCTGGACTCGTGTGTATTCTGGGACTGTAAGTCTGCGGGATCAAACAGCCTTAAAGGGATAGTTCAGATATTTGAAGTGGGCTTGTTAGAGCTCTTATCAATGTGCAGCCTTTATTACCAACAGCAGACACCAGTCAGCTGGAGGTCAGACCATAACGCTTGGGTTTGCTCCTCTTTTGACACATTTAGGAGCAAAATGTGCAAAAAAAAATCACACTCAGTGATGCTCTTTATTTAATACAGAGGGTAGCAAGGAGCACGAGAGTCTCTTTCATGCTCTATTATCCTCTACTATATTTTATTTTATTTTTTAATTCCATTTTATTTTACCCTAATTCGTTTGCTATTTGTACAGATTTTTGTTCTACAACTATTATATCATATGTTATTCTATTGACCTTTAATGCATGCTACTATAGCCTTGTACTTATCCCTGTACTGCTGCAACACCAAATTTCCCCTCTGGGGATCAAAAAATGATTATCTTATCTTATCATATTAAAATTAGAGCCCTTTTTGACAACATGATGCATGTTAGCTTAAGCTTCTGAGGCGTGTAGCTCTATATTTTGCTACTGTAACGTTTTAAATACTTTTTATTTGAACGTTTTGAGGATATAAACAGAAAATTAACCTAAAACATGTCAATATAAGTGACAATGGCATTACAAATTATATTTACATGCAGCCGTATGTGTAGCCATATAACCCAATCACAGGCTGTAATTACCCATGTGTATGATCATCACAGATATCTTACTCCATGACTCGTAGGTGTAAAAGCTTCAGTGCCCTCACCTTGCGGCCCCTGTCGTCTCCCGGCGGACTCCTCGGCAGCATCATTTTCACGTACTCCTCCTTCGAAAGCCTCTGCAGTGATTTCCCGTCCCGCTCTGCAGCCTGAATCCTGCAGGCCTCCTGCGCGTACAGCTGCCTACACACGATACACAGGGCACAAAAACACAGCTCATCAGTGATGCCATAAAGAGGAACAACCTTTGGAGGCTCGGGTCCAGCTGTTTGGAGGCTAACATCTGCATCACACAAGGATCCTTCTTAGCATGCTAACACCAGGTGCCTCCCTGCTGCATGCTGCTCAGTGAAGGAGGGACAGCAGGGTTAGGGGAGAGATTATTCACTGTGCTACATCTCAGTCTGCAGAGCTAAAGAACGCAACCAGAGGCAGTTTGATCATCCCAGAGCCTCGAGCTCCAAGTCATCATGAGCATCAGATTTCACCACTTATCAGTGCACTTAAGACAATTCTCTCTCTGTTCTGGTCAAGTATGAAGAGATATTTCTGCTCTGATCTTTGCTCTAAATTAACAGGAACAGGTCTTATTTTGGTCTCAGCCCTTGAAATGACTAAAACTGCCCCTGGATGCAGCCGAGCACTGTGAGAGGAAAAAGAGGGAGGAAGGTAAAAGCAGGTTTGAGACAGAAATGACACTCAGACAGGAGTGAAAACTGGACTGTGGGGAATGTTTGGACAACAACAGAGCAGAGGCAGAGAGGATCAACACCAGCTAACATGTTTGTTTTGGTGTTGCTGGCTGTCAGAGCGGCTTCTTCAGGGAACATTTACATGATTCTGAAGGTGCAGGGTTGTTTGTGTGCGACCTGGCTGCTTTAAGAGAGCAGCCTGAGAGCCCGACAGGCTGAGAGGACGACAGTCTGAGTGCTGCTGCTGGGAGATGCCCGCGGGGGGAACGCTCCGTGTCTAGACGTTTGGACAGAGTGTCTGAGAAAATCAACAAAGAGACAATGCTGCGAGGAATACCTGTTTCAGCCTCTTAGCGGCCATGTCATAAAGAGGGGGGTCAAACTATTGAGATGCTGATCTTCAGTGTGGCCGAAAAGTCAGAAAAAGGGACCAAATGTTTAAGATACAGAAAACGTTATGACACCCAGTGTTTGAAAATGAAAACATCCACATCTGTTTTGTAATGAGTGCAAAATAATGGATGTCACAATCTCACTGGCTGCAAAACAAATTTACCTACAGGTCGAACAGGTGCTTGTTAACAGACTCAGTCGATCAACCAATCACATGGCAGCAACTCAATGCATTCAGACATGTAGACATAGCCAAGACGGCACGCTGAAGCTCAACCTGAGCATCAGAATTTAAGTGTTTTGAACGTGGCGTGTTGGCTGTAGTATTTCAGAAACTGCTAATCTAGTGGAATTCTCATCCACAACCATCGCCAGGGTTAACAGAGAATGGTCTTGAAAGAGAGAATATCCAGGAAGCAGCAGGTCTATAGGTAAAAAGTCTTGTTGATGACAGAAGAGAATATTCAGAATGGTTCGAGATGATAGTAGAAGAGCATCCTGAAGCAGATGGGCTTCAGCAGCAGAAGACCACACCTGTTGCCACTCCTGTCAGCTAGAACAGCAAACTAAGGCTGCACTTTACTCAGGCTCACAGACTTGAGTCTCCATTTCTGAGGCCACATGTAGTCAGAGTTTGCTGGTGGTGTGATGGTGTGGAGGAGATTTTCTTGGCACACTTTGGGCCCCTTAGTCTCACCTGAGCATGCTTTAAACCCCACAGCCTACCTGAGTACTGCAGCTGACCGTGTCGATCCCTTTATGACCACAGTGGACCATCTTCTGATGGAGACTTCCAGCAGCTCCATGTCTCAAAGCTCAGATCATCTCAGACTGGTTTCTTCACATGACAATGAGTTCACTGAACTCCAGTGGCCTCCAAAGTCACCAGATCTCAATCCACTAGTGCACCTTCAGGATGCAGTCACTATTAGGAGATATTGAGCAACTTCTCTGAGGGATGTTTCCAGCTCTGTGATGAATCTATGACAGCTTTTTTTAATCTGAGTATGAAGCCAAACTCCAGTGGAGATGCAAAATAAATGAGGAATCAAAAAGAGGCCTGGGATGCACATATCTAAAACATATCTTGATTTGACTCCTCAGTCTGCTGCTTGATGCATGTTACCCCGCTCCCCAACACTATTGCAGCTGATGAAATCACTGCTGTGCAGGGAGAAAACAGATTCATAGATCTTAGGTGGGAAGCAGCATGAAAATTTGGCACGATATTTCAGAATAACTCAGTTTGATCTTTTTGCTTGAAGGTAATTTCCAAAGACATGCTATGATGGGATTTTATCTTCTAAAGAACTTCAAAGATTCACATTAAGACGATGAAGGTTCGGGCATGGACCAGCTTATTACACTGGATTAATATCCCTGCCTTTTATTGTTTTAAATGTTTTCATTTATGTCTGTCTGCTGGTTTATTTTCAACTTATTGTTTCATTTTCTTTATGAGTATTTGTCAAGAAATAGTTAAATAACAATGTGAACGCCAGGCTGCAGCAATCTTTAAATCATCAATCTAAGACTTACAGACCTTTTAGACCCACACAAACACTGTTTCCACATCCATGATGAGAAGCTTCTGTTCCACCACATCCCACTGTTGTCTATTGGATTGAGATCTGGTGACTGTGGAGGCCTCTGAAGTCACGTTGAAGAAACCAGTTTGAGATGATCGGAGCTTTGAGACATGGAGCTGCTGGAGAGACGGTCCACTGTGGTTAAAAGGGATGGACATGCTCAGCAACAATACTCAGGTAGGCTGTGGGGTTGAAAACATGCTCAGGTGGGACCAGCAGCAGCCTGAACCGCTAAACCAAGGCAGGATGGATCCAAGTTTTCATGATGTCCACTCCAGATTCTGATCCATCTGAATGTGGAGCAGAAATCCAGACACATCCACATTCAAAGTGTCTTAAATCTTTCTTCTCCATTATGATGCTCGGTTTGAGCTACAGCTGGTCGTCTTGACCACGTCTACGTGGCTACGTGCACTGAGTTTCTGCCAAGTGATTGTCCTAGGAGATATGTGAGTGAATGAGTGGTTTAACTCCAGGGCCTGATAAAGTGGCTTGTGCATGAAATGCTACTAGGATGTGTACATAATATAAAAAGAAATGTCTTTGACTCTAAATTTAAGACCTTACATGCAAAAATATGTTTATTAAGAGCCTGAACTTATAAAAAATCTAATTTAAGACTAATTAACAAATCCATGGAGCAGCAGAAACCCTTAATATTGTTGTTTTATTCAAGTATATCCATGTTTTGGGCATTTGAAAACTGTTGCTGCCTGCACTGTACATTCTTATTCTCTTGTTTTTCTGATTTTTTGGTGCACTTGTGCTGAAGAAGATAACGTCCAGTTTGCAGAAGAATGATTATAAAGGTGATTTTGGTTTAGTTCTTGAAGGTAAGATGGATCTAGAGGGTCTCAGGGTTTGTTTTTGTTAAGGGTCTGACATTAGGACGGACAGCGGACGGGGCACAGCGGAGACATCCTGCAGGAGACGCAGCAGAAATGTCACATCCACTGACGCTCAGCTGGTCGTCCTCGGCTCTCAGCGTGTCCACATGGCAGGACTCAGACTTCAGACGGGTGGGGCGGTGGTCTTAGACAGAGGGATCAGGAGGAGGGGTTGGTTTATGTGTGTGGGGGGGGGCGGGGGTGCAGGCTGGGTCAGATTGGGGCCACTGGGTTGACGTTGACTGACTGTGTACCTGGAACGCTCAGACAGCATCGTGAGCAGAAACGCTAACAAGCTCTCAGCTCCTCTGGAACCAGAAGAAGAAGAAGCAGCAGAGAGAGAGCGAGGGTTAGAGACATGCTAGGACGTCCTGAAACAGGGCGGGACAACATGGCACAAAAATAATGACTCAGGACTAAAAGGCTGAAACATGAAAGATGACGTTTTGTTCAGTTCAACATAAGACATGGTTGTTTCAACACCAGATTTACAAATTTAATGTGATTTCAGCAAACATGCATGATATTCACACCTGTTTGTTACCATGGCAACAAAATCAGAAGACCTACACAGCTAATATTGAATACATTTTTAATTTCAATCATCAAAAATGGCAGCCAAACTCCTTCACGCTGTCTAAAATACCCAAAATGGTTAAAATGGGAAAGACACAAATTACTGGCAGTCAAAGTGGCATGAAAGCCGCAAAAACTTTCCAACAGATTTATGCAGTTTTATCATGTGAAGGAACTTTCCTGCAATATTTAAAAGTAAAATAGAGACAAAACACAGTTTGATCTGCACAAATCTGTTGGCAGTTCTTTGCAATATTTGGACAAGTGTGTTAAACTGGAGAGGAGCATGGTTTTATTTTAGTTTTAGCTCACTACTTGAACAAATATGTACAATTATGACAGTGAAGCTTTATATTGTAGTTGTTTTTTTTGTGTTCAAAATATTTTTGTGTTTTAAAAATATTCTCCGAAAAGGAACACTACATTGTTTTTTCTTTAGATGTCTTGCCTCATAGTGATAAAATAAAATAGTAATAAGAAAATAATAAAAACATCAATTTGAAACTGAAAGTGCGCAGGAACCCCCCCTCTTAAAAGTGTCTGAGGAATTTTCAAGTAAAAAATCTCTTGTATTATAAAGTTTTAAACTTATGAGAAGCCAATCTCAAAATTGTTGGAATTCAAAATAAAAAAGACGCCTGAAAGAAAATCCAGATGGATGAATTCATTCGCCTTGTCTCCCGTGTGAATTTGATTCTGATCGAAATAAACTTTTGCTCAGACCGAGTAACAAGACCATCCTTGTGGTTTTAGCTCAGAATAATAAAATTATTTTAAACATACAGACTTTGAAGAGACATTTAGGTGAATCAGGCTATTCAGAAAAAGCCGAGTCAAGACCAAACTTTGGAGTTTATAAAAGTGAAATATATTAATTTAAAATTTCAACATTTCTCATAAATATTAGACTTTTTACCTTTTTTGTGTTTTTTTCTTGTTAATCTGTGATTTTTTTTAACTCAGCTTTTCTCAGTTTGGTTTCTTTTTAATTCATAATAAACTTCACAAAGCTTTTGAGTTCATGGGGGGGGGGCTATCCCAGCTGACATTGGTTGATAGGCGAGTACATCCTGAACCAGTCACCAGCCAATCACAGGGACACATAGAGAGACAGACAACCATTCACGTTCACTTTAAGGCAAATTTAGAGTCACCAATCAACCTAATGAGCACGTTTCTGGTCTGTGGGAGGAAGCCGGAGTCAGAAAGGCCCCGATCGACACGGGAATCGAACCAGCAACCTTTATGCTCTGAGGCACGTGCACTACCTGCTGCGCCAACGTGCTGCCATTTACTTTTTTTTAACATAACATAACATAAAGAAAATAAAAACTAAAAAAGATAAAATAGAATGAAAAATAATAGTAAAAAACATACTTATACTACAGTCTATCTGTAATTAATTACTATTTATTTTAATTCCCTTCTTTGATGTTTGTCTATTTTACTTTTCTCTTTGTTTTTGATAATTCTAGTTTACTTGTGTATGACTATTTTTGATTTATTAGTAACATTTGTGGGGTTTTTGAATACGAATGTAGTGGGTGGGATAATTTGTTGCACATGAATGCTGCCATATTGTATGAACAATGTCTATAACCCTTGTTTAATTCTGTGGCAAAAATAATAAAAAGATGTTGGACACAAAAAAATTACTTAATGTCAGTATTAATTAAAAAAAAAATAGAAAATACGTTTATATTTGCTCATTTGGACATAATTTCAAATAGATAAACGTCTGGTCAGTAGGCTTATCACTGTCAGTAATTGTTACTGTAAATATTTATTTTAATTGAGCTTTAGACCTGACTTTTTTTCCCAAATCAACATCAATACGAGCTGCTAAAAGTATACCCATATATCTAAAAACTGTCTCTCTGGCCCAACCCTGAACCTGCTCTGACTCAGAAGTTTCCAGAGAGGAGGATGAGAAACTTCATTATGTTAGCACAATATCTGTGAGTGATATTAGTCCATTCATCATGCGGCGCG
Organism: Cetoscarus ocellatus; assembly: GCA_037902135.1. Lineage (NCBI taxonomy): Eukaryota > Metazoa > Chordata > Actinopteri > Labriformes > Labridae > Cetoscarus > Cetoscarus ocellatus. The sequence continues at coordinate 491,356 of JBAMNC010000003.1, read as the reverse complement.
GTTATGTAAGCTGAAATAAAACTGCAGGAATATAAAAACAAACAGAGGGGAGGCTAACCCGATTACACGGCGTTTTCATAAGTCCACAGGAGATGATTCCAGAGCATGTGATCAATCACCGAGCACTTTAGTGGAAAAACTCGCTGCAGAAATTAAGTTATTCTGGAGCCATCGGGGGGGATCTCACACTCCTGCCTTTACAGTCATACACCCTCACACATCCACGTTTATGGCTCCAGATTCTGGACGGAGGACTTTTAATCACGAGGCAGGAGCAGCCGTTGGTGGATGTTACTGGTGTGTCTACAGGCTGTGTGTCCTCGGGCGGTGTGTGTTCCTGTGTGTGTGTTCGCTCTGTTGTTGTGTGTCGACTGTTTCTTGGCTCCCGGCAGAGATGCTGATCTGGAGGAGGCTCGGCCCGGCGGTCCACGGGGACGCGGCTTCACGGGAGCGATCAATAACCACAAGTGACATGTGCCAAGTGTATTATGTCCGCGGCTTCATTGAGCTTATTTATTTGGTGGCTGTCGACTTCAATCAGGGCCACTTTGTGCACACTGGGGGGGCTGATGGGAGTGGGCACTCGTGTTGGAGTGCAGAAGCAAAAAAGACATTTACACTAAAATACTGGACTTAGGGTCCCAGGAGCTCCTCTTTGGAAGCACTTCAGGGATCCTACTGTGGTGAGGACTGTGGGCTACATTAGGAGACAAGGTCAAAAGTCAAAGATGTTCTGGTGATATTTTTTACTGTCTGATATTGAGATAGACTCTCATTCTTTGGACTGTGCTGCAGTAACAAGGAAGAGACAGGCAGAGCTCGCCCACCGCTAATTAGCTTAGCTCAAACACTGGGAGTCAATGGAAAGTGTTAGCCTGCCTCTGCCCACAGTCATCAGATAAACTCTTCAGCAACTCTAAATGGTCCTGTGTGCTTGTTGTGACTCGTTTTTTCATTGCGTTATCTAGTTTTAGACTAAGATTAGCACTTTATGTAATATTTGAAGGAATTACACATGAAACCAACTCACAGGGCGCATGTGCAAATCACCGCAGACAGTGCTTCTAAGTAGGTCAATAAAACAAAGCCCAATAAAAAAACAAGTACACAGGACCATTTAGATTAAGATAAGTATAGCTCTCCACCTGTCTGTTCGTTTTGGCCTACAAACACACACAGCTTGAAAAAAATAGTCAAGCATCCTCTTCTCAAGTTTTCGGCGTGGACTTAAACATGCACTCTTAAATGAAAACACGCACATACTGCTGCAATCATGCAACTAAAAAGCTTTCAGTGTGAAAAGGGCCACAGAATTATAAAGATTTCCAGTTACATTCCCAAGGCTTTAAGTATCGACTATGACCACTTGATGACTTGTTCTATTTTAGGTAAAAATGACTAAACTCCTGTTAGAGCTGCTCTGTTCTTATTTTCTATTTCCATAAGAACATTAGCAAAGACTAACTCGTTTTGTGAACCTTACTCACTGGTCCACCTGGGAAAGAGCTCATAGAAACGTTTGAGGAGGGCGGAACCTTTCAGAAGCATATCCAGCAGGTGATTGGACGATCGTCCTGTAAATTATATTCATCATGGGCAAATGTGAGCCACTTCGTAAAACAAGCTCTCCCCAAAACATGTTGGACGTGAGGCAAAAACATCTTTTCTATAGTGTTGTTTGTTTTTCATCCTATAAAGAAACTTGGTCCATATCTTCTAAAACTGCTACTCAAGCTGTTAGCATCTATGCTAATCCCTGTACATGCAGTCACTTCCTGCTGTCATTTTCACTCATAGCTCCACTAACATTGTAAATTAGAGCTTGGCAGGATGGATCCGCCTGATTACAGACATTGGATCAGGTGGATCCAGCTTCGAGTCAAGGTTATATATGATGGGTTATGAGGCCCACGTACTGAATGTTTTAGGCCCTGTTTACACGACAATGAAAATGGCCGAAAATGCGCTTTCCATTTGCACTAGAACGGTGCCCGGAGTGCCTATGCGTGAACTTTTGAAACCAGGGACCAGAGTGAAAAGTTTTGAAAATGTTTTGGTATCCGTCTCAACATAAACAGCAATCAGCGTTTTCAGGGGAAATGATGATGTGCGGTGCATGTGCAGAACTCTTTCAGATGAAGGTTGTGCGTGCACTTTAGGAACAACAACAACAGCTGCAGCCGACTACTAAGAAACATGTGTGTTGCTTGCGTGCTCGGTTTGTTATCCAGACAAAAATATCCAGACACATTTGTTCTGACAAGAAACTCCTGCGTCTTCATGCGTCCATTCGCCACTGTTGTTTATGAAAAATTTGTCTTCACTGGAAAGCGCATGCATGTGGTAACACCGCCGTTTCACAACAAACCTACATCGCCAACTACTAACCTGGTATGCACGCTACAGCATTTTCAGTAGTTCTTGAGAATCCAGGTGAACGTACATCGCTTCACATCGTCTCCGTGTGAATGCAGATTTCTTTTAAAAGCACAGAGGAAGAATCTTTCTGTTTCTGGTGACAGCCTTGTAATGTAAACGGGGCCTTAGTATCTCTACTGGGACATAAATGGACCTCTTATTAACCTGCGACTGACCCCCTAAAGTGCTTAGTCTTCTAGGAAAGTTCCTGCTGTGGAAATGTAGCTTTATGTCTGAGCAGAGGTGCAGAAACAGTACTGAGGAGGTTTGTTAGTCAAGTTCATGAGAATCGTCTGTTAGATATGAAAGTTGGTGAGGAAAAGACCGTACTCCTGAAGTTTCACAGCACGTTCGCTCATCCTCTCCCTCGCCCACACTCACTCACCCACACTCTGAAATGCTCGGCGGTCCCTCAGTGCCGTTAGCTTCTCCGTCATCCCCATCGGCCGTCTTCACGCCCGCGGGGGCTTTCCCCCCCTGCTGCGGACGAATCTGTCCACAGGCCTCAGAGCTGGGCCCCGGACCCTGACCCGGCTCTGCCTCTGGATCTGGATCTGGATCTGGCCCTGAGCTGCTGGTCTGAGGGATGGTGTACGCCTTGGAGGAGTCGGCGGACATACAGTACCTGGCACCGCGCGCCAGGGGGCTGCCAGAGTGGTGCGAGCCACTGAGCAGACGGCAGAGAAATGAAAGGAAAGGTAACTCAAAGTGATCAAAATGGATGACGGCAAAAAACTGGGGTTGTCACAGTATCAGACTTGTTGAACTTAGACTCCAGTCAGATCGAATTTATGCATTTTTGACACCATAATGATAAAAATAGAAGTCCTCAACAACCAATATTTGATGATTTCTGGTTTTTAACCCTTACACACGTTCTTATTCTGTACCTTCACAGTATGGTCAGAGTAGAATTCCCTTGTAGCAAGTATTTCCACCAAATTTTAACTACAGACCGATTCAGAATATTTAAATAGTCTATGCCACTGAAAAAACAATAATGATTAATCCTTCATAAATGTTTCAAAGAGCAGGGAAAGTGTATTTTTTAAGTTTTGCACCATTTGGTGTAAAATATCTATTACACAGTACAACGTCTTGTAATATATGTAAGAAATAAAAAATATAAAAGCCATAATGATCTGTATAAATGTTATTGACCTTGAAAATGACAAGAACATTCTGGAACTTTTGGACTTAATGTGTATAATGAAACCACTGAGCATTGTCCTCACTGCAATATCATCGACAGAGATTCCCTTAATTATCATCAGAAAAAACATCACTTATTGTAAATTCTCATTTTGATGCTGTTGTATTATTCAACATCAGCCATCTCTACCTTATAACCATTACAAAAGTTAATGTAGATATTAGATTATGTACTCTTTTAATGATTATTATTGATTATACTTCTATAAAAACTACCACTGCAACCAACATATCTACGAGGATCCTCTTGAAAACAAGATGCTGCATCTCAGTGCAGTGGGTCAAATTTGACCTGAACAGTATGAAAGGGTTAAAGTCAAAACTTTCGAGGAGCCTCCTGAAAACAGTCCAATTTGACTCGTTGTTGTAGCTCTGATTTGCCTGCCGATCCACCAATCAGGGAGCCCCTCTTGTAACAACTGTTGCTGGGCTGCATCTGATTAGATAAACTTTCACCCAGGCCAAATCTTTCAAAGAAAATGCAGAGAAAATGTGACTGATTTTGCATGATTAAAAGGCCCGTATGTGGCATACGGCTTATTAACTTAATCAAAATTGCATGATTGGTCATCAAAACGATCTGATATTCTGACAACCTCAGCAGAAACACATAAAAAACATGAAATCATGATAAAACATCAACAATGAAGAAATCAAACAAGCCTTCAGCATGAAAACTAGGTCAGAAGATGATCCGATGAACAAAAATGAGTATTGAGATCTGTTGACTTTGACATCCTGACATAATTTCCTCCATGCAGAGTAGAGTAGAGCTAATTGACCTTTGACCTACATCCAGAGATGACTCACGGCCCGTCCAACATGCGCACACTCCCGCCGACCTTTGTCCTTTCAATATTTAGTCAAATATCAACTGTCAAAGCCGATTAAGAGGTCAGTGCGCTCAAATCACAGCCGAGCATGTTTTCTACTCACTCCCAGTGGCATTGGCGGATGTATTTATAGATATTTCAGGATATCCACAGTGAAGATTTTCTGGTTATCAAAGCATGAAACACAAAACTGGACAAATATATGTAATACCTCTGAGGCAAATGTTTCATAACAGGGTTAACTGAAGCCTGGAGGGGTCGAAATGATCTGTATTTACATTATTCTTAAAAATGAGATGATATTCTGTCATAAAGTCAAATTTTCAGGCTTATTTGATTAAAAAATGTCTGAAAATATACTTGTGCTGTTATGTACTTTGATGAAATAATCTTTGTCCAGTAAAAAAGCTTCTTCACTCCCTCATCACGCCCTGACTCTGGCAGCTTCATGCTGGATGAATTTGACAGGGATGTGAAAATGACTCATGAATCAAACAAAACTGCATCTGTCCGCTTTCTTCGACTGAACAGCTCGTCCACTTCACCTCGCCATTTTTTTAATGGTTAATGTCGGCTATTTTTACAGTCTCATTGTTGCTTTGGTGAAAACAGTCATGGATGGGCAGGTTCTCACAGATGGATTGAATCCTAGTTTTATGAGCTTGAAATGACAAATTGCCACTTGTGAGTATTTAGCTTGGAAAAAAAAAAACAAGACCCCTGTTTTCTAGCGGATCAGAGTTCAGTTGGGGCTTCACAACACCCCAAATCAGACAGACTTTCCAGAAAGCAACCCAGAAATTAGTTTGGTTTGGACCAAATGTGTTAGGTATGAAATCAGCCTTATTTTTAGTTTTTTACCCACTATTTTAACACACTCTGGTACACAAAACATAGCACAGGTTGGTAAAATGAAGACTGTGCTGTGTACTGTAGATGTTTCAGCTGAAAAGAATCAAATGATCATGTTCTTCCTGTTTTACCCGTTTCTTGTATATATTTGTTTTGTATTGTTCTGTCTGTAATTGTTGAGCTTTTCTGAGCTTTTTTGTTTGTTTGTTTTAACTTAATTTATTGTTGTTTTTATGTCTTTGGAGGCCCAACTGTGGACGGGCATTGAAAATTAGCTCAGTTTATTAATGCTGTGGTGTGTGGCAACATTCCCTTTGTGTCATACTGTCCCTAAACAAATAAACTTTAAATAATGAAATAAATAAAGTAGCTTAAAGTCACTTTAATATCATAAGATTTGATTATTTCTAACAGCCCAATATCCGGGTCAGTTCTCCCTTTAGCATCTGTAGATTGATCCTGGAGTTGTGCCTGATTTGCTGGTCAAGTGTCTTAAATTAAAGGCTTCCTGCTTTTCCTCGCCGTGTATCACAGCTCGTTAACATCTTCTTGGTTTTGGACTGTTAAGCAGCTTCGTTCTGACAGTTTTACAGTAATATTCGCAGCCCTGCTCCTGAAGCTTCTCTCTCTAGTTAAACTTTCAGCTCACACCTCGCTCTCGGCCTCCATATTCATGACCATCTGGGCCACACCCCGCGCCGTGTGCTCCTGCTGCTTCGCTGTTTGTTCAGATGACACTCGGGTGTCAGAGACCATTACATAAAAAGGTGGGAGCGCTGGAGTAGTCAAGGTGATGGCCGGGGCCCCTCGCTGACAGCTCGGCGCCTCACGAACGGCTCAATGATCTGAACAGATTGCGTGAACATAATCCAGCGCGGGCAGACAAATAGATCCCCGCTCTGTGCCGCCGAGGCTGCAGGGCCGACCCCGCCGTCACACCTCCACTCTCCCACAGATGGGCCGCGGTCTGCTGAAGGCCACGGGACGGCGGTGTGATGAAACCCCCCCGCCCGGCTCTGGCCTAACAGCGGTCCCACCCGCCGCCCCCGCACAGCTGGAACCGTCAGGCTGAGGGTCGGCGGAGAGGAGCCCGGCTGGGTGAGAAGGTCAGAAAACAGCCAGCGAGCATCCTTTTGTTCTCGCTGTTTGTTCAGCCGTGGAGGTTTCTGCATCGATTTATGTCCACATGTTTGGACACACTGGGACGAGCTTGGACAAATATAGCATCACAACATCGTGCTCTTTTTCTTACAGGCCAACCAACAGGTATGAAGCAGAGGGAATTAAGACTTTACCCAGAAAACGAGGAAAAATATCAGAATTAGAGCAAAACCAGCTGAAGTTAACGTTAAAACAAGAAGAAGAAACAGGATTAATCTGCATCAACATGTTGGCCTGAAAAACAGCTTCAGTTCTCCGTCAACACGTCTCTGAGCCTTGCAGAAGATTCACTCCCCTTTGGCTTTTCCTCAGTTTGATGCTCGGACGTTAACTTTTTCTGTTTTTTTAAGGGTATCGTTATTGAACATTTTTGCAATGCATATAAAAGAGACAGACTTAAAAAAGAAATGAACTAGGATACAGATTTCTTAAGGCCTCATTAGTTCAGATCATTCATTACATAAGAAAAAAAAATCACAGGGAGTTTGCAATGAGTGCAAGATAAAAAAAATAAATAAATAATAATAATACTAATAATTGTAATAATTAAAATAATACAATTTAAAAGAAAAATAAGAATTAAATAATAATAATAAAAAACAAGAATAATTAAAGTGATAATAATAATTTAAATAAATAAATACAAAAATAATCAATACAAAAAATAGTTTTAATAATTTAAACAAATTAACTCAATTTAAAGGATGAATAAATAAAAAATAAAAATAATTATGATAATTTAAATAAATATTATTGGAAGTAGGACTCATTTTGGAGAGACAGAAAACATTCTCTTGGGTAACATGCAAAACTAATCTACTAATCCTTACTCTCAGGCTGTTAACGTGTTGATTGAACAACAGCAGTCTGACAGGTAGATAGTAGCTGGATGTGCATTCACTTCTAACCTTGCAGTACAGCTGGATCCACTTGAGACAAAGTGGAAGGAATTGATTAGCAAAAAGACTTATGATACTGATTCTTTCAGGGAGTTATTGATTCTTGCTGTGGTACGAGTATGGTTGTTTCCCACTTTGTCAAACCAGCAACCCTAACTATAGACATGGAATCAGGAGGATCCAGCTGCACTGCAAGGTCAGAAAACCTTTTTTTATTTTTATACTTCTAATTTCACCTACAGTTTTCTTTTACTAATTCTGTCTTATAATTTTTATTTTGATTCTAACTTAGTTGTCTCTTTTTGCACCAACATAACACGTCTAATTCCATGCATGTGTAAATGTACTTGGTATTTAACTCTGATTTTGTAGAAAGACATCTGGAAAAGTGCAAAGGATGTTAAAACTTCTGCAAGGCTCTGTGTCTCTGTCAGGATTTATATAACACATACTGACCCCTCACCCCTCGCCTATATCAAAGTTTACATCTCTTAAAACACTCGTTCATGTTTTCTTACCAAAAACATCCGCCCCAAAGCAGAAACATCCTCTAAACATAAATAATCCGAAAATCCACCGTACCTTGAATGTGACGAAATCTCGCTCAGGTCCCCGATGCTTCCCTCCGTCACGTGGCTCGACAAAATGGCGGAGGCGTAGCCCTGCGGCAGGTACAGTTTCCCATGCTCCTCCTCCGTCACCCCGTCCTCGTGGTGCTCCCAGGGGTGTCCCTGCTCCCCCACCCGGCCCTGCAGCAGCACCCGGGCCCCGGGGGCCACGCAGGGGTTGGTGTCGATGCCGCTGTCCGTGGAGGCCCCTTTGATGTAAGTGAGGCCCAGAATCTCCGGGTCCATGAGGTCCCCGGAGCCAAAGTGCTTATCGTCGCTGTTGCTGGAGGCGTTGCTGGAGAGGGTGTTGCTGCTGGAGTGGCTTGAGTTCTTATCGCCCGTCTGGAGGAGCAGAGCGAAGAGGAGGAAACAGAGGCAGAGTCAGACCGGAGCAGACAGGGACCCCTTTTAATCCTTAAGGTTGAGGAGCAATTCCTGATTTTAACAGTTTATTTTATTACACACTGCAAAAACTCAGATCTAGGCAAGTGTGTTTGTCTATTTTCAAGTCAAAAAAAAGCCAAAACACTCTTTCTAATCCACACTGACTTAACCAGTCGAGATAAATATCTTACTTTGAGAAATGAGAGGCAAAAATAAGGCTTTGAACTGCTTGTAATGAGAAGAAAATATCTGCCAATGAAACAAGGAAAGATTGATTAAATTACATAATTTAACCTTGAAATCATTTTTCTAATTCAAGACAAACTGCTGAATATTTCATCTGTTTGAAACTGTTGTTTCTTTCTTCATCAATAACATTTAATAAAGGGTTTGTTTAGTTTTATGGATCTCATTTTTAATCTTTTATTTGACAGAACAGCTTAAGAAAACAAAGAAAGGGATGAAGTAAAACTGGAAGATGCTGTGCACCAACTAGAATCAGAATCAGGAGTCAAACCTGCAAACAGCTTCATCATCCAGGGACTGATGCTCCACAAACAGAGCCCCTGATTACCGTCCCAAAGCCAGAGCTGATCATGTTCAGAGAGAAACAAACTTTATATCAACCCGACAGATTTATCCGTCTGCTCCAAAAACAGGCCACCAAAGCACGGGGGTTAAGAACAGGCTTCATTAAAGAAACTTAATTAAGATCTCAGGATTTGACCTGTCATGTTGTCTTTATTTTGTTGTCCTTAACGCTGCCAGACGAAGGAAGCATCTTAAATTATCTCATCTCAAATGGCTCCTCTAATTTTAAAAACAAGCTCTGTGCATTGGGACAGACACCAAAGGGATAGTTTAAGTATTTATCCTCTGACTCGCTCTCAGAGATCTGCAGAGCTGTCAGCTCTACGCTGCAGCACTGAGAGGACTTAACGCAGAATCTGTGAGAGGAAGGAGACACCTGAGTGGTGGGTACACTGCAAAAACAAGCCACAATTTCCTTAAATGTCTGGATTAAGATCTTATTTGAAGATACAAAAACTAAAAATAAAGCCAGAGTTGGTTGTAATAAGTAAAATAATCTGCCAGTGAGACAAGACAAATTTAATTTAAAGGGTGTCTTAAAATTATTATCTTTCTATCCAGAGCAGATTTTAAAATCATTTCAAGCAGTTCAGTGCCTTATTTTAGCCTTTTATTCCTTGTAATAAGATATTTATCTGGACTTTCTCAATGAATGTGGATTAGAATAAGTGTTTTAGACATTTCTGACTTGTCAAACACACTTGCTCAGATCTACGTTTTTGCAGATTATTTAAACTCTATATTTACTTTCTTCTATTTATTTCGTCATGAGCTGAGGTTTGTTCTCCCTCTTTAATTCTTATCTTGAATCAGGAAGTTGATTTGTTCTGACTCGCTCTCAGAGATCTGCAGAGCTGTTAGCTCTACGCTGCAGCCTGCAGCACCGAGAGGACTTAACGCAGAATCTGTGAGAGGAAGGAGACACCTGAGGAAAGAGGAAACAGGGAGCTCCAGCTCTCCTTTAATATATTCAACCTTCTAGGAAACTGTGTCCCAGAAAAGTGAGAGACGACGGGGAACGTGATGAGATGAAGCGCCCATTAGCATGCTGATGAAGCGAGGAGCCCGGAGAGCGTCTGCAGGCGAGGTTCAACACTCCAACTGAACTCCCTGTTAAAGCAAAGCCCCAAAAACAAGGACGAGCCGACCCGCCTGTGGTTCAAACACTGATGAGGGGAACGCAGGTCCCCGAACACGACTCGACCCGCACGCTGCAGAGGGAGCGTGGCGCCTCTTTAAAGAGCTGCGGCGCCCTTCAAATAAGCTGACAGTGAATTCTGAAACACCTCTAAATGTCAAGAGGAAGCTTTTATTTGAACATGGGAGTAAAGGGGGTCAGGCTTTTACCCGGGACAGCTTGTTGGGCGAGTCTTTTCCTTCTCGCTGCTTCAGAGGGTTCAGGATCTTTGTGGAGGGGATGTGCCATTTAGCCTCTGTGGATGGAGAAGAGGAGGAACAGTTATGATCACTCAGGACAGTCATTTATTCTTTTATTTATTTACAAACTGCAGAAGTCTAAACCATAGACTGAGTGTGAGGTGGCTCCAGGGGTCCAATAACAAGGCCCCCTTACAGCTCCATTTAATGCACAGTCTGCTCCAGCAGTAACAAGCCTGTAAAGCTGTTCAGCTCCACGCAGTTTGCTCTTGTTTTGGTCCTGATAGTGTCAGGAAGTTATCAGTATCTCCTCGTTTTACTGTGTGGAGATTCTCTTAAACCCTAACAGATGAATCATTAATCTTTTTTAAGGTAAAATTAAGCACTTTTAATGTTTTTAGGCAGACAGAAGACTGAGGATTTTTCAGCACTTTGTTACAAACCCATCACTCTTCAAACCTTGAAAACACTTCATGAAAGTTCAGGCGTTTTGAAGGACTTCAAACATCCAAACAAACCCTGAGCAGATGTTGAGGCAGCAGTAGGGCTGAAAGATTTATGGTTTTTGGGTCGAAATCTCAATTTCAGACAACGCAACCATGTGATTGCCAAAGCTGGAATTTTTTGCAGCGCTCCGGACTGATCCAGGATCTGTTGTGCCAACTATTTTACAAATTTACAGCATTTACAGAAGTGCTGGTAAGCAGGTCAACAACACAAAGTATCTGCTTAGGAGTAGAAGTTGGAGTATTCCTTAAAAGATGAAAACAGATTATTCATTTATTTTATTTATGTATTAATTTGTTTTGCACTACATGCCTAAATCTGTAGAGTTTGTTTAACTGTGTGTACATTTTGTCTATGTCACACTTGCTTTGGAATTGTAAATGTATATTTGTTGGGCCAATAAAGCTTTCGAATTATTTATCATCAATATTAGATGATGAATAATGTGTTATGTGCTTTTTAACATGGATTTCCTTACTGTTGTCTATACTGTAAATATAGTGAATATTGCACTGAAGCTTGAAAATCGTGAATTGCAATAAGAGTCTTTAGATCTGATCATTAGATCTGAGCTTGGTCATCTTCTCAACATTCTGTATAATCACTCTGAGCTTTTGTGCACGTTAAATAACCCTGACACCAAAGTTTAAGCTGCGTCTGTGGTCTGAACCAAGTAGAAACTCTTCATCTGTGGGTCCGAACACCAGACCTGCATCACACAGTATCCTGACAGAGCAATCACCAGGCTGACCTGCAGAGCGCGTCCTCTCCAAGGTGGGCTCTCTCTCCCTGTGAACCTCCCCGTCTCCCCCCTGGATGTCCGCCCGCTCGTGCAGGATGGGAGAGGGACACCTGCAGGAAAGAAAGAGGATAAAACAGGCTGTAAGTTCTCGTCCGTGCGTCCTCATCACGGAGGGGCCGTGATTGATTCACCACACATGAACAGCAATTAGCTCAAGATCATTTAAGGTCGAACCACTGGAGCTTTTAATAGAATAAAGAGCAGCGCTGATGAGAGGCCTCCTTTCATCTCACTTGGCGTGCGGCGTGCTCTCCTGCTCTGACAGAAGACAAAGAGCGGGAAATTTCTCCACCGTGCGTCTTCATTAACCCTTAAAGACTCATTAAAGGTTACAGCAGAGGCTGCAGCGTCTCTAACCGAGGATCAATCCACCTGTCAGCGTGGTTTTCCTGCACGCTGACGGCTCTGAGAGTTCACTGCTCTTCTGAGGCCTCTGACAGGAGGGCGGCGGCGTGGAGCTGAGCTTTTGTCATGGTGAGTAACCATGTACAGACGGACGGACGGACAGACAGACAGACAGACAGACAGTGGTCCCTGATGGTTTCTGCTCGAGTATAAGACTCAGGCAGACAGATGTTAAGCAGCTGCTGCCCATCAGACCATCATAACAAAGACTAAAATCATATTAAAGCTTCAGTAACAGCTCCCTCCCTGTATTTTAGTTTCTCTGTGACTCTTCACTAAAATGATTTTTCTACCAAACCGTCCAAAAACAAACATCCACACAGAATTATCTTTAAAAGTCCCCATCCCTGGATTTTGTTTTGTATTCTGTAAAAATGCATTTCAATCAAAGAATCCATCTATCCATTCATTTGTCTTCCCATCTGTCCGTCTCTCCAGCCAGTTGTCCATCTGTCCATCACTAAATACGTCTTCCCTTCTTGTCTTGTTTCCATCCATCAACTCTAGCTTCCTTAATTCCATCCATCCTTCATTTCTTCCTTCCATTCACCCATCCATTATCTGTCCTTTCCTTCTTCCTTCCTTTAATCCATTCATTCTTCCTTACCTTTCTATCTCTGTCTATCTTTTTAACTCTTATTCATCAAATCATCAATCACTGCATGCATCCTCCCATCCTTCTTTCCATACATTAATCCATTCATCGGTCACTTCCAGCATCTATCCATCCTTCCTTTCACCTTTCCTTCTATACATCCTTTTGTTTTGCTATATTTCACCCATTGATCAATCCATCCATCTATACACCAGACTTTTCTCCCCTAACACAGGAAAGCCAACTGAAAATGTGTGTCCCTGAGTTTCCTCTTTGGGCTGTACCTATACCTAAAGCTCCTTTTTCAAATTAAAACAAGCTGTGCATCGATTCCTCTTTTCTTAAACATTCATTAACAAACAAACTAATCCAGGGTGGACCATGCTTCTGCACTTTTAGAGACAAACATCCATTTGAGCCTGTTTTCATACAATAACTGTAGTTTAGTTCTGTTGTGGAGATGTCCGCTGTAAGTAAAGTATCTTGTGATAACATTGCGTTTTTTTCTGACAAAAATTTCACATAATCTAAAAAACAACCAAAATAACACACTATCACATGAAAGCAAAGATTGTTAATCAAAATAAAGAGAAATGGGTTAAAGAAGTTAAAGAATCTGTGTGGATGGAGATCCTCTGAGGACCTCCTAAATGATGAAGTGGATCTACACTGTAAAGAGGATGTTGTAAATTTTACAGTAACTTACTGTCAACCAGATGCCAGTAAGTTACTGTAAACGTCTTTACAGTAACATTACTCTATTTCAATTTACAGCATAGTGACTGTATTTTCCATGATAGTTTTCCCAAAGTCCTTTAATTCAAGGAATTCAAGATACTTTCTTTCAAAACAGCATAATGACTGTTTTTCACCTCCAGTATCTTAACCACGTTTCATTCTACAACTTTTTAATGCATTTTAAATTACAGTCAATTCTCTGTATTCTAGTGTATATTACTATATCTTTAATCCCTTTACTGATCATAATTAGCAAGACATCATTTTTTAAAACAAAAAATATATACATTTCCTGAAATAAATCTCAGTTTTCCTGGGCAAAATGCAGTTTACCTTGATTCATTTCCCTTTTCTGTAATTTACTGTATAGGCATTTTACAGTAGGTAGCTGTAGATTTTTTTGACTTAACAGTAAATTAAGTAAGTTACAGTGAATAAAAGCTGAAACATGTCCACAGAACTTCAGGGTCTCCATTTGCTGGATTTCTCTTCGGCCCCTTTGTTAAAATATATATTTCAGCCCAAAACTTCTTTCAATGCTTTCTCCAGAACCACAGTAGTTTGTTAGAGTGGCACTTCAGCCTCAGCAGGATCACCTGAGGAGCAGAAGCGATTCTTTCTAATCACTTCTTATTAAACCTGAGAGCTTCGTCTCTCTGAATGAACGCAGGCAGAGCGGTGTGTTTAACGACCTGAATGAGAGCACTTCTCTCAGACCTTAACAGTCTGGATATTGGACGGCTGTTCTTACCAAAGTGTCGGTCGATGTTGGATTTGGGACGGATGAATGGAAACTTAAATAATGCAAAAGAAAATAAGTCTCATTCAGGAGCTAATCATCCTCCATCATCTGAACTTTTTGGAGCTCTGGATGTGGTATCAGACCACAGAGCGCTCTTCTTCTGTCGGATTACTCTCTGTATAAAATAAGGGAAAAGGGGCCAAAGAGTGGGTTGATGATTCGGCCATTTCATGAGAAAAATTGCCGTCATTTTACAAAATTGCATGTTCTCAGAAATAGAGCAGGGCCTGACTGGAGCTGCATTCATCACTGAAAAATAAAAAAGATGGCCAGCTCCTGTTCAGGCTCAGAGAAAGAGGAGCCGCGGCTCGTACCCGTCATATCCCGGCTGCTGGGACCAGGTGCCGCTGCCGCAGGGGCCGGGGTCGCTGGAGGATGATTGGTTACTGGGCGAGCTGCGGTAGTGAGGGTCGCCTTTGTTACAGGAAGTGACCTGAGGGTTCTCCATGTCCTGGATCATCCTGCAGACACAGAGGGGAAAACAAACAGGAGCGTTGAAACACCAGGTGAGGCTGAGGAGTGAAGGATCAGAGCTGCAGGAACGAGAACCAAACAAATTCATGTTTGAGACGCAGAAAGCTGCTCAGATGATTAGAAGGTGCCAGAAAATCTTAATCAAACGACAGCCAGAATGATTTACGGCTCACAGTGACATCTTCAAACACAGCATAAAAACTGAGCTTGCTACCAAGAGCCAGGGAGCTTTAACTACTGTACTGATGCAACAAAGGTATGACATCACAATGGTAGATGTATTCAGGCACCTCTCAGTCTGTTCACAGGAGGAGAAGAATCCTGATGCTATAGAAACAGTTGTTGAATTAGTTAAAAGTGATTAAATGAGGGTTTTGGGACTTTTACTGAAATAAATATTGTCTATTTCTTGTCTTTTCGTTTCTTGATGACGATTCAATAATTTATTTTATGGAAATAATCATTACTGACTGTGTGTGTGAGGTTCTCTATCAATGTCTTGCTTTTTTTTAATTTAATTTTTATTAACTTGAAAGCTAACTTTTTGACTTTTAAGTTATTAAAATCGCTAAAAGTCTTTATGTGTATATCTTTTGTCAATCATTTGTTGTCTCAATGTAAAGCACTTTGAACTGCAATTGAATTTGTATGAACTGTGCTATATAAATAAAGTTTGATTGATTGATAGTTCATAAAGAAAACATAAAATAACAGCTAAAACCAACACATTTTTGTTCAAACATGACAATCAACTCAATTCAACTTGACAATCATTCTACAAACAGGTGTCTTAAAAAGTTGCCTTTTCTGCAAAGTTACCGCCTTAAACAGATTTTACTGTCAGATTACTAAACTCTCGACGAGATGAAGTTAGCTAACAGATAAAGATTAATCATTCCCTCTCTGTTCACTGTTGATGAGCATGTCACTGCTCCACGGCGGCCCCTCACACCGTGGATAATCTCTGAGAAAACGGTCGAACTGTCAGAGACGGAGACGGTGTCTTGTTCTCCAAAGACAAACAGAAACACACATTAGTTCTGGTAATAACTCAGAGGGACAAATCCAGATGGTGGAGGCCTCAGAGTGTGAAGACTGAAGGGTCAGATCTGGATATATGACTTTACTGAGACATTACAGGAGGTTCAGACACTTCTGAGTTCATTTTAACAGTCTGAACTCTACTGGCCCAAAGTTTAGTACAGTAGAAAATGAACCTAAAGAAGGTTGTAGTGAAATAAAAATGAATGAAAAAAAGTTAAGTACGTTTTTGTATGAATTATTTCAATTTAAAGCAGCATTTTTCCAAGCTTCGCAATGAATTACATTTAAATCCAGTGTAAGCTGACAGAAATTTAGAGCTGCAACGAAAATAAATCACTGATATAAATCTTTATTTGGTCAAAAAATCAAACAATTCTAAAGCCATGCAGCAGGGATTTCTTGGTTTAAGCCTTTTACATGTGACAATTTGCACAAAAGTAAATAGCTGTTTAAATTCAATTGATTAAAAGTGATCAAGTTGGGTTTTTCTGGCTTTTTATTGAAATATTTCTAAATTATTTCCGGTCTTACTGTTTTCTCATGATGATTCAATTGTTTCCTATATTGTCTTGCTTTAATTTTGTGTAATTCTTTTGTTTTTACCAAACTGGGAAGCTTACTTTCCATCTTTAACATTGTTAGCATGACTAATAGTCTACTTTAAAATGTCCCTGAAGGATTTTAGTTAAATACAAATAACATTTAATTGGTCTTTTTTCATTTTAAGCACCAATAAGCTGATGTTGTATTTTATTTTATTTCTACCAAACTTAGTTCTGGTAATAACTCGGACGGACAAATCCAGATGGTGGAGGCCTCCGAGTGTTTTTTTTTTTTTTTTTTGTCTTTTTTCATTTTAAGCACCAATAAGCTGATGTTGTATTTTATTTTATTTTATTTCTACCAAACTTAGTTCTGGTAATAACTCGGACGGACAAATCCAGATGGTGGAGGCCTCCGAGTGGTCTTTTTTTTTTTTTGGTCTTTTTTCATTTTTAAGCTCCAATAAGCTGATTTTTAAATAATAATTAGTTGATTAAATGAATGTAAAAATACTTCGCTGTGATCGACACAGGCCCTGACCTAAACTGATCCCATGATGGGACGTTTCTTTGCTTCCTTTCGCTCCGTCAGAAGAAGAAATCTGCCTGATGGGGTTTCGACAGAATAACAAACAGTGGCTTTGAGTCCCGTCTGATGCCTGGAGGCCTTCCTCTTAACAAACACAGAGGACGTTCGTTTGACTGGACGGAAACTCGAGTGAAGCAACATGAGAATGATGGATTTTACAGTGAGTCTGAGGAGCTGGATGGAGCTGCTTTTACATACTTTACGTCCCTGAGGGATTCTTTGGTGTAACGTATTTATTTAACGAGTTTGGCCTGAAGCAGAGCAACAATATGCAGCAGAAATCATATATTTCAGTTTTTCTGATACAAGAAATATGGAAAGAACATAAAGATCCTGAAGGAGCACCCAATCATCAGAGATATCACCTCTGTTTTAATAAACCTGATCCAGAGAAAGCCTCCAAATCCAAACTGACTTTATGAAGAGGTGACAGATTCCTCCCGTCAGCTCGGTCTTCAGGTTCAGGCTCTGGACCTCCATGAGAAACTCACGAAACTGTCGGTAACTCCATCTCACACACTTCATCCAACACTTCAGCCTGGCCGTACATTTCCTCCTCAGCTGGAGGCGAGCTCTCCCTCCTGCAGAGTCCCAGCACTTAAACATGAAACTGCAGCAGCTGCTCCACTTCTCCTCATCTTCTCTGCTCATAATGTAAAGCTTCAGAGGGAGTGGGGGGGTATTTTTCTGTCTGCGCTGCAGTAAGGCAGAAAGCTGCAGCTCTGTAGATGGCCTCTGTGGGCTGCAGAGAAGGTGTCGGGTTTTTATTGGGCCAAAGTCTGGATTCAGCTGGAGGAGCGAGAAGAGGAGGATTCATCTGAGGAGATGTCAGACGCTCCCCTGAAGACCAGAGGGGAACTCCAAAACCCTCCTCAGATACAACAGCGTCCTTCAAACACCTATCAAACCTCTGACTATCCATCCATCCACATGTTCTTCTGTCTATTAATCCATCTACACATCCATCCACCAACCAATCCATCCATCCATTTATTAATCCATTCATCTGTATACAGATCAGTCCTTACATCCATCCATCTATTCATTCATTTATCCATCCATCCATAAATCCATCCATCCTTCTATCCATATTTATACCTATCCTTCATCCATCTATCCATCATCTATTGATCTCTCTATCCAACTATCTAGCCATCCCTCCACATACTGTCCATACAACTTTCAACTGGGGGTGTCCCGATCCGATATTGATATCGGATATCGGTCCGATATCAGCAAAAATACAACTAGAAAAGCACTCAGAGAGCGCAGACCTCCGCCAAGCAGCTTCGGTCCACTTTGGCGAAAATGGTCCTATCTGGCAATGTTAAAGAATCCTTTAAAAAATTCCTGGATCCAGACGGTGATCCGGATCACCCCCAAAATGTAATCAGTTCTTCCATATCCCATTTCCGACAATTCCAAAAAATTTCATCCAAATCCGTTCAGAACTTTTCAAGTTATTTTGAACACAAACAGACAGACAGACAGATAAACACCGGCAAAAACATAACCTCCTTGGCGGAGGTAGATATTGGATTATATCGGCCTGCATCTAAAATCTCCGATTTAAGCACTCCGATACAAGGAGTCCATTCTAATTTATTTTTTATTTATTTAATTCAGTTGGAGAATATGCTTTTGTTTAAGTTAAACACAGTGGTTATTTTGCAATTTAGAAATATATGTTTTTGTTTTTATTGGATTTACTGAGGTTACTTTTCAGGGTCTTCTAATTTATTTTTTATTTAATTGTACTATATTCTTATGTTTAAGGTTAAAATGTATTTAACTCATTGGTTAATAACAAATGGGTCCGTTTTTCTCGTACCTATTGCCGACTACTGTTCTCTGTTTGAGTAATCTCACTTGATCAAGCCTTTTCTTACAGTCCATACTACAAAATAAGTCATAAAAGTATGTATGATTCCTGCTGATATCGTATCGGATCAATATCGGTATCGCCCAGTACTCAAGGCTGCAATATCTGTATCGTATCGGAGGTGAAAAAGTCGCATCGGGACACCCCTACTTTCAACCAAACCATCCAGCCATCCAACTATCCCTCAATCCATGTATCTATCCATCCATCAGAGAGGTGGGAAACTCACTGGACTGGTAGTTAGACAAACCCAGGACTGGAACAAACAGACACACAACCATTTACACACATGCACACAAGCTCTGGCCGACTCAGGTAGGCGAACAACGCAGTTTCCTCACAGTGAGGGACCACCTGTCTGATCACATACTAGAACTGGGTTTAAAAAAATCGATTTGAATCAATTTTCCATTGAATAGCCCAATATAGATTCATAAAATCCTTAAATCGATTTTTTAATAAGTCTTTTCTCAGTGTGTAATGCAGCCTGCAGTTTAATGCCGAGTAGTCTCACGTGACCAGTCATTCATTTCCCATAATGCCATGTCACTTCTCACGTGACCAGACCAGAGATCTTGCGAGATCTCGTCACTCGGCGAGGGGCATTGTTAAACAACACATCAAGGCAGATGTCTGGATGCATTTGGGATTAAAAAACACGACGGCAACAATGAACTGGACAAGAGTAAAACTATATGCAAGATACACAGCATGCAGGAGACATATTGTGGAAACACAACGAATCTTTAAAATCATTAATCGAGACACCACCCGGAAACGCAGTCTGCAAAGACGTCAGACCCGAAGCAAACACAGCTTATGAAGGCATTTGTCTGTAAGTTACCAGTGAACTCTCCACAAGCCCAGAAAATAACCAATGCTGTCACAGCATTCATATGCAAGGACATAGGAGCATACAGCGCTGTTTGTAGCCACTGCCTGCCCTGTTTTTTGATTTGATTTAAATTATTACATTTTTGTTTTGGTCAGGTTATGTTTAATAAAAAGTACATGATCACTGTAACTGCTTTGGGCTCAATTCTTAATGTAAACATTAATATTTTTAATAATGCACAAAGTTAGAGTTAGTTTCTACTATTAACAGCATTAGTTCTCTGAGAATCTCTTCCATATTCAAGTAAAATTGGTACTCTGGCTGAAATATCCTAAACAATCAAAATATCCTTAACAATCAAATCAATTAAATCGCGAATTGAATCGAATTGGGCCCTTGTGAATCGAATCAAATCGATTTGGGAAATCTGAATCGATACGCAGCTCTATCACATACAGTCAGAAATGACCTAAAAACCAGAGACGAAGTTCAGTGCACGGTGCTGAAGGTTGTTTATGTTCTCTAATCATCGGTCTAATCCATCGCTGTGGAGATGGTGTGTAATTTTCAGCATCCAGAGAAATCCAGAGTGAATTAATGCATGAGGCTCAGCAGTGAAACTTCATTTAATATTTAAATCTGCAGGCACACTGACAGGATCAGTCAGGGTCTGCTGTCAATTAAAGATAATCTTAATTAATCATCAAAGAAAGGTGGGTCGTGAATATTGATTCTGTTATTTCTGCAGCAGTGACAGCTTCAGAGTCTCATTCGCTCTAATAAGCTGAAGTTGCTCTTTCAGGAACGTTGTTGCCTTATTCTGTTTGAGGCCTGAAGAAACTTGAACTCGTGTTTGACTTTGTAAAAGAGAGAGCACTCGTCAGAGAGCGTGCAGAGAGCTCCGTGACACAGGCTGGGTCATGATGCAGTTTTCAGCCTGAGTAAGAGTCCAGATGACTCTCCCTGAGGTGAGGTGGGAAAACAGGGAGACAGCGACGAGCCAAGAGTGTTTCTGTCCTCTGATATGACAGAAAGGAATCATCTGTGAATGGTTTACTAACTTCAGCGGACTGGTGAAGACAAACATGCCACCTCCCTGTGCTTATCATCATTAAACATAAGGCTTAATTAAAAAGCTGCTTAAACTGCAGTATCCCAGAGTGAATGTACAAGAAGAGACCACTTCAGAGCCGAAGGGAATCAGTGAGATGGTTTTAGGAGGCAGTTCTGAGAGCCACTCTGAAGAGGGCTGAGGACTTCATGTTAGATTTTTAGCATGAATGACACGAGCAACAACGGCAACAAAAGCAGCTTGATCACTCTGAATCCCGGCATCCAGACTTATCCAGAATGATCCAGAAAGACCGAGCACTCTGTTTTAACCCTGACAGGCACTCCCATTTTCTCCCACTGATAGTTGTGACCTTGTTGAATAAAAAAAGGGAAAGAAACCGTTGGTCAAGCTACTTTCTTCACAGGAAGCGATCCATATCAAGCCATATTTATAATCAAGCTCTATTTCACCTTAAATTTCACCCTATTAATCAGTTTATGTTTACATTTTAAGGCATAACACATTCAATCTCCTCACAAATGACTCAACTCAGTAGCCCCTTTCACACTGCTGCTTCAAGCCCTCATATTAAGCCCCGGTCATGCCTCTACCACAGTGACCTTTGCAGAGATGGCACTGGGGGCACGAGTTGATCCCTCCATTTGCTCCATCTCGATAGGTCAGGTTCGGGAGCACATGCCGGGTTGGTACTTCTCCATTCATCATTCCCTATGACTTGTCTGCACCACCAACAGTGTTAACTTACTTCATTTGTAGGTGTTTAGGCGATGCCAACCCTACATTCTGAGGCTCCAAGGCAAGTGATGCCGTGGCAGTGCCCCAGGAAGTAATCTAAAGTCTCTCAAGCTGTATCCAATCAAATTCCAGGGAAAGTTTGATCGGGACTTGACTCGGCCAACCTACGGTCCCAGCCCAAGCACTGGACTGAGCTACACTGCCACCAGAGGTAGTATCAGAGGTGTAATGTTGGTGAAAAGTGGGCACGAGGACTGAGGAGGGCAATCGAATGGTTTCTATTTTGTCTGTGACCACCTCTACCACAGTGGACATGCAGCCCTGCTGGATTAAGATGGATATGGCTCTGTATTTTTTTAGTTCTGTTCTGGTCGAGACAGGGAGATACCAGCAGATTCTCAGCCCTTTTTAGTCCTGTTTTAGAAATGCAAACATAATTTGTAGTTTTTGAGATAACATGGCGTTCCCTACAGTTCTTCCTGTCAGCCTTGCAGCTGCAGGAGCATCTTGGTCTCGAGTTGATGCTACAGTCTCCACACCGGCTCTGGTTTTGTTCTGCATGTCCACACAACAGGAAACACAAATAACAAGCAGCCCCATCTTGTCTAGGATATGACATGGTATAATATTCTCCTCCTGCCTCCCCCTCAACCCCCCGCCCTCAATGACTACCCCATCCTCCCTCTCCTCCAGCTCCCTCCGGAGTGCTTCATATCTCGGTCTGGGTAAGAGCTCTCTCTTTGTCTCTGCAGTAATTGGATGAGATGAGCCGAGCTGTGTCGGTGTCCCCGTCACCTCCTCCTCAGCAGGGGTGGAGGAGGAAGATGAGGAAGAGGAGCTCCCACTGCCTCAGAGTCTGATTAGGCTGAGGAAGCGGCCATTATCCCGGTACAGTCAGAGCAGGAGACACCAGGGGGCTCGGCGTGACTCTCTGCAAAGGTTATCAGGGCTGCGGGGTTTCATTAGAAAGAACAAATGGCTGCTCTACACGGCCGGATAGAGACGTCCAAAAAGGGACAGCCAGCCGGGACAAGGTCTGACTGCAGCCGGATCATGTGAGAGGATGAAAGCTGAGCTGTGAGTTCATCCACTGAAACGCTCCGTTTGTGTTTATGCAAATATCTGAGCACAAAAACAGCCTCTCAATGTTTCCTGAATGAAAGAGGACGAGGGTTTCAAGGGTCCCCTGAAAGGACCTGTTTGAGAGTCGGGATGTTTCATTAGCACCGACGCTCGGCCTCGATTAGTGGAAAAATCAGAAAAGTTTGACCACACAATCTTCTCTGATCAATTTCAGGATTTTCTTTTCCCATTTGACTGTGATAATGTTGTTTGATTGACCTCAACATGATATTTTACCAACCAAACATCTACATAATATCATTTTGGGATGGTGATCGATTGGTTTAACCTTGCGCAGCAGCTGGATCCGCCTGATTCAATGTCTGTAATCAGGCAGATCCATCTTGCCAGGCTCCAAACTACAACGACTGAGATCAGCCCAAAGCAGCACGGACCAATCAGGAAGCAGGAAGAAGTGGGAGCGACAAAGACAACAGCAGGTACTGACTTCTTGTACAGGGGTTAGCATAGATGCTAACAGCTTCATTTTTTTTATTAAATGAAAAACCAACAACACTACACATTCCTGTACAGTAAGGATATTCTCTGATTGGCCTGTAATAAATGTGACTGACAGAACGATCGTCCAATCACCTGCCGGATATGCTTTTGGAAGGTTCTGTCCTCCCCAAACACTTTCTTTGGGCTCTTTCCCTGATGGATAGGATCTAACCATCTGGTGTGTCAGGTTCAGATTGGTCCATGGAAAGAGCTGAATTCTGGGTAATGAAGGGATTAATCACAACATGAGGCGGAGCCACAGAAGGGAACCTACAACCAGGTAACCTCCTTACAGGACAACAGACTCATATAAATGACATACTGACATATCAGGGTGCAACAAACCAGGAAAAGAATCTGTTTTGTTTCTGGCTGTGAGAATCAAACTCTTACTGCACACACTGTAAGTGTTAAAGCTTCCTGCTGGGAAGAAACATAACTAATGAAACCAGACATCATGAACATATGTTCACAACATATTTTTGAGCTTGCTTAAGGGTGAACACCTACGTGATGAAGCAGTATGTTCTTTAACATGCAGATAATGGAAATCTTGTTGGAGAGCTCAATGGACGTACGACTTTGCCATGGTTTAATCACTCTGTGCTGCAGAGGGAAACGCCTTCATCATATACACATAAATCTACACTTCTAATCGTCTTTTCAAGTGTTTTCTTTTTTATATATATTTTGATTTATAAGTGTATCTCATTGCATTAAGGGTTGTCTAAATACCAGAATTGTGAGCTCCAGCATGATACTAATATCCAAATCTGTTTTTAAGGGGCACATGCAGTTAGTCAGGTAAGTAATGGGGACAGGTAAGGAAGCCCCGATCAGGCTTTTCTTGGCCGATACCGATCCCAATCATGTCTCATGTTTCTGTTTGAACTTCTGGTTATAGGTTTGCTCAGCAAAATGAAAAGATCTAAAGGTGCAATGCAAAACGTGCCCCGTTACAGTGAGGACGTCTGAATTACAAAACAAAAAGATTAATCTGAATGTGGGTTGGAAGGGTGGGTAGGGTTTAGTGTTTTATTTTGTATCCCCTGACACTGATCTGCTGTCTTCTTGAATGGACAGCACTTTGTGCAACATTTTTTTGCATGAAAAGTTCTTTCTAAATAAAGTTTGACTGATTGATAATTTATCACCTGTCTTTTTATGTGAACAAAGAAAATTATTGACAGACTGACTAAAACTATTAATTCAATCCAACAGGCAAAACAGACCAAAAACATTCATAAATAAAAGGCAATAAACTTAAAAATATCACTCACTTCCATAATATAGCTGATATAATTGTTTCATAATGCCAAGAAAACAAACTTTACCCCGAATTAACTTTATTTACTCAGGGTTCAGCCAGAATCTAAATGTCCAACTCTGTTTACACTTAAACACATCATGTTCTTAGCCTCTTCAAATACTTACTTTACCGAGCCAACCTGAAAAAATCACAACATTTCCAACTGGACCTCAAATGCATCATGAAACAGGACGTGTATTTGTTCAGCTCAGCTGATTAGCTTTTAAGCTGTTGGTTTCAGCGTAAATTTCAGAACAGACTTAGACTGTGCATTAATGTGTTGGACTAAATGGACTGAAGAAAAAGTTTTGGAGATTCTGCTGCAGTTTATTTAAGAGAAGGATACCCACAAGTAAATAAGAGGTTACTCTGCAGGTGATCTGTGTTTACAGGCATTGATTTTGCTCATCCAATCACATTTCTTTCTCAAAAATTGTCCGATACCATCATGGCACCTATAGTAAATGGTACTATCTTTATCATTGCAAGTCACCTTCCCCTTAAAAACTGATCTCTTTATTTTTGGGGTTATAGCATAAAGACTCTCCATCTATTTAACTTTTGAATTAATCTTTTGTTGATGTTGTCCCTACTCTTCCAACCCAACCCAAATATTTCTCATCTCCATTCAGCTGTTGTGCTGCTGCAAAAATGCCCAAATATTCTTAAAATAACAAGAAGATAAAAAAACTCTTACCTTGACCCGTCTGGGAGCTTCCTGTCGAAGGAGGTGCTCCGTGGTATCGCCGCCTGGTGCTGCTGGAGGATCTGCTGGCACTGCAGGCGGTCGGGTCCCTGCGTGGGCGAGCCTCGGGAGAGAGGAGCTCCTGCGGCCGTGGGCACACGATGCCAGGTGGTGTTCCTCCTGAAGGGCGTCTTGTACTCGCAGGGCGTCCCCTCACTGTCGACCTTGTACTCCACCATGGGGATGCGATAGAGCTCCGAGCAGCCCCTGTGAGGGAAACAAAGAGGAGGGTTCATGTTGGGAGTGAGGAAGGTAATCATCTTCTCCTCTTGGAGCTGATGTTTGATTCTGAAACAGAGCTTGACTACTGTGTTCATCGAAGTCCAAATGAACCAGAGGGGAAACGCTCTCTTGTTTTTGAAAAAGGATCCAGCGGTGAAGGCGTCCCAACAAATACGGCACAGAAATAAAGGGTTTCAGCGACGCAGAAGTAAAACTCCAGTCCACTGAAAGTGCCATTCACTCTTTTGTACACTCCCCTGTTGCTTTAATAGAAACACCACTCCAATTGCTTGCTTGTGGAAATAGCTAATTAGCAAATCACATGGCATCTACTCTGTGCATTTGGGCATGTAGACAGAATGGAGAGGAAATTAGATTTAAGAGACTTTGAATGTGGCTGAGTATTTAAGAAACTGCTGATATACTGGGACTTTCACACAAATATCTCTATGGTTGACAGAGAGTGGTCCATTAAGAGAAAATATCCAGCAATTCTCTGAGTGAAAATGCATTATTGATGTCAGATGTCAGCCACTTCTGAAAACACATGCCCAGTCTTTCAGGAAACGGATGGTCTGACTCTCCAAAACTGCACAACAGAAGAGTGTAAAAGTGTCTCCTGGTCTGATGAGTCTGGATTTCTGCTCCACATTCAACATGACAGTTAGTTACCATGAATACGAAGAATACGAAGAATACGAAGAATACGAAGACGAAGACGAAGACGAATACGAATACGAATACAAGCGAGGAATACGAATACGAAGAAGAAGAAGAAGAAGAAGAAGAAGAAGAAGAATACGAAGAAGAACAAGAAGAATATGAAGAATACGAAGAAGAATACGAATACGAAGAATACGAAGAATACGAAGAAGAAGAAGAAGAAGAAGAAGAAGAAGAAGAATACGAAGAATACGAAGAATACGAATACGAAGAATACGAATACGAAGAAGAATACGAAGAAGAAGAATACGAAGAAGAATACGAAGAAGAAGAAGAATACGAAGAAGAAGAAGAATACGAAGAAGATGAAGAATACGAAGAATACGAAGAAGAAGAAAAATACGAAGAAGAAGAAGAATATGAAGAAGAATACGAAGAAAATACGAAGAATACGAAGAATACGAAGAAAGAAGAAGAAGAAGAAGAAGAAGAAGAAGAAGAAGAAGAAGAAGAAGAAGAAGGCTTATGGTGCACTTAGAGAGATTTTAAAACAGTAGAAAAAAACATTTATCCATTTTTACAGAGCTTAGAGTCTCAGTGAGCATCCCTCTGAGATCTGGGCCCCCCCATGAGAGTCTCCACGTCTTCTGCCTCCATCTCCGTCCCATTACTGCTAACAACACGAGGATCTCTGGATGGACACGGCCTGTGATGTCATTTCATGCAACATTAATCTGTAAAGGGAGGTGGGGGCTTGGTGTGGGGGGTTTAGAGGGTGGTGGGTCACAGTTAAACAGCGGTGCTCTGCCAGATCTCCAAAAGCATCTGAAGCATGACCCTGAAGATTACACCCTCCCCCTCCAAAGTCCATTTTCCAGAGCTCAGAGCGGTGTGTACTCTGCTGTGGTCGTACGTGTACACACAGCTGATTGCAGAGGCGGCGGTGGCAGAGGGGGTGGGCGATCCAGGCTCGCAGGGACCTTTTCATTTAACTGGGCCACGGGCGGCTGGCCTGTTTACAGCCCGTCTCCCATTGGAGCCGCCGGTGTGAGATCTAACGAGAAGATCAGCCATCGCTTCCTCCTCCACCCTGCGTCCCCTGACTCTCACATCTGGTCAATGTCATCTACAAGCTGACCTCATCCATGATGAAAGACCGTCGATGTATGCTCCACATACGCCTGGGTTTACATAATTCATTCACTGAACGTACGCAGCATGCATCAGTGGGCTGATATGTGGGACAGTGAGGATAATGAGTGGCGTTACTGCGGCTGAAACTCAGAGATGAACTGAAATGTTGACTGTAACGATCGCCTTTGTCAACAGCAAGAAACCCAGATGTTAACTGGTGTATTTGTCTAATTTAATATAAAGAATAACTCTAATTAATCAGACAAACTCATGAAGAAGGCCTGAGCTGCCTGTGAGGAGTTCGAGGTTCTGGGTTCAGGATTTTTGTTGTTACCATGTTGGTTTGTGTCGTCATATTTTGATGAATGGGGCAGCTGGTGAAGATCAAAGGTTGGTAAACCTGAAGTTATCATAGCTCAGAGTCTGAGCCTCAGTAAATATCATGTTTCTGTCTGAATATGAGTCTGTTTGTGCCCAACAAACCAACAGGGCTGAGACGAATATCCACATGGCGGCACTTTGTTTCCTTTGCTCCTGTGACACGTTGGTAGATTCGCTTAGAGCAAAATCCATCAATCCTTTCTTTGTCTATTAAATCATCCAACTACATCTATTGGTATCTACATCCACCCATTAATCTGTACATTTACATATGTAACCATCCGTCCGTGAAGCTATCCATCTTCTGTTCCATCCATCCATACAACCTTTTTACTTTTTGTCCAACAAATCAATCATTCCATCCATTGATACCTACATCAATCGATCAATCCATTAACTATCCATCTGTTGATCTATTAATAAATCCATCAGTTAATCCATCTTCTGTTCCATCCATCCATTCATCTGTAACAAGTTGGTCAAATGGATAACGTACACACTTCGGTCCCTACTGGAGCTCCCAAGAGTGCCCAAAATCACACACAGACACAGAATTGTTTTTTTCCACAATAATTGCCGGCTTTTAGTTAGAACACAAATATTAAACAGCACATTCAAAAACAAACAAAAAAATAGATATCTGGATTATTCACAGCTTTCCATTCAATAAAAGTACACTCTGGTACATCAAAATCAATATTTCATAGGTATGTTTAGTCCAATTCATACCTGTCTCACATTTAATAGTCCTTGGTGATGATTCATCACATCAGCACCAGTTCCAATTAAAAAAAAAAGAGTAATCAAGCATTGGTATCAAGCAAAGAGTAATCATTCACCTTCAGGAAAAAAAATCAAGGTTGAAATACATGCGTGATCTTGAGAAGTTGTCCTTTTTCTGTTGACTCCGTTTCTGTCCCTTTTTATCTACTTTAACTACTTTATTTTCCACATGTTGCTCTCAGGCAATGTGTCGTGTCTCTCTGTGTCTCCGATCCTCAAAAGAAGTTGTGCTGAGACAGGGACTTCCTGATAAGAACATCCTGATTGGATAGAGGCGGATATTCTCAGAGTCATGCCTAAATCTGATTGGATAAAAGCTCCTACATGAGAGTGAAGGCAGAGCGAAGCACTGCTGAAGAAATAAGCTACAAAATAAATATTTAATACTTTTTCAACAGCAAAGTAAGGTTAAATAAGACTGAATTAAATTAAATATTAAATAAATAATTCATCTTTCTTTTACAAAATGTGTTTCTGCTAATAAGCCCTGTAAGCCATATTTTAAGTGTGTTACACATCCATTCATCCATTTTCTTCTACTTATGCAGTGGCAGCAGTTTGAGGAAAACACCGTCTTTCCAAGTTTGACTGAAAGGCATCTAGACTTGGATGATAGAGAGCCTTCGTGAAAGTCCTTCAGTTTTTGGTAGAGAGCCACGGCCTTGCATCTGTAGGCCATCATCATCCTGACTGCTTCACAATCAGCTGCCAACTGTTCCCATGTCTGCAGGAGGTCATGGCTGGAGAAGCAAACAGATCCACATCGTCTGTAAGACGTGGGGACACATTTCTGAAGCCCTTAACTCTCCACCCACAGCTGTGCCTCAAGATCTCATACATGAAGATCACATATGGAATTGGGGACAACTGGCACCCCTAGAGGAGAGCCACTTGGACCAGGAAGTGTCTGACATTGTGCCAAAGACGAAGGAAAGAGATGGCCTGCAGTTCTGGCTCCTGTAAGCCCCATTACCCCAGAGTCCATGAGGGACAACAGTTTAGACCTTCTCCTTGTCTACAAATTCATGCAGTCTTGGTTTTAAACCTGCTACTTCGCTCAGAAGAAGCCCTGTAAGGTCAAAGAGCTGAACCTCCATCCCACAGCTGCCAAGGCTCAAAATTTAGCTGGAAGAACAAGATCCTGGAAGAAAAAGGTCCTCGAAGAGGGTTTGACCCCAGAACTGTTGGTCACTGTTCTTCTTTCGAGGCTGCCGACCCTCTCATTACCTTGATTAACCGTGTGTTTGTGTGTGGTCATGCCTCGCCTCCACACGTCATTACTCCTGAACCCCGCTAACAGCTTGTCAACAGGAAAAGGTCTCTGCTGTTTCCTTCTTTCTGCATCAGAGCTAAGCAGGTAGATTTCCCTCATGGTCCAAATGTTCTCCCTCAGCAGCCCCACAGGCTTGGCTGGAAATGGAAATATCCATCAGCGAGGCCCGATGTATGCAGAGTGGGCTTCGTGTTTGTAATGTATAGGGGGATTTGGACTCTCTGCATATAAATCATGGAGAGGGAGCAGGAAACAAGTGTTTGGTCAACAGTTAAAGCCGAGCTGGAGGAGAGAATGAGACATATCCAGCAGAGAACAAGTGAGAAATAATACAGTCTGCTTCCCCTTGGTTCTGGAAGAAGTGCTGCTGCAGCTCTTTTACTGACAATAAAAAAGGTAATGAATCAAACAGCAATGGTCAACATAAACCTGCAGAGCATTTAACTTAATACCAACATGTAGTCCCTTTAACAACACAGTCATGCCAGACTTACGCCCTGTAAGTACACTAAACCTCTGCAGGAGACTTTTAATCTGTGCAGATAAATCATTCACAACGTCCAACCAACACATCATTCATGTGTTCCTTCTGGATCATAGGAGCCAGAGCTATGGACAAGGGGCCATCTACAGCCCATGGGCCATTTTTAATCTGCCCTCAGCATCTCCAGAAAGGTAATCACTCTCAGAAAGACTGACGACTGAGGCAGAGAGTCCAAAAAAAAAGAGTCCAAACTTTTTTTGGGAATCATGGACATGGTGTTGCCTCGGATCATTATGAGAGCTAAGGTCAAAAGCTTGAATCTGTGATGGTATGAGGGTGTGTTAGTGCCCATGGCATGGGTAACTTGCACCTATGTGAAGGCTCCATTAATGCTGAAAGGTACATACAGGTTTAGGAGCAACATGCTGCCATCCATCTTTTTTCAGGGACGTCCCTGCTTATTCCAGAGACGATGAAGACACATTCTGCTCGAGTTACAACAGCGTGGCTTCAGAGTGAAAGAGTGCAGGGACTGAAGTCGAACGCCAAGAAAGAAGAATTCCACCTACAAAGCTTCAACAATTAGTGTCTTTAGTTGTTAAAAGGAAAGGTGATGTAACACAGTGGTAAACATGCACCTGTCCCAGCTTTTTTGGAACCTGTTAAAGGCATTAAATTCAAACGGAGTGAATATTTGCAAAAACAACATTAAAGTTTATCTGCCTGAGCATTAAATATCTTCTCTTTGTCATGCATTTTATTGAATAAAGGGCAAAAAGGATGTGAAAAATTATTATATTCTGTTTTTATCAATCTTTTACACAATGTCCCAACTTCATTGGAATTGGGATTTCCGTGTAGTCAGGCCTTTTTGCTTCTCACTTCTTAAAATCTGTTTTATTTTACTTTTAGATGGATGTGGATTTTTTTTTGAATAGCTTGTTTCTGACAGTAAATTAAGTCCCATCTTTCTCCTTTGATTCTGACACCATGTGAGACACTGAGTGTATTACTTTAATGTGTTTGTTTTATTTGGTATTTTGTATTGGTTCATTGTTTTTATCATGTTTTAACTGTACAGCTGTTTTATGTCTCTTGTATCTTATTTTATTTTTTATTCTGTACCGCTGTACAAATAAAATAAATTGGATTGGAAAAACACTTTTTGTGCATTGATGGTCAAACAGAAGCTGCAGAATTAAATCTGATCTGTTTCATCAGCAGCTCAAAAGCTTCTCACAGTCTGTTAAAGTTACAAAATAAAGATCCAGCTTCAGTTTGTGGTCTGTTGTTGTTGAACAATCGGCTCCTTTAGCCGTCACTTCTTGAAGAATTACAAAAGATCAGTGTGACGACAGGACCTTTGACCTCAGAGCTGTCACTGTGATGACGGTGCAGAGACTCAGTGACATGTTAATCCATTCCCACAGTCGGGGTCCACGTCACAGGAGGTGCTGACCTCCTGCAGACCACCGCGAGGACCTTCATTTAGAAAAAGTGAGTTCAGGAGGGTTGAAAAATGGACCCCTTTTCAGTAATTCTTTAGACAGAGATCCAGAAAAGGAGCTGCTCCTGTTCGAGGGCGAGGAGGGATTAGGCTGTGATTCAGGTTCTGTGAGTTTTTGGGTGAGACGGCTCTTTTTCACAG
Organism: Cetoscarus ocellatus; assembly: GCA_037902135.1. Lineage (NCBI taxonomy): Eukaryota > Metazoa > Chordata > Actinopteri > Labriformes > Labridae > Cetoscarus > Cetoscarus ocellatus. The sequence goes on along the minus strand of JBAMNC010000003.1, from coordinate 459,731 downwards.
GGTGTCGGCATGGGAAGTGAGAAATCCGGCTTAACTTCAGTCCAGATGAAAATCCACAATGACAAGTCTGATGACACTTCAAAGTAAAGGTCACAAGTGGACATCTGACGTCCACAGAGGAGATTCAGAATCAGCAGGCGGTCGATGCAGGCGCAGGGCTCCAGAATTATAGTTACAACATACGTCTGCACAAAAACCTGCGTCTTTATAAGCTGAATATTGCACATATAGATCAAACAGGGGCTGACAGCATTAACAACCAAGTGATTAGGAAAGAAATAAAAGCTCTGGTTCTTTGTTGTAACATTAATCCCTCACTATTTTGACCTTTTAGGCATCTGTACCTACAGACTGCAGAAAAATGAACAAACATGCACTCACTGACTGTCTACGGCCTATCATCTACACAATAAAGGCATGAAAAACACCTCAAAGAAGTGAAATGTAGTTTTTTGACTTCATTAGATTCACAGATTGACAGAAGTTGACTTCGAGCTGAACGATGTTGGGAAAAGGAGACGTGCGATCGTTTTTCATCCTGTGTTTTACAGTGTACTATGATTTTTACCTCCGCCAAGGAGATTATGTTTTTGCCGGCGATGGTTCGTTTGTCTGTTTGTTTGTTTTTGTTCAAAATAACTTGAAAAGTTATGGATGGATTTGGATGAAATTTTCAGGAAATGTGTAGAATGGGTTAAGGAACAAATGATTACATTTTGGGACTGATCCGGATCACCACCCGGATCCAGGAATTTTTTAAAGGATTCTTTAACATTGTGAGAAAGGACCATTTTCAGGCTTTGGGCATATAACTCAACAAAAAAATGGTCAGGGCTGACTGAAGCTGCTTGACGGAGGTCTGCGCTCTCTAAATGCTTTTCTAGTTTGTTTTAATTGACTTTTTGAACAAACAGAAACACAGCACAAACTGTACTGAAAAAAACACAGATCTAGGTGAGAGTACTTGTCCAATTTCAAGACAAAAAAATCCTACCAGTGTTATTCTAATCCACAATTTTCTGTCATGTCTGGATTAAGATCTTATTTTAAGATATAAAAACCAAAAATAAGGCCTGAGTTGCTGTAATAATAAGTAAAATAATCTGCCAATAAGACAAGACAAATTTAACTTGAGCAGATATTAAACCTTCATTTAAGACCCTCACTGAGTCAAACTTTCCTTGTTTCATTGGCTGATACTTTCACTTCATTACAAGCAATTCAATGCCTTATTTTTTCCTTTCACTTCTTAAAGTAAGATATTTATCTCAACGGGTTAAGTAAATATGGATTAGAAGAAGTGTTTTGGATATTTTTGACTTGAAAATAGACAAATACAGTTGCCCAGATCTGAATTTTTGCAGTGTTTACAAGCATACACACAGTCAAAATGATAATAAATAAATATATATTCAAGACTTTCAAATGCATTCCTTAAATGACAGTGGATACATTGTTCATGATATCATGATATAAACGTGCTACATGGCTCGTGACATGTATTTGGGATGCACAAAATTATCAAAACAACATCTGCAGTCATAATATTTTTTGCAGATATTTACAATTGATGTTTTAGCTGTCTATTTTGGCCATAAATACCTGCTAAGGTGTTAGCATCTGTGCTAATCTCTGTACGAGTGGTCACTTCCTGCTGTTGTCTCACTGGTAGCTCCACCTCTTCCTGCTCTAAAGGATGCTAACTGGGCCAGGCATAGTCATTGCAGATTGGAGCCTGGCAAGATGGTTATGCCATGATTACAGACATTAAATCAGGCGGATCAAGCTGCTGTGCAAGGTTGGACCAATCGATCACCATCCCAAAATGATATTACAAAGTTGTTTTATTGGTAGAAATAGCAAGTTTAGATCAATCAAAGCAACATTATCACAGCCAAAAGGGAAAAGAAAATCCATGAATTGATCAAACTTCTATAATTTTTACCACAAATCGAAGTTGAGCTTTGTAGAATGAAGCTTGGCGAGATGGATCTACCTGATTACAGACATTAAACCAGGTGGATCCAGCTGCTGTGCAAGGTCCCCCTCCAGCATGTCAGCACCCACTTGGCCCCCCAGGTCTACAGCTACAGTGAATTTGGACTGGGTTGTCAGTTTTATAGTTCAGTGATTAATCATGATTAGAGGATTTAACATTTGGCTGCCTGCATTATAAAATAAAAGGCTTGGGTTCGAGCGTTCCAGGCCGCCTTTTGTCTCTTTCGGTTGTTGAATTCGGTCTCATAAACATCGTTTTCAGTCCAGACGTTGTGTTTACCTCTGCGTCTCTGATGACCATAAACATACAGCCCCTGCGTTTTCTGTACATCTCTGTTTCAAAGCTCCGATCTGCTTCATCTTTCCCTCGTTAAGCTCACATGTTGAACTTGTTTAAAGCTTTTTGGAGCGAAGCCTCTTCCATTGCAGTCCGCTCCAACCACATCCTTCCTGCAGTGTAAACAAATACAGCAGCAGGTTAGGCTAATATTAGAGCCATATCTGCACGGGCTTAGGCCTGAGCGGGATAAAACGGTTTAGGGCGTAAACAGCTTTGGCAGACTGTCTGCAAACACCACGAACAGTGATCTTAATGCTCCTCGTGAACATAATTTCAGCAAAGAAGTGACCCTTTAATCCTCGGTGAAAAATTGCCAATCTGACATTTGAAAACAGCAAAGAGGAGCCTCTCCGCCTGCAGCCCCAGCGTGTGCTTATGAAAACATTTTTCCTTGTCACAGTAGCAGTATGGAGCCAGGCCACATTGTCTGGAGGTCATGAGACTCTTGTCCATTGTTGTTAGACTAACCCCCATCTCTGCGGCCACAGGGGACTGACTGGGGGCGTCCGGGCCCCCGCTGAATTCCTTTCCTTTGAGATAATCGCGGAGAAACTGGAGCACTTATTGTTGACTGCAACACTTTAGAAACTCAAAGACGCAGCGTCGAAAAAGAGTCGAGGGTCCTTGAGATTCTTCACCTAACCTCTCACCTCTCCGTTTGTCCCGGCCTTGGGAGAAAATTCACAGGACCAGAGACGAGGAGGGAGTCCTCTGGTTCTCATGGCGAGATAAAGAGGAGAGGAGGGGGTTCGCAGAGCCTCGGAAATTTGGTTAAAAAACAGTCAAAATAAAAGAGAGTCCACAAAAGACTGGAACAACATCCACACTGGAAAAACTCAGATCTAAGTTAGAGTATTTGTCCAATATCAAGACAAAAAAACTCACTGGACTGATTCTAAGCCACAATTTCCTGACAAGTCTGGATTAAGATCTTATTGAAGATATAAAAACCAAAAATAAGGGCTAAGTCGTTCGTAAAAAGTAAAATAATCTGCCAATAAAACAAGACAAATTTAACTTGAAGGTTGTCTTAAATGCCTTATTTTGCCTTTCATTCCTAAAAGTAAGATATTTATCTCGAATTGTTGAGTGAATGTGGATTAGAATAAGTGTTTTAGATATCTTTGACTTGAAAATAGACAAACACACTTGCCCAGATCTGAATTTTTGCAGTGCAGTGTGACAAGAAAGCCAAATCAGAACAGGTCATTTCTCTAGAAAGCACATCTGCCCGGCTCTGCCTACAACAATAGAGCATTACCAAACACTGCAGAGCAACTCTCATGCTGCCTTTTAACTCACAATCCCAGGAAGCCATTTGGAAATTAATCACTTTTTCTGCTCACTGGATGATGAGTTACATCATGCTTCAATCCTCTTCAAAGTTAGCTGTTATGAAATACTGAAATGTCACCACGTGGACCCAAAGCCACGGGTGCAGCACCAAAAAAAACCTTTAAAGGAAATACCTGTGCTTTAACATGAGCTCAGCTAAGATGTTTATAATCTCAGTCAGGGTGAGATTGCTCTTGATGCAAATTAAAACTGTACCAATGAAAGTGTCGAAATCAGCCGTAAATAGCCTGAAACAAAAATACTGAATAAATTATGTGATAACATGAGCGAACTTAGCACTTGTCACTTAGAGTACCTTATCAGTCTTATACTGTGTAAAAAAGGGCCTACTCATGTATGGATGGTTTGACTTGATGTTTCCACGGCTTTAAGTAACGTGAAATCTCCCCGTGGAGCTCAGTGCCGTCTTCAGCTGTAATACCTGCTAATCTGCCAGATGCATCTGCTCGTGACGCTGTATATGGGTCAAGCTTAGTGCATAATGCATCACAGAACCCATTAAGGACATCCAGCATGATCTGATGAATCCTTCTGGGCCCGGTGTGATGTGGCGAGAGTGTTCGAGGAGCCGTTTTATTGGCCGTGTGATGCGTCTTCACAGGCTGACTGAAGAAGAGCCAGATGTCTCCAAACTGGCACAAACATGAAGGCCACGTCAGGACCGCTCGACCGTCCTGCAGCGGCTCCTGCGGTCAGTTTATGCAGGACGTGCTTGTTGTCTGCTTTCTGCCTCCCTGAGCAGCGATTATGATTGTATCATCGTGTATCATGGCAGATCGAGGTAAGAGGATTAGACGGCGGTTCTGCCAGAGAAGCTGCTGTGCTGGACGGTGTCGGGGTGTTCGTCCTCCGCTGTCAGACCACGACACAAAGTTTGACAAACATGCTCTGGTGTACAGGCACGTACATACACATGCTGATAGCTGTTTCTATAGACTTACACATGGAAAAATAAAGAAGCAGAGATATCAGGGTTGAAAATTCAATTTGGCATAAAATGTCTGAGTTTGAGCAGGTGCTGTCATGAAAAATCTGGAATAATTTAGCTGTTCACACTTTTCTAAACTGTGAAAGCTCAGCAGATCAACAGTTCAGAACTGCTGCACCACAATTTTCTGTGTTTATTTTGTCATTTTTCTTGATTAAAATCATATTTAAACTCAGCATTACAGACACTATCAAACTAACTAAAAGCAAATCTAAAATTGGGGTTAAACTAATTAAATATATAGACTTATATCTGATCAATAGACATAATCTACTGATTTTTTGCCTAACTACTTGGATGCACGATATTAGATTTTGCCTACATCTAACATCCTGATATTTCTGAACTCATTATCACCTATACCAAGCATGAAGTCTTTACTTAACTTGTTGCTTTTCATGTGACCATCTATTTGAGTAAGATTTATCAGATTTAATGAATGATTTAATCAAATATTCTGGCCCTTAGGTATGAGTGTGAGCATGAATGGTTGTCTGTCTCTCTTTGTGGCCCTGTGATTGGCTGGTGACCATTCCAGGGTGTACCCCGCCTCCCGCCGAAGGTCAGCTGGGATAGGCTCCAGCCCCTGTGACCCCGAAAGGGATAAGTATTACAGATGATGGATGGATTCAAACTCCATGCCCACCTCATCTGCTACTTTAAAAAAACTTTTGCTGAGTCATCAAAACTTTGTTTCCAGTCCTTGTTGGCTAAAATACTTTGTTCAGATTTTAAGTCTGTGTTTGTTGAAATTCACTCAGAGACCAACAAGATGGAGGCTAATCGGCTAAGCTAAACAATCTACACAGCACACAGTGTGCATGTTGTGTTTAGTGATGCGTTTGAGGTCCAGTCACGAGCACTATAAGGGCTTTTTCACGCTGTAGTTTCTGCTCGACTCGTTTTTCTTATCACCTCATACGAGGTCCCAGGCAAACTGGGCCAAGCCCAAGGCTGCCCATACGGGGGAAAGCTTTCAGGGGTCCGGCCTTATAGGCGGGCCCACAAAGGTTAAAAGAGTGGTCCTATCATGGAAACAAAATACACTGTTATATTTTGGTTCATCTTTTTAAAACAAGAAACCCTCTCCCTGATACTGTTACAGGCTTTATCCAGTAATGTCATCATATTGCGAGGTCAGTGGGACTTTACTGGTTGGCCCTAAGATTTGGACTCTGGGTTTGCAAATCATTGTTGGGACGGCATCAAACAGGACGCTAAGAAAGGATAACCAGCTGGAGGACAGGACTCAGCAATAAGCCAGGGTAAGGCCAAAGGACGAAGGCACAAGCTCTTCTGATCCAGGGACCCCGGCTAGTTTCAGTTGATGAAATTTCACATTTTAGTCGATGAAATCTGCTGTAAATTTAGTCGACTAAAATATGAAGTGTAAAGGGTAAGGCATTTTTGATGTTTCCTTGAATTTCTGAAGTCATGTTTTAAACTTGGATAAAATCAAACATCTAATAACCCTTTACTGAATGATAGTAAAGTCTGAATGTATAAATGAACAGAAACAAATTGAACTTTTGTGTGAAATGCAGTCACCTTTATTTAGGCTACCTGGCAGAGCATCTCAGTTACAATACCAGAACTGACAACAAACAGTGAACCTGCTCTACATGAATATATCAATTCATAAAGAGAGGAGCTCTGATTGGATCGCTCCACAACTTATCCCACCACCACCAAGCTAAGGCAGCTGTGATTGGATGTCCCTCTTAACTCATCCAACCTTTCCACACAACCAAAGTAGCTGTGATTGGATATATTCCTAACTTGTCTCTACTTTCTACATGACCAAATTAGGTCTGATTGGATTAAGTCTCCGTCAAACATTTTAGTCTAGTTTTTATTTGTTGAGGAAAATGTCAGTTAATTTAGTTTGAGTTTTTGTCCATGTGCACCTGTTTTTATTAGTTACTGTCTAGTTTTTGTCAGGGGTAAAAAGGTTGTTGATGAAAATTAGGATGAAAATAATTAGTCAACAAAATGAACACTGGTGCACATGCACTCCAGATTTGAGTACTAGTACAGCTGAACTACAGTTGATATCACTGATATCAATTTTATGCCCAAACAGCTTTCCACAGCAGCCCTGTTATGGACGTGCTCTGTTCTGGGACAAAAATCTTCTTACGATGAATGACGAGTGAACAACAGGAGCATCAAACTGCAGTAAGACAACAGGATTCATCAGTATTCTCTGTCTGCAGACTGAGGAGTCATTGTGCTGTGGTTTTTCTGAGACACAGTGATGAGACTGTTTGCTGGGACACAAATCTGTCAGCCTGAAGCCAAACCAAAACAAAGCTGTTGAAAATGTGAGCGAGAGAGAGCCGTCCGTCTCTCAGACACAATGATCAGCTGTGATTTAGGACAAAGAACTCCCAGCACACTTTTCAAAGATCGTCTCAAACACGCTCCGTCTTCTAAAAACTGTCACCGTTGGAACACTCGCCGCTAATTGCTGAGTGGTAAATTTGGCGGGGTCATAAAAAAGCAATCTGCAAATGAGAGCTGTCGGATAAAAAAGCAGCGAGCGATGAGCCATTAATCAAACGCACTCGTCTCATTATCATTAGTGAGAAACGCTGACTGTCCGTGTCAGAGAGACTCTACAGACGGACCGGAACTTTCTCTGAAACAACAAAACAACAACACATCAACAGAGAGAGAGAGAGAGAGAGAGGGAGAGAGAGGGAGAGGGAGAGAGGGGGAGAGGGGGAGAGGGGGAGAGAGAGAGAGAGAGAGAGAGAGAGAGAGGGAGAGGGAGAGAGAGAGAGAGGGAGGGGGGGAGCGAGAGAGAGAGGGAGAGGAGGTCTCTGGAGGATTCAGCAGGAAAAACAAACCCTAAAAAACAGCATGTAAGCGTTTCTTTATGCTAATCATCAGACAGGAGAGCGAATGTCAAAGTCATTTATCAGTGCTGCATTAGAGGAAACACTCGGCTGTTAGGACTACAGACAGCTGTGAGGACGACCTGCACCTCTACAACACAATAAAAGATTTAAACACCCCAACAGATGCTGAAAATGATCGAGGTCGCCCATGAGGGCAAATAACGACAGCGTAAACTGCAGGGACAGCCAACTTTGGTTAACAACAGGGCCACATTATACTTTATTTTGTTCCTTCTGACCCTTTTTACCTCCGCCAAGGAGGTGATGTTTTTGGGAGGGTTTGTTTGTCTGTCTGTCTGTTAGTTAGTTAGCAACATTACTCAAAAAGTTATGGATGGATATTGATGAAATTTTCAGGGAATGTCCAGATTGGGATAAGGAACAAATGATTAGCTTTTGGAAGCGATCCGGATCTCCGTCTGGATCCAGGAATTATAAGGATTCTTTAACATTGGGAGATAGGACCATTTTCGACATTTGTGCATATAACTCCACAAATGATGGTCAGGGCACCTGGGAAAAAAATACAGGACAAGTTTCTAACATGCTCTACGGTAAATCAAAGACTGATCTGGATAAAGGAATAATTCCGGATACTTTGATCCAGAATATGAAAAAATAGGGGACCTTTGGAATTTTCATCATAGGAAGAGAACAAATGAAGCTATAAACACATAACAAACACCATTACATAGCCAAGGCATTATGGAATTTGGTAGGTGCCAACGGATTTGCTGTATCTTCAAAAGCTAGGGAGCTAGATCCAGAAGAAAAACGCCATTCAGGAAAATTCGATTTTCGTGAATAACTGCTGAACTAATGTTGATATCATTATGAATTCAGTTGCCAATGGTATGTTTTCATGGTCAAGGAATCTAAAAATGTAGTCAAAATAAATGAGGGACTAATATTTATGGTGCAAATGACAAATAGGGGGAACTGTGGCGCTTCGCGGAGGTCTGCACTCTCCGAGTGCTTTCTAGTTTTCATTCTTATTCTAATTATATGTTGATTGTTTTGCACCGATTTACCTACTCAAATTCCTTGTATGTGCAAATTTTCTTGGCAATAAATACCAATTCTGATTCTGATTCTGATTAAAACAATCTGAATTTTCTGGGGGCAAAATCTTGGCAATCTGACCATCAAAATCACTCAAAATTTAACAAAAGGGACAATATTTACAGCTTTTATAGTCAACAATTAAACCATAAAATATATATGTCATCTAGTCAGCTAAACTCGATTATTCTAAACTCTAATAACGCTAATATTCATATTTGGATCACCACATCTAATCACTTCTCCCCATGTGCCAAGACCACCAGTCTCCAAAACTTCTTAAAAACTTTTGTGTTATCTTACTTAGAGATGGAAAGACAAACAGACGAGCAAACAAATAAACAAACAGACAAACGCGGGCAAAAACATGACCTCCATGACAGAGGTTATCACACCCCTACTTTGACCAGAGTCTGAACTGAATTGGGGAAACAAGCTTTTGTTTTGCTACTCCCACCGCTCCGTCCAGACAGAACTGAAAACGTCAGAACTGGTTTCAGTCAAAGCTTTTTATTTTACTCTCTAGGCAGAGAGAATCCTATGAATAATGCTTGAGTTTTTAATTGTTACTGTCCTCAAAACTGTCGCACTTCCACTGTCAAAATGTTGAATTTTTCCATATTTAATGTTTGTACTTAATTCCCTTAATCTTTTCTTGAATTTGTCTTTAATATGACTTGTGCTGCTGACCTCTCGGCCAGGTCGCCCTTGCGAATGAGATCCTGATCTCAGTGGGAATTATCTTGTTAAATAAAGCTTAAATTAAAAAATAATAAAAGAAAAATCCTGAAAATAAATTCTAGATGCTAACAGCTTCAGTAACAGTAGGAGGGCGTGCTGCCACCTCTGCTGCAGAAAGAACTTCATCAGATGAGACCCGGTTGAAGTCCTTTCCACAGACCTGTGGACAAAAATATTCTGGCCCCTCAGAAGCCAAGTGAGAGGGCCGTCCTTGAGCAAAGTCAATGCACATAAACACATGTAGGATCAGAAGGATTACACTAGCCTCCATGGCTAACATTCACCTCACTGTGGAGCAGAAATGAGCGTCAACTTGAAAGCTGCCTCATCCTGATGTTTGTGCAGGTCATAGCATCACAACGAAGACTAAAAACCAGCTAAATGGATTAACTCTGTGCTTTTCCACACTGTTAACCTTACCAATAAAAAGCTCAATCACGCTGGAACTCTTTTACCTCAGACAGCTGGTAGGAGACTTCATCTTTAGCTCATCCATGCTAACTGTTTGACTGGCAGCTGTGTTTTGTGGCACGTATTCATTCTTGTTTGAATATTTCACACAAACACCTTAAATGAATCATTTCACAGAACAAGTGCGGCACTCATGTCAGTCCTGAAGTGACAAAGTAAAGCACAGGTGTGAACTCACCTCCTCGGTGTGCCGTCCTCGTGAGGCTGGATTATGACCACGGAGACGCTGACCGACGTCCTCAGCAGGTCGATCATCTGCTCGTGCGTCAGCGTAGCCACGGCCACCTTGCAGATCTCCACCAGCCGACTGCCCTGCCTCAGTCCGGCCTTCCAGGCAAAACCGAACGGCTCCACGTCGGCGACGATTCCCTCAAAGTTCACGTGGAAGCCCAGCTGGCCGAGGGCGTTACGGCGCAAGGTCATCTCTGACGTCTCGCAGCCTCTGGTGGTGATCTGAACAGGAAATAAAGGTGGAGTTATTTATATCAATGAAAGATGTTTTCAGCATAAAGGGAAACACGGCTGGAATAATTCTTGGAAATAAAACAGCAGTAGGCTCGTATGTGTATGAAATATACACACATTGATTATTTACCTTAGTTTTGAATCAAGTTTGGAATTCTGTTTACTGAGGCCAAATATACAATGCCCTATGTTTTTAATTTATTTTTTTTATTTATTTACATATTTACTTTCTAGAGGGAGAGGAGAAACTCTATAAACTGAATATGTTCAAAGGTTGAGCTGATAGTGTATAGATATTTGTGTACACGAGGCTGTCCTCATTTACTTGTTCATCTACTTTTAAAAAAAAAAATTTAATTGTATTTTATCTATTTTATTTTCTTACATCTACATATACATTTTTTTCTTTTTTCTCTTTCCACCTCTCTTAACCTCATTACCAGAAGCGAGAAGAACTGATGTTATTGTTCTTATTACTCTTGTTGTTTTGTCGTTACTCTTTCCTGTGGACTGATAAAAGAAGAAAAATGAAGGAAAAATTGTATTAATAAGGTTTGATATCGAGGAGATCTTTAGGTCTGCCACAATACTCTACACTTAGGGTGTTATTTATGTATGTATTTATGTATTTATTTTTATTTTCTTTCTCCCTCTTTTGCTTAAGTCTTGAATTTGTGTTCATACGTTTGTGTGATTTATGTTTTATCAGTAAATGAAATTGTTATAATCTGTGGCAAACAAAAATAAAATTAAACATTATGTTAAAAAAAGGAAATAAAACAGCAAACATCAAGAGAGAGAAAACAACCAGGGCTCAGTTCAGGGACAGAGCTCTTATTGGACCCTCGTTTCCGTCCAGTGGTCTGGTTTGGTCCAGTACAGTTAGGCATCGTTTGGATCAACAAGCCCTGACCTTGTTTTGTTTCCACGTCCACTGTACCCTCACCTGGGGGGCGGGGATGTGGGCAGGTAGACAGGGGTGGAGCTGCCATGGTGGCAACTGATTGGCTCCAAGATGTGCCCCCCCCCAACTGATTTCAACAATTGCATCATTAAACAGAAAAAAGAGCAAAACCAAGAAACTACTGAGCTTAAAAATTGGGACATTGTATATGAGGCTCTTTCAGGTTTTATTTTGAAATGGATGCACAGGAAGTGGTTCTAGATACCATTGCAGAACTCTTAAATTTAGGACTCCCGATGCATTTAGTGTAACTGCAGCAACAGCACAGCCAAATTTTGATGACCCCTCTAATTAAACCTACGCTTCGCTCCTGCCGGGATGAAGGTTGTGCTACATCCAACTCCATCCAGTTTTCTATCAATCAACAGACTGCAGCATCTTGAGCTCAGTATGCTCAGCACTCCAGGAGACAAGTGCAGAAAAGAGGGGGACCCTATGGATCAGGTTTTTTGGTGCCTTTCTCCTTTTAAATTCCTATAATTCAACCATACTGAGCAGAGCTGTTTGGTGGAAACGCAGCTCTGCGCAGGTTCAAGGCTCAATCATCTGGCATAAATGTGACATGTAGCTTCAATGCAGAAGTCTGCATCAGGCTATTCCGTCCTATTCCTCCAATAATTGCAGCTGACATGAGAAGAGTGGTTTTCCATGAAACTGCATCCCTCTTCCTCGTAGATCTGTCTATCCCAGATCAAACACTGAAGCACACACACGAGAACCAGTCCATTAAAGCGGAGTAGTGAGCTCTCGGTGCAGGACCATGTTTGTTTGGCTAATTCAAAGAAGCGTTCAAAATGGGAGTTAATGAGAGGGCACATCACAGAGCTAACTGAATTAGCTTCACAGACACACTTTCACACACACTAATACACACCTGCCTCTGAGGACACACTAACTTTAGCAGCTCTGTGGGCGCCTTGAGGGGGATTAAGATCAAATCGACCGCTGAGACACGGATTTGTCCAAAGAACTAAGTCCATTAACCTAAGTTCACTCTTTGAAGCACAACATTTGGACACCAACATTTAATCTGCATCAACATTCAGCCGATGAAAACACTTCTCCACATCAGAAAACCAGAAAAAAAATCTTTTCATCCTCTTTCTTCAGCTCTGGGCGCCGCAGCAGAGCCTCCAGACCTCACCCCAGGGTTTTTGGAGGACAGCCACGGCTCGTCCAATGGCGTGCCCGGATGAAGTGAAAGTTGGTTCTCGTCCAATCATGTCCGTGCATGCAAATTAAGTTGCTCACTTTGCTCAGCAGTGGTTCGGACTAAGCCGCTGCTTTAATGCATTTCAGGTTCAACTGAAGTTCAGGCAACCCTCTCGCTGCGGCAGCAACGTTTCAGAAACACACGCAACCGCCACGGAGAGCCAAAAGCAGAGAAAGTAGCACATCTGAGGTCAAACTGACGAGAGAGGGAAGGAATTATTAAAAAGGCTACAGTGTGGATAAGGCTCGAGCCAAGAAATACAGCAAGATGGATTAAATTCAGTTATAATTCTGCTATTGTGATGAGGACTTTGAGGAGCTAAAAAAATGAAGCTGTAAAAGAGTTTTGGTCCAACTGGCCCAGACCTCATCTCCGTCCCCCCAAAGGCCTCGACACTCTCCTCCCTGATTTTCATGTGACACCGCCGAGGAAAAAAAGAATCTCACACTGCATCCAATCAGCTTTAATCAGCCGTCAGATTAGTCCTGGTTCAGTTGTGGGTGACTGCGTCCGCTCTCTTGGAGTGGCAGCTGGCTTCAGGGACACATTAACTCAGACTACGGCCTGTCAACACTCGGCCAGATTCTCACACAGGCAGAAATCCTACCCGCTGTGAGAGAGGGGAGCGAGACGAGTGTGATGGAGCCCGCAGAGAGACACAACCCTCGCACTTTATTAACTGAGGAAACGAGAGACGGATCCTGTTCCTGATGGGAGGGAGGATACGGTTACTTCAGTATTCCAATAAACAGGAATCCCACATATCCGAATTTCAATGTCTCAATTAATGTTTGACTTAAATCATTGCTCAGTCTGTTTATGCCTTTGTGCTGTGAGAGGAAGAGCTGAAGGCAACACGGTGGATGTTGTTGAAGTGTTACTCAAGAAACTTTAGACGAATGCTCCCCTGATTCAGGGTCGAACTGATCAGATTTGAGGCCAAAGTTCAAGCTGACTGGGTCTCATGTTTGTCCCTCACTTAAGAGCAATATCTCAAGAACACTATATTGGACTTCCAAATAGTCCACCTTGACCCACTGAGAAAGCTCAAGGTCACCTACAAAGCCTTCAACAGTCAGGCACCAACATATCCTAAAGAGCTTGTAATGCAGTATAATGCTGCGTTCCAGTTGTGCTGCGAAGTCGGGATTTCCGAGTTCTGAGTGGGAAGTTCAACTGGAATGCCCCTGAGGTTGGAATTTCCTGGTGGGAACTCAGGGGATCCTCACCACCCCCGAGTTGACAATCAAAGATGGCTGTCCCTGGTGTAAACAGTCATTAAGCTCCTGTAATATTCCATTTATTAGCACTTCTGACTAGAGTTTGTCGAACTAAATCAGCCGTATACATGGTATTGTTTGACGTGTATATATGGAAATGCGGCTGTAGTTATTTACACTCTTCATGTGGTACGTGCGAACTTTACAATGCAAGGCGTGCTAACAATGGCTAACAGCTGGTAGATCTGCAAGTTTTTTCCAATTTTGTAACTGGAACGCTGATAACTCGGACATAACGTAATTCCCAATCCCCTCTTCCTAATCTCTAAAAGTAGTACGGGAGGTAGAGCCTTTAAGTTTCAAGTTCCTCATCTTGGATTTACTTACCGGTCACGGATCAGGAGGCAGACACCCTCCCTACCTTTAAGAGATACATTTGATAAAGCTTATAGTTCAGTCTGGCTCAGCCTTGGACCAGCAAATAGTTGAGCTGTAATAGGTTTAGACTGCCAGAGGATTTAGACTCTGAAGTCCTCCCTCTCCCTCTTTCTCCTTTTCCTCTGTTGTTGTCTTGTAGGCAGTATTGGTAGCTTCAACTACAAAAATGGCTAATATTGTGACCTTCTTTTAGCCTCTTTTTACGATAATTTTCTACTTTTACTGTTTTTATTTCACCATTTTAATTGTAATGTTTTTATCTTAATCTATTTATTCATTACTTCCTTTTATGTGTCCTATGTACAGCACTTTGATAGACTGCTGTCTTCTTAAAGGTGCTTCAGAAATAAACTTGACTTGACTATCATTACAGTTTCTAATATCAACTTCAGAATGATCAGTCTGTCAAAATTCGGATGTGGGAAGTGGGTTTTTCATCACATCCCAGTTACGAGCTGGTAGAGTCTGGGTACTTGTAAAAAATTCTGAGCAAAAAGGGGCATACTCAGTGACATATCTAGTTTTCAACTTAGACGAACTCTAGAGATTAAATGCAACGCACCAAAAATAATTTATTTATTACTGTGGCCATGACGACCAACATGGACCACCTGCTGCTGTGGACGTGCCTGACTCCAACTGCTTTATCCTACATCATCCAACATCATTTAACATTGTTTTACATCTAATAAAGAAAGATAAAGAATTGAATTTCCCAAAAGGGATTAAGAAAATATATCTTCTTGACCTCCTGAATAAACCTAGTTTAAGTACAAATGAACTAAAAACAGCTGATTTATCCAACATCAATCTTTTCCACTAAACAATCCAATCTTCACAGCTCCAGAAAACTGCAAAATATTCACTCATGAGCTCTCTGAACTGCAAGAATCGAGTACTAACAGAATCACCATCCTGTTATTGGTATTTGTTAAGTCACATCTCCAGTTTTGCATTTTAAAAAGCTCAGGGATCGAGTTTTCAAAGCTCTGAAAGTGGAGAGGATTTCTCTGAGATGGCCCAAACCAAACACTCACTCTGCATGAAACATCGCAGCAGGAGAACATGAAAATGTGGAGTTTAAAGGCTCTCCGGGGACAAAATGGAGAAGTAAATGATCCGTATGTGAGAGGGGGATGATGGTCGGGGTATCTGAGGCCATGATTCAAGCTGCCCTTTGTCTGAAAATTCATTACGCCTGAATAATAGGAGTCCAAACGCCTTCACGGAGGTCCTTCATCAGGATGAGTGCCCAGGTTCACCTTCAGATGGACCAAATCCAGAGCAGGACACTCACTGAGGTCGTTCATACTTTGCATAACATCTTTTTGGGGCACTGGGAAACCAAGCGGCTTAAGTCTGTGGATTCACGCTCTGGACTAAAATATGAAGTGTAAAGGGTAAGGCATTTTTATGTGTCCTTGAATTTCTGAAGTCATGTTTTACACTTGGATAAAATCAAACATCTAATAACCCTTTATTGAATGTTAGTAAAGTCTGAATGTATAAATGAACAGAAACAAATTGAACTTTTGTGTGAAATGCAGTCACCTTTATTTAGGCTACCTGGCAGAGCATCTCAGGTACAATACCAGAACTGACAACAAACAGTGAACCTGCTCTACATGAATATATCAATTCATAAAGAGAGGAGCTCTGATTGGATCGCTCCACAACTTATCCCACCACCACCAAGCTAAGGCAGCTGTGATTGGATATATTCCGAACTTGTCTCTACTTTCTACATGACCAAATTAGGTCTGATTGGATTAAGTCTCTGCCAGACATTTTAGTCTAGTTTCTATTTGTTGATGAAAGTGTCAGTTAATTTACTTTGAGTTTTTGTCCATGTACACTTGTTTTTATTAGTTACTGTCTCGTTTTTTCAGGGTTTAAAAGGTTGTTGACAAAAACAATGACGAAAATAATAAGTCAACAAAATTAACACTGCTTCACTACTGAAGAGCTCCATTAATGTGAACTACAGCCTCCACATCATCACTGCAGCTCTGGGCCTTACTGTGCTTTATTTATGTACATCCATCTTGAATAAAGGAGTCTCCGGATGCCATGTGCAGTGAAGCTACTAGCAATGCAAATTATTTGGAGCAAATTCACCACAAGCAAAGAGGGTAGCAGCGCCTTTGTAACAGCTTTTCTTCCTCAATTTGCCACAAACATACTTCAGAAAAGTCTGTGGTGAAAGATGTTTCAGCTACACCTCGTGAGGCACCGGGTCAGCTGGAATGAAGCCTTAATTCAGGTATTTGAGTTCACACATGTGGCTCGTCCAGGTAAAATCTGAGTAATTTCAGGGTTTTTTGCAAGTGTGAATGGGCTTTAAGAGAGTATTTGAGTCATTATAAAACTGGAAAAGAGCAGACCAAGCTCGAGTCCATACACCTGTAAACAAGCTTTCAGATATCAGACCATCTGTTGAACATGATGAGGTGCATTCAGCTTTTAGAGTTATCGCTCATTAATGCTAAACATAAACAGAGTCATTACCTCACAGGACTCCTCTCATTACAGGACAATGACGGGATGTCTACCACCCTGGACATGTGTTTGTTTTTGTCTCACACGCTGACATGTTTCTTCATGCAGCCGAACAATTTCCTCTAATGTCAGCTGACGTTAAACTACAACACCGCCTTAAGGACACAGGCAGCGTCAGATCTGTTGTTGGTGTTAATCGTCAGTCAGAGTCTGACAGTCTGAGGAGGGTTCGGCAAAGACAACATCATTCATCACTGTCAAAGTCCAGACAAGGATGGGTTAATAAGAACAGGGGCCAGGGGACGACAGTGCAGCAGCTAACACGAGGACTGATGATTTAAGATGCTGATTGACCAACATAACATCATTTAACATAAATTCATAGTTTTACACCAGTTAAACCCTTTGTAATGGCAGGTCACCTCGATGTTGCTATATTAGTCTACATCATTGCTCTCCAGATCAAATAAGGGGGTTATGTTTTTGCCTGCGTATGTTTTGTTTGTTAGAAAGATTACGCAAAACCACGGGACAGATTTTGCTGAAATTTACAGGAGATGTTGGTCATGGCCCAACTTAGAAATAATTAGAATTTGGTGGTGATTTGGCGTACATTTGTCTGGGTGCAAAAAAAATCTCAAAATTAAAAAAAAAATCCCATAAGTTAACATTGAGCAGAATTTTAAAAAATCATTTCTCTGCCATTTTTTTTACAGATTCTCTTCCAATTTGACAGGATAATATGGGGGCCATGCTTCTATCATCAAGGTAAATTTCATCTGGATCTGATCCAGATTGACATCACAAAAAACTTTATAATGGGAAATCCCATTGACAACATTCAATAATTTATATAAAATCAAAATATTAAGTGATGTTCCCAAAACTTGTTGGTTTCATACAGGATAACAACCTCCATGTATGTGCTGAGTTTGGTTCAGATCCTGGCTCTATTCTGGATCTGGTGATCCAGAATTGTTTCTTTTACAGGGGCTGTGGAAAAGCCAGTGCTGGAACTGTGCTGTTTGGCAGAGGTCTGTGCTCTCTGAGTGCTTTTTTAGTTGAAGATATTAATGTTAATATTAGATTGATCTCTGCATCCATTGTTGTATTGATTATTCATCCAAGTTACTATCTTTACAACCACATAGACATGAGGACACTCTTGAAGATGGGATGCCACATCTCAAGGGGCTTACCTTTAATGAATCTCACATACATACACTCTCTGCATGTATGTATGTGTAAATACAAATATATTTATTATACATATTTGAATCTATGCATATATGTGTATCTATAAATGAAGAGTTTGTCTTCAGCCTGCATTGTTGTAAAGTGCCTTGAAATAACACTTACTATGAACTGGCCCGATACAAATAAAGACTGATTGATTGACACTGATCAGACTTTACTGTTGTAAATTTCAGAACTTAAATATTTGGAAAAGTTGGAAAAACAAGCTTCAGCATGTAGCATTCTTGAAGGCCGTACTGCCCAGCTACACCCCCCACTTCACATTACATCACAGGTCCATGCAGCAGCCTGTAAATCCTCCCGATGACACACGACGCGTCTCCACATTTCAGACACCTTTGGGAAAAGTTTGCACGATCAGCTCAAACCCAAATGTGCCAACCACTGCAGCTTCACCGCCTTACACCGCATTACTCCTTACTCGGAGCTTTAGCTGTGAAATACACCCCGCTGATCCCAGGGGGTCGAGGGGACGGTACATGTGAGAGGATATTAGCATACTGAATGAGGAGCTGGTGTCCTTTGGCTAATCAGAAATGCTAATATATCCTGCTCTGTCCTTTCTTATGATGAGGAGGGACGCTGAATGACACCAGTGTCCTTTTAAGATGAAAGTATGGGTGATTTTTCTGCAGGATTGTGCGACTTCGGAGGCAGTTAGGATATGCAAAATCTTTACGTTCAAATGCATACTCCCTTGACCTTTTTTAAAGGAAATTCTTAGAAAAACATACAATTCTTCCAGCCAAAAATCGTTAAAATAGAGGGGTATTACTTATGTTTGCTGTAGTATATATATCCCAGCAAGTTTCCCCAATGGATATTTTAAAAACTGTTGGTAAAGATCCCAAATACGGAGGCAGAAATGAGGCCACGCTCGGCTCACGTTCAGATTTTGTGACTCAAACTCAGTGTTTTCTCGATGGAAACAAAAGGCCGTCTGATTAGAAGTTCAGCAAACAAACTGTGGAAACTGGAAAAGGAAGATTATACAGGAACACAAGCGGAGGAAACAAGGCATCCGATGCCAGCTTCCATTCACAGGAACCAGGTGTTTTCATCTGTTTTCTCACCTCAAATCCCACCGTATAACTGGAGCCAAAGGAGGCGTACAGATGGAGGAGACGAAGGTAAGGAAACAGGGATAAGAGGGCCCAGTGAGGAGGTCTGAGGCGCAGCGTCTTTTATATTTTTAGTTTGTCTGCCCCTGAAAAAGTCTCCTTTTTTCTACTCCCCATAAAATCTGGGTTACTGCCCTCCTTAAGCTGCCTCCTCTTCTACCTGTGCCAACACATTTGAGAAATTAAGAAGGAACCAGACCACTTTGCCTTTTTCCCCCAAAGTGAAAAAACTTCCAGGTCCCAGGAGCTTCTTATTAGGGCACACTGAAACTAGACCACGCGCCTGGTGCTGTTGTCCCCTCAACAATTCAGCAATCACGCTGATCCAGATCCATGCAGGCCTGGGCGTGGTGCTGTCGTCATGCTTCATGTGATAATGAAGAATCTTATCATTTACAAGAAGCATGGCCTCATATAAATGAGTGAATTCAGGCTCACAGCAACAGAAAGCTGAAAATTAGAGTCGTCGTTGATCAGATGTGGCTTCAAACTGCTGATTGTTTTGTTCACTGCACTGGAAAAGTACTTAAACTGAGTTACTTAGTTACTTAATTGCATAAAACTACATGAGTTTAAGATTAAAGCCTTATAAAATTATATGTTTGTGACTTTTGTTGCATAATCACTAATAAGGACAAATATTCAGCACAGGAGCTGCACAGCCATGTGGCAGGTAGTGTTGTCGACTTACAGAAGAGTTTCTCAAAGAGCGGGGCCCGACCCCAAGGGGGGCGTGGGCCTTAGTCTTACAAATTGACCATAAATATCCCACATAATGGCTGTAATATTGGTAAAATGTACAAATGTACCATAATGGTTAACCTAATTACCACTTTAGTCCACTTTTTTAAAATGAAAGTATAATTTCTGAAAGAATAAAACGTTTTTTTCTCTTGCTTCACATTTGTGTCTCCCACAAAAGATCTGTCACTATGAAAGAAACAGGTCATTAAGTAAAATAGAGGCTTTGTGCTCTTGACAAAAAATATCAGTATCATCAATAATGACTTTGAAAATATAAAATATAAAAGATACAATTAATTGGCTTTTATTCTGTGTTTAGCTCATAAAATTTGGTTTCAGTGTTTGATTAACAGCTTTATAATGCTAATATAAATAACAATAAATCTCAATTTGGCCCTCTAAAAGCATCAATAATATTTATATAGCCCTTGTCGAAACCAAAGCTGCCCATCCCTGGCTTGACAAAAGCACTTGGTAAAAGTTTTACAGTGCATTTACTTTTCTACCAGACTAACAAAAGCTGCAGCTACTCAACCAATCAGACGTGTTTATTTTACAAAGCCTGCCATAAAAGTCCCAGCACATTAAAACGCCGCTCTCCCATGAGCCCAGCTCTCCAGAGGGTTCACTAAAGTGAGCTGGACTTAACTTTGACCCTGGTCCCTGCATCAGAAACTCCTCCAGTCCTTAGAAAGTCCCCAGCCTCAGGGGGCTGCAGGGAAACACGGCTTTTACTCCAACAAATAAACCCTCTGCTGCAGGAAGAAGCTTCAGTCTGTTAGCTTGGTTAAAAAAGGAGCATGTTTTATGACGGTTTGTCCCGGTGTGGAGCTGAAACGTCTGCACTGGTGTGACCCGAAGCTGGTCTGATTCTGCGTGATGAGCCAAAGAAAGCGATCAACAGGAGGTCTGTAATCCTCTCTGGACTCTTTGGACTTCACTTTACAGTCTCGTATCAGAGTGACACTCCTGTCCCTGAACAACCCGCACCAGAGGCTACACAAAGACAGTGGGGGGGGGGGGTGTTTTGGGCTGATTCTGTCAGCCATATTTGAAGGATTATGAGACTTAAAGATGGCAAAAGCAAACAAAAGTCCAGATGCAGTGGACCTGACAGGATGGATGTAGGTTAAGAAAGCACGGGATCTGCTGACATGATGGTGAATTAAATGACACGGTTGGCGGTGGAGAGCCAGGCTGCCACGGTTACAGCAATATTTTCAGAATGGATGTTTCCACCACAAAGAGACCGCAGATATCCCAGAGTATACCTCACTGCTCCATCTGAAGAAAAGACGGACGTTCTCATCACATGCAGCTCAGACCAGCGTGAAAAAACAGTGGGGACAGATTTACAGGGCGGCTCTGGTGATAGATCATAGATAGATTTATGTGAGGCTGTGATTTTAGGCTGGATTTAGCCGTAGACGTCTCTGCAACAACAACAGGAGACTTTCACATGCAAATAAAAAGGCATGTAGTCAGCATTCAAAGCGGAAGATCCAGACTATATCTAAAATTCCGAGCCCCGACCCTGCATCAGCCTCCACCTGCTTCACTGTGGACCAGACCTTCAGAGAACAAACAGCTTCTGCTGCAGACAAATCCCTCAGATTTGGACTCATCAGTCCAGACCACCTGCGGACACTTTAGGTTATGTGTTTCAACCTACGTGTATGAATAATAATTAGCATATTAGCAGTAACCTCGAAGCATTGACGCTGGTTTGTTGAAGGGACACAAAATATTGATCTGATATTCTTTCTGTTCGCCCACTTTGATTTTGAGATTGCTCTATCTAAGCAGGATTTTTCACATCTGCCTCACAGTTTTGCACAGATGTGTGGTGAAATGTTAGTATCTCCCATGTGTTAGCACTGATGCAAACCTTGTTGGATTTTCATATTTGCATCGTGAGCAGCTAGCATCCATTTTTGATTCCTTAAAGCTGTTCGGACCAACAGCTCCATTCCAACTCATTTTAATGGCAGTTCAGCTATTTGCTGCTATATTAATCAACATCATTCCTCTCTAGATTATATTCATTATAGATATTACTATAAATATTAGGTTGATCTCTCTATCCATGGCTGTATTGATTAGACATCCATAGTAACTATCTTTACAACCATATAGACATGAGGACGCTCTTGAAAATGAGATGCCACATCTCAAGGGGCTTACCTTTAATAAAGTTATATTCCTCAAAGACAAATATGGTGCTATGTAAATAAAGATTGATTGATTGAATCCCTTTGTCTCTGCCTGGATGGATGCACCTCAGGATGTATGTGTGTGTATAGACAAATATATTTATTATATGTATTTGTTTATTTGTATATATGTGTGTCTATGAATGATGAGTTTTTCAGCCTGCTCTACAAATAAAGACAGACTGATTGATTTGCTTGAGTTCGACCTCGTTTTGCCAGGTGAACAAACTATTTTCTCAGATGCATCCAAAATAAGCTTGAGAAAGGTGCAACTTTCCCTTGTCTCATGCGAACAGATCCCGTATTTCTGAGTGGAATATATAAATAATGATTACCAAGCAGCTGACAGTGATGCCAGGTTGATGGTCAGGAAGAATTTAGGCTTGTTTGGAAATCAAAAGCATGAATCAATCCTCA
The DNA here is from genome assembly GCA_037902135.1 of Cetoscarus ocellatus. Classification (NCBI taxonomy): domain Eukaryota; kingdom Metazoa; phylum Chordata; class Actinopteri; order Labriformes; family Labridae; genus Cetoscarus; species Cetoscarus ocellatus. The sequence goes on along the minus strand of JBAMNC010000003.1, from coordinate 437,321 downwards.
CTCCAACAGAAATCTTCCCAAAAGTGCGTCAGTACCAAACACGTCGTGGTTTGTGGCGAAGATGTGATGCTTCATAAACTGATGACCCGTCTTTGTCCTCTGAGATCTTCTTGCACAGTGATTAAGATCTCACACAGAAGACAAGAGGATCATCTTGGTTTCCCTCTGGTCTCTTCCCGCTCACATTAAGATGTTTGGCATTATTACAGAGAAGACTTTAATGCTCTTACCTCCAGTCTCTGCACCATCTCCCTGATGTCCTCTCCACAGTTGTCGTGTGCCGACAGCATGATACACTCCCCGCGCTCGTAGAAGATCTTAATGCTCATAATCCCAGAGGTCCAGCCGATGACGTCCCGACAGGAGCAGTTAAACACCACGTTTTTAGATTCCTCCTCGATCAGAACGATAAACTCATTGGATATACCGAGCAGACAGTCCACGTCTGCAGACTGGCCGAAGTCCCGCGCCCGTACGCTCCAGGTGATGGCGCCCACGCTGAACAGGTGCGCGTCTTTCCTCGGCTTCACCTTCTCCTTCTTCTTGGCGCCCAGCGTGATGAAGCTGAACTTGACGGCGTTGTCTATCGTGGTCGTGCTCACAAAGTTCTCGGCCAGGTCCTTCAGGTACTCCTGCCGCGTTCGAGTCGCCATGGCCCTGAACTTCTCAGACTTGTGTGCGGCGTTCTCTCCGTTGATGACCTTGGCGAGGAGGAAGTCCCTGAAAACGGCGGACTTCGGGAACGTTACAGACTTGGGAATGGGAGGGCCGAACGGAGGCACGTCTTTAGATCTGGACACCGCCACGCTGGAAAACAAAAGACATGATGGAAAATCAGCCAATCAGGTAAGAGCATGGCATCATGTTCACCAAAAATCTGATTTCTCTTTTGTTTAGTGAAGGAAGAAATCCAAAATCAATGAGACGAAAGAATAAATATTTCCACTGTTCGAGTACTATCAGTATTGTTCAACCTTCCACTTCCTTTTCATGAAGCTTTTGAAAACGTGGAGCTCAAGAGGGGAACAAGAATTCCCTTAAAACTGACAGCCAAACTCTTTCATACCATCAAAACACTGGGAACACTTCTTAATACTGAGGTTGTTGATTTTCCTTCTTAAGAAATCAGAAATAACTCAAGTTCAAAATGATCTTTTGCATCAAGCAAGACAAAAACTTCAACATCTAAAATAATAGATTTTAGCCAAACAGAGTCATCATAAGTTTGAGCCAAAAACCTCTCTGCCAAGTTCAACAATTTGTCCAAATGTTGCCAACAAAATTTTAGGACTTCTGTTTTTGTTGCTGTGAATTCAAACAGGCATCAACATTTCCAAACACTTCATTTTGGAAAAGAACCAGAGGAAGACTTTCTATTCCAATAAGCTGTTATAATTATTCACCACTACTGAAAAACTCCTTTAACATCTATACTGGTTATCCTTTTAGGGATGGGCTGGAGCCTACCCCAGCTGACCTTCAGCAAGAGGCAGGGTACACTCTGAACCAGTCACCAGCCAATCACAGGGCCTCATAGAGAGACAGACAACCATTCACGAAGAATATTAAGGCGTATATATAACACAAAAACATTTAACCCTTTCAGTGGATGGTTTTTGTTACACATTTTAGACCATTTAGGCTGCAGCACAACGCCCCAACTCCCAGGTGGTGAACTGCCAAATCATCATGTCAAGTTTAAAAAACATGACCTTTCTATCATTTTGTCATATTAAGATATTGCATCATTAATCCAAAATGGCCAACGAAGGGGGAAATGCACCTCACCTTTCAGGAATAAGAGTTAAATATTTCTATTCTCAAAAAATCAGACAGGTTAAAAAATATACTCTAATTCAATAAGATGTTTTACAAGATTTTAAAACACTTTTCTTGTATGTTTTTCTGTGACAAAAGATTCATCTGCCCACTCCAGTGGACTTCATGTACTAAAGAGTATATTACGCGTATCATGCCTGTATTCAGATTTCACCTAAGTTTGTATTTTATAATTGAATTTTTTGCTGTAAATCATAAGTAAATAGTAAACAGCACTATTAAATATACTTCAGATTATGCATTTTATTTCAGTACTCACACTTTTATTTATTGTGTCATATAAAAGTGGAGCATGTTTGTGTATTTGTTCTAAACTTTGTCTAAAGTTTGTGTTATTACAGTGTAGTTACACTTACTGTAATAACTTATTTCTCTAAAATATCTTGTTTCTCTCAGAGAGACTTAAGGCCAGCAGCAGCTTCAGGGCAGAGTCACATGATATTTTTCATTTCTGTCATATTCATATCATTTACTCTTCATAAATGCTTTTAAAAGATGTGTTTGTGGATCTTTATCAAGTTCATTAAATTAAATCATTAAATTTCTACTCACAGTGTTGATACATGGTGTCCATCCCTAAAACTATAACATATAAAAAGAAATTGGACGATGATTTTTTACTCGTTTGAAAAAAGTTTGCACAAGCCACTTCCAGCTCTTTCTAAATGCCCTGATGTACATAAAAAATCTTTTAATTTTCTTTCAGCTATCTGTATATATCTTAATTCTATTTATAACTTGCTTATTTTTTTTAATGCGTTTACTTTCTTTTTTTATGCAGCCACAGAGGATGCCAAACTATGTCTCACTGTACAAGTTCGGCTGCCTAGCAAGTGTTTAAATAGTGAATAAGGAACTTTTCTATTCTAAAAAGTAAAAACACTTAGAAAATTATTTCTTTGTGATTTAATAATTCATGCATGAAAGGGTTAATTGTAAAAGAAAGTCATCTTGAGTTGAAATGATTTTAGCTTGAGAGGCTCAGACTAATCTCCCTCTCTGTTGAACACGTGCTCTGTTATTAAATCGAGCCGTCGTGACTTCCCTCGCAGAGAGAGTCCTAAGTCATAATTTCAAGGTGTCTCTGAAGATAATGACCGTATCATCAGGCAGCAGATCAAAAGAGCCTCCTGATTCCTGCACATTAACCACAGACAGCACTCCGCAGCCTATTATTATTATTCTTTTAAATCAAGAGCTCTTAAAAGTTCGCGTGGAGTCATTTGACATGAAAAGATTTATGCAGAGCTCGTCCGGAGATAAGCTCGCTCCCATAAATCGTCTGGAGGATATTATTCTGCATCCAGAGGTAACGCGGCTTCAGCGAGAGCTTTAATCTCCTTACCTGTAACAGACGTTATCGGTGCACGGGTTGTGGACTTTGACGATGACAAACACATGTTGGAAATGAGAGCGGATGTGTTTGGGGGTGAAAGGAAGGGCCCCAGGCTCCTGGAACACGATGGTGACGATATCGTTCCCGATGTGCCTCTTCCTCAGTAACTGGAGGGAAGAAGGAGGGAAAGTCAGAAACAAGGAGGAGAGGATCCTGAGAACATTTCAGAAGAAACAAATCCAGGATTAGAGAGTTTTCAAACCAAAGCCCAACAGATTTTACACAATAAAGACACTTTTTTGTCTTGAATGGCTGCACTTCAGTCTCATGTCAGAACACTCACTGACTCCGAAGCTTAAATGAGTTATTCTGTCCCTAAAAAGGTTATATTATCTCAACTTTATTTCGTCCAAGGGTTGTGGCTACACAATTGACTGAAATTTGATTACAAAAAAATAAAATTTGCATCCCTGTAGAGAGTCAGATGCAGCTCTTTTTCCTTCCCCTTTGGAAACAGTCAGTCCTGGGGGGGCAGGGCTTCATAAGACTATGATAACGAGCTCTGTGCTGATTGGCTGCCCAAACAATTAATGATGAGAGGGGGGAGGAGGGGCTCCAGGATGCTGTGTGGATTTCTTATTCTTTAAATATAAGAAGTATCGTAATCTCTCTATTATAACACGCCCTCGTTTATAACACGCACCCCATTCTTTCATGCTTTTTTCCAGGGAAAACGCTATATTCAAATTTAACACGCACCCACATTTTGCCCAAACCTCACTCTCTCAGACAACTAAAATATTACCTTTATTCAAAGTTTCAATTAATGAAATTTCAGTATTTTCACGACAAATACCGTACACGGTTTTCTCTCTTAACCGGATGTGGAAACACCTTTTGCTTCACGCATGCACAGTCACTCGATTTCTGCCTGTGCATGCTCAGTAGTAGTGTACAGACCAATCAGAGAGCAGCTATCAACATGCCAATGTCTTCGACCAATCACAGCACAGCTATGTTGGTCCCCTTGCTCACAAGATGGCAGCGCCCTGTGTTAGAGTGGTACCGTCACACTTGAGAATTACACGATCATTACACAAAGGTAAACTAATTAGGCCCAGAATATTGGATTAAACAGTTTAACAGTCAGTTTAATAAGAATTACAAAAGTTTGGCAGTAATGTTTCACAGAGAGAGAGAATATTTCTGCTTTTTGTATCAGATGGGTTGTAATCGCGATGTTTTGCTTGTGCTTGTGTACAATGCTCACCCGAAAATCAGACCTTATGTAAGAGTAAAAAATGTGTGTTATAAACAAGAAATTATGGTATTAAATCTCTGAATTTCTCCACACTCTGCTAGCAAGTTTGCCACATTTTTTTTTTATTGCCACTAAACTAACTTTCTTTAGACGTGCCATCTTTAAAATGGTAAAAACAAAAAGGAGACAGCTCATATACGTATTTATTTGAAGGCTTATTTGAAGGGCCATCCAGGTATTTCCCCTTTTCAAAGATTAAAAGCCATATTTTTCTTAACAGCCTGCACTGTTGCTCTGCACAGACGGTTAACCTCGATCAGTGGCTTGTATGAAGTTGTCAACAAGGGTCAGGAGAACCAGAAACAGCCAGGATTAAAGGGAACAGAGGTGAACTGAAAGGGATGAAGAGATGAATGCTGGAAGATTACCAGCAGGGATTAAATTAAACTATTCCTCTCCATGAAATACGGGCAGAGGAGGAAAAAGGAGGAAAACTCCACGGAGAAAATCCTGCCAATCAGACGTGAGGGATGCATGCTGATGGATGATGTCTTTGTGGTTTTTCAGGGAAGATCTTTGAAGGATTTCTTGGTATTTTCACTCCTTAAATCCCCGCAGGTTTATACCCACAGGTTTCAATAATGTGCTCTGAATATACGTCGGCACATTCAGCGGGAGAATCTCAGTAATCGCGGCTTTATTGGGCCGCCGATCCTCCATATCCACTTAATCCCACTTGTTAGCGCAGACAGACACTGAGGCCCGTCTCAAAAAACCACGACAGGTTCCAGCCCCCGGGGACGCATTGATTAAAAAACCCTACTACGGGGTACAGTTACCATGGCAACACTCATGCTTTCAACTGATAGGTCATTACCGTGGCGAAATGAGCCTCAGAGGGAGGCTGGAGAGAGCTGAGATTGAAGGATTGAAGATATCCTTAAGACGAGGAGCAGCAGCCATGCCATCGACGCACAGAGAAAACAAACAAACACGGAGGATGAAAGAGGAGGTGATGCCTTCACTGACCTGCTGCCTGTTGTTGGGCGTGTAGGGGAGCATGGTGGACACGTGGAACATCAGCTCGTAGTCTTTGTAGGTGGTGTAGAGGGAGTGAGTGCCCGTCGAGTCGGCTGAAACGAGAGATAAAGAGCGTTGAAAGCAGCTGGATTCATTCTTAATGATTGGTGATTGATGGTGGTAAAAAACAAAAAATATATTCTTAAAACATCAAATAAATAAAATACTTTCATACATACAGTATTTGCATGTTATTTTGCATTATTTCTGTGCTTATTCTTTAATTCTTTCTGTTGAGCTTGAAATGTAGTAAAAAAATGTAATAAAACCCCAAAACGTAATAACTTTATTACATTATGGGGCATAATATAATAACTGACCCAAAATGTAACAAGTTATTACATTTTGGGCAAAAACTTATTACGTTTTGGGCTCAGCATCTTGTTACATTATCGACCAGTTATTACATTTTGGGTTTCTATTACATTTTTTTTTAATCACATTTTGGGTCATTGTTACATATCAGGCTCTAACAGGCCCTCAGTGATAATAGTTTGGACATCACTGATGTACCAATAAACAGGAAATAGACTTTAAAAACCCTGTCCAGACTCTAGAATAACACCATAAAGCCTTCAGAACATCTGCACTCTGCGTGAGGGAGCACGTGGGCGTCACTTTGTTATCGTTAAAGTGAAGCATGTTTCGTCTTACTCTTGTTATCCAGCTGAGCTCTGTACTTGGTGAAGCCCTTGAGCCGCACCCTCTGTCCCAGCAGATCCAAGAACTCTTCCAGAGCCGGCCCGGCGCTCTCGTTGTTGTACATCTCCTCCTCGGTGCTCTGCCCCGCCTTACAGTACAGCACCCCCACTTTGTGCTGGAAGCTCAGCTGGATGGAGACACACAGACAAACACACACCTTAAGCATCATATCCCGTCACTTCGCTCTTATACACGACACATTATGCTCTCAGGGAACGTGAGAGCCCGCCCTCCATCATGTCACAGCTGAAGTGAAGACGTTCAGGAGCCGAGGAGGAAAGAGGCGAAATCCCCGTCGCTGCAGCCGGGCTGTGAACTCTAAAAGGAGCATAAATCACAGCCAGCTAATAGCTGCTACTTAAGAGCAGCGGTGGAACAAGCTGGGAGTGAATTACAACCTGAAAGAGAGAGAGTTTGGTCTGAGGCGGAAAACTTTAAGCTGCCGGTAAAAGCATTTTAATCTTGTTTGAAGGAAAACATCCATAAGAGATATTTAGTTTGGAGAACTCCTCCCTGCAGCAGAGAAATATTAGTGAGAGGCTGAGAGAACAACACTGATCCTCTCTTTAATCACAGCGTTAGATAACGACACTGAGAAGCACATTTATTCAAAGAGCTGAAACTGTGCAAGACTGTGGAAAACCGTTTGAGCATAAATTCAATATTGGTGATGTCAACTGTAGTTCAGCTTTCCTAGTACTCAAATTTAGTGATGGGAATCAAAAACCGATTCCAGTTTAGAATCATTAACAGCCCCATCAAAGTATCGATATCATGAGTCTTTTTGCTAATCAATTCCCTTATCAATTCCTTCCACTGACAGGGTTCAGAAGCGGTCAGAATTGTGGTGTAATTTTTTAGAAAAGGCGCCTACTGCACAGCCTTAAGTGAGTGGAAACACCACAAACTTGCAGAAGCAGCTAGAAAATCTGCAGGAATCAATAAGAGAATCGTTCAGGATAGTTAATAGCACTGATATCGATAAAATCTTATCAATTCCCACCCCTACTCAAATTTGGAGTACATGTACTCTGCTCAACAAGTGCACGGGCAGAATTTACCAGAGAAGCAAAGTAACTGTTTTGGATCTACAAGTACTACTAATAGGCTTAAAAATGTTCACTAGTACTACTAGTAAGTCTTATATGCTAATAAGGAGGCAGGGAAAAGCAAATTCAGGCTTCCCATTGGCTTTTGAAAATATTACACCCCACCAGGGTGCTAAATTTGATTATAATCCCTCCTACTTCATTGCATTAGGTCTACTAGTACTACTAGTGAATATTTTGGCTTTACTAGTACTACTAGTGGACTAAAAACAGTCTGTTAGAAGTACTAGTGAGAAATTTTGAGTTTACAAGTAGTATTAGTTGAAAAAATTTTTGCCTCACTAGTAAAGGTTTTTGGCGCACTAGTCAAGAACAGACATCACTAGTAAAGAAAATCGTCCACTAGTAGACAATTTTGTATAACTAGTAGTACTGGTAAACTTACAAAATGTTTCTTGTAAAAACTCAAAGCTTAACTAGTAAGACTAGTAACAGAAAATTGTCTACAAGTTGGGGATTTTGCTTTACTACTAAGGTCTAATCGCGCACTAGTATGCCAAAAACCTGTACTAGTAAAACATTTTTTTTTGTTTACTAGTACTATAAGTAAACTCAAATTATCTCCCTAGCAGTTCTAGTAGATGGTTTTGACTCTACTAGTAGAACTAATAAAGCCAAAAGATTCACTAGTAGTACTAGCAGACCTATTGAAAATTAAGTAGGAGGGATGATAACCAAATCCAGCACCCTGATTGGTTGTAATATTTTCAAAAGCCAATGGGAAGCCTGAATTAGCTTTTCCCCGCCTCTGTATTAGGATATAAAGCTTACAGGTTGTACCATATCACTGATACCAATTTTATACCCAAACAGCTTTCTATGCTTACAAGGCATCTTCACTGTGCAACCACAGCCATGCAGAACTTGAGTGCAGAAATCAAAGTGAAAGAGAAATGATTAAAGCCCTAAAAAAAAAAAGATTATCTTGGGATTTACTCACATTATCAGATTTGCATGAGGCAGCCACACTTTGGCCAATCCAAATATCAGACTTCTGATCCACAATAGTCCTCAAACTACAAATAAACTGCCAACAGAGACCTGACAAACTCCTCACACTTTAATTCAAGATCCTGCCCATTGATCTTCATATTGAACACACTGATTTATAACATCCAGAGTGGGCCGGCTTGAATATGAACTCCTCCAGCAGAGACAGGAAGGAATAAAACACCCAGAGTGATTCTTCTTTCACTCTGACAGAGAGGCCTCTTCACCAACATGAATCTTTTATGACTTTCAGCTCCGAGACAAAGTCAAAGGGGGAGAAACAGATGAAATAATGGACCCTGGAGTTTGGCACCTGTTACTGAAGACTGAGAGCTGAGGGCAGCACGACGCTGACCTGGAAAAAATACGTCAATACAGCAAGAATACAGGGTTTGTAGGGATGTGGAGGAGGATAGGGAGGGGATTGAGATTTTGATATGTAGTGATATATATTAGAAAGATATAAGGTAGTTATGGTTACACCAGATAATCCTAAATGGTGTGGCTGGGCTCACTGGTGCTCCTTGATGAGAAAAGGAAAGGAGTCTACCTTCTTTGGAGTGGGATTCCCAAAGTCAGCTTTGGACTCAACATCACCTGAAATTTCATAACAGCAACACGTCTGTGTAGATTCTCATTCATCCAGGTCATGGTCATTCTGAAGATTCAAAGGCAAGGCAACTGGACTGTGTAGAGTTTGTTGGGAAGACGTTTCACTTCTCATCCAAGAAGCTTCTTGGATGAGAAGTGAAACGTCTTCCCAACAAACTCTACACAGTCCAGTTGCCTTGCCTTTGAATCTTCAGAAGAGCTTGATTTAAAACACAAAGAAGAACCACTAGAACATGACAACATGGCAGACTAACCAAATAAGAGTAGACGGGATAGTACAATGAGAGATAAAAGACAGCGTGTAACTAAAAATAATATATATGTGTGTGTGTGTATATATGTCTTGCAAATCCAAGACGTCATGCTCAAAGGCAGTCAGCAGATGTATATATATGTATATGTATATATATATGTTTTGTATATATGTATATATATATGTATGTATGTATGTATGTATGTATATATATATGTGTGTGTGTTTATATATGTATATATATGTATATATACACATATATACATATATACATATATACATATATATACATATATATACATATATACACATATATACACACACACACACACACACACGCATATATATATATATATATATATATATATATATATATATATATATATATATATATATATATATATATATACACATACATACATATATACACACACACACATATATATTATTTTTAGTTACACGCTGTCTTTTATCTCTCATTGTACTATCCCGTCTACTCTTATTTGGTTAGTCTGCCATGTTGTCATGTTCTAGTGGTTCTTCTTTGTGTTTTAAATCAAGCTCTATCCGTACACTCATGCTTATTATATATTTTTCAGCAAAACTTCAACAAAACAAGTTCTGTGATGTAGCTAGTGTTACATTTTTAATGTCTCTGACAGCACCTCTTTGGCTCCTAGCGAGCTACCAGCTGCTCGCAGGCACCTTGTTGGGTACTCCTGGACTATGGTTCTGGAAAACACCAAGATATAATTTTCGGTCCTTCTTTCCCAGCCCTATTGTGGAGCCTAAAAATCCCATCCTGAGTATCTCCTTCCAGCTAACTCCATTCTCATGATGACTTCCTCTGCTCGTCTTTGCAGGAAGCGATTATTGGTCAAAGCCCGGTGGAGTTGACCTGATGTGCAGTGATTCAGTCTCTTTTTTTACCCTGCATTATACGAGCTCACTTAACCTCCTGCTCCTCTTAACTGACAAGCCCACGGCAAGGACAATCACGCCGCCCTTTGGTGCAGATTTGGCTGCCTGAGAATCACACACTCCAGGACACACACATATTTAGAGGTGTGTAATACTCCTGAGGTAAAGCCGGTTGTGTAACTCTGTTTGATGTATTTTTGTGGCATCAGCTCCTGTGAAGGTAAAGCAGCCAGAAATAAAGCTGATCCGATTTTTCACGTTATAAGCTGGAATTACTCGCTCAAAATCTGGGCTCGAATTGCTCGAATGCAGTTATTTTTCCTTCTCATGTAGACTTTTTTCAGCACTCAGCTTCAGGCTGATGAAATCTGCTTGTCCTTAACCGCTTTCTACGGAAAAATGAATCTCTAAAAAGTGCAAAGATAGAAATATTCTAAATGAGGGGGGAAGAGAAATGGGGACAGTGTTCTAAGGGAGCTTAGAGATGCACCTGAGGGACACAGCGATGTCCTAACACAACACAGCACACACCAAACGCTGACATCTGTCTGCACTGCAGCAGGAAAACAGGATGAGGCTCCAAATCCTGACGAGTCATCGAGGGCACTTACACAAACATCTGCTGCAGTTCTTGGAGTCCACATAAGCCCAGAGTCATCACGATAGCAGAATTTCAGGTAGAAGCTGATGGCAGGCTGGTGCCATTACTGATATTACATCTGACACGAAATGGATAAGGCGATTAGCCGGATGTGTTCAGTTTCAGTGCTCACATAAGCCTAAACAAATGCCAGGGAAAGCTCCACCATACAGTTACAGAGCAGGGTTATAGAAGCACCATTTGATGGCTATTTGAGAGGAACAGCGACTATGACTATGTTTTATCAGTTATACTGAATTTGTGATTACCTTTTCTTTTATCTGCTGGTTTCAGTCCCTGAAGGTCGAGCAGAAAAATGTACTCAATAAGATTGTTAATGACTGTAGCAAAATAATTGGCACTGCTCAAGAAACACTACATGATCTTTACAACAAACAGATGTTGAAGAAAGCAGAATCTGTCTTGTCTGACTGTTCTCATCCTTTATATCAACAGTTTTAGTTTCTTCCATCTGGCTCACTACTCAGACTTCCACTCGCAAAAACTCCCTACTAAACTCCAGGAGGAAAAGGTAATGTAGTGTATCTGCAACAGTCCTGTCTTAAATTAAGGGTCTTCTCAATTCAATCTTTTATTTCTCATATTTTAAACTTTGTACTTAGTATTTTTTTATCTATTTGTATCACTTTTTCCCCCGCAATTTACCTTTCTTGACTAAGTTTTATGCCTATTTACTGAATATTTAGATTTATTTATTGCCTTGCTAAAGTTTATATATTTGTGCGAAAGTTTAATATATATTCGATGTTCTGCTCCTACTGCTGCTTTACAGCATTGTCCCCATTGGGGACAAATACATAAAAAAAGTGAAGTGAAGAGAAGTGAAAGCAAAGCATGGGGCACACAGCAGTTTGGGGCATGTTCACATCTACATTTTGCTATTTTGAGGCCACATGTTCTCAGCCCAAAGCCGGGTCTATCTGTAGATGATTGCTGCTGTGCATCCTGCCAGTGAAACAAGCTCAGCAAAGTGGGTTTTTCAGATGTGAGCCAATCTCCCTAAAACATCCTCAAAACAGCAGAAACACTCTGCATGACAGACTTTAGACATTAGACCAGGTTTAGACAAGATGGTTTAAAGCAGGGCAGTTAGAGCACCAAACTATGCCTGACAGCATCACAGAAGTTTTTAAATTTATCGTGTTAAATTCAGACTTTTGGGATGTGTTTATTTCAAAGGCTTATAATGCAGTAATGATAATATCACAGTTAACTGTGAGCCCTAGGCTGAAGTTGTATTGCGCTTTAGCATTCCCACAACATCATTAATCATCAAATATGAGGGGTGGACTTTCACATGATGCACATCAAACTGTAACCTCATTAAATACAATAATCTCTAGATGAAGCTGACACGGTCAGGCTGGTATATGGTCATGACTGGCTTGTTTACTTCAAATAAAAGAAGGTTGTACATGTTTTACTCATTCTCCAGGCTACAGTCTTTCTATGCTATGCTCTGTAAATATCAGGATCACACTGCACCTCAAACTTTAGACTTTCAATCAGGTTTTAGGAGGTTTGGGCTCAGCCATTCTGTTTGTCCTAAAGAAAGCAAAATTGTGTCTGACCACACCTCTTCGTTAGCCCTCGGCTTTTAAATTAGCTCACTGAATAAAATCATATCATAGTGTGACAGTTCTGACTTCATCTGATATTCATGCATCTCTGGTTCTCAAACTTTGACTCTAATAAATCAGTAATAACTCCAGAGAGCAGAAGTTCTGTCCTCTTCCCCGCAGGGTCAAAGTCGGGCATATTTGTCTAAATTCTCTTGATCCTGCACCACTACATGAGCTCACCCTGCACTCACCATCAAATTGTAATTATATAATCTGATTTCCCGACTGTTGGCTGAAGCTTCATCTGATTACCCAAATGGTGCTGGATTAGGTTTATGACCTTTCCAGGATCGGGTTTTTGGCTGTGGATCCTAACAGGTGTTCTGAGTAAACTGGGACTCTGATGAAAGATCAGTGAAAAATTGGATTTTATTTTCCACTGCTGGGAACCGTTATTTCCGTCTTTTTCCTCTTTTTCCACACTTGGAGTCCAAATCAAATGTTAAGACCTGATAAGAAGTTCACAGAAAGGCCAGTATTGTGTGTCTCTGCTGTCATTACAGCTCATGATCCTATGTTGACGAATGATCCATTAAAACAACTTTAATTAAACGTATTAATAATCAAACCTGCCAGAAGCTGTTTGGTGCAGGATAAAGTCATATTTCAGGCATATAAGGATTCAAGGAAGCATGTGTAGGATTGTGACATAGTCTTAAAGCTCAGTTATGCTTTCTGCATGGATGGTGGTGCCGACACAAACTTCTGGGGACTCATGATGCTGGAACAGTTTGTGTATTTATGCTCCACGTGGTTTTCTACTCTACTTGCTGCAGACCGATGTTCGCCCCAACGTCACGGGGCACTGTCCTCAAAATAGTCATGATTATTGCATTGTTTAAGTGCACGGAGTTGAAGAGATTTCCCAGGGAGGCATCCTGATCAGATGCCTGAGCCACCTCATCTGGCTCCTCTGACCGAGCTTCTCATCCTTTCTCTAACGGAGAGCCCGGACACCCTGCAGAGGAAACTCATTTCAGCCACTTGTACCAGTGATCTTGTTCTTTCAGTCTCTACCCACAGCTCGTGACCACAGGTGAGAGTAGGAACAGAGATCGAGCGGTAAAGACATTACTTGTTGTCTATAAGGGTGAACCATGAGGAGAAGTCATGATTACTCAAGTTACTGAGACAAAAAAGAGAGAGGAGATGGTCTGAATAACTGCCAAAGCAAGACAAAACGAGAGGGGATATTACTGAAATGCCAGAGAGAGATGAAGTGTGGGTTTCACATGAGAATATATTTTAGAAAAACAGCCTTTAGCCTGTTTTTGAACTCATGACAAGCCATCTTACTGTCCACTGTGTTCGCAGTTGTTAAATTTTTTGGGAAATTTTTTGGGATGTGCGTGGCCAGGTGAAAATCCACAAGCATAAAACAGGCTTGAGCTTTTGGTGTTGTCTTTCAGATTTTCCATGCTTCAAAGGCTCCAGAGTAGCATGACCAAGCACTAGTTTTTGCCTGTTTTCATCTTTTCAAACAGTCTTCTGCAGTCTGTTTACTGCACACTTCCATTATGTTGACGAATAACTCAAACTCTGTTATGCAGCTTTTCTTCCACAGCATCACCATGAAAACCAGCAACAATATGCAGCCATAAAGAGACCAAAAACCCTCTGGACCCGCCTGAATTTCACCAAGTTTCTCCTCAGTCTCTGATATCACACTCAGGTATTGATCTACATTTAAGAGCGGCAGTTTTCTCAGTACAATAGCAGCAGCAGTAGGCGGTAGATTTTCTATTCAATCTCACCTAAACCTGAATTATACATCAGAGTCTGGCCGTCTCTGTGGGCTCCAGCTCTGATTCATGGTCCTGCAAAGGTTTCACCTGCTGACTTCTGAAAGAACGACGACAGACATGACTGGCAGCTCAGCAGTTAGGGACAGGTATACATTGATTCTTTTGTTCATGTTATGTCGAAGGAGCTAAATTTGGAAAAGGGGAAGTTAAAACAATTATCCTGCAGCCGTTTGCCTCTAAGAGGTATAAGTGCAGGTGGAGCGGGAGGCCAAGAAGAAGAGCTAGGAAGGTTATAATAATAATAATAACAACTTTATTTATATAGCCCCTTTAAAACAGATGTTTACAAAGTGCTTTAACAGACAAAACAAAAGCAGAAAAAGGCAGAACTTTGGGATACAATAAAATCAACAATCAGGTCAACAGAGACCAAACGAGTCAAAGGAAAAGGCTCAGAGGGTCATGTTAACTAAAGCAACAAAATGAAAGAAAATAGTATAAACTGGTAAGCTGGAAACAACTGAAGTAATTTAGGAATACACCAAATCCGTAAAGTTGACCATGTCTGCACGTACAGATGAAGAACATTGGTGGAAAAGGTATTTCGTTTTATGTATAATGACAAGCTAACAGTAAACAGATAATAGATTTATAGATACACAGATAAAATTAAGACTGTTGAAAGTTGACAACATCACATCAGGAAGATAGAAAAGAAGAGGGCAGACAGAGGACAGGTAAAAGAGAAATAAATAAATAAATAAATAAATAAATACACACATAAAATAAAATAGAATAAAAATAATGATAACAAAAAAGGGAGTATATTAAAACAAGAAAAGATGGTAAAAACAGAACTAAAACGATGAGACACCGGTGAGGAGAGTAAGAACAGCAGAGTTTAATGGCAGTGTGGTTAGTGTGAATGTACTTTCTAAACAGGCTGGGTCAGAACTTCGCCACTCATCATCCCCTTGTGCATTCATAAAAGCACGAGGGGATGCTGGTTTGGCAGAGTGTTAAGCAACCAGGCACAACCCATAAACATGCTTCGACCTATGCTTCGGCCTAGGTTCGAATCCAGCCTGTGGCCTGTTTCCAGAGTGTCTCCCCTACTCTCTCTTGCCCCCTATCCAATGTCTCTTTCTTCTATCAATAAAGGCACAAAAAAGCCCAAAAAAATAATGTTAAAAAAAAAAAAAAAAGCACAAGGGTGCGAGTCCTAAAACCTGAGACTCCAGAGCTCCCAAACCAACTTCCACGCATGGTCCAATCAGGACCTGAACCGGCCACCCTCCGCTCCCCAGCCCAAGACTGTACAGCCTTACAGAATGACCCTGACAGATGGATGGATGGATTGTTGGATGGATGGATGGAAGGATGTGAAGATAATCCAGAAACATACTGAGTCCTGGAGCTGGCTGCTGCCTGTGCAGAGGCACAAAAACAGCCCTATGAGATCAAATGAATGTTATTTCTTTAGCTTTATCTTAAATGGATGATTAGTAGCCTTTATCTGAACCCATCAGTGTTAAATACATTATCAGCAGACGCCATACTACATAAAACAGTTTCTTTAATCTTTCTATGATCACTGCTTTATTATCTCATTTTATAAAGATAAGAACATTAAATTATCTTTTCAATTTCAGAACAGAAGCAGCTGATAAACTGATCAAACGAGATCTTTCTGTGATTTTCCAGATTTTCTCAATCAGATGGAAAAACGGTTCGACATCTGCCTCCTGAGTGAATCCACTGATGCCGTATCATTCGTGATTCTTTATCCTAAAATCACTTCTCCAAACCTGTCTGAGTGCCTAATGCTTTCCCCAGTCCATCTGTGAAAATACATCCACATATGTTCTGCTCTCTTCTTACACACTGGAACATTACAGCGCGGTCTGAATGGCTTTATTTTCCATCATGAGGATGTTAAAGAGGATGTTTTTCTCCAAGACACTCTCACCAACCAGGCTTTCTGTTCACAGGGAAAAGAAGACTTCATTATAATGCTGGGCAATAAACTGAATTATTAAAGAGCTCATACTCTGCTTTTTCAAGATTTACATGCACTTTAGTGTGTTGAGCATGTCATCGTGTGTAAAAGACTTCTATGCACAAGTCTGCAGCATCAGGACCTCTCCCTCTCTTTACGGTGCTGAAATAGCTTGCTTCCCTGGCCTCCCTGAATAGATCTACCAGTGTGATGTCACACTAGGGATGTGAAACTGAGAACCAATACCATTTGAGAATCGATAACAACTCCCTCAAGGAATCAGTCTTTTTGCTTAACTAATCCCTTATCAATTCCTTCCACTTTGTTCTGAATGCTTTGCAAATCCAAAAAAGCAATTCTCTCATCAGGAGGTCAAAACTGTGGCCAAATTTTTGACAAAAACACCCGCTGTACAATTTTTAGCGTCTGAAAACACCAACTTGCAGAGGCATTTATCCGCGTGACATGGTTGCCACTGAAAACCTCTGTAGGCAACTTTTCCCAAACCAAAAACCCAAAGGGATCAATAATGGAGTTGTTAAAGAATTAGATCAATAACCAGAATGGATAATGGCAAATGTTTCAATAAAATCTTATCAATTCCCACCACTATGTCCCACCATTGTTTCATCTGCAGTCCAAGCTCATTGGTTTGAGGGTAGTTCCAGTGCAGAGCTCTCACAGACCACATCAGGTTAATTAGTGGCTCTAAATCAGCTCTCGGTGTGAGTAATTTGTTATATATGTAAGCCATGTGATTGGCAAGCCACCAGTCTAGGATGTACCTGCCCCCTGTCCAATAAGAGTGATCGGCTCCATTGCTTGTGGATAAACAGTGTAGATCAGAGTTTGTTTAGTTGTACCTAAAATGAGCCCCTCTCTCGACCAAAAGGAAAGTGATAAATGCTGTCTGAAATTAACATGATATTTACCTGTTTTTAATTGATCATGTTTCAACAGAGTAGGCTTTCGTACATATGGTTTTTGCAGGGTGGCTTGTTGCACATTTATCAAAATAAAATTTAAGATATTTTAGGTGTTTTTAAGATGCAACTGAATGAAAAATCATAAAATCATTGTACTAGTTTCTGGATGTTATTTGGGATTTACTGTTTTAGGGAAGTTTTCTGCATATTTTGCAAGAAGGGTTGTGCTGTTTACATTTTTTACATTTGTCTATTCATGGTTTATGAATGGATGCTGCTGTAATTGCTCTAAATTGTCTTGTGAAAGGCATTTAAAAAAGTTGGCTTAAGTTTCAAGACATCTCTGTCAAAGTTTAACCTAAAATGTAAGACCTTCTGAATGCACAAAAAGACATTTTAAGACATTTATTGACTCTGTATTGGGACCATATGAGACTTTTAGGATCCATGGAGCCCTGTTTTATAAGACCTTTGAAAAAAGTATACCATCAGAGTTTAATCAATGTTGAACTTTTTATATGTTAGCCTACTTTTGACCACCTCAGAGCTGACAGAGCCTTTGCCTCTGGTTGGGAATGGATGGATAAAATAAAAATTGCTCAGTGTTGGGGATTTACAATCTTTGCCCTGATTTTATAATGGAAGAAATATTGTTTGACTTGTTTTTACAACAAATTACTTAAAAATGTATAGTTCTGATATATGATATAAGAATATAAAAATGTTATTTTTACTGTCATACTTATTTTTTCTTTATGTCGTAACGCATTTCCCCAATGTTTAAATAATTGATTTTTTTCGCCAAACTTTAATCTGAATGTAGTTTTTAACTATTATTTGTATAAGGTTACATCTGAAACAATCTCTCTGCAGTCTGGGCACCACTGAAAATGAGGATCATCCCTAAACTTGTTCTCAGAGGAAATCAATAAAGAAAAGTGATGATGATGATGTAAAAATCATTTCTTTAAAAAAAAAAACTGCAGCTTTGCATCATGTTTCTTATGCTCAACAACATCTAGAAATGATGTATTCTGTCTATATTTCCAGGCCGTAGCCGCACTCACATTAATTCCTAAAATAAACTCTCTCCAAACACAAATTCAGCTCCTCAGTATTAAAAACAGACCACTTTTACAAAGTTTTCCTGTCCAGTATCATCCCTCCTCACTTGAACCCATTACAGCAGCAGCGAGAGTCCAGTGAGGTTACGGAGAAGATTACAGGGGTGCCTGACACATTTAACATTTGCACAGCAAGCAGAGCATTAATGATTAAAACAGGAGAGCACCAAAATACTGAGGTCCAAATATAAAGAGGGCGTATAGTTTGAGGTCAGAGTGGAGGAGGGCCAGTTGGAGGACTTTTAGACCCACTTAACTCCTGCTCTCCTGCTCTCAAAGCGCTCCTTCAGGTTTTATAGATGCTGTTTTTACCCCTCTGTGTCATTTTGGGCCGAAAACAAAGCCTGTACCCGCAGACGCTGTCTCATGCTGAAGGCATGGGACATACTTGGCAGGTGGACAGATGCCTGTATCTGCTCCTCCAGATCTGGCAGGGAAAACGTCCCCGAGCTCTGTCAGAGAAAGTTACTCAAGTGCTGCACCAGTGAGACCGAAAGCACAGAGATGAATGAACACTGAGGCACTTTCACCTGCATCCTCTCATGTCTCAAATAATCTGAGGTAAACATCAGCTTAAGGATTTAAAATATTTTTTCAGTTACAAATCTTGACTTCACTTGTGAATGTTGAGGCTTCTTTACGTCCTTTCTTTCCTTTCTTATATTCTTATAACTCATCTATTCCCACTCCTACACCCTATACAAGGAGTCAGTAATCAACCCACTTCCAAATAATAATGATAATAATAATAAAAATAATCACGCATAAACAAAATAAACCAAATAGTAATAATACAATAACACAATAGTAGTCAGAGAAAATAAATAAATAAACAAAAGGAACAAGAGAAACTACGTCAGCCTTCAGTGACCTTTATACAGTCTCATCCCTGTTCCTCTAAAAATCATGTTTTTATACTTTTTCTTAAACTGCTCTATCCTACATCCTACAAAAGGGTTAACAGTCGAACAGCAGCTGGGTTTGACAGTTTTCATGTCTGTCACCAGGCAGATCCAAGTACCAAACTTCAAGCTGAAGCTTAATATCAGAAAATGATCAGGCTAATCAGCGCCCTATGAGGAGAAAAAGGTGCCACACACAACAAGTCCAGTGTTTTAATCATTCTGTCACTGCAAATTTTTTTTGTAATATGTCAGAATCATCCAGCAGTCTGAGTCCCCTGGCAGGTTCTGTCCTACCAAACACCATCTGAAGGTCGTCCCGATGGACTTGGAGTTACAAAACAGAAACCTGGCACACCAGATGGAGCATTCATTACATTTCACTCGTCCATCTGGGCAACAGCTCATAGAGAGTATTTGGGAATGGGCAGAATCTTTCAAAAGCAAATCCAGCAGGTGATTGGATGATCATTTCAATCAATCACATCCATTACAGGCCAATCAGATAATACAGTAGGCAGTAGGGCTGAACAATTTTAGGAAAAGACCTAAATGAGATCCTTCTGGCAGATATTGTGATTTCAATTTGATTCACGATTTTCTTCAAATCAAGCTTCAGTGTAATATTCACTATATTTACAGTATAGACAACAGTGAGGAAATCAGTGATCAAAAGTACATAACACATTATTCATCATTTAATATTGATGATAAATAATCTGTTTTCATTATTTTAAGGGATACTCCAACTTCTACTCTTAAACAGAGCCTTGTGTTGTTGACCTGCTTACTTCTGTAAATGCAAATGTGTAAAATAGTTGACACAACAGATCCTGGGTCAGTCAGGAGCGCTGCAAAAAATTGCAGTTTTGGCGATCACATGATTGCATTGTCTGAAATTCGATTTCATGTGTGAGCCACTTCTTAGAGCAAACTCTCGCCTGAACACCACCAGAGCAGCACCTCATTTGTGAAGTCTCTTAAACTTTTCCAGCTGCAGAAGCCTCCAGTGGACACTCAAGGAGCTGCACTTTCTGCATGGACTCCATTTCTCTGCTTGGAAAATACAGGCCAGCCACTAAAACATACATCATCGCTTCATGACTCTGCCATCGTCTTAGCTTTCATGAGGACCCCACTCTGCTTCTGCTCCAGCCTGACTCCATCTTACCACAGAAGAGGGACACGGCTGACACTTCCTATTATAAGAGCCTCTCTGCTGTCAGCACGGAGGACGGGCTCGCACTAATGAATGTAATTATACTAATAAGCCGCCAATTCTCCGATAGAACGATAAGAAGTTCAGCTAATCCTCCCACGCTCTCAGTTTTATTAGAGGAGAAAATAAAGGGCTGAAGATGGCGGAGTGAGAGCGTCATCTCTAACACCTGTGATAGCGAGCTCATATATCTAATAACCATTTCACTCAAACAGAGATAATGTACGGTGACACTCAGCGCCGCACACAGAATACTAAACCACCTACTCGTCGTAAAGGGCCAAGATACTCCAGCGAGTGTTTGAGGAGGAAAGTGTGTCGGAGCAGTCGATGCAGTCTGCAGGGAGCGCAGGATTCATATTGATTTAATTTCAGAGTGATATCGGCTGTCCTCCATCTCCATCAGGGAGCCTGAGCCTGTCTTAAAGAAGATCATATATGTAGGACAAAGGTTACGAGTCTACAGCCCTGCCCTGTTTTCTGCAAACGCTGAGCTAAATATGATCTGCAGGAGAGTAAATAAACTTTAGATTAAACTCCTCGAAGGGACGATATCACCTGTCAGAAAATCTGTTTGCCTTCCAACAATTAAAGGAGGAGGTTCACATCATCCTGCATCTGCCTCAGACATGAGCCACTCTCGCTAACCGCATGTTAGCTCAATGGGTTTACAATGCTAACCGCATGTTAGCTCAATTGATTTCTTGTTTTTGGGATTTGTTTGAATCTTCCTTCATTCCCTGCTGTCTTGGCCAAAAGGGATTTCTGTATCACAGTAGGGATGCTCCTGGTAAATAAAGGTTAAAAAGTTCAACCCTTCGTGTTTCCACTGTATTTGCACAATTGCTGCAGTGTGCTAACCTTGCAGTGCAGCTGGATCTCCCAACTTAATGTCATTAATCAGGCAGATCCATCTTGCCAAGCTCCAATCTACAAAATTTGTGGTCAACCCAAAGGAAGTCACTGCTGGTGCAGAGATTAACATAGATGGTAACAGCTTCAGTGGCAGTTTTGTTGGATTTGGACCACATTTCTTTATTAAAAAAAAACACTGAAAGGGTGTATTCATAAAAATGTTATCTATATTACTACATTATCTGCTTGGCCCGTAATGACCATGATTGACAGAACGATCGTCCAATCATCTGCCAGATATGCTTCTGAAAGCTTCTGCCCTGCCAAACAGTGTTTCCACAGACTGTAAAAGAATTGGACGATGTAACATTAGCCTCCACAATGCCGTTGTTGCCCTCTAACCGAACTTTAGCTCAACCTCCGACAGAAAGCTATGTTGAGGCGGGATTTAAGCCCATCTGACCAATAGTGATGCCGCATTTCCAAAAAAACAGGCATAAAAAAATTACCTTCCTCACAGTGAGAGCACAAATGTATTTAAGGATGTGTACTAGTACTACTAGTAAACTCAAAATATCCCACTGGTAGTACAAGTAGACTGTTTTTAGTCCATAAGTGGTACTAGTAAAGCCAATAGATTCAATAGTAGTATTTGTAGACCTAATGCAAATGAAGTGGGAGGGATAACCTAATCCAGCACCCTTATTAGTATATAAGGCTTACTAGAAATACTACCGAACATTTTCAAGTCTACTAGTACTACTAGTAGACCCAAAACGGTCTATTAGTAATACTAGTGAACATTTTTTGATCTACTAGTAGTACTAGTGACACTTTTTGCTTCACTAGTAAAGTCTATTTGGGCACTACTTGACCAATATTGAGTACGTTCTCCAAATTTGAGTCCGAGCAGAGCTGAGCTACAGTTGATATCACTGATATCAAATTCCATACACTTCTCGCTTTCAGCATAAGTAAACCCGACTCACAGCTACAGCCTCTTAGACTTTAAAAGGACACTGGAAAGCCCACTCAGTTGTTTCAGAGCTTGAAGCTTTGCAAGATCAATCTGCCTGATGACATTAAATCTGGAAAATCCAGCTGCTTTGGAAGTTTTTTTATGCTCTGACTGATTGTCCTGCACTCCCTGCAAACTTCTCTTCACAGTTAAGTTACTAAAAGTTAATTCTGCTGCTGCCAAAAAAAGATGCTATAAAAGCATTTCCCTTAATATTACATGATGCCTGTTAAAACACTTTAAAACCAACAAATGCAGCACATAAATCAGACTGTACAACTCCTCACCAGGGGGGAGGAGGAGTAACAGGAAGACAGAGGATGGGAAGGAGCAGTAGCCAGTAGCCATATTTATATTTTTATAGTTTTTACTTTTTGATACGCTGTGATCCCTTTAACCCTGTGTACTGCTATATAATGCTGCTGCTGGAATCTTAATTTCCCTGAAGGAGTCTTTCCAAGGGATTAATAACGTTCCATCTAATCTAATCTAATCTGAAGGCTCGTCACATCAGGTTGTCCCACTATCACCATCTCAAACATGGCGGACATCTCTTTGCACTCACCCCTTGCTCGTCCAGCTTCAGCAGCTGCTCGGGGACTTTGGGCGAGTTCAGGGCGAGTCTCAGACACTGGATGTTCAGCTCGGGGATCACGTACTCCAGCACTTCTTTCAGAGGCAGGCCGCGGGCCGTCCCGTGCCTCGCTGTGGACGGGATGGCGTCCTCGAGGATCGCTCCCCGCAGCGTGGTTAGCTAAAAGAACACAGAGAGTAAAGTTCAGTCCCTGAGGCTTGTTGTGCTTTTAGCCTCGATGTTTCTGTGTTTGCTTTTAATTATTTAGATGCACCCTCCTGAAATAGACTTTTGTGGAGGTTTTTCTTGATTTGACTGGATTTTTGTTTTTATTTCCTTTGGCGTAAACATTTTAGTTTTTGAAATGTAGCTCGATAAACTGTACATCCCTTTCTACTCATAAATTATGTTGGGTGTTGTCCATTTTAGCAGCATTTTTAAACACTTTGTATGCAATATTTTTGAACATATTTAATCATTATCATTACTATTAATAATCTTGGACCTCACTGGCCCTGCTCTGCTTTAGTTATTGCATATTTTGTCAGAATATATTGTGAATAAAGTCCAGGCCTGTGCATTAGCTGAATAAATCCCCTCATGTTGCTCCACATAATTTAGGGCGTTGGCTCCATTATGGTTGGGCTGGAAGCATTTGGAGCTCACATGCTAAATAATTAAGAAAGGCTAACAGAGCACTACATGTTAAGTGGTGTTTTAGTATTAAGAGCATTAATATGTCAGTAAAAATCGACCCGGACAGCTTCCTCACACCCACTCTGTAACCTCTGAGTTGTTGTTGTCGAAACATTAGAGACACTTTAACGCCCATAAGCCACTTTTCTCCAAACCGCACAACTTTGTGGAGTGTCAGCGGTCAATGGATGTCCGACAGCGAGGCTCTCTGAAACAGATTACTTAATAGAGCCAGAGAGGATGTGAGAAGAAGAGCAGGGAGAGGAGGAGGAGGAGGAGGATAATTGACGGGAGTGCATGCAAACAGCCGCTCCAGTGGTCGGGGAGTTAAAGCATTTCTGCGTGCCACTCGCAGGCCCGCCATGACCCAGATACATTGTTCTGTCGTGGGAGCGCTGCTTCAAACCGAAAGCGGCGCTGGATATCAGTGACATCCTCCTGCCTGACACATCTGTCGCACCTGAATTATTCAGAGGGATGAGACCACCCAGCATCAATCAGGGAGCTGCTCCGTACCACCGGGGACCGAGAGGCCGCGGCTCGGCATGTGGATTTATCATGGCGTGTGTGAGATGGTGACCAATCACACCAACTCACGGGCTGTGTGATCGCCAAACTGAGTCACGCCTCGCTCAGATTCACATGAGGTGTTTGGAGCTGATTTAGGAACAGAGGGTTGATATCCTAAGTAAGTTCAAACACTGGAGCTGGACGTTCAGATGTCCAGGTGACCAGACTTTGGCGACACTCCTGCTTTAGCATCTTAGCATTAGCTCCACGTATGTTAGAATCATTTTAAGAGTGCACTGAATCCTTTGAAAACCCTCCATGGCTTTTCTCCCAACTACATCTCTGATTTCTTAATGCCAGAGGAGCTGACATGAACACTGAGATCCTCAAGCAAACATCTTCACAGCAGACTGGAAACTTAAGGGGACGGTGCTTCTCTGAGAGAGCTCCGAAACGGAGGGATGAAGTGCCTGAGGAGATCAAGTCAGCCGAGACGTGATCTCTTACACATCTCTTCTAAATCTGCAAGTCCTCCCTGATTTGACATGAATTTAAACTTTTATTTTACAAGACTTTTAAGTTTTCAATGTCTTAAAAAGGATTTAAAGATCCTCCCAATTAACTTTTATGATATTAAAATGTTGTAAAATGTTTGTTAGCTCTTAATCATCCACTGAATTCTTCCCTGTTTGGACGGACCCTGCCTCTGATCTTGTTTCTGTTGGTAAACAGGCCTCCTGCTGTGAGCTGCAGGGGTCAGTTTTACACAATCCTGTTCAGATTAATCCGCTCCAACGGCTTCAAGAACATGAGAT
The DNA here is from genome assembly GCA_037902135.1 of Cetoscarus ocellatus. Lineage (NCBI taxonomy): Eukaryota > Metazoa > Chordata > Actinopteri > Labriformes > Labridae > Cetoscarus > Cetoscarus ocellatus. The sequence continues at coordinate 412,552 of JBAMNC010000003.1, read as the reverse complement.
GTTATTCTTTTAGCAGCTCAAAGCAAAGTCACTGGTGCTTTGGGTCATTTGGTTTCATGTTTCTTTGACATTATTTCATTGTGTTACATGCAGAACTTGGTAATAATGATAGGCAGCAAAGTGGAAAACACATTTTACCAGTAAGAAATAGGTATAAAATGGAGTTTTAAACTTTAACAGCTGGGGCTTGGCTTCCAAAGATAACATAACTTCAAGTTTTTTAAGGCTGAGTTAGGGTAGGGACACATTATTAAAACATTCTGACAGATGGCATCCAAGTCCTAGGGTTAGCTTGGCAGTTCTACACACGTGACATTCAGCCTTCTGCTGAAAAAAGTCTATCCTCAAATCTAGGGATGCACGATATCAGATTTTTGCAGATATTAGATATGGTGACTCATTATTGTCAATATTGATCCAAGCAGCACAAACCTCTGCTGTTCCTTTTATGAAAACAGTTTCATGTTAGAAACAGATGCAAAGCAAGAAATCAACATATTTACCCTTTGATCAGAGATATTTTCTACCAGGATTAAAGCCAATATATGGGATAATTATGGCCAATGTATGGTGAAAATATTGATAAAAAATGTTCATATCTGCTGATCTGATAGTCAGCTTTTTAGGCAATTAGCTGCCAATATAGATATTATTCCAATACTACCATATATCCCTTCTCAAAGCTTAAAAGTTCAAAGATTAAATAAAATTTGGAGTGCTGAGAAATGTCTTATTTACGTTTCTATATTGTTGATCGTCTTGCATCAGGTTTTGTGATTTTAGGGAACATTTATTGAATAAATATGTGTATTTTTAAACCATTTTTGTCACAGTTTCTTAGCTCAAACACTCTGGTTCATTTCTTTAGTTCCTTTAGCTCAGGGTGCAGGAATATGATACACTTAAAGATAAATTAAAACACACTGAACTATAACACAGAGAGGTTGATTTTGTGGGTCTTTGTTACCTGGCTGGTTCTGAAGGTGACTCTGTAGTTGTACTGCGTCCCGTCTTTGTCCTTCCCGTCGTCCAGACGCTCCCTGCGGATGCTGACCGCCACTGGACCCAGATTCTCATCGACCCCAAAATAGTTCTGATGCTCTGGAGGAAGAGAAAGAGAGAGATGTGGAAATTAAAACATATGAAGCATCAAATAAATGATGAATGGATTTATTTACCATCAGTGAAATGGCAGACTGGTCAGTTGTCATGTCTTTTTTTACCGGATCGCTGCTTTTCTGTTTCATCTGTTGATTTGTTTATAGAGGAGTCGTGGGGGCATAGACAATGGATGAAAACAGAGCGCAGCGGGGGTCCTGATCAGATTTAGAAACAGTTTCATTTTGGATTAAAATCTGCTCTGTTGTGGCAACACGAGGATTTACAACATAAATAAATGAAGAGATGCAGCCCTCGAACGTTTGACCCTGTCTGACCCCACGCTGACCCAGATATACTCCCAGAGCAGGGTCTACTGTCACGAAACAAACACATAAATAAAGTATTATTTTAAAAACACGGTCTGTCGCCCTGTATTACACTTAAAATATGACTTTTTATTTAAATGATGAATCCATAATCCTGCAGACTTTTGGGGATTTTTAAGACGCAGCTCCGACAGAATCATGTTTCCACTGTTCGTAATAAAACCTTTGAGACTTTTAGGAGCTCCAAAATCAGAGACTGCACCAACACGAGGACCAGCCGCCCTAGGCCGAGGCTTTACTGTCCCCACCTCCCAGTCCTTGTACAGTTTACATGCAGCCTCTTTAGCCCGTCTTAAGCCTGATTAATAGTCTGTATCCAGTCTGAGCCAAAGCCTACACCGTAGGTCCACAGCTGAACCAACATTGGACATCCAAAGAGCCCGATGATTTTAGGTCCTTCAGTATGTCGATCTCCTCAGTAAACTGTAATCTCTCAGGCAGAATCTCAAAAAACTTCCTCATTTGGTTAAATGTTCATCTTTAAATTTATGGCCATGTGATTTCAAGCTGAAAAAACAGACTTATTAAATAAAAGGCTGAACACATTAAAGCTTCAGGACATTTGAGATGTTGATCTGTTGCTTGTTTTTTTTACAGGATTTAGTTTGCTGAGCACTGGGCAGAACTTAACTTTGTCAAAGCTTTTTAATGCTTTCAGTTTGCTGGTCTTTTATTCTCCGAATACCTTGAATTTAAAAGAAGCTAAGTAAAAGCGAGTAGAAGTTTGTATTCGATCATTTGTTAATAAGTAAAAGAAAACATAAATTGTACAACTGAGGACAACTTTTATTCTTGGATGGCTGTTCATCATGAGATCCAGATTCAGAGGGTTTTTTTATGCCGCCATGATGGAGGGATTCACGATTGACTACATGGATTCATGTTTAGTGTTGGATGTATGTATTTGTATATATATGTCGTACAAACAGGCGCACTGGCACTGTTATAAAACAGTCGAATAATTAACTAACCCGACAGAACAGATAGACCCTTAAATATATTTCACTTGCTCATTTGGGCAATAGCCCATAGAAAGTGTTTAGGGAGGGTGGGCCCTTTCAAAAGCTAATCCCGCAGGTGATTGGACGATCGTTCCGTCAATCACATTCATTAAAGGCCAACCAAATGCCACAGCATTAAATACAAAACTTCACCCACTATGTAGAGCAAGCTCTCACCAAAACATGTCAGAAATGGAGCAAAAATATCCAACTATGGAGAAATGCCCATTTAATAAAGATAAAACTACTACTGAAGCTGTTAGCATCTATGCTAATCTCTGTACGAGCGGTCAGTTCCTGCTGTTGCCTCACTCATAGCTCCGCCCCTTCTGGCTCGAAAGGACCCTGATTGGGCCGTCCCTCTTTGGGCCGCTCACAACTGTGTAGATCTGAGCTCAGCAAGATGGATCTCCCTGATTACAGAACTATATTGATATTCACTTTATCTGAGAATACATGAATATCCCATAAAAAGGTTGTTTTTTTTTCCCCGGCCTTATCGACAACCCCAGGCTGTAAGAACTTTTCTAAAGTCTGGTTGACATGGCAGTATTCTGATTTCCTCCTGAGGACTTCGGCGCCCTGACATAACACTGCCCTCATTATGACTTGAAAACAAAGGCTGAGTTTAATAAAGGTTGTGGTTTGAGTGTTTTGTGTGTTTGTGTGTCATGGACAGAGGCGAAGCTTTGCACACAAACAGCGCTGCCTTGAGCAAACACTCGGTAATCCAGCTAAAGCCGCGGAGAAGGACCGGGATTTATCAGACGACAAAAGAGGAGGCTCAGCGGGGAGCCGGAGCTCTGACACTCCACAAAGATCCCTGCAGGAGTTTAGACATCCACGCCATGCTGAGAACACCATGTGAAGACGCTGCTTCTTGTTGCCGCGGCATTAACGCCGGGGCAGAGCTCAGCTCTGCATGAATAATGAATCGACCGTACGGAGGCGATGTGGGGTTAACCGTCTGAGGAATGCTCGGCCTGTCAGGGAGCGAGGGCTGAGGGGGGAATGCTCCGTGAAGCAGAAGGTCAAACGGTGGTAGAAGGGCTTCAATGAGATTGATGTGCATCTGAGAGCCCGCGGCTCGGAGAGGGAGAGTGGCAGGTTTTGGGCGACATGTTTCGAAAACATGTCAGCGGGGTTTATCGTTCTGTGGTGACGATTCGCCAAAAGGTCCCTAAATGGATTACTGAGACTCATGTCAAACAGTGCCTCCTCTCCGTCTGTCTGTCACTCTGGACTGAAGATCTGCCCTCAAACCTGCTCTGTCTGCTCCTCGTTTTTTACTTTTCAGGCTTGCAGACTTTAGTCGAGGGAGAATATCTCCTGATGTGACCCAGTGCCAGTCAGGGCAAGAGTTCAAGCTGCATGCAAGAGTTTCTACGACACTAGATTCTGGACTGTACAAAATAAACCAAAACTCATGCCTGTTTGCTTTCTCAAGACTCAAAGCACATAATTCATGAGTGATTCAGTTTGTCAATATTATTAAGTGGATTAAATGAGAATATTTGATTGTCAGACACTTAAACACGAATCAAAAGGCCGTTTTGCAAGAATATAAAAGAAAGATTTTGGCCTGGTCTTTGGTGTGTCTGGAAACCACTGGTGTATCGTATCAATCATAAAAAAACACACAATTCCCTGCCCCAGTCGGAAATTGTTTATAATGTGCACTTCACAGATTTGCAAGTTAATTTGTAAAGTTTAAGAGGAAACAGGTGCCTAAATTTGCTTTCAAAGGACTTTAGTGAATGTTGAAAAATCAGTTTGTTTAAAGAATATGGCGTTAAATTGTTTCACATAAAAACTAATAATCTGGAAAGTTTCTTTTAAAAATCAGGATACATATCGCAGGAAGAAAACCATCTTAATACTTTATTTTTCCCAACACCGTTCAACCCTCATTTTAAAACATGACAGCTTTTATATGCAAAACCAAAAATACCTGAATTCACATATGTACTCAGCTATGGAGCTATGGACACCAGACGGAGGGGTTTGATATTTTATTCAGGAGTGTGTATGAAATATGTTTCATAACACTTTCATCATGAGCCTTGGCCATTCCCTCCAAAATGGCGCCACAGTAAATACATGTCAGACGCTCAAAAGGGGCATTTACGTGAAAATTAATGTGTTAATATGTTTGTTAGCTGATCTATGTCCATTTATTTCTCTTTGCAAAGCAGGAACAATATGCTGTAAATTTCTCTACTTGTACCGATGACAGGAAAGCACCTAAATGCTGCTGCTCCTTTCTGCAGTATGCCAATGAAGATAGATCAGGATTCAGTTTTGACTTAGCTGGACGGACGTTAATTTGAGCTTTTCCCATTTTTCCCCACACTGATGAGCGTGCTTCACGGTGAGGAACAATCCCTGTGCAGGGCCCAGACGTCTGTGAAGATTATTTTTTACAGTCTTAAAACACGTCTTCAGAGAGCAGGCCAGTGTTTTCCTCGGTTTTATGGGTCAGTGAGTAGTGTGTTGGGTAACCTTCTGGTCCACACGTCATAAAAGTGTGGAGGTCTCCGGGCTCCTGGATTGTATGTTTGAGTACAGTATATAACCCTGACCTGTGTGCAACAGCTCGGCCGCTGTCCATTAGAGCAGCCTGGGGAGAAGCACTTCACTTTCTGAGGGTAAAAACGTCTCCAGGCGATCAATGGGATCAATGTTTGGCTCAGGTTGATAAAAGCCGGCCCTAAAGTGGTGACACACGGTGATGTTGGTGTGAGTGTGTGTGTGGTTTGTCCTGGTGTTAATGTAAGTGTGTCTGTGGTGAGGCCGAGGCGATGACAGATTTGTCTCCTCGATGAAACACCTCTTGGAAAAAAGGGGAAAGGGACACTTCTTCATACTGCGAGGACGACATCAGCTGTGAGAATGTACCAACAAAACCAAAGTGACAGCAGCGGTGGGGCCTTTCAATTATACATCAGCCCAGAATCAGGTTAAATACATAATACAGCTAGCCCAGATTTTAGGAAGAGGAGTGAGGCTTCACATTAAATAATTAACACCTGAAGTTCAATGGTACAGTAAAGAAACGAGGAGGTGGAGCACAACTGGAGGATCACCTCATTTCTGTTAAGGCCAAATTCTCTCAGCGCTGCATCTGACATGACCCATCACATCCTGAGACACAGGGAAGACTAATTATGTGTTACAAAACTCATTTAAAAAAAGTTTTCTCTTTGTTAAATGGATCTCAGTTTAAAATAAATAATAATAACCCCTGTTAACACCAGAATTAGTCATGGAGTTCCACAAGGTTCTGTGCTAAGACTATTGTTTTTAGCTTCATAGATGATCACTGTTAAACAGATGATACTCTGTTATATTCATAAATGATGCCAGATCATCTATTCAAAGTGGCACTTCATCAAAATATTTAATTAAGTCTCCAGAAACTGTTTGCAGAGTAACTTAAGTCTGACGAGAATGTAAGTAAACGTTTCGGTTAAGTTTGAAATATGGGATTACAACACAAAAACTTATCATATATATTCATCTAACACGAGTAAAACTATAAAAATAATGTTTAAATGTCAAGTAAACTAACTTTTAATTTTAAATTATGCTCCTTACACTGTTAAATATAAAGTAGTAGAATTAAGACCTGATGACTTGGTAATTTTTGGTACATAACTCAAAAGGAAACTAAATTTGAAGAGCCAATATTTTGTCTTAACTCTGATCTACTTATTGATTTTTGATGACTGCTAAAATGTGTTCACTAAGCATGATATTACCAGACCATTACTGGTATCAGCAAATATTCAATATATGAACATTTTTTCTGATATTTACAGCCGTTATTTTGACCGTAATTATCAGTAAAATACCCAGCCCTCCAACATTGATTATATGGAAAATAATCCATTTTATGTGTGTTTTTATCATAAAAACAGTGACATCACGTAATCAAATGGGCATTCAAAGAGTTAAATAAAAAAATAATTAAATATTTGGTATTTTTTATTAGGACTGAAGTTGACTGAAATATTTGAGCAAAAAAAGTGAAAAAATTTAGATTTGTTTAAAACTTGAACCACCTACAGTTGCCCAATGGGTAGGATACTTATGCCTGGATTTTTTTAAATTAATTAATTTATTTATTTATCCTCTCTCCCCGTATTGTAATTATTTGTCACTAATTGTGTGTGTGGGCCCAGTCTCAGGACAGCTGTTGTTATGATGTACACTATCTGTTAATTCTGACATTAAAAGTTAAAAAAATTAATTTGGGAGATATTTGTGTCCTCTAATTACCTCAAAAAACTATAAATTTGCCCCCAGTGTACTGTTGACCTTTCCATATGGAGCAACACAAACAAAATTATGGCCATAAACTGAGCAAAAAATTACCTGAAAGGACAAAAATGTCCCCATTTCCTCACAAGGGTTAAATATCTTCAGTGGAGACACTGAGCCTCAGCAGAGGATCAGAATAAGACGGAGGATCTGCGGAAGAAGGTCAGAACTCCCTGATGTTAAAGGTGCGGCAGCTGTTTTCTGCGAAGGCTTAAGAAAAGGAAACTCAATCTGCTGAGAGCGGCGGACGCTCAGACAGCGAGAGGAACAGATAGGAACAATGCTGCGACGGTCCAGGGTCGACGCGGCGCTCCAGCATCACTGAGGTGTTTTAACGAGGAGAGCCTGGACCTCCACATAGCTGTGCTGACCCTCGGCCTTCACGGCCCCCACAGGGAACAGCTGCAGCACACCCTCTCCCTCACACGGGGCAGAGGAACATCAGAGCCGCTCCTCTGCCGGGACAGTGAAACGCACACCCTCACACCCGGCACAGCCCCGCCATTGTTCTGCCCCCATTTCATCTGCTCTATAAAAATAACTGGGCTGCAAGATATCTGAGCCGCCGAGGGGAGGCTGCTCCGGCTGGAAAGTTTCTCTCACGCAGCATTGTGCAAAGTGTTGTTTTTAGGAAGAAGATCAGCCTGGAAAGTTTCAGAGTCCCCCTCAGTGAGTCAGCGTCACTGCAGGAGCTGCAAACGCTAATGCATCAACAGGAGGAGACTCTGGAACCATTATTTTATCATCTATTATGTTAAGAAGGGGATTTTCTGACCTCACTGATGGGCGAGGACAGTGGACTCAGAGCAGATTCAAAAGAAGGGGCGGACACGGGGGAAAGTGCTGACAGAGCGACTCAAACCTTCACCAAAAACACTGAGGACCATCGCCTCTGCACCTCAGGCTGTGCAGAAGAAACCACCAGGATGATGCTGCGCTGAGCATACTGAGTCTGCTGTCAGGCCAAAACCTCTTATCTCCATTTGGTCAATTTCTTTCGACCAAACAAAAGTACAAAAACTACAATGCATTCATTCAGCACTACAGTGTTTTTGTCATTCCCTGAAAAGCTGCAATTTTGGAGAAAAGAGGTTTGTGCCTGTCAGTGACTATTTGCTAATTTAAGCATTAATCAATCCAACCAGCAATCAATACGTCTGTCTATCCATCCATCTACCTGTCTATCAGTCTATCTATCTATCTATCTATCCAAACATTCACCCATCCATTTTTCTGTGTTCATTAGTGATGCACTGATCTTGAAAATCAGCACAGGTGCAGACAGCAAAGTTTTTCCTCTTCTTCAGTTATTCTTCATAATTCCAGTATCTTCTCTAAAACTGAAAACAATCAGAGTTTGTCTACAGGTTATTTTTACTGCCCTATCAAAGTCATCTCCTCTAAATTGGCAGTTAAGTATTGTTTTCAGCATTAAATTGCTGTGACACCACAGAAAATTATCCAAAACAGAAATCTGTTCACCCCACATTCATTTGCTGATGTTTGTAAAAAGGGGCGATATTGGCTAATGCTGGTGTTGAACTGATGAAGATGTGCATCGATTTTATCAGGTGTCTTGGACTTGTTTTTTTTTTTTTTGCCGTGTTGTCAAACAGCTCATGATATGTTTTGATTTTTGGGTGAGGCGTGTTTTTCATGTCCTTTAAATTAAAATTTTATAATTTATTCTTCACAAACAAATAGTTGTCACATTTCAGTCAAAATCATGCAAAGTCATTTTAAGTGTATTTATAATGTCATTTATTAAACCAATAAATTATGATGCTCCAAATCTGAGAGTTATGGCTGACGGTGATATTTGAAATACAACTTTAACTGATTACAGCTACAGATTCAAGCGTTTTTTTAATCACTGCTTTGGTAAAATCCTCACACATTTCAAACATTTCTTCTCTCATGTTTGATCATCGAAACAAATCAGATTTTATTACAAAGTTGACTTCTTCTGCCTTTAAAAAACCATTTGAATAAACAATCAGTTGAGTCTGATACCAATAATAAAGGACAATCTGACAATGATATTGACGTTAAAATGATGCATCTCTGCATCCTTCACAAAGATTATATCCTCAAACAGTTCTGTGATGTTAGTCACTTTGACAACCCTGATTAAAAAAGTGAAAATATTTTTGTGTTGTGTTGTTTTGGCATTTTCTGACGCTTTTCAGACACATGATCAATAAATCAATGATGAGAATATTCTTCCAGTCAGTCACTGTGTAAATTGTCTGGTTTTGCAGCCTTTAAAATCAATGTCTAGCCTTTCAATTGAAAGTTAGAAGTTTATGGCTTTAAAGCATCTGCGGGCCACATGTGTTGTAGATGTTGTCCTTGAATTGGGCTCAAGGTTCAAGACAACCTTTTCCCTCATGTTGTTCCCCACTCTCTCTCTGTCCACTGCCCTGTTTGTCACATAAAGGCATCAAACTCACTAAAAACTCTTGACTATAATATAATATATAAGACAAATTTCTCCCGTACCTTTTCCGTAGAAGTACTTGTGGTAGTAGTACGCCCCCAGGTCGATGTGCTCGATGATGTAGCGTTTGACCTTCTCCCGGTGGATGGGCTGGTTCTCCCTCGGTACCTCCAGCACAGACACTCCGGCGTTGGTGCAGTGAGAGCTCAGAGAGGACTCAAAAGAGCAGCTCTCCGATAGGCCGCTGTAGTTTGAGCTGTTGGCTCTGGAGAGCGAGATCCTCCTCTCGCCCTCGCCCCCGATCTCGTTCCTGAAGTGTGGACAGCTCAGCACCAGAGAGCTGCTCTTCCCGTCGCCTTCATCCACGTCCAGGTTCTCTTTGGGGTTCAGGTCCTCCCTGCTGCCCAGAGGAGACTCAAACATGGGGGCGTTCCCGCCGCTACATCCCGCCGCTCCTGTGTCTGTCCCTGCCACGGGTCCAGGCCCGACTCCGCCCCCAGGAGCTCCAGGGGCTCCAGCAGCTCCAGGTCCGGCCGAGGCCGCCGACGCCCCGGTCGTGGTGTTCTTCCTCTGGCTCAGGTTGGCTCTGCTGGCGACAGCTTCGCTGATGTTGAAGAGGACGCTCTGGACGTCGTAGTGGGCGAAACACTTCTGGAAGCTGAGCGGCCGCCGGTCTTCTTCTAGGGACAAGCGCAGGGCGTCGCTCTCGCTCTTTATGGTCCGGAGCTTCCTGAACAGCGACGTCTCGGACGATTCAGACTTCAGGCGCCTCATGAAGGACTTCTCTCGCTCCCTGCTGTACAGCAGAGAGCTGTCGATGTAATCGTATCCTGGAATGTGGACGATCTCCCCACGAGCGATCTGTGCTGCGGTCTGCAGGCTCGGGGAGAGCGAGGTGTCGCAGCGCAGCAGCTCAGGGAAACCTAAAGGGGGGATGCTCCGGTGGTCCAAGGTGTCCACTCGGTACCCTCTGAGCATGGTGAAGAACCCGTCCCCGCTCAGGCCCTGACGGTCGATGGAGGACGTGCTGCCGTATTCCCGGTGCAGCGAGGCCCCCGTGTTGGGATTGACGGCGTTCTGGTCCATGATGTCCTCGGAGTCGATGTCGCTGATGGTGACGTCGCTGTTGCTGCGCTGGCGGATGGGATGGAGGCCTTTCAGGGGGGAGTGGCTGAGCAGGTCGCTGAGGGTGTATTTATCCGAGTACTCCACCTCCACACACACCTGCTCCTGCTCCAGGATCTCCACCGTGTGCTCCTGCCCGTTCTGAAACACGGGGATCACGCTCTGATAGTTTGGCGAGGGCCGGCCATCCCAGCCGTCTTTCCTTGGCGGCCACTCTGTCACCCTCGCCCTGACGCCCATCTTGGGCATGGCCGGAGTCCCGTTGGTTTTGCCCGTGACGTCGGGTTTCCCCTGCATGTTGGCGAGCGGCGGGCCCATGCTGCCGTTCAGAGCTTTGAGTTTCCTGCTGAACAGCTCCTCTGACTGCATGGCTCTGGAGAATTCTTCTGGGCCTCCCACAATTCCCACAAGGTTTGATTTGTTATCCGTCACAGGGCTCAAAATACTCATATCCTGCCGGCGGACTCTTTGAAGAGCAGACCCGTCTTCATTACATCATGTGATGCTCCTCAGTGCCAGGCGGAGGGGGAGGAGCCTCTTTCCTGAGTCAGTGGAGCAGCCGTCGTCATAACTCACAGAAGGCGGCCGGCTCGACGATCGACACGCATTATTTGGATGTCAAGGACGAGCGTCTGAGGAGCCGAGTGGAGTCTTTCCTCGCAGCGTGCCGCCGACACTGAACGACAGCTGGAAGAGTCGAATCTGTGGCACAGAAACACAAACACAGGAGAGCGATGAACACGTGGGAAGACGGTTACAACGCCATCTGAGGTATCTTTATGTCAAAGACCAGGAGAAGACGCTTTCTGACCCCAAAATAAACTCTTATCAGCTTTAATTAAACCGAATACCTGACATTACAGAGCCTCTATCGGAATACTGAGTGAAAACACAGTGGAGTGGAGGGCTGTGGTGGTGTTCATGGTGATGTGACTCATAAAAATATTAGTTTTTTATCCGTATGAGTGGATGATAGTTAAAAAAAAGAGAAATGACACATTAAAACTGCCCGATCGAGCAAGTTTGTGTGGAGACCAAAATGAAAGTTACATCAAAGTCAGTGGAGAATTTGCTGAATTATTTTGCTCACAGATAAACCAGCACATAAAAACAAAACTAACAAATATAAAAAACAACAAACTGACTAATAAACTAAAAAAAGACAAAAAAAACAACAACCGAGCAACAAACAAGCTAAAAACAAACTAACCAACCAACTTACAATCTGACAAACAAACAATGCACATAGATAAACAAACAAACCAACAAATAAACAAACCAACAACCTGACAAATTAAAATAGACAAACAAGAAAACAGATACAAACCAACCAACAAACAATCAAACAAACCAACCAACAAACAAAACAACAAATGGAATGGAAAAACAAAAAAAAAAGCTCAAAAACTGACTAACTAAAAAATAGAAAAACAAACCAATTAACAAACCTACAGCTCAAAAAACAAATAAACAAAAAAACGAAACAAGAAAACGGACAAACAAACATCCAACCAGCAAACAAACAAACAGACACACATCAAGAAACAAACAAACAAACAATCCGACCATCAAAAAAACTGACAAACAAAGTAATAAACTGACACATCAACCAACAAATAAACCAACAAACAAACATACAGCAAACAAACAAAACAAAAAAAAAAACAAACCATCAAATGGAAAAACAAACCAACCAACAAATATCTAACAAACAGCCAAAAAACAACCAACAATGTAACCAAGAAACAAACAAAGAAGTGAATGAATGAACCAGCAAACATCAGCAGAATCATGACCTCCTCAGTGAAGGTTATAACCGTGTAAACCATATCTTCCTTCCTTGACCTTGTTAAATGTTAGCGGTATTCCTCTTTATGCTAACAGTGTCAACGATGGTCTTCATCAGTGGTTAGTGAATCAAAGCCCTCCAGTTGCATTTAGAGGTTGAGCCCCTTTACTGAACTCCCCCTGATGGATGAAGACCAGCTTTCCTCTGCTTCTGATCGTCTACTGTCATACTGAGAGCCCAAAAATTTATTGAGAATTGTTGTATCCCTACTAGATACATAAAAACAGTCAGACTCAGACCTTTAATCATTTCTGAATGGGTCTGAGAACGTTATAAATTAAGAGCACACCCTCCATGGACCTCTACTCCACCGTCTACCTCAGGCATACTCACTTAACCTCACCACGTCCATGCTAATCCCCCTCCCCTCAAACCACATCATTTCAAAGGTAAAGTGGCGTTGGCGTCCAATATGCAAAACTATCCGTCCTGAATAATGTGCAGGCTGCTGAAGCTGGGAGCGCTTGGATCAGATATCAGTACATGTGAACATTTAGCTGAACATCTGCCTCTTGTTGCAGTAATTTGCTTCAGCACCATCTGTTAGGCTCTGCCTGGAAGCACCAACAAAGATCTACATCTATCCAGCTCTAAAGCAGAGTGGCACCAGCTCCTCTCAAGTACAACAATTAGCCCAATTCAATGATATGCTCTACATAGTTTTAATACTTATACAGCAATACGTGCTGCTCGACATTCGCTTAAAAAAAGATAGTAGTTAGCATGTAAAGTAGGTCAGCAGTGAGAGCATTTGTTTTGACTTTGCTTTGATATGTGTCTACAATTACAGCTGATTTATTAAGAACATTGATGGAAAAACCTTGTTTGTACGAATAATAACTATTTCAATTATATTACTAAAAGTATAGTTTTACAGAGTATTTTGACAAAACAGACAGAAACTGAAACAAGCATAATTCAGGCAGATACCCAAAGGATTCATCAAACCAAAGGACTATAAAAACGTGCTCATGTGTAAAAAGAACCAAGACAACACAAGAACCCATCAGCACAAAATCCAACCATAAGGACCGAGACATAACATTAAAGCAATAAGTAAAAAAAGTACTATCAAAACAGGAGATTAAGACAAGACACTAAGAAGACAGGAAACCATAGAATAAAAAAAAAAAAATTAGAGGAAAAATTCAGAACAAATAGAAGTACAAACAGAGGGGAAACTTCAACATAAAACAATAAAAGGCCAGAGGAACCTAAAAGTTAATAAATAAAGAAATAAATGCACACAAGCTGAACAAATTTAACAAAATGAGGGATGCAGAATAAAATAATCTAAAATAGGGAATAAATATGTGAAGAGAAAATATGAAAAAGCCGACAGCAGACAGAAGACCTACAGGTATGAGGCAGCTAAAATGACATGAAGACGACATCACATACAAGTAAGTCTGTAGAAGTTTAAGAGATTTTAAGGATGTCAATGATTCTGCATCTTAAATATTCTTGGGCAGGTCGCTCAAAAGTCGAGAAGCTTGGATAGAGAAATCAACTTCAATTTTAAGCCTCGGCTTTGGAGCAACCAGGAGGACCCCGAGCGAGCTGGCTCAAAGGGTTCAGTTGTAGAGCCAAAACTCTAAGTGCTAAAACTGATTCTAAAACTAATAGGAGGCCAAAGAAGGGGAGCTAAGGCTAAGTGCACACATAGGTGGAGGAAAACCTCTGTTTTTAAAAACATCCCACTCCTGACAAAAACATAAAAAACACATCAATTAACTTCTAAACACTGTTTATTACCTTATAATACACACCTTATTTTGCAATTTCTCTGCAAAAGGTGTTTTATTTTAATATCTTTTTCTACCACCATCTCCAAGTGTTGTTACGGTTTAACTTGTGACTGTGTTAACAGGTGATAGCAGGTGTGTTGTGTAAATATTAATTTCTTATATTTCAGAGACATATCTGACAGTCTTGATCAAATCCTGTTAAACATTAAAATGCTTCGTTGGTGCCCTTGTTGGTTTCAACAACTGCTGTAACCATGGCAACCACAGAGCATGAGGCCGTGGGTCACCAGTCAACACAGTAGCTTGTGAAACAACAACACCGAGTCTCATCCAAAACTGAGTGTTTTTAAAGCAGCATCATAGTGAAGGAGTGACAGGAAGTCTTGCTGGCATGTAAATAATCCAGTTATCAAAGTCCACGGTGACAACAGTAATAATGTCACAGAGGATGGTGCAAAAGGTGTGTTTTCAGTGACCTGGTGTTTACATGTGTACAGAAGGACAAAACACATTGAAAAACCTCTGTACCTGCCTATATGTAGACATAGCCCAATATTGGGGGGATGTGATGTCGTCTGTTAAAACCAGTTAGAAGCTGAACTGCTGTGTTATGAAGTAGTTAGAGGTGGGAGGCCATGATTTAGACCTGAGACGAGGAAAGCTGCAGTAATCTATACAGAAAATAAAGGTATGGATAACTTTCCAGCTGGTTCAGTATTGACTTTATTTTTGCAAAGGTGTAGATGTGGAAGCAGCATGACTATAACTTTATCAATGTTGCCAGTGAAGGTCTGAATCACAGTTCTTGAAAAAAGTTTTAGACTAAAAAGTGACATCGAATTCTCTAAGAAAGGCAATTTGTGCAAGAAATCATTCAGCCAAGAATATTGAGTTCATGTTATGGTGACTTAATATTCAGTGTTACAATGTCTGACGTTTGCAGATAACAAAGAGGCATTTGCCTTGTTCATAGTCTCATGCTATATATTTTATTCATTTTTTCCTTCAGAAGAAGGTTGATATAGCTTCAAGATCCTGCATGCCGCAACCTGCTTACTTATTTTTACTGTGTCTATTTTTAATGTCTTTATCTGACATTGCTGCTGCTATAATGAGTATAAGAGCAACTGAAACAACCAAATTTCCCCTTGGGGATTAATAAAGTATTTCTGATTCTGGTTGACATTTAATGCACTTTTCATTACAGTATTTATATAACACAGATCAATATTTCTGTCTGAGTGCTGATAAAACATTAGCACACCAGCTGTAATGATTTGTCCTCATAAAGCCACCTCTGTCAGAATGTGACCAACGTATCAAATGTTCAACAAACAAAGATTTTTACCGCTGAGGCTGCAGAAAACCTGCTCCTCCCTCCCTGACCTCGTCTGATGCTCCAGTCCTCTGGGATTAAATGAGTAAAAGTGTTACTCTGAGATCAGCCCTTCTGCTTGGAGTCACACCACCACCCTGAAGTGAAGACGAGGAGCTTCCACTTTGACCTAAATGTCTTTTTCTTGTTCTTCAGAGCCGGAGCTGTGCCGGAGCTCATGGGAAGAGCTTGTTCATGAGTTAAAGCAGAAACTCTCCACATGAGGGAGGAGAAGACCTTCTGACTTACTGACTGTATAACTCAGCGTTTACTGTGTTCACCTTTATTTAGACGGGACATCTCATTAAAGCAACAAAACAGAAGAGGCAGACATGACTCCTAAAAACCCTGAACAGGCAGAGTATCAATAATGCAGATGAGCAGAGCATGATGGGACAGTGGAATAAAGTTTGTGTTCAGGGAAAGAAGCTCTCCAAATTTGTCTCCATCTTTTTAAAAAGCACAAGAAACCCCTGAGGTAAAAGTTTTTTAAGTGCTCCTGGTGCTTTTAGAAACCATGTGCTGGAAAATAATTCAATTTCTGTTATTCTAGTCATATATAACTTAAAAAAAACACTAAAAAGTTTATTAAAAATCTAGTTTTTCAGCCAAAACAAGCCAAGAGAATGAGAGAGATCACAAACACTCAGACACAGGCCATCTCATAAAGATGAAATCGCTGTGCTCTCTTTAGAGTCTGATTCACCATTGGCATTAAATCTACTCAAATCTGAATCAGAGCCAAATGTAGCTTACATTGATTTACCATTTAATGGACCAATGGACTATATTTGGCACAGAGGTATGAATCAAGTCTTACAGTATATCTATAAATCCAAACTAAAAGTGAAACTGTCTTTCTGAATGACTGTCCTGATGCCTTATTCTTCTCCATCGCCTCTTGTCCCTCGTCCATGTCGATGCCAGAGTAAAAAAGTAATTAATGTGTCTTATACAAACCTAATTTCAATGAAGTTGGGACATTTTGTTAAACAGTAGAGCCTCCTCTCTCCTCAGTTTTCAAACCCCAGTTCCAATGAAGTTGGAAATTTGTGCAAAATGTAAGTAAAAATAGAATACAATGATTTGCAAATCCTTTTCGACTTTTATTCAATGAAATACACAACAAAAAGAGATATTTAATGTTCAAACTGATAAACTTTATTGTATTATTGCAAATACTCACTCATTTCGAATTTGATGCGTGCAACAGGTTCCAAAAAAGCAGGGACAGGGGCATGTTTCCCTCTGTGTTTCATCACCTTTCCTTTTAACAACAATCAATAAGTGTTTGTGAGCTGAGGACAGAGGAGGCTCGACTGTTTTAACTTCACAGATGTTGGGCCACGGTGCAGGAGTTTGCTCCCTTTATTTGGAAATCAGGAACAAACTCATATTTGGTATTTTTGACTTCAAATCAGATGTTGACTGGTTTGATTTTTTTTTAAAGTATCAAGTGAAAGGTTAAAAAGTCCCTCAGTGGGAGTGAAGCATCTCTGTGGGGGCAGAGTGGGAAAAGTCTGATGTGACAAAAATGCCTTTAAAGTTCATTTTTAGACATTTTCTCAGAGAACAAGTTGGGTCTGGTTTTCCCCGCTCTGCCCGGCTCTCTCCACACTGACTCTAATACTATGGCTTCTGTTCCCAGACAACTGTTTACATTTCTCATTTAATGCTTCGGAGGAGGGTGGACTATTTTGGGATGGAAATGTGGGCCACATCAAGATTAGCCACCAGCCAGGCCCGACCGAATGCACTGGGGATGAAAACATTGTAATATTAAATCAAGCTGCTGCTGCTGGGCCACGTGCAGGTTAATGCATGCATGACCCAAATGTGCAGAAGAAGATTGATAATGATACCTTCTCAGTTACGCTGCTGTCAAACTAACCGCAGCCCGTCTCTCCTGGTACAGCCCGGTGTGGTTACAGAGGGCTTCGTGCACGAGCAGAGTGTCTGTATTTAACACTGAGATATTGTGTTGTGTCATGTGAATGCATAATGAAGCACCGCGACAGTAGGAGCGTTCGGGGGAATATGTTTGTCTCCTTCAGTTGGAGAATGATGAATAATGGAGGAACTGTCGGGCTGCAGAGTGAGAACAATGCAGACGCCACTCAGCTCGATACAGACTGCACTGTCTGAAAAGGACGGGGGTGATTTGGGTGCTTTCACACTTTCACAGATTGTTTGGGAGAGTTGTTCTGATACAAGCAGTCCTTCATACTTCAGATTTAGTGCCCCGTTTACACGACAATGAAAACGGCTGAAAACTTTCCGCTGTGTTTGCACCTTCTGTTCACACGAGAACGGTGCCCGGAGTGTCTGAATCCACAAACTTTTGAAACCAGGGTCCAGAGTGAAAAGTTTTGAAAACGTTTTGGTATCCGTCTCCATGTGAACAGGAATCATCATTTTCAGGGAAAACGATGATGCGCGGCGCATGCGCAGTTTTCTTTCAGATGAAGAATGCACGAGCACCTAGGAACAACAACTACATCAACAGCTTCGGCCGTCTACCGAGCAACATGTGCAGCTTACTGTGCTCGTTTTGTTATCCAGACAAAAATATATAGACAGATTTGTTGTCCAGACAAGAAACTCCTGCGTCTTCGTGCGTCCACTCAACATTGCTGTTGTGAAAAGTTTGTCTTCACCTGAAAGCGTACGCTGTTTCACTACAAACTTGCATCACCAACTACTGGCCTGGAAAACATGCTACCGTGTTTTCAGTAGTTCTCACGAAATTTTCTCGGTGTGAAAACTTAATTAAGCATCAGATTATAGAGAACTAAAGCCAAAAGAACATAATTGGAGAATAAAAACAGATTGAATAAAAAACAGTTCCTTTTGTGCACTTCATTAAATCTGTAAGTCAGAGTGGGCTGTGAGCTGAACTCCTAAACAATATTATCTTATTTATCAAGTAAAAGTGGAGCTGTTAACCTTTAGAGAAAACATAAATGTATCTGTGGGAAAAGTACACCTTGGCATGTACTTCAAATACAAGCAGAAAACTGCAGAATGGCTGTTTGTCTGCCTTTGATAAACTTTTTAATGTCCCGTCATTAATTCTTATTCTTGTTTTATTAACCATTGGACCTGATATAACTTTGGAAACACTTAAAGGTAGACTGATCTTGTTTTATTTTTGGTTCATCAGGTGAACCAGCATTAATCTCAGGTGTTTTCCCGCCTCAGATAAAACCCCCCATCACACACAGACACTTAAATGTCACTCGCGGACCAATCGCCGTCCGCTCACGCTCACAATCACAGCCGCTGACAGAGAAATGTGCCACCTGTGCAAACAGCATTATGAATGGTGACATTCACGCCGAGGCTTTGACGGGTGACTGGAAACACGAGGAACAAAAGAATCTGACAAAGTGTAACCTCAGCGCTCCAAATCAAACCACCGTGAACGATATTTTACCGTCGACTGAGTCAAGCTGCTAGAGGAGATGGAGAGGAGTGTGATGGTGTCAACATGAAGATGAAGAAACTTAAACCGAAGTTTGTTCTGACTGCAGGGGAAATAGGATGATCAGGTGATGGAATAAAACATATAAAAGCATAAATCATAATTTTTGATGTAGAAAACCTCACCTAAATCAAAATTTAGAGACTTAAATTGACTCAAAATGAAAAAGTCCAATTAAAAATATCATGACACATAGGGGTGTCCCGATACAACTTATTTACCTCCGATACAATACCGATATTGCCTTGAGTATTGGCCGATACCGATATCAATCCAATACGATATCAGCAGGAATCATACATACTTTTATGACTTATTTTGTAGTAATGACTGTAAGAAAAGGCTTGATCAAGTGAGATTACTCAAACAGAACAGTAGTCAGCAATAGTAGGTATGAGAAACACTGACCCATTTGTTATTAACCAATGCGTTAAATACATTTTAACCCTAAAACATAAGAATATACTACAATTAAATAAAATAAATAAAAATAAATTAGAAGACCCTGAAAAATAACCTCAATAAATCCAATAAAAACAAAAACATATATTTTTAAATTGCAAAATAACCACTTTGTTTAACTTAAACAAAAGCATATTCTACAACTGAATTAAATAAATAAAAAATAAATTAGAATGGACTGCTTGTATCAGAGAGCTTATATCGGAGATTTTAGATGCAGGCCGATATAATCTGATATTTATTTTTTTGCTGATATCGGACCGATATCCAATCAATATTGGATCAGGACACCTCTAATAACACAGAAAGAAATACAAGCCCTAGACGCCCTCAAATGTTATTATGGACAAACTCCAGCTTTGGTCTACATCACACAACAACACTGGCAGCATTTTGAGTCCAAAAAGACGACAACACTGCAAAAACTCAGATCTCAGCAAGTGTTTTTGTCTTTTTTCAAGTTAGAAAGATCTGAAACACTTACTCTAGTCCACATTCACTTAACAAGCCCATATCTTACTACAAGAAATAAAAGGCTAAAATGAGGTATTGAACTGCTTGTTATGATAAGAAAATATCTGCCAATAAAACAAAATATAAAATCTGCTCTGGATAAAAAAAAATCATTTAAAGACCCTTTAAGTTAAATTTGTCTCATCTCATAGGCAGATTATTTTACTTGTTACAAACAACTCAGGCTTTATTTTTAGTTTTTATGTCTTCAAATAAGATCTTAATCCAGACATGCAAGGAAACTGTGGCTTAGAATAAGTCTAGTGAGGTATTTTTCTCTTGAAACCAGACAAACTCTCGCTTAGACCTGAGTTTTTGCAGTGACTGCTTATTGACCAGACGACCTTGTTCATCACGATGAGGCTGCTGTGGATCTGTGTTTGCAGCTCCTTGAAGTGTTTTCATTCCCGGCTGTGTAAAATACGGTCCTGTTAGCGTCTTGATGATACAAACAGGAGCAGGAGGCTGGAGTGTTTATGTTCGCTCGGCCCGATCTCCATGTTTGTGCTCCTGCTCAGGTCAGAGGAGGGTGAGCGTGTCTTTACTTCACATGAGGATAAACCACAGAACACGGTGGTCTCTGTTTCCCTTTCCTGTCGTCTATTAGCCCCTCTCCCCGCGACAGTGATTAATGAACACAGTTGTAACGAGCCTCCACCCCCCGCGACGGAGCGGCCTGAAGCGACGTGGTCAGCAGAACGTGTGCGACCTGAAGGAGGCTGTTTTCTCTCCCGTCTTTGTGCCCGTGTGGTTAAAAGAGGCAGCAGATGGAGGGGGGGCGGGACACTTCACTAACAGCCCTTTATTACCGAGGTAATGCATCGCCATTATGGCTGTTTAAGACACAGGGAGGACGTTGACAGGGCGAGCGAGGGAGGGGGGAGAAAGGGAGGCCTAATTACAGTAATGAACTCGTTCTGTGCCTCAGATGTTGGATGTTCTGGCGTTCAGAGAGAAGGAGAAGTTCTGCCTGGTCTTAAAATACTCCTGACGTGGTGTCCTGATTAAAGCTGAGCAGATATTAATACGCTGTCAGAGAGGAGAGCGGGCGCCGTCCACCATCTTCAGATTAACCAGGGGGCCATTATCACCACTCTGACCAGCTCAGGAGACTGACAGACCTCTCATTTATCTCCAAGAAAAATCCAGAAAAGAAAACTCTGGAATCATCTGCACTGTTGGTGTTTGGAGTACAGATGGAGATGTTACTACAGACAAATAACTGCAGGTTTAATTCTCCTAATTCTGACCCAGTCGGCGCGTTCAGACTGGAAAATATTGGTTTGGAACCTGAAAAGTTGGTTCCCGCTTCCACGCAGCACTACTTCCACCTGAGTAACACGGAATAACGCCGTCCCGCTTTTGTTCTGCTTAAACTGGTATGAACGCGGGCTCGTTAGCTAGAAATCAAGATTCTGAGAACCAGAACTGTGCCAATGTGAAAGCCCTGACAGTTGCTTCACATCCATGATGAGAATCTCCTAGTCCACCACATCCCAAAGATGCTCTAGTGGATTGAGATCTGGTGACTGTGGAGGCCACTGGAGTACACTGAAGAAACCAGTCTGTGATGATCTGAGCTCTGAGACATGGAGCGTTGAATCCGTCAAGGGAGGCACAGTGCTAGCTTTTGGGTTTGCCTTCAAAAACACATCCTCCCTGCACCACCTCATAATGCTCCATGTTTTGTTTTCTCTTTTTCAGAATCAGAATTGATATTTATTACCAAGTACATTTGCACATACAAGGAATCTGACTTGGAAAATTGGTGCAAAAACAATCAACATATAATTAGAATACGAATAAAAATAAGGGTCAGGAGGAATTACATAAAGTATAAAAGCAGGTAGGAAATAGTGCAAAGTGACTTGGGTATATGTCAGAAATACACAAAATATACAATAGACACAAAAAAGAACAAAAACGCAACCCAACAATATATACAAAAGGAGCTGTACATATGAGCACTGCACTTTTAACAGTATAAATATGATATAAATATAGATATAGATACAGTGTGCATGTGTATAAGATAAAAATTAAGAAAATATGATGGAAACAATTATTTTAGTTTTCTTTCAGTTGCAACTCCCTCTCAGATATACAAATAAATATAAATTCTTACTGGCCAAATGAGACTTTAAACTTAACTAAAGAGAGAAAAAAAGGATGTCAGAGATTGAAGCAGAAACCTTCTCCAAAACAAAGCTGCATTTGTGGATCCTGGAGCTCACATCTGCTGCAGATATTTTGAGCACATCATAACAAAAATGACTCCAACACTTCAGAAAATTATTCACAAACTGTACTTAAAAATAATAAAAAAAAAAAAGTGGTGATGAGCCTTGAACCATTAAAACCTTCATGATAGGACACCTTTGCAAGTCTGATTTATCTGTTCCAGGGAGAAGCGAGTCTCTAAAAGCCAAACTTGTCACATCTTGGACCTGAGGTTACCTCTTAAAACATCTTCTGCAGCTTCATTCGGAGAAGCAGAAGTTGAAAGGTTTGGTAAATTGTGTGTTAAAACTGCATCAAGTGACACAGAAGTGACAATTATGGAGTAAAATATCAGGATTTGCATGTGCCTGGCCTTCATTATGCCACGTTTCTGCACACGCAGTCACTGCGGTGAATTATGATGAGAGCATGTGCTAGCATTTGGAGCACCAAGAGCTCAAAGAAGAGCGTCTCATAGGTGATCATGGCTGCACATGTCAGGCTTGGGTTCAATAAAATAAGAGTGTAGTCCTGCAGTGCTCCACAAACTCCTTTGAAAAGATGTTGTCCACCTCAGCGTCCACCTCTCAGGTCAGAGTCAAACATGTTTATTTAGCCCCAGCAGAGCTGCTGGTCCTCTGAGGGGCCCCGGGGCCACCACAGACCTGTGATTATGTTCAATTATCTTTAATAAACCTCGCTGTAATTGAGCCATGTTAATGCCCCTCTGTTCTCTGAGACAGGAAGTGGTAGCTGGCCTCGTCCCCAAGACGCCGCGACCTCCTGAGCAGAGGCGGAGCCGTGATGCAGCCGTCCTCTCATCCTGCAGCCAAACGAAGGCGCTGCTGAGGTTAGAGGCCAAGATGATTACTGCAGTTTTCCACCTCATGGACTTCATCATACAGTGAGTCATTCTGCATTACTGTAAGAGGCAGAGCATGTCCAGTGTTCACACTAGGGCGGGGGAATATGTCAAGACTTTAAAAAGTCTAGCTACAAATGCTTTGGGTCATTATTAAAACATCTTTACAAATTCAAACATCTCTAAAAACATATATTAATTAAAAAAATGCCTTAAATGGATTGTTGTTGAGTAGATAAGGCCAAAGCTTCTGTACTTTTGATATCTGCAAAAACTGAAATGATAAATAATATGAAAAGAAATACCATCAGACTGTACAACTCCTTGCTCAGGGGGAGGAGAGTAACAGTAACAGGAAGACAGAGGACAGGAAGGAGCAGTAGCCATATTTTTATTTTTATTTATTTATATTTATAATCCTAAATTGTTTTAACTTTTCTTATACCTGTGTGCCTTTTTACCCTGTGTGCTCGCTGCTGGAATCTTAATTTCCCTGAGGGAGTCTTCCAGAGGGATTAATAAAGTTCTATCTAATCTAATCAGGAGGTACTGGCCACTTTACTAGGAACACCTTGCTAGTGCCAGGTTGGACCCCCTTTCACCTTCCGGGCTACCTTAATACTTGTTGTCATTCAACAAGGTGATGGGAACATTCCTCAGAGATTTTGGTCTATATCTCCATCACCAGATATTACTGGATTGAGATCTGATGACTGTGAGGCCACTGGAGTACAGTGAATTCATGGTCATGTTGAAGAAACCAGATCTGAGCTTCCACTGTGGTCATAAAGGGATGGACATGGTCAGCATCAATACTCAGGTAGGCTGTGGGGTTTAAACCATGCTCAGGTGGGACTAAGGGGCCCAAAGTGTGCCAAGAAAATGTCCCCCATTGACCCATTGATCCAAGGCAGGATGGATCACACCAAGTTCTGAGCCTACCATCTGAACTTGGAGCAGAAATCCAGACTCATCAGACCAGGAAAGATTTGTAAAATCTTCTATCGCCCAGTTTTGGTGAGCCTTTCCTGTTCTTAGCTGACAGGAGTGGCATCTGGTGTGACCTTCAGCTGCTGTAGTCCATCTGATTCAAGATTCCAAGTGTTCTGTGTTCAGAAATGGCCTGGTGACCTTTCACCCCAGGATATTTCCTCTTACGTTTGTGTAAGAAAGTCCCAATAGATCAGCCCATGTGGCACTAGCATCCACACTACATTTAAAACCACCTTTCTTCTCCATTCTGATGCTCAGTTTGAACTCAAAACACTGTCTCGACCATGTCTACATGCCGATATGCATTGAGTTGCTGCCATATGATTGGCTGATTAGCTGTTTGCATTAAGAAGCAGTTGAACAGTGTCACCACCCAGCTAAATAGTTTTGCTCTCTCACTCAGTCCCCGTTGGGGCCCTCGCTCACTTCACCTCCCCTCCTTGTTACCTGTCTGCTCCTCCTTTATCCTGACATCCTGCAGCTCGGAGGCGTTTGCGTATGTCACACCACGTTCATCATTAACGCACAGGAAGCAGGAAAAAACCCGAGTGGAAGGCAAATAAACCCGAAGGCACGTTCCTTCTGCTCCACTGGTCGACATCTGATTCCTCAAATAAAGTCCCAATCAAAACAGTGAGTCACATTCCCCGTCAGATCGCACTCGAACACCGTCAGACTGCCGCAGCTCACCGTGTTAGTGTTTCTGCCTCTGAGGAGTTGATTTAAAACAACGTGGGAGCTCCGCTTCTAACCCTTCATTGTGAGCAGCTGTTCTCGCTCTGCGGTGGGAGCGGGAGGAGTGAGTGAGTGTGATGGTTTAAGGCTGGATGGATATTAAATTCTGCAGCTGGAGGAGGAGGAGGGCTGTTTTGGTACCAGGAGTTTAAACTCTGATAAGACGAGAGTGATAATCAAATGATATCGCTACCTGGTTTTATACACAGCAACGAGCTCTAAGCAGATTTCAGACATGAACTTCTGAAAGTGTCTTCACCAAAAATGGTTGTCAAGACGTAAGACAGAAAAACTGTTAAGCTGCTCTGTGTAAAACTCTCCTTTAGGAGCCATTTGCAGGAATCAGGGTCTCTGTAAAGTTCCAGACATGCTGGTTCAAACTCAGTAGGTTCCTGATAGCGATGGGTAGGACACTGATGCTTCTTGCTTTAATATTTTCAATACCAATACTGAGACTGATACCAATCCTCACCTAAAATGGAGACAGTTTTAAATAATTTGCCATTTTTCAATGACCAAAAGCAAATAAAGGTAAGATCAGATCTTAAAGGTGTGTTTACTTTAGATTTGAGATATCATAGAATTAAGTGACATATATTTTTGGATGGTTCAATAATGATTTCATTTTTTTTATTCTGTATCATGAAAACAAATTTCACATGCTGTACAATTCCAAATTCTGCCAATTGTTCCGCCCTATCATCGAAAAGGAGCAGTCAATATTCAGAAGACTTTAGATGTCATATTTCAAAGTGCTGCTTGTAGTTGCAGCTGAGACTAAACCTGTAAAGATGAGCATGACTTATCTTCTGCACACACTGATGATTTATTTTTGAGCTTCATCTGCTGACGTCAACATCACAGCAGTAATATAGTGCATTCCTGATGGACTCACTCCTCTCCTGGGCAGCTGTCTCATAAAATCTTTGTCTTTATAAAGATATGGCAGAGCTCCTCCTTGATACCATTAACCATTAAAATAGGAGAGACTGTTTTGTCCTAATAAACGTGGTATCTTGGGAGTATTAAGGTGCTGAAACCGTTACAGAGAGGGAAGGAGGTGGAGGAGATTGTGAAGACAGGAATCTCTGATCTGTTTCTGCTTCAGTGGAGCGGTTCTTCACCTTAAGTGAGTCTCAGTGAAGGAGAATGTGAGGTAAAAAAAAGGAGAGCGGGAGTTTTGCCAAAGCTGCTCAAAGATATTCATGCCATTAAACCACAGAACCAATTAATGGGGCGATGTTATCCTTGAGTTCATTATGAGGGCCTGGGAAAACAAGCTCAACGTCTTCCCAACCATAACCAGAGAGGAGGAGGGTGTGTTCCTGAGTGTGGACTGGAGAAAACCAAACCCCCCATTCATCTGCTCGCTCTTTCATCTCCCACATTCACCCTCACACCAGGAGGAGTCCGCCACCGACCGGCGCTCAAATTAGCACTGATGCTAACGCTCTGCCACTCAAGACTGAACCTTTCACTTCATTTACGATAATGCTGAACATCCGATCCCCCGTGAACCCAATCATCTGACTCCGCCCACCGCTCGGACCACCAGCCGCAAAGCCCAGTGTGTGGAGATCGCCTGGAGGGCTGAGATTTTAATGGAGGGTCACACCTTCAGCAGGAGGTAAAGAAACTGCTGAAATGAGCCCCAGCCTGTCGTCTTATCAGAGCTGCTACAAGAAGACAAACAACACAAACCACATCCGGACAGATTCTCCAAAAACAATCTTAAAGGGGTGAGTTTAGAGCCCACAGATGGGAGATCTGTTCGGGCTAATCGAGGTTACTAAGTAGTCATCTGCAGAATTAAAACATATACTCAAACTTTATCCATTTCAGAGATAAAATGACACACAAAAGAGGAGAGGAGAAACAAACGAGGGAGGAATTTGTGCCGGCCACTTCTCTGAGCTGCCAGAACAAGTGACCCACTTCATTCAAGATCTGCTCTTATTTACCCCCTTTAACGGCTAATTTATCGCATTAGAAAAGCCATAGACAGTCCTAGGTCTTTGTAATTTAATTCATTAACCACATTAGAGATGCACTTTAAAGACTTACTGTGGCCAAGAGAGGATAACAGGCATTTCTGTAGCTACACTTCATGAACAGCAGTGGAGGTAGAAGCAAAGATTTCCTGCCAATTATCTGCAGAAAACAAACAGGATCAGTAAATAACAGTTTGTTTTGGTTCAGGGGCGATATTGATGATTTCTAAATGTATTATAGGCATGTTTGACATCTTTTCTGCAACATCAGGCCTTTGGTTTAAGTAATTATTTGTTTTAAAGTGAGAGCTCAATACTTCTTTCTACTAAGAAGTCTCTCAGATGAGACTGGCTGCTTTTTAAGTCCACATCATACTAGCAGCTCAAACAGTTACGCTATGCTGCGTTTCCTTTACATCGGAACTGGGAAGAGGGGAGTGGGAATGACGTCATATCCGAGTTATCAGCATTCCCGTTACAAAGTTAGAAAAAACACTCGCCAACCTACCAGGCTATTGTTAGCTGGTATTAGCACGCCCCACAAGAAGAATGTGAATAACACTACAGCGGCATTTCCAAATTTATACATCAAACAATACTATTTATACGGCTGATTTGACATGCTAATAAATGAAATATTACAGGAGCTTAATAACTGTTTACACTGAGGGCAGCCATCTTCAAATGTCCACTCGGTGAGGTGGTGAGGATCCACCAACTTTCCAGTAGGAAATCTCGACCTCGGGGGCGTTCCAGATGAAATTTCCCACTCCAAACTCGGAAATCCCGACTTCCCAGTGCAACTGGAACGCAGCAATAATGTGAGTAAAGGTGTGCCACAAGGCTCAATAAAGCCTCCACTGAGTGGTCTGGTTTGGGTCAGTACACTTTGATACGATACGGAGTGGTTAACCCTGAAGATCGCACCAGTTACGTCGAT
This sequence comes from Cetoscarus ocellatus, assembly GCA_037902135.1. Lineage (NCBI taxonomy): Eukaryota > Metazoa > Chordata > Actinopteri > Labriformes > Labridae > Cetoscarus > Cetoscarus ocellatus. Next base: position 385,004 of record JBAMNC010000003.1, on the reverse strand, counting down.
GCACGAGGTCACAGTGCAGCCTTATTCACAGTGCCTTTGCACAAAATGTCCACAATGAGGCTTGGTTACATTTACATTGCCAGACTTTAATTCTTCGAGATCATAAAAATGCTGAATTACAGCTTGGATGCATGCAACACCATGCTCACTCGCAGCGCCCCTGTCTCCTGCTTGTGCCTCCTTCGCTCTAATATCACACCTTGGAGCACTCGTTCCTCCCATTCTGACTCCACGACGTTCACAGTTGAGGCCTCACAGGGGTGTAAATATTACACTTTGAAACTGCAGTATGAATTAGGCTTGTGAAGCACAGGCCATATCCCTCTCCTGCTCCCTGAAAGCCGTACCGCGCAATGAATTGATGCAAAAATCACATTCTTACGGATTAGTGTGAATAGCTTAAAGTGTAATGATAGGTTTTGCAGCAAGGGCTCACACCATATCTGCAACACCATCGTTCTTAGGAGTTTAGGTCTTCATTATTTAAAGTAGAAGTGAAATATTTCCTCCTGCCTCGAGGACTGTGAGCAAACTCCGGGGGATAAATCAGTATGCAGGTTTTTCAGTCCGATGCAACAAAAAGGAAACGAGGACAGTGTGGTTAAAAGGGGTTGCCAGATTTTTCCTGCTTAACAAATAAAGTGAAGAACCTTCATATAAATACAACCAGTTGGAGTAATTCAACCAAAAAGTACTGGGCTGATTTTCCTCCATTTTGCATGCCAGTTGTTGGGAAATCCTGATTGAGAAAGAATGAATCCATCTGATTTTTGCTTGCTAGCAAAGCCTTCACATGGACTCTGCTCGAGGACGACAGAGAAACATGATCCAATTCTGTCTACACACAATCACACACGGTGAGACCGGACTTTAATGGCAGGAAGCATCACAAGAGAGAAAGTCCAACAAAAGAGGAGCACTTGTGTATATTAGTGTTTGTTTGCTTTAAGGGAGAGCGCGGGTCAGGGCAGAGGAAGTTTCAGCAGCATCGAGGGACGATTAGGGACTTTTTTGTTTACATGCGAGCGCACACAGACCCCAGCTGACCCCGCAGCAGAAGAACAATCAGCAGAAGAGATAAAAGAAAAGGAGGTCAGACAGTGCCGAATAAACAGATACTCTCACCGCCTCATCATTCTGCAGGCAGCCGAACTCCCAGTGCACTCTGGGAAATGCACGCTCACTAATGCTCAGTCAGAGCCCCAGGTGCACTGACTTATCAAACAAGTAAAGCAGAGTTTGAGGGAGTTTAACCTTTGGCATGAGCGCTGCTTCAGAAGAGGCTCTTTTACTCCGTCTGCGTTTGGATCTTTAAAAATCAGACTGGAATTCTTCTGAGGGAGGCGACCAGACGGGAGTCTGCAGAGAGGAAGCTGCTGCATTCCTCCATAAGACTTCAGTGTCTCTGAGGACCACATCTTACCAGTCTATTTAGGGTGCTCTGACACTAAGATGACTCCAGCGAAGTGCAAATGTCGACTTTACGCATCAACATTTCATCTTTGATGTCGACATGCCATCAGAGCTCACCTCTCCACCTCAACTGCATCATTTCTTAGGCTCGTTCACAGAGGAGCGGAATCTCTGCCCTTGTGATAAAGTGATGAAGTGTTCCCCTTCAGAGGTAGAAACCAGTGTTAATTCTGTTGACTAGTTATTTTCGTCATAGTTTTCATCAACAACCTCTTTCCCCCTGATGAAAACTAGACAGTAACTAATAAAAACAAGTGCACATGGACAAAAACTCAAACTAAATTAACTGACATTTTCATCAACAAATAAAAACTAGACTAAAATGTTTGACAGAGACTTAATCCAATCAGACCTAATTTGGTCATGTAGAAAGTAGGGACAAGTTAGGAATATATCCAGTCACAGCTACTTTGGTTGTGTGGAAAGGTTGGATGAGTTAAGAGGGTCATCCAATCACAGCTGCCTTAGCCTGGTGGTGGTGGGATAAGTTGTGGAGCGATCCAATCAGAGCTCCTCTCTTTATGAATTGATATATTCATGTAGAGCAGGTTCACTGTTTGTTGTCAGTTCTGGTATTGTAACTGAGATGCTCCGCTCTCGCTGTTTTACAGCTCCATACCCTTCTGTGAACTGGCAACAACAGCACTGCCCTTGTCCCTGGTCACAAGCTGGTTACCTGTTGTCTTGATTGAAGGTATCCTGCAAACCATGCCTAGTAATGTTGTAGGGGATAAATAGCCTCTTTAACAGCTTTTCTTCCTCCTTACATCATAAGTGCCTAACTAAAGTAAAGATTTATTGAGTATGTGGGCCTGTGCCTATAGCTGCATTTTATCTGTGCTGTCAGAGCTCTCAATCTCAGTTTCAGAGTGCAGCTCCCAACACTTAAAGTTGCTAAAAAGTTGTAAAAAGTTGACTGCTGCTTCCTTTAGTACCATACTGGGGACAGTTAAAATATCTGTGTGTGTCACACTTTTGTTTATTTATAGATAAAGATTTGGGAATCATGTCCTTACACTAACAGCAGCTGAAGGCCAGGAAATTCTTCCCTCAGAGCGAGTAGGATCAGTATCTCCTCCGCCATTACAGTGCAGTCAGAAGCCAATTCAAGGTGTCGCAACAAGGTTTTGCTATATTTACATCTAGAGATATTCCCATTCCCATTGCACCAAGCAGCAGGGCTTCTGTTCAGTATTTGAAAGTCTAAAATGGACGTTCATCCATATTAATACGAGGTCAAATCGAGGTTCAATCTGTGGCTTGAACTCTACTTCAGAGGAGGTTCTGCTCTGTCTGCTGCTCCTGATCCATATAAAACAAACTCTACCATGACAGACAGATCTCTGACTTCAATGCTTCTATAACAAAAAGAGCAGCTTCATGCAGAGATGACAGACTGTAGCAGAATAAAGGAGACATGAAGTCTGTCTTATATCTTCTCGTATGGTTGACCTGCTAACCGGAGGTCAGCGCCCCCTTACAGTCATCTCCCACACCTCATCCGTCTACAGCCGAGCCCTCACATGTAAAACTAAACAAAAGATAACTGTTTGCCCGGCCCTGCACTCTGAGGTTTGCACAGGTGGTTATTTCTGTCTTATCACGGAGGGGAGTCTTCCTGCGGCGGTGCACTCCTGCGTGCTAACAGTAGCTCCATCTGGATCGTCTGAAAGCAGCGGGGTCAGCTGTGCTCCGACTCCATTACATTTGGTTGGGAGAACAGTTAGTGTTTACCCAACACAAACTGCAAACGGTAAATTCTTTTCATTTCCTGCAAACATTCAGATCTCATAATATCAACCATATGCTCGGTCGGAGACAAAGAGGAGGAATGTGCCAGAAGAGAGCGGTTAGAAACTCGGTGATTGTGTAAAGAAAGCAGAGAAGAAGAAGAGGAGGGGAGGGCCGAGTGAATCTGATTATGTTTGTGTACATTTCTGTCCTTTCTGCTTCTTTAAAAACATCACAGCGCTCTCACAGTAATTGATTTAATTGTGAGGCACCGCAGCATGTCATCAACACACACTAAATAAAGGACGAGTCCATTGATGTGTCCACGCTGCTGTGTTTGGTATTTTTCCACGCTTATATATTTAAAACCAGAAATGATCGTATGTGAACAAGAGGGCAGAGCTGGAGAGGCGAGGGGTTGGGGTCTGGCCTGTGTGGGAACTCAGAAGTTTTTCATTCTTCTGAACAAACGCTCTGTTACTGAAGCTGGACAGTGTAAAGGCCAAACTATTGTGTTCCAACAGCGTGAGAATCTGTTTTAGGGAAGTTTCCGGGTGACTCATGTCAAAATCTGATTAAGTATAAACTTGAATTAAGTTAAATCAACAAGTCTTAATAAAGAAAACATTCAAAAATCACACTGGAGCACTTTCTATCAACACAGGAGCACGGTGTCTGCAGGAAGACAGTTTGGATATATGCAGAAGTAGGCAGGTATTATTCAAAACTTAGCTTTTAAATGCTAATAATATGTAGGCCAACGAAAAACACAAGTAAGCAGGATGATGCAGACAGGGAAAACAGTTTTTTGGGCGTCAAAGTCGAACTATGTGAGTTAAGAGCTGTGCGGACACTGCTGAACTGTTGCTGGCTGCTAACTGAACCATTTACACACGTCTACATACCCTGACATGAATGCTTCTTCATTAAAGTATCAGATCAAGCTCATCAGATATGTCTTTTAAAGTCTAAATAAAGAAGCATGTGCTAATGACCAGGGATGGGATTTGATGTCAATGCTATTATAGATTCTGTCTTTCATTCTTTTTGGCCTGAATTAAACTAGACCTAAACAGGGTCAACAGTGTCAAACACATGGCACTCCTGATATTTCATGCTGCTCTGGGTGGAAGTTTATTTCAGCAAGTTTCTGCTAATTCCTTTGCTTGAAATCACAGAAAAACAGACACTATATATTGTTTAGTTTGCTGCATAGTAGCCTTTAGTAGGAGCTGTACTGACTACAAGGGGCAAGAAGGTGTGTTACAAGTTAGTCAAGCATTTGATCAATATAAAACATCAATTAAAAATATATTAACCCTGTTCACACTTCCAAAAAACCCCTAAAATTATCTGGTAATTACCTGAGTGAGCCGTATGTGCGAACGCAAACAGCCAAGTTATTCACCAAGAAGTCCGGGGGAGTTAAACAGTGAATGCAGCAGAAAATAATCAGGGAAATTCACTGAGGGTGAGTGGGGAGGGGTGATGGTAACATCCTGTGTGACCTGTGCAAAACTGGAAAAGAGAGACTTGATAGATAAAAAGAAATGCTGTAGCAGGAGAGTAACAAACTCAAACGTGGACATCGTCAAAGTTCTGAAGAACATCTGCTCAGAAACGATGCCCACGGGGCCTCACGCATCCAAAAGCCATCTCGTGCTGCTGTTGGATACAGAGCTAAAACACTGCAGCTTTCTTTCTCTGGTGTAACCGTCCTGCATGTAGTGACAGTGCTTCATATTCACTTCTGCATGCTACAGCGCTCCTCTGACTCTATCGTCCATGCTTTTAATATGCTTTTGAACTCGAATCACTGATATAAGGATACAAATTCTGATCATAGGCTAAAGCTCTGCTACTCCGTCCACTATATTATCAACACTCACTACCTACTGGTGACCACATCAGAGAATTTCCCATACGAGCGACCTGAACATTACCTGATAATATCCCGGTTGCATGTGTGACAAGGGTTTAAGCAACCAGTAGATTTGTTGCAGACTTAACAATTGTCTTTTGAGCTGGCACACTGCACGCTTACATGCCTTTAGGATAACAGATGACAGAAGATGTTAATATATCCGTTAACCAACCATCCAATATGGGACGTCCCCCTAGTGGGCAGGAAATTCCTCTCTTCACGTTACACTATATCTGAATGAAAGACACCACGGCCCTCAGATGAAAAGCCCAACATGCCAAGATTAAAATAATCACAAACAACGATCCATCAAGCGAGGGCCTAACAGCTGCCACAGCTCTGATGGCAGCTCCATACAAACACTGATGAGCTTCAGGAGGGAACAGGGCTCCTGTTCCTGAGCTCTTATGAAACAGAAAAACAGAGGAGGAGCAGGAGAGAGGCCGGCCTCCTCTAAACATGGAGGCTCCCTCCTCCTCGCCCTGCCAGCTGGCTGTCTGCCTGACGCCTGCCAGGCAGCACACTGCCATTGTCCTTCAGTTGTTTCAGGGTGATCTGACAATCTAAATAGACGGGACAACAAAATTTATAGATTTACAGAATAGAGAGGACGCACAGCAGGGCGGTAACACCCACACAAAGGCACTTTTACCATCAGGCGAAGGGGCCTCGTGCTCCAGTGGGCCTCAAGATGTGATCATTAGGGACGGGCCCTGAAAGTCCTGTAGTGATGTGGTTCTGGTACCAACAAATCGAGCTCCAACTGAACCAAATCACTGCTCAGATTTGGGTGCTTCATTGAGGTACAAAGTTGAAGATGCTGAACCTTCTCTAGTAACAAAAATGTCTTTAAACCAAAGAAATGGACATCACATCAGTGTTAATGTTGTTGTCTGATTATTTTCGCCAACAACCTTTTTCCCCCCTACGAAAACTAGACAGTAACTAATAAAAACAAGTGCACATGGACAAAAACTCAAACTAAATTAACTGACATTTTCATCAACAAATAAAAACTAGACTAAAATGTTTGACAGAGACTTAATCCAATCAGACCTAATTTGGTCATGTAGAAAGTAGAGACAAGTTAGGAATATATCCAATCACAGCTACTTTGGATGTGTGGAAAGGTTGGATGAGTTAAGAGGGACATCCATGTGTCAGTCGACTAAATCTACAGTAGATTTCGTCGACTACAATGGTGTGAAATTTCTTCAACCAACACTAGACTAAAATTAAAACAATTTAGATGACTAAATTATGACTAAAACTAAAAGATATTTTAAGCAAGACTAAAACTAAACTATAATGTGCTGTCAAAATTAACTCTGCATCACATGCAACAGGCACATTATCACATGGGCCAAGACAAGAGTAACCATATTCAACAGCTTGTTAACAAAAACATCTGATCAGCCAATTATATGGCTGCAACTCAATGCGTTTCGGTATATAAGCCATGGTCGAGCTGACCTATTGAATTACAAACCGAAGATCAGAACAGAGAAGACTGTCTGGTCTAAGTACTTTTTAACTGTGGATCAACTGGGAATTCACAAACAACTATCTCTATGGTTTACAGAGAATGGTCCAGAGAAGTGAGAATATCCAGTGACAGCAGTGTTCTGGGTAAAAATATGTTGCTGATGTCAGAGGAGAATGGCCAGAGAGGTTGGAGATGACAGAAAGGCAACAGTCACCCAAATAACCACTTGTTACGACAAAGATTTGCAGAAGACCAAGTCTAAATGCACAGCACTTTGATGGGCTACAGCAGCAGAAGAGTACACCAGGTGCTGCTCCTGTCAGCTAAGAACACACAGGCTCACCGATATTGGACAACAGAAGACTGTAAAAGTGTCTCCTGGTCTGATGAGTCTGCATTTTTGTTCCACATTTGGATCAGAAATTGAAAGCATGGATCCATCCTGCCTTGGATCAGCGGTTCAAAAGGGGAGATCTTCTTGGCACACTTTGGGCCCCTTAGTCCCACCTGAGCATGGTTTAAACCCCACAGCCTACCTGAGTACTGGTCCATCCCTTTATGACCACAGTGGATCATCGTCTAATGGAGACTTCCAGCTGCTTCATGCCTTAAAGCTCAGATCATCTCAAACTGGTTTCCTGAACGTGACAATGAGTTCACTGTACTGCAGTGGCCTCCACAGTCACCAGATCTCAATCTAGTTGGGCAAATTTTGGTTGTCGTGGAACAGGAGATTCTCATCATGAAGTCAACAAATGGAGCAGCTGTTCGATTCTACCAAAACCTCTGAGGAAGGTTTCTGGCACCTTGCTGAATCTATTGCATGAAGAATTAAGGAGCTATGAAGGCAAAAGGATCCACAACCTAGTAGTTGTGTGGTGTACCTAATAAATTGGCCAGCTTCTCATCCGTCTTAACAACTTTTCCAAGCGTGACCAACATGATTGTGCCTTTTTGGAAGATTCTCTCACTCCTCTGGGTTCAAATTCTTTACCTTAAAAGCCTCTTAACACTTTAAAATGTCTTGTTTATGCCACGATCCCTTGGGCTAAAAGCGACAAGGCCTTGGATTTGTCGTTGCCTGGAGCCTCAAAATGACTAAATCTGCCTCTGCTAATTACACAGGGAGCTAAAAGATTGAAGCAGAGATGTTAAAGCAGCTATAGATATCCCAGAATTTCTTTTCTGCTGTAAAATTCACGCAGACGTTAGTTTATGACTAATGGATATGGTGTGTATGGATGTTAGCAGAGCTTCACAGCTCCCGGTTTGATGTCAGCGTTATGTAACGGCTCGCGTTAGCCTGCAGAGTTTTCAGAAGTCCGTCCCAGAGCAGATTCAGGTCGTGTGGTTTGAATCTCGAATGTTCCCAACAGAAGGAGAGCGTGTTTGTCCTGGGAGCCCCGTGAACGCAGAGCGCTGAGCCGTGGCCCTCCTCCAAAAGGAACCATCTGTCCCACAAACTTGGCCCCGGCCACAGTGGCCCTCTCCTGTTTTAGTGAGGGAAGTGTAGGGTTGATGTGGCCCAGCAGGCTTTCAGAATAAACCCAAACCTCCCCCCTCTGTACCGCTCTGACCGACAGCCTGCCGCTCACCTCCAGAGTAAACCATCTCAGGGGAACGAGGGAGCGGGATGGTGAGAAGAGCGCTCTCGTATCGCTGAAGGAAAAGCTGTTAAGAGAGTTGTGAGGAGTTTTTATTGAAGCTCTGAGAACATAAATCCCTGAGCTCCTCTGCGGGGGTCAGACAGAGTCCACGTTGTCACATTATCACGGAGAGGGAGACGAGGACGAAGGTAAGCCGAGTGTCACAGGACGGAGACAGAGAGATGACACACTAATGCACAAACACATGGACACATAAGGCATCTATCAACGCCCAGTTTCAAGTAAAAAAAATCTCACTAGACTTACTCCAAGCTGCAATTTCCTGACATGTCTGGATTAAGATCTTATTTGAGCTTTTAAAAACTAAAAAATAAGGCCTGAGTGGCTTGTAATAAGTAAAATAATCTGCCAAACTTCGATTTAAGACCCTTACTGAGTAAAACTGCTTATTTCAACGGCGGATATTTTCTTATCATTACAGGGAACTCAATGCCTAACTGTTGCTTTTTATTCCTTGTAAGATGTTTATGTGGACTTATTGAGTGAATGTGGATTAGACCAAGTGTTTCAGATATTTCCATCTTGAAATTAGACAAACTCACTTGCTGAGGTTCCAGTTTGGACAAAAATACATACCTGGTTATTTCTAACATAACAGCAACGATTGCATGAGTTACATCTTTTGTGTTCGATCACACAAGGTGGAAGCTTGTTCCAGGGGGCATACAAGATATATAGATGCTTGCTCGTGCATGAGAGCGTGCACTTGAGTTAAAGCAGGAGAGAGGCTCTGCTTGACCATGATATTATACATACACCAAGAAATATTCACTCCTTGCAATGCAATGGGTACACCAGGTCAAAAAGCCAACAAGAAGTACAGTACTTAAAGAGGACAAACCTCCACCACAGCGTTACCAGCAAAAATGTGAAAACTGTCCGATAATGAAGTGTTAACAAATCCCTAAAAAAAAGCCAGATTCACCACAAAAATCTTGTCTTTTCTTTCTTGTTCAATTACCAACATTGTCTGAAAATTTCACCAAAATCTGTCAAGATTTTTTTTAGTTATCTTGCTCACAGTCAAACAAACTCAGGCAAAAACATATCCTCCTTGACAGAGGTAATCATATGGCAGCAACTCAGTGCACTGAGGCTTGCAGACATGGTCAAGAAGACCTGCTGAAGTTCAATCTGAGCATCAAAATGGAGAAGAAAGGCAACTGAAGGACTTTGACATGGTGGTTGGTGCAAGACAGGCTGACAGGATTTTCAGTTACAACCACTTCTAGGGTTTACAGAGAATGGTCCAAGAAAGGGAAAATATCCAGTGTGCAGCAGTTCTCTAGACAAACATGCCTTGTTGATGCCAGAGGTCAAAGGGGAATGGTAAGAGTGGTTCAAATGATAGAAAAGCAGCAGGAGCTCATTAAAACCAAGGGATGTACAAGACACCTGAACAACATGTCCAACACTGAGGCAATCGGACTACAGCAGTAAAAGACCACACCTGGTGTCACCGGATGGATGAATTATCATGGTGCATTCTGCAGATATGATTGGCTGATAAACTGGCTGTAAATACTGGTGATTGAATTTGTAAGATAAAACCTCCTGGTACTGATATTCTGCTGATGATACTGTAGACATTGAATCAAACTAGGACAGTACTAAAGATACCAGTGATCATCAACAAGGGCCTGCAGGGCAACATCAGGCCACTGGAAAATTATCAAATCAAAGAAAACATAAGAAAACACACATTTTAGTTTAGTTGTAGACTCAGGTGTGTTTGTGTTTTTATACATACTTACAGTTACTAACCCAACCCCCAAAACATTGAGGATGAAACAAGATCAGTTTTACAGAAACTCATCTATTAGCTGTTTTTAGGGGAATATTCAACCAGAAATATGAGTTTATCAGAGTAAAACTCAGTTATGAAGACATGACAGCCCAGAAATAGACATTTGTCTCATGCCCTGTCCACATGGAGACGAAAACAATCTAATTTTAGTTTTTAAAAAGTTTTCTGTATACACAGGAGGTACAGTTTTGAGAAATGTGTCAGTCAACATGAAAACACCGTAGTACATATGCCAGACCTGTAAGTGGTGCTGCAACACTGCTGCAGACAAACACCAAAACATGAGAGGATGGTTTTCAACAGCTAAGATTTATATACATATTTAAGGAGTTCTTTAACATACTAGAAGAGTGAGATGTTAATTAGACCAAAATACTGAACTACTTTAACTTGTTTAAAAATCTGCTCCCCCAAGCATCCATCAAGAGAGAAACAGGCCCTCAAACACATACATATATACAAACACATACATCCAGAGATATATTCATCCAGGCAGAGACAAAGGGACTAAAAATAAGAATTTATGATAGCAACAAACCCATGGATGCCCAGATCATAAATCTGTCCTCATCACATTTGTCTCTGCTGAATATAGATTCGATCAATCAATCTTTATCTGCATAATGCCATATTTGTCTTTGTTGAATATAAATGTATTAAAGGTAAACCCCTTGAGATGTGGCATCTCATTTTCAAGAGGGTCCTCATGTCTGTATGGTTGTAATCAATACAACCACAGACAGAGAGATTAGTCTAATATTAACATTATTATCTATAATGAATATACTCTGGAGAGGAATGATCTTTATTAATTTCGCAGCATCTTCATTAGCAGTTTATGATCCCTGGCTTGGACCTGCTTATTCAGTAAAAACATCTATGATACACTGACATAACATAAAGACTAAATCATTGAATGAAAAGCTTGTTTTCTGCCTTGTGTCTGAATTCTTAACTGAAAGAAAGTCTGACTTTTTCTCCCTCCTCCTGCAGCAATGGCTCTCATGTTGTCCTCATGTCTGCTCCTGTGCCTGGTGTTTCTGACTAAAATCTGTTAAAAGAGTGAAGAGTGGAGCTGGACTTCAGTGCAGCAGCTGGAAGCTTCACAGCTGACATGAATTTAAAGTTTAGTCAACCAGAGGAATCATGGGAGCAGACACTGATACACAGATGATTCACTGCTTCAGTCACCTCCCACAAACTTCCTGCTCTGCATCTTCCAGTAACACAATCTCTCATCTGCTGCACAACACAAGACACGCAGAAGACAAACCTTAAGGAAAATAGCAATTATTCTGGTTTATTTGATGCTTTTCTGCACAGACATGCAGGCAGAAGGCTCATGGAGCTGTGGAGCAAAACAAACCAGCAGGTTTTTCCAGGGAAGAAGCTCATCCTGCCACAGTAAAGAGATGAGTTTTGTTCCAAGCAGAGAGAAAAAGCACCGGTGAAGCCAGGTTTGATCCTCGATGGCCAATCATTGATCAGCACAGCCTTTACATCACATTTAAGCATCTGCTTTGCTCAAACAAAGTGGTACAATCCCTATTGGAAAATCAAAGATTCAAGGAGTGGAGCCAAGACAATCAGAGCAGCAACGAACAGTCGAGATGCAGGCAAAAACAAAACCCATACTTCTACTAAAGTAGATCAGGCTTCCTCCTCCCAGAGACACAAACTCATACGTCACAGCAGAGTGACTCTAAGTCTAAGCATCTTCTGCACATAAATGCTTCTGAACCCAAACTCTGCCCTCATTAACTTTCCCGTGATGCCGCCACAAAAAAACAATCAAATCAGGAATCAACAGTTGTCATTCTCACCTGATTACGAGCGTCCCTCCTCATCAGATCCATAAATCCTCCGAGCCGACAACACAAAGTCCAGAGAGCCCTGGAGGTAATGAGCTCAGCGCGGAAATGCTATCCAAGTGCATTAAATCCATCAGCCACTTGTTGAGAGAAAGCCGCCACACTTCACAGCGGAAAGCCTCCGAAATAAACAACAGCAAGTCTCCCTCCTGCTCCTTTATCCAGCAACTAGTTAGACTGGAGACGATGAGAGGAGACAGAGGAGAGAGTGAAATAAGGTCGAGTCTGGCAGCCATCCGGGAGTCAATCTACTGAGATGCATACAGCTGCCGCTTAATGCCCCGGCCCGCTCCCTCCCTCTGTGACAAAGCAACCAACAGCATGAATGGAGCTGCGGCATTAGCATATGTAAGGCAGAGTAGGTGGCTGCAGGGTGGGTGGGGGTGGGGGGTGGGGGGGAGCAGGGCCGCAGGGTGCTGGAGGGGGAGGGGGTGGACCGTGACATTCAGGACTCCTCGGGCTGACAGGAAGGATGAGGAGAAAAAAAGAGGAGGAAAGCTTTTGTTCCTGCTGAAAGATGCCCAGGTCAGGGCGCTGACCTTCCAGGTTTCTGACGATGGTTGACATTTGGAGCGACGGGGGAGCGAGGAACCTGCTTATCTGCCCACCGTATGACGAACGACAACAACAAAGGTCTGAGGGACAAACAGGCCAACAGCTTAAAGATAAGAGAAGCACAAAAAAACAGAGAAAAGTGACTGAGAACATGCTGTATGCTGCATTTTTACCTCCTTCAGAGCAAAACAGCGACTCAGAGGGAGCTGAGGAGGTCAGCTGTGGTCAGAGCGGAGCGAAGAATGAAAACTGTCTGAAAAAGGACCTCGTCTCTGCAGGGTGCTACTCTGCAGTTCTTCTCTGAGAACAGCTGTTTGAGGTTGAAAGGCCGCCACAAAACCAGCCAAAGAACCACCAAAGACCGGCTGCAGCGTCAAGGGCAGCTTTAGACAACGACAGAAAGCAGCCACTAAAAGTCAGGCCGACAAGAAGAATCGGGTTTGCTTCTGCACGGCTGGGAGTAAATGTGAGGAGTTTGTTGTTGATCAGGAAGGACAAACAAATCTAAATAAAAAAAGAAAAAGAATCCACTAGAAACATCAAAATACCAGGAAATAGGGCTGAAAGATTTTAGGAAAAGATCTAATTGTGATTTCAATTTGATTCACGATTTTCTTCAAATCAAGCTTCACTGCAATATTCAGTATGTTTACAGTATAGACAACAGTAAGGAAATCAATGATCAAAAGCACGTAACACATTACTCATCATCTAATATTGATGATAAATAATCTGTTTTCCTACAAATCTGTAAAGTAGTCTGTGTAAAATAGTTGACACAACAGATCCTGGGTCAGTCAGGAGCGCTGCAAAAAATCGCAGCTTTGGCAGTCAAATGATTGTGTTGTCTGAAATTGTGATTTTGATCCGAGAACGATAAATCATTCAACCCTACCAGGAAATTAAGCTGAAGTCAAAGTGACTTTAGCAGCAGGGGTATCATAGTTATCCCCCCTCTGTGTGGGTGGTTAATTCCATTTATCTCTTAAGTCATAATATTGTTTTAAGTCGTAAACGTCACCTGGATATTCAAACTATAAAAGTACATGCATCCTCAGTAACCCAACTTTACCAGCTCACTACAGGTATCTGGTCTCATCGTTCTCAATTCTCACGTCCTACTTCCAAACTAAACGGAGCACTTCATCGCTTTAGGTCATAGCAGAGGAGTTACATTGGCAACTTTCACAGCACCTTCACGCAAAAACACCGCAACAAGCTCTGTCTACAGGCTAACAGGGGGATGGGGATGCAAGCACCAGCAAGGTAAAGCAGTGCAATGATTGCACATCTTGTCCTTTTTACAGAGCAATCTTTCAATTTTTTTTTTACAGTTTTACACTAGAAGACATTTGAACTAGCCCCATTCACGCAGCTGTTTCACGCTGCAGACTTCGCCATAAATGGGTGTACATGTCAGATCATGAAACAGTATTGTGGAGGGCCGTCTCCCTGTGTGTGCATGTGGGGCTCCCACTGTGCTGTGCTCTCCTGCACTTGCACAACAGCGTAATGCAACATGAACATACTAGCGTGACATTAAAACTACACAGTTATTGGATCAATATGAATGTCTCAGAGGCTGTTTACATTTGCATTGAGCATTCAGATGCCAACTACACTGTATCTTTGCATCCCAAACATCTGTGTTGAGTTATGAAGCCAAGGCATGAGCGCAAAATTCTGCAGGTCCTCGAGTGTCGACTCCAGAGTGACATGTTGAAATGTGTATTCCTACAACAGGCAGGTTTGACTGTACTTTCGGTCAGAATAGTTCATGTCTTTATGTCTTCAAAATTCTGCCTTCCCTCAGGACTTGTCTGTTGTGATGTTGTGAAGTATTTGAGGTGATGCATTGTTTTGGGGGACAGGTTTGTCTCAACCTGGCCTCCTCATCTGTTCCTCAGAGGATCTTAAGTGAGTTTGAGTGTTTCCAACACGGTGGCCACCATGGACTGGACTCAAGAGCTCCCCGAGACCAAACCGTTGACCCCATCAAAGCTACGTCCCATACTTCCTACAGTCTACAGCTGCAATCACAATTTACTTTCCAACCTCTCATTGGAATATCAGCCCATGTTTCTCAGGCTTACCGTGGTTTATTCAGGTTCCTCCTGCTTTTCCTTGTCGAGTTTCCTTAAGTGGTGACATTTACCTGAAAGACAGAAGAAAGAAAAAAGATTAAGTTCATTTGTACAGTTTCAGCCGAGAAACACAAACATCTTTAAAGCCTCTGAAAACTGAATTTACGTCTTGTTTGTTCTCTCTCTTTGTGCTAAAACACAAAAGCAGTGTTCACTCTGTGTTGTTTTTGAGGTTGAAGCTGAACTTTGAGCAGACGAGAGTCTGGACCCTTCGTCATCAGGTGTTTGATCAGTTCCTGTTTGTCGACGCTCCCTGTTTGAGGTCAGCTGGCTGTGTCACGGTTCTGACCTGGACTCGGGGAGTGGAGGGCAGTAAAACACTTTAACAAACACTGAGGGACAGACTCTGACCTGCAGAGGCCTCCACAGCCAAAGACATACTTTAGTCCTATAAGAGGGAATGGATGTGAGTTTACGAGGAGTTATTTAGAGAAAGTCAATTTAGTCTGGACTCATAAAGTTTAAATAAAGAGCAGCTCGGAGAGATAATTGACTTTTGATGATACATGTCTGATCTTCAGAGCGACATAATGAGCTTTCAGAGTTTAATTGGAGAAACACAGCAGCACAGGAGCGATGATTCAGGGCTTTAAGAAGAGTCAGTATATATTAAAATAATATAAAAAGTTTATGTCCATTTGGATTGATTTTTAGTCTTTGTAATTTTGTTTTATTCCATTTAATCAACAGTTTATTTTATTTCATTTATCTCATTTAATCAACAGTTTATTTTGCTAAAATTCAATGTACAGTTCAAACAATGGTGACGGTCATTTGATAACACTGCTACAAAACTATTGGTGTTAAACAGCCAATATTGGACAATTTCTTGAAACTGCAGGAAAGCTTGTTCAAGGTCTAAATTGCTAATTTATGTCATGAACTCTTGGAAAATTGGGTATTATTTTGTCAAGAGTAAGGTTTTACAAAAAAATTCCAAATGTGGCAAATGTATTCGTCAAACTCTGGTAGAAAAAAATAGCACTACTGATTCAAGCCTTATTAAAATATTGATTCTAGTTATGTTGTTTTTTTTAACAAGACTGTATTTGCATTTAAAAATCATTATTTGTTGTTATTTTATCCCATTTATTATGTGAAACATATCTGGTAAGTTAGTGTATATATATATTTGTCATTTGTTTGTGCATTTGCTGTTGTTGTTTTCCTGTAAATGGGAGGGAGTTGGTTTGGAGGGGATGGGGCTTGCACAGTTCTGTATTGATAACTCAATGCATGAATGCTGTACTGCTGATGGAAAAAAACTTAATAAAATTTGTGGGGGGGGGGAATACAGTACTTAACAAATTTTATATTCTTACAAACATCATTTTTTATGGTTCTGAATATTTGCTGATGTGTTAACCCTTTAAACATGACAGATGTTTTACAAAAATCAGGCCCAGCAGTATTTTTAGGCCAGGATGTTCTTTGATTACAGTTTAATTTAACCCGAACAGTGAATGAGGTTGAGGTGTTTATTCATGGTTGCGTGCTCAGCACCTTCCTCCCTCTGACACCGGCTGAGGCCGAGGTCCACATGAGCGCGAGGGCCACTTCAGTGACACATTGAACGAGCCGCCAAATGGCTGACAACATTTGGTAGTGGATCGTACTCGATGAACGCAAGTTAGCGACAAGCATGTTTTGGTCTGTGGGAGGAAACCAGAGCACCAGGAGAAAACCCATGCATGCAGAGATCATGTAAACCCCACAAATCAAGGACTGGACCAGCACGAGGAGTCGAACCTCACTGCTGTTTCCTCTTGTTATTCTGGATCAATATCAACATATAATTCATTTACTGCTACTCGATAAGGAACGATTTCTGGCCCACATGGCCCGGCCCTAGAGCGCAGGATCAGTGTCGTTGTGCCCACTTCCTGCTGCCTCCTCCATCTTCCAGTCGGAGGCGGAGATGTTAATGGCAGGAAACGACAGACTTTAATCGGGTGGATGAATGG
The DNA here is from genome assembly GCA_037902135.1 of Cetoscarus ocellatus. Taxonomy (NCBI): domain Eukaryota; kingdom Metazoa; phylum Chordata; class Actinopteri; order Labriformes; family Labridae; genus Cetoscarus; species Cetoscarus ocellatus. Next base: position 368,382 of record JBAMNC010000003.1, on the reverse strand, counting down.
CGCTGGGCTGCAGGTCTCTGTGCCACATCCTGCTCTTCATCTCCGATTCCAGGCGAGGGGGGAGTGAGGGAGTTTTACTTGAAGAGCGGGACGCCCCGGGAGGTAACACCTCAGACCTGTTGTCACTGCATCCAGAAAACAGAGCAACTATTCATCAGCCTACACATGAGAGCAGGAACACGCAATCCCACAGCACACTGCTCACGGACAGCCGGGCCTGATGGGTAATTTACATACCGAGGGTAGTCATTACACAAACGGATACACATGCAGGACGACCTACATTCACAAACAGCAGAAGAACAACATGGTTAACAGGTCCTTCCTCACAGAAAGAGACTGAAGTGAAGGAGTAAACTCTGAACTGTGGACTCACGCAGTGATTACTCTAATTTTATGATTAAAAAACAAAACATAAAATATGATCACTCTGACAGGAATGCTTCAGTTCGTGAGGTTCACTGAATATTCAAACATTAAGGCAGACCCAAAGTTTATGTTGAGTTCACTGATTTAAGGACTATTAAAACTTTTCAGGGCATTTGGAGTAAGAACTCTTTGGTTTCATTAAATCTGGCTGAGCTCTGCGGCTTAATGGTTTATATTTTATGTGGAAGCAAACTGCAACAACATGAATAATTTAAGCATAAATAAAGCCAAAACCAAAGTTAAAAAAGTTCATTCAGCATCATCAGACTTTTTAAAACAAACTACTAATCAACAGTATTTCCAGTATTTTAAAGGCTTTTTTCCTCCTCCCTGCACCTTTACATCGGTGCTAACCTCCTGGTTTTGTTCAGTAGTTACTCAAGCAAGGCTAGCTTTTCCACTGTTTCAAGTGTTTATGCTTCAGTGTTAATTTTGACAACACTTTTTAATTTAGTTTTAGTTTAAGTCTTTTGCCTAAAATATCTTTTGTTTAGTCCTAATTTAATCTCTAAATTGTTTTAATGTTAGCCTAGTTTTAGTTGATGAAATTTCACAACATTTTAGTCGATGAAATCTGCTGTAAATTTAGTCACTAAAATATGAAGTGTAAAGGGTAAGGCATTTTTTATGTTTCCTTGAATGTCTGAAGTCATGTTTCACACTTGGATAAAATCAAACATCTAATAACCCTTTATTGAATGCTAGTAAAGTCTGAATGTATAAATGAACAGAAACAAATTGAACTTTTGTGTGAAATGCAGTCACCTTTATTTAGGCTACCTGGCAGAGCATCTCAGTTACAATACCAGAACTGACAACAAACAGTGAACCTGCTCTACATGAATATATCAATTCATAAAGAGAGGAGCTCTGATTGGATCGCTCCACAACTTATCCCACCACCACCAAGCTAAGGCAGCTGTGATTGGATGTCCCTCTTCACTCATCCAACCTTTCCACACAACCAAAGTAGCTGTGATTGGATATATTCCTAACTTGTCTCTACTTTCTACATGACCAAATTAGGTCTGATTGGATTAAGTCTCTGTCAAACATTTTAGTCTAGTTTTTATTTGTTGATGAAAATGTCAGTTAATTTAGTTTGAGTTTTTGTCCATGTGCACTTGTTTTTATGAGTTACTGTCTAGTTTTTGTCAGGGGAAAAAGGTTGCTGAGGGAAACTATGACGAAAATAATTAGTCAACAAAATTAACACTGTTATGCTGAGCTATGCTAATTTGCTGCAAGCAAAGGCTTACATCGGAATGATCAGTCCTTCAAATCTTTATCCCTTCAAGATAATAATGCCAAGCAGTCCCTGAAATGTCCAACTGTTCATTTTAGCTTTTTCAATAAGAAGATTCTCCTCTGAAGAGACCAACAGGACACTTTGACGTCATTCTCTCATAGTGGGTGAGATGACCTGTCAGGAAAGTGTTCAAATCTGATTATCTGAGTGATTCTAAGTTCTCCAAAGTCCATGAATGTGAGGGACTATCCTGGTGTTAAATCACACGCTCCTGTACTGAAGCCTTTTCTTTCTCCGAAGACCTCTAGCAGCCCTGAGCAGACTCAGCATGTTGGTGTGGAAGCCATTGAGCCTTTCTTCATAATTACAGTGAGAGCATGAGCTCAAACAGCAGAACGTGCAGCAGGACCAGAGCTTTCCCCTAATTGTTTCCACCAGGGGACTTTAATAATCCAGCCGAGTGGACGGCACCTGTATCCGCTCCGAGTGTGAGAATAGAAAGGCATGTGATCCATTTGCTGTCTCGTATTTTTAGTCCTGCTGATAACAGCGTGCAGGGGAACTTTTTCCTCTGTTGTGCAGAGCGGGAGCGAGGCTGTTTGTGGAAACGAGCCGCTCCTCCTGCAGAGAGCCGGAGAGGCCGAGCAGCTGGCAGGCAACAGGCCGACGCAGCACCTCTGAATGTCAGCCTCCCCCGTCCTCACCCCTCTCCCCTCTCAGTTTGTTCTGACTCTGTTGTCTGGATTCATCAGAGGGCGCCAGGCTTCACCGCCGTCGCTCTGTTTCTCCACGGAGCGAGGCAGGAGACGGGGGTTTGAGAGGTGTGGGGGGGAGCAGAGTAAACAGACGCTTCGCATCCCTCTCTGCTGTTGCTAGGCGACTTTTTCTGCAGATGACAGCCTTGAGTGACAGCAGACCTCCCTCCAGGACAAAAACACAAAGTTGAAGGAGAGAGGAGCACAGAGCCGCGGGGAGAACAACAGCGTGGAGATAAATGAGTTTAATCAGTAACAAATGACTTCAATAAACAGGCAGGATGAGCAGTGGTTAACGTGCTTCAGATTCAAACCTCTGCACATGATCGAATAAATCGTCCAGGAAGGAACTTCAGCTCTCTGCCACTGACAGCTGAGACAGGATTTCATCTCCTACAACTCCAAACTGAGGACGGAAAATGATGCAAGAGGCAATAAAAGAAGGGATCTCGTAAAAAGCCTCAAAAAGGGGGTGCTGGTTTGGCGCAGTGATGGGCAACCAGGCCCAGGTTTGAATCCACTGTGTCTCTCTCTCCTGTCAATAAAGGTCCAAAAATAAAATATTAAATGAATAAAAAGCCTCAAAACGGGGCAGAAGCTGTGGCCCTCAAAGTGAATGGACCAGGTACAAATCGAACCTGTGGCTTTTTTCTTGCACATGATCAGGACAGTCATGTTTGCCTCTGGTTTTGCTTTGTTTTGCCTCCTAATAATGTCAAGCACACTGTTGAGCAGGTCACTCAAAACAGCTAATTACAATGTAATAATGAACACGTAAAATCGCTGCCAATAGATTAATTTTTCAGCAAACAAAACAAAATATTTTTGTTGTGTTATGAACTTAATCACAGGAGTTATCTGAACTGTAAAGTTGGGCCACTTTCTTAAATCAAGTTGGCAAAACTTAGAACAACTAGAAAGCACTTGGAGAGAACAAACCTCTGCCAAGGTAGCTCACATACTGCTGTTACATCTATAAGCAATAGCTCCATGATAAAGTTACCATCATAATATGATTTATGACCCTGAAAACCCACACCTAGCACTCAGAATCATGTTGATATCATTATTACTTAGACAGTTATCAAGTAAAAACAGCTGTTTGCTAATGGTGGTTATCTGGATCACCACCAAAATCCAATCATTTCTAAGTTGGGCCATTACCACTCGAAAACACCAGCAAAAACAGAACTTCCTTGGTGGAGGTAATTAGTTTAGGGTCAGGTGAGGTCAGGCCAAGTTTTGAACACAGGGTTCATATAAAGATAAAATATCACGGTGTGCCTAACTGGCGCAGCAGTAAGCAAACATACATGAGATAAAACATGCTGCAACTGGTCTGGATACGAATCCCGCTTTGGATTGTCTTTATTTTAAATAGCTGTTCTCTCAACTTAAACTCAAAAATCTAGTGCAGACGGTTATCTTGAAATTCTGACTTTTCTTATTTTTTTATTATTTAACCTTTATTTAACCAGGAAAAGAAACTCATTGAGATTAAAAATCCCTTTTTCAAGAGCTACCTGGCCAAGCTAGGCAGCAGCACGGTTAACAAAGTTACTTATAATAACAACTGCATCACATACAAATACACACGACATGTAAAACACTTACAGGACAATGAAAGAATACTAAAGACAGTTAATTGACAAGCTGGACTACTGAAGGAACCATGATCATCTGTCATAGCATCTGCAGCCAGATGCCTCAGTATTCACATCATTTACCGTCCAGTGAAACCGGCTCATTGAGTTTCAGCTGTTTTTGCAGCTCATTCCAAGCAAAAGGCAAATTTAAAGGCCTTTTTTCCTGCTCAGTTCGGACCTTAGGACCCACATTCCTTCCAGTTTATGCTGGACAAAAAGATGTAATGTGTCAAAAAGTTAAAACTCAATAAAGATATGTGTTAAAAAAATCTGGTATTTGGACAACCCTACTCTCTATTCAGAGACCATCAGTATATAAAAGCACAGAAATCTCCCTGCAGCTTCAAACATGAAAACAAATAAAGAAACTTCAGGAAATTCCCAGTCAGGAGGTCAGGGCCCACAGAGAGGTCACCGCGGTCGGGAGATAAATCATCGCTGTCACAACATAATGGAGATAATAAGACAGCAGAACAGTTCTGACTCTAATTTCTCCAATTTTCTACAAACTCACGGGATCATTTTACTCATTTCAGCTTCTTAATATGTTTAAATAAAACATGGGAACAGCATCCCATCCAGACGCAGCTGCTGGTGACATAAGAAGCTTGTTTTTATTTTATTTTTTTGGCATTTTAATCCTTTATTGATAAGAGAGAGACAGTGGATAGGCTTGTGAAAGTGGAGGACACTGCATACTGGCCACAGGCTGGATTTGAACCCGGGCAGAAGCATGCATATGGGTCGTGCCTGGTTGCTTACCACTCTGCCAAACCAGCACCCCGGCTTGTTTTCTCAGTCTTCATGAGAGGTTGTGAACTTTGGTGTGAACATAAAGTGCTTTTTAGACCCTCAAACCAACATATTTGTCTGTGTTTGTCGCCCGTAGAGTAAACTTCAGCTGAGCAAACCGGTGGATTAATTTTTGATCACTACATCATCGCCACGGGCACAGCGAGAAATCTGTCTTTGGTAATTAAGTTCCTCTCTGAGTCTTGTTTTTGCTCTGCTGTTTGCTCTCTCATTACCTGTAAACACATGATTAAAATCCAAAATGAAAGCCTGGAGGTGCAGGAACATCATCAGAACCACCAAACACAAACTATACTTTGGCAGGAGCTGACAGACTAATATTTCCGTCTTGGAGCGGTGAGCGAGCAGCGATGACGTCTTTCATCCAGAGGAGAAACATAATGAGGGTTTTTGACGAGTGCAGGAGCTAAAATTAGCACGTGGATGATTACCACCGGCCTGAGAGCTGCTTCTCATTGGAAGTTTGGCAGAGGGAGAGGGAGCTGGATGTGAGATCAGAGGTGCTGCTCTCAGGATGTGTGCAGACGCAGCAGGAAGCGAAGGGAGAGTTGACTTTGGAGATCACGCTGCCGCAGCTGTTTGAGAGAAGTTAACGCTGATCTTAAGGGGACATGTGAGATGATAGATGCATGAGAGCTGCTCGGTGAAGTGGATAAAAACACGGCAGGAACCCAACGAGCTGCAGAAGAGTAGATTCATGAAAGTAAGAGCTGCTCCCAACAGTCTGACAAACGTGAATAAGGCGAGGCTCGTGGTGATGTCTGAGCACAGCACGGTTAGAGGCTGCTGTCCTTGGGCTCAAATCCAGCCTGTGGCTCCTTTCCCTCAAGTCATTCCTCTCTTTCTCCACAATTTACAGCCCAATCCACTGCCCTGTCACGAGGCAAATGAATCAAGATCAGTTCAAACTTGTTGAAGGCATTGAAATGTGGCTCTGTGCTTAATGATTCCCTTTTTAATGGCTTCAATTTTGTTCCTCATGCCCTGCAAAACATTAACTTTATGCTCTTGTGAGAGGCAGTCAGCACAAACAACAAAGGGGTCAAGGAAGTAATCATGGCACACTGAGAACTGAAGAGGCCTTTAGTTACATCAGCCAAGGAGGTTATATTTTTGACCCTAGTTTGTTGGTTTGTGCAAAGAATAAAAAAAAATAAGTTAAACACAGATATTGATCATTTTCATGGGAATATTGGCTATAACACAAGGAAGCAGTGTTACAATTTTGGTGGTGATCCCAATCTGAATGCAGATACGGTAGTTTTTTAAAGGATTTGTTAATATTGTGAGATAGGGTATTTTTTTTCATATTTTCAATAATACCTCAAAAATTTCTCAACTCATTTTTACAACATTTTCAGGGAATATTGGCTACGTTTATATGCAGTCAATCTTCGGGTTAAGGTCAATATTCCGGTTTCTGAAACATCCGGAATAACCCAGTTTACATGCATGAGCAAACAGGGTTATCCCTATATGCATAGTATCCCGAACAAAACAGCGACGCACGGAAAACGTCATCACGCATGGAAAACGTCATCAGGCACGGAGAACGTCATCACGCAATGCGCGTCATGTCCGCTTCTTCTTCCTGTCTCCAATAGCAACGAGGACAACAGCAGCAGCATGGCAGATAATGAATGGCCCGGAGCAGCTAACAGTCGGCTTTGTTTGTGCTTTGGTGCTGGTACTGACCCACCACCAGTACTTGACACTATCCTTTGTCAGTCTCTTCATTAATGGAAGGAGAGAACGTGAAGAATTAGGAAATCGAGCAGGAGCTGTGCCATGTTACAACAAGTACTTCCTGTACTCAAAAGACCAAGATTCCTTGTGAAAAGAACATGCGCAGAACACAACTTAATGTTCCTTTCGATAAAGATATCCCGATCTGCGTATACATGACCAAATACTCGGGTTAGAAAAGGAGTAACCCAGGGGTGATTTTCGGGTTTTTAAAAACCAGAATATGAGCATATTCTGGTTTTTAAAATGTTTTTTTGGTGTTTACATGGCTGCACGCAACCGGGTTATTACTATTATTCCGGTTATGAAAGGTTTAATGACTGCATGTAAACGTAGCCATTGAGTATGATTCAAGGATTAAGTCCTATGATTTCGGTGATGATCAGGGTGCGGATACTGGAAGTTTTAAAGTATTTCTTAACATTGCGAAATAGGGCAGTTTTCCCTAATTTTTGACAACAACTCAAAAAGGTATGGATTGATTTTGACTACATTTTAATAACTCAAAAATTTCTCAACAGATTGCTAAGACATTTCAGTAAATAGATTTCATGACACAAGAAAGAAGTGTAACCATTTTGGCCATGATCCAAATCCAAATGCAGATCCAGAAATTCTTTTAAAGATTTGTTAGCATTGTGAGAAAGTGCAGTTTTCCATATTCAATAACTCACAAAGGTCTGTGCAGATTTTTATGACATTTTCAGGGAATACTGGTCATGACAGAAGGAATAAGTGATTTGATTTTGGTGGTGATCCGAATTCAGATGCAGATACAGTAATTTTTTTAAGGATTTCTTAACATTGCGACACAGGGCTGTTTTCCACATTTTTGACATTAACTCAAAAAGTCTATGCAGGTTTTTCAGGGAATATTGGTCATGACAGAGGGAGTAAGTGATTCGATTTTGGTCGTGATCTGAATCCGGATGTGGATCCAGGAATTTCTTAATGATTTGTTGGCATTGCTAGAGAGAGCAGTTTTCCACATTTTTGACATTAACTCAAAAAGTTCTCAACAGATGTTCATGATATTTTCAGGGAATATTGGCTCCCAAACGATCTAGAAGGTTGGGGTATATTGAGTTTTTGAAAACATCTACATTTTCATTTAAACTACAAGCTTAGACAGTATTGTTCATATTGATATTGTTGCTGCTGTGCTAAAATGAGAAGCTTCACTAACCCCTGTTTTTAAAATCTGTCTATATAAGAAGATTTATTTTGTAGTTCTTAATCTTTCTTATGACTAGACAGTAGAAAGTGAGGATCAGAGGGAAAGTGAGGACTGACATGAAGGAAAGAAGCCTGGATTTGGACTTAAACCTTATTTGTAGGAAGAACCTCAAAGTCATTGGCTCCCTCTCAGACTTTTTCTAACTTTTGGACAACACAGTAGGAGAGTATAATCAGGACCTGTGCTAGATTCTGGGTACCAAAATAACAACAACAACAACAAGATGTTCAGTCTGTGACCATCTGGAGCGAATGTTCCTCCGCAGCTCCTCCTCCTGTAATTAATGAACTCCTCCAAAGGGAACCGTCTGATTAAGTGAAAACTCTCCTTACTCTCCACAGGCCGGCTTTTCAGAGCACACGCACTCACAGAAATATATCAGACAGAATTCCTGAGCACTCGGCGGCCTCGGTTTGTCATGCAGCTGGCCTCGCTTTCAAAGCTGCTCCTCTACAAGTGGCATCAGAAACATCTGCTCCCAGGACGGCGGCCCACATGAGAGTCCGCCCCGTCAGCCTGGCACGACGGCGGGATGGCCTGCAGATGTGGTGGCATGCCAACAACGTTCATGTCGAAGCCACAGACGTGCACACGAGGACGGCTAAGTCAACAGAAGAGAGCAGGGCAGAGGAAGATAAATAAGCCTCCTCTGAGGGACTTCGACGCTTCTCCTGCTTTTACAAAGACCTGTGAGGGTTTGCTGAGCTCAGGTGTGAAGGAGTCACACCTCTGCTCCACCAATCACAAACATCCACAGCTGTAGCCTGTACTTTTGTCCAGCCGAGAGCAGGGACCATTTGGGGTTAAAATAACATTCCTGGGAAAAAAAACACATCCCTCCAAAAAGTCCCTCACTTAAGGGACGGGATTGGGATGGAAATGCTGCTATAAAGAGCGGAGAGGAACAAGGGGTGAAGAGTTTTCATGCTGATGTTCAAACTGAGCACCAGAATGGAGAAGAAAAGAGATTTAAGAGACTTTTAGATTAGATTAGGGGAGAAAGAACTTTTTTACCTTGGCAAGACTCCCTAAGGGAAATTAAGATTTCTGCAGCAGCATTATATAACAGATAAAAAGATATATAAATAAGGTAGATATAAATAAAAAAGCAAACAAATATAAATAAAAGTATGGCTACTGCTCCTTCCTATCCTCTGTCTTCCTGTTACAAAAGAACGTGGCATGATTGTTGATCCGCTGGGATTTTCACACAAAACCATCTCTGGTCTGAAAACAAGGAAAATTTAGCAGCAGTTCTCTAGGCAAAAATGCCTTATTGATGCCAGAGGTCAGAGGAGTGGCTCAGCACGACAGAAAAGCAACAGGAGCTCAAATAAACACCATTTCTAAAGGCAAGTGGGCTACAGCAGCTGAAGACCACACTGGGTGCCAGTCTTGTCAGCTCAGACCAGGAAACTGAGACTATAATTTACACGGGTTCACCAAAATTGGACAGAAGATGTAAAAATGTTCCTGGTCTGATGAGTCTGTAAGGGTCAGAGTTTGGTGTGAACATCATAAAGCATGGATCCATCCTGCTTTGGATCAACACTTCAGGCTACTGCTGCTGGTGTGAGGGTGTGGGGGACACCTTCTTGGCACACTTTGGGCCCCTAAGTAACAACTAAGCATGGTTTAAACTAGGGCTGGACGATATGACCAAAAAATAAAACCCTTGATTTTTTTCCACAGAACTCGATTTACAGTTTTATTCAATTTTTCACTCTCAAAAAAACCTCCAAGTGACACAAAAATCACATGAATGATGTTTTTGCAATCAAATTTTATGTTATCAAAATATGTTTCAAAACTAAACAGATTTTCCCTCATATAGTTAAAATGCATACATCATGAAAACTATATTTTCAGTATTACATTTTCAAACACTGCAACAACATATAATTGGAGTAAGTTGAGAAAAAAAATCTCGATTTTTCATTTTTAAATCTTCTGCAGAAAATAATTTGAATTAATCAATTTAATTAATATATATTTCCCAGCCCTAGTTTAAACCCCACAGTCTACCTGAGTATTGTTGCTGACCATGTCCGTCCCTTTATGACCACAGTGGACCATCTTCTGATGGAGACTTCAGCAGCTCCATGTCTCAAAGCTCAGATCATCTCAAGCTGTTTTTTTCAACATGACGATGAGTTCACTTTACTCCAGTGGCCTCCACAATCACCAGATCTCAATCCAATAGAGCACCTGTGGGATGTGCAGCTACTGAGTGATACAACCAACATCTCTGAGAGATGTTTCAGCACCTTGTTGAATCTATGCCATGAAGAATTAAGCAGCTTTGAAGGCAAAAGGGAGTCTTGCGAGGTGTTCCTAATAAAGTGGCCTGTGACAGTATACAGTAATGGAGAGAGTCAAGCAAAGATGAGCACCTTTTAAGTTGTTTTGGGTCACGCAGTGCTGTCAAAGCAGTGCTGCAGGTCACGGAGCTCTAACACCTCACACCAAAGTGGCCCCTGGGGGTCGATCATGGCGGCACCTGCTGCAGACAGCTCAGTGTGAAGGTGAAATGACTCACAGGAAGAAAGAGAAGAAGAGGACATGAGAAGGTGGAGGAGCGCAGTGATCGGTGAGTCACCGTCTCACGTCCGTCCTGAAGGACGTGCATCAGTACTTTGAATCACGGACAGAAGAACAGCCTGACCTCCATCCTCCCTCTGATGGAGCAGCGCAGTTACATTAGTGCGGCCAGGCTCCACGAGAGGCCTTAAATGTGTGCTGGAGTGCTGGGCGAGCGGCGTACAGCTCGCAGCATCATTAGAGGATGTGTGCTTGAGGGCTGTCCACGGCGCTGTAAAGAGGCTGAGAGTGGAGGGGAAATGGTCCGAGTTATTTCCATTCCCTCAGCCCGTTTATGGAAACATTACAGGAGCGAGGTCCAGTTCTCACGGAGGACGGCGAGATTCAGGAGAGAGCGAAGGAGGGAAAGAGAGAGAGGGACGGAGCTTTTAGCTGTTTGCTCTGGAAAAGCCCTCAGTGTGTGTGTGTGTGTCCCTCTTTGTGTGCTTCTCCCTCTGGCAAAGGCCACAAAAGCCTCCATTTATCTCTGCGGAGCATCTCGCCTTATTGAGAAAAGACCCTGAGAGGCAGGCTGCCCTCATGTGTGCCAGGTGGGGGTGGGCAAGAGTCCCGTTTGTCAGATATGACTTCAAATATGACAGTGCTGTTAGTGATATAAAGTTATTTTAATGTTTATTCTAGTGTGAATAAGTCAGGCCTCATGTTCAGTGAAAGATGTTTACACTGAGAACCAGTGACGGTAACACGCTTCCTCAGCACAAGATCAAATGGTTCGTCGAAATGTGGAAATAAAAATAATTTAATTTAATTTCTTAATACTTAGGAAGCATGTATTGTAAGTTAATTCTACTCTGGATGGAGTCAAAACTTTGAGAATTTATTCTTAGTTGAAGACGTTTTGGTGTCAAACTTAAATGTTAAAATGATGTTTTGGTGAATCAGATCAGCTGGTGTCACTGTAGGATCTTTAACGTTGAACTTTTTACTCTGAACCTGTTAGTAACACCTGAAGAGTCAACCGTTCTGCCTACAGATGCCACAAGCCCACGAGATAAATTGAGCTGTTGGTTTAGAGCTACAGGAATTTCCCTTTTTTTAAGTAACTACTTTTTCATATTTTATATTTCTCTCATCACCACAACACGGCCTCATGATATGCAACTTATTTTTGTTTCTGATAATTAAAGGCAACCTGACACAGCTTAAAACACTACCACAAATAGAGATCATAAAAATATATATTCTTTGCATAAATTCAAAAGCCAAGAAGTATGTCTATCATTTTAATAATTCAATGTTTAAGTCCTGTTTCAGTTACTAAAGCCATGTTTCTGAAATAATATTAACAGGTCTACATTATAAGTAAAACACTTGTTTTTAACAGCTAAATTTGCTCTTTTCAGTCAATCTTATTTTGTATAGCACCGAATCATTACAAGTGTCATGATGAGACACTTAAGAAAAGAGCAGGTAAATGCCATTCTCTTCAACAAACAGCGAGTTACAACCTAAAGACCCCCTAAAATAACCCCTCCTCAGAGCCCTACATTTAATGTCTTACAAACATCTGTGTTTTTGCCATTATCTTTTTCTTCCTTCTATTTTCTTTTTTTCCCCAACTGCTTATTAGTTAGTTTGTTGTTGTTGTTTTTTTTTCATATTTATTTATTTATCTTTATTATTCTATATAAGGTTTTGCCCTTAAACCACATAAATTTCATTCGCACACACAACAAGCAACAATATTCTCACACCTGTGACTGATACCCCCTACTATTGTTTTTTATGGTTTGTTTATTTGATTTGTTTTTGTCTCTTGTTATTGTCATGGTGTCTTCTCCTGTATTTTCAAATTTCTTGTTATTTCTGTTGTACTGTTCATATTGTACTACAATCCTTCGTCTTGTTAAAAGTTTGCAAATAAAACAACGGTAAAAAAAAAGAGAAAAATATCCTTGTGCTTTAAATTTCAAACTAAATGTATTTCCCATGACTTAATAACAGATTAACAAAAATGCCACAAACTTGATTTTTTCCTACTTTTATTGCTACAGAAGTCTGTAAGAATAAAGTGGAAGATCTCCCAGAGCACATGATTGTCATCATCACCCAAATTTTATCAGTTTTTGCTTTTTTCAACGACCAAGACTTCCTGAAAGTTTCAACAAAGTCTGTTGAGAAGTTTTTGAGTTATCTTGACAAACATCGGCAAAGACAATAGTCTCTGGCTAATGTTATATGATGAAAACACTGTGCTGGACTTTGTTGGCCATATTTAGTTAAAAAAAAAAAAAAATCAACAAGTGCCTCGGGCTTCTATTTTTGTCACCTTGGTATCACATGTTGATCAAAAAGTTTGATTGTTTTACTAGAAGCATATCAAAGTTTGCATTTCTGGTATCGTGACGACCATTTGATGTTTCAGTTAAAATTCAGTTACAATATAAATCTGATTTTTCCGTATCGCCCAGCCCTAGCTCCAGGGTGACAAGTCCTGTCCCTTGTTAACACTTCAGCTCTGCACCCAAAACAGCCTCCACCACAGTGAGGGATTACTCCTCTGACAAACAGCTAAAAAGAAAAAGTACATCTGTGCTGAGTATTTGCATTTCTTTGCTCGGACCACAATGCACCACTTGACTCGATGGAAGGCGAACATTCTCAGTCAGGCGTGAGAAACCCTCCCCATCAATGAGGCCATTTTCCACCCTCTGCTCTCTTAAACCGGGGTAACAGCACATCAGGAGCGGCTCGCACAAAACACAATCTGTCAGGCGGCCGGGCGGACGGGGGCCGCCGTATTCACCGCTCTCCTCATCACTTTCTATTTACTCCGTCGTCTTAAGAGCGAGAAAAGAGGACCGAGTGCAATTTTAGGACATCGCAATGCGCACTATTCAGCAATCTGACGCTCTAATTGCAGAGTGAGAGGAATTTTCTCTGTCTGCAGCATTGAGGCCCAACAGCTGCAGCTGGCATGGCATGTGGTGGGTGTGTTGGAGGGGGGTGTGGCGGCTAAAAGGGTGTCAAAGACTGAACTCCCACTGAGAGCCACACACGCACACGCACACAGGTTTACGTGCACAAGTTCACCATCAGACAGAGCGCCATTTGTCTCCAGATTAATGATGGTAATGACAAAGCAGGGCATGATGGGAAATGCTGCACTCTAAAACTGTCGCTCATCATTACCTCCTGATCTCCCCGGTTTAGAGAGGAGTCAGCTGGAACAACGAGAAACCTCAAACACATTTAGAGCAAATCACAGCCCTCAGGTCCTGCATGTGGTCACGGTCATGTCTGCGTTTGAGTCCAGGGCTGGACTCCGAGTGAAGACGTCTTCAAGGCAGAGACAGGCTGCTCCAGAATGTCCACAACCTGCATGAACCGAGACTTCAGCAGCAAAGACGAACGTCTACTGCACAGGCCTCCGTGTGAGTTAGTGCTTGCTTTAATCAGGACTGTAATGATGCCCCATTTTTCCTCCAATGACCCCTTTCTTTTTCCATTATGTCGCTCACATAGACTCGTTGCCAGCCAGTCATTAGGCAAACATACAGGCTGTGTTCACACAAAGGTGAATATGTTCAAAAACTGACATTTTAAAAATATCCCCATTCATGAGGGATTGAAAGGCACAAAAATGCATAAACGCTCTGGTGAACGCTGTTTTTTTACCTTGCAACTATATCCATGATGAGCACATTTTTTTGCAATTTCTCTGCAAAAGCTGTTTAATTTTCAAATCTACTCATACTGGTGTTACGGTTTAACTTAAAGCTATGTTAACTGGTGTCAGCAGCCATGTTGAGTAAACATGTCTTTGTTTTCATGTCATTTCGAGACATGTCTGATAATCTTGATCAAATCCTGATATTAAATCGTGTTGAAGGTCGTACCCTTGTTAGTTGCAACATCTGTCGTAAACACGGCAACCACAGAGCAAGCAGCAATGGGTCACCAATCAACACATTTCTTCATTAAATGAAAAACAACAACAATGAAAGCATTTCTCAAAAAAGGACATTTTCACTCCACATCCAACATGTTTCAGCGAGAGTTTGTTCGATGAAGTGGCTCTTGTTTCGTACTTTACACTGTAGCAGTAGCACCTGCCTACTACAGTATCTGATTGGTCAGAAATGAAAGTGATTGACAGAACAATCATCCAATCACCTGCTGCATATGCTTTTGAAAGGTTTCCCCTCCCCAGACACTTTCTACGGGCTAAAATAGGTGGTGAAATACATTGAACGGCTCATTTACTGTCAGGTTGCTCCATCAGAGCATGATAACAGGACCTGTTCGTACATGTGTGTATTTCAGCGTGTGTGCGTGGAGCTTGTCTCAACAGCAGAGTGTAAAGACTTGAATTTCCCCATGAGGGATTAATAAAGGTTGTCTTATGTCTTACCTGTTGATACAGGTGAGTAAATCCTGAGCTCATGTCATCAAACTGGATGAAACAAGAGTGACAGAAAAATCCCTTCAGGATGTTTGAGGATCAGAGGATACCTGCGGCTTTTCTACAAGCCTCTGCGGTCTGCAGCTCTCATCCTGCAGAGCCTCCCTGCTGTCATCAACATTTAGACTTGTACACAGTAACTACTGTGACAGTTCTTTCTGTACAATCGCAGAGCTGATCGCTGTCACTGTGGCTAATGCTCAGGCTAATGACATGCACTTCATATAACCCAACTTAAAAAATCCCAAACTATCCCTTTAAATCTTGAGGCCCCTTTAATAATGAAGCTACACTTTTTACCCTTAGGTCCCAATGCAGTCCCTTTCATGAAAGTGTTATAAAAATGAGACATTCAAATATTTGCTCACTTTCACTGTATGTAATCCTTTCAACAAATACAGACTTAACCATAAATGTAAAGTTTTATTTATTATTTAACATTTTTTTAAGAACCCCTGCTCTCTCCCCATCAAGAAAATAACAAACATGAACATAATCAGAGCCACTTTGGCCATTGATGACTCAAATTTCACACACAGAAAGATAAAATATATTCTCAACCACTTTCACACCATTTTATGTACTTCCCAACACACCATCACTGTTTTTAAGGTGTTAAGTTGTTAAAATGGAGCTAGGCCTCCATTTTAACCTCGCTGCCCCTTATGGTTTAGGGGAGTCACCACAACTAAAACCTGTTGTCCCTGTATTTTGGAGGCAGAGGCTTAAATTTATTGGGTTTTCATGGGAGAATCATCATGGTCCGTCAGGATTACAGTATATCAAAAATATGTGGTTATAATGAGAGTCAGTGGGGCTAAATCAGTCCTGGGGGTAATGAGTGTCGACATATATGCAGAACTCCTGTTATAAGCACCTTGATGGAGAGGGGATCATGGCATTTTCAATATAATAATAAAAAACGAATCCTGGCCAAGTTTCACGCAGTCAGGCTTTAAACTGAGCAAATATCAAACAATTAAAGAAGCAACCCTACGCCCAGAGGCTCCGGAGGCAAGGGACGCCAACCCCTTTCAGCTGCATTACCAACTGCCATAATTACAAGTCAGTTTGCATCTCTCTGGCTACCAAACCAACCAGATCGAGACTTGAACCGGCCAACCTCCGGTCCCCAGCCCCAAGCCCTTACGGACTGAGCTACACTGCCATCTGATTGGCCCGTAATGAATGTGACAAACAAAGCATTTGCCGAATCACCCATCTGGCGTGTCAGGTTAATTGCTTTGGCTGCCATCTTAGATTTCTGCCCTGTCTTGTTTCTCGAACCCACCCCTTCTATCTGAGAGGTCAAAGTTCAGACTCTGGAAAGAGCAACTAGGGAAGATTTTGGGGGCAGACTTATCCAAAAGGAAATTATACACTTTGGAGTGCATGGCTGAAAACAGCTTGAGATGACTTTAAAGTTTGGTTTAGCACCAGAATATTTCAACTTCGTAATCATGATATGGGCTTTTCTAAGCATGACGTATGGCTGCTCTGAGGAGATAGTTCACATAAAATGCTAAATCTGCATTTACGACAGCATTAAGGACGACAAACCCAAACATAAAGGCATATCAGAGCTAATATTCTGATCCAGGACCTTCAGGATGAACAACAGTTTCTTACTAAAGCCAAACACCCCCCTTCATGTGCCCTCCATCATTAACAATTAAAAACTGTGTTAAGGGTGGAGGAACATAAATGCTCCTCGTGCCCTCATATTCTCTCCCGCCCATTTCCCCCCCACCCCCACCTGAATGCGTAATGAGGGAGGCGTCCGCTGAGACGGGCGCGGATGAACTCGTTCCTCCAGCAAAAGCTCAAGTGCACTGATCCGACCCGGCATGAGGGCCCCCGGTGATCCAGTGAGCTTTGACCTCCAGAACTGATCGAGGCCAACGATCTGATGAGTGTGAGGGGGGAGGGGGGCGTACAAGGAGTGGGGGGATGGATGAAAAAAGCGAACTGACAGTCGTGAGCAGTGTGGATGGAGCTCGTCTCCTCGGAGACTTTATGAGTGATGCACAAGTCCATCACTTTAATATTTATGTGATTTTAAAAGACATCACCGAGCCGGGTGAGATCTTTAAATGTATTTCTGCTTCATTCAAACCAAAATTTAGGCTAAATTAAAAAAAAAAAAAAGTTCCCAGGAAGGAGCACATCCTCAATCACAGCGCTGGCTGCAGTTTACAACAGAATTCCTAATAAGTGCAGGTTTCCTTATTCCCCACTTCCTTATCTCGACTCTGCAGCCGGCTCTGAAGAATGTCACCAACATGGCAGCGTGTGCAGAAAGCACCGGGAGCTGGCAGCCGTTTAGTGAACAGTCAGGGTCACCAGCCTCGCAGAATCAGGAGGAAAGTCTCGCTTTAATGTAGGTAAATGGAGAAAACACAGCTACATCCGGAAAGTTCTGATAGAAAGAGCTGCTCCCACAGGCTGAGGATATAAATAACATCTTTGTCAGTGTTGCTTCTTTATCAGAGGGGATTTTTTCAAGGTTACTGACCCTGAAATACCTCCTCAGAAAGATTACAAAGAATTATGACAAATATATATCAACAGGGAGGGTTTGGAAATATTAGACAATTCATGGCATTGTGATGTCTTGGTTGACCTTATTTTATCTTTGCACAGATGGAACATTTAAGTGAATAATGTTCAACTGTCAGTCTTTCCACATTGAAACTGCATCTAACGGAGCAGAAGGCCAGCGTCAGCCTTTGCTCTCGATTGCACTACAGTTAGAGCTTGCTTTCCAAACTGTACCCTTTAAATACTCACTATTCTGCAGCTTGTCAACACTACGATATCTACTGCTTTTCAGGGATGTACAATATCACCTCTACGACATGGTATCTAAATATAAAACTATATTGAGCAGGCATGTGCTAAAATTACTGATATGGCAATAGGTCGTTGCTTAATGCTTGCTGATAGGCATATGAAAACAGATTTTACTGATTCAATACAGTTCCAAATGATGTGACAGCAGCTGATAAATGCACCTTGGGCATTAAAAACACAAGATATTTTTCAAAGGAAGGTAGAAGAAGCCAAACTTCATGATGCAACATCTTTTCCAAACTCTAGATTACCTCTAAGATAAAGTTGGGCCTCGCTGTTGCTGTTTTTTGTTTTAACAAAGTTGTAGAGAAGTCTGTAAAATGGGCATTTAATGTCAACAACTTAAGTATATAGCTATACATACCTTTATGTATCAGGACATGTACATCCTGAAGTTGCTGGAAATACTTGTCCCAAAGTTTTTAGGATTTCAGAATAGGTTTGCAGATAAATGCCCACAAAGGTCAATCAGTCTTTATTTGTGTAGCTCCAGATCATAACAAGTGTCTTCTCAAAGCACTTTACAATAGAGCAGGCTGAAGCCATACTCTTTATTTCATAAAAACACACACATACATCCAGAGGTGTGTCCGTCCAGGCAGAGACAAAGGGATTACAAACAGGAATTTATGACAGTGACAAACCCATGGACGACCAGATCATAAATCTGTCCTCATCACATTTGTCTACTCTGAATAAAGATTTATTCGAGGTAAGCCCCTCTGTTTTTAAGAGGGTCCTCATATCTGTATGGTGGTAAAGACAGGAGCAGTAGCCAGCCTGTAGACATATATGTATTTTTTATTTTTAATTGTATATTCCTTTATATATTTTTTTATTTTTGTTTAGATCTGTCTTTTACAGTATATACTGTATCTTCTTATCTATTTTTCAAAAACTGGAATCCTAATTTCCCTGAGGGAGTTTCTCAAGGGGATTAATAAAGTTCTGTCTAATCTTCTCTAATCTAATCTAAAGGTATTTATCATGGAGGTAAAGTCAATAACAATATGCATATGAGATTTAAACATTTCATTTTGCAACTAAAATATGCCCAATATTGCCCCGTCTCTGAATTTTTAAGCCTTTTTGAGGTTTTAAATGTACAGCTTGTAATAGTTTTGTTCAAATTTTGTACTAAATTAACAGATTCTTTGTTGTATATTTGTTGTATAAAGAGAAAGATGAGTCCTGACTGTTTGTTTATCATTGCCATGGTAACAAATGATGCAGAAAGGCTGCCGGACAAGTGAGCTGGACCTGCTCCTGCTGTCTCTCTGTGTCTCCTTCATAGTTTGAGCTGCTCGACCGTGACGGACCGCCTTCAATCTCTGCCTGCTGTATGTTCTGTCACCCAAATGTCAATTAATCAACAATATTTGCATATATTTGAGATGACAAGTGTTTTCTCAGGACACTTTACAATCGTTCAGGCCGACTTTATGAATTCTCTGGTCCTCTGTGTGTCTTCAAAATCCAAACAGCTGCAAAAATAACTAATATTTCTGCATATTATAACAACAAATAGAGTATTTAATATTTTTTTTAATATATTCAGCATCTCTACATTGACCTGCATACTCTAATGATATCATTTAAGCAGATTTGTTGATGTCTGCACCACAGCAGCTTCCATCAGATCTTTGTGTGTTCAGATCTAAAATCAATAACACAGCTGTCTCCCAGCATCAGACTCCCCGGGGCTGAATCCTTCAGAGCAGAATCTCATGCTTCAGTGCTTGTTTTCTCAGCCATCTACAGAAAAACAATGTCTGAACCCCAACATTTCCTACATTGTTACCCTGCCAGGAGTGTCAGGTTGTTTCTGCAGAGCTGCACAAACACCGAGGTGACGGAGAGACGCAGAAACAGCACGTGGAGTCAACAAAAAAAATCAGCTCCGATTACCCAAGAGTCCTCACTTCAGGGGCTCTGACTCAGGCCGAGTTTACGGGGGAAACTCAGTTTAACGACAGGAAGTACTTAAACTGCACTGACTCATTTCTCTCTTTTCACCTCCAGAAAGGTCAAAAGTCACTGAGAGAAGAATCGACATGTGGTCTGATGAGAGTGTTTATGTGCACTGGAATAACCTCATCGATGTCGGAGTTCAGGTTTAACCAGATCAGATCGGAGCAGGAGAGACAGAAAGTCTTTGGTTTAATCAGAAAACAACAGCTCTCAGCGCTGTGGAGGCTAAAAAACAGGCAACACATGGGGGATCCTCAATAAGATCAAAAATCCTCACACAGAGTTTCCTCTGAAGCTCTTTTGCAGTCATACATTAACCGTCCCAACTCCATTGGATTGCCGGCTCCCTCAAGCTGTAACACTCGATTTGTTCACTGACAGCTTTGGAGCCTTTCAGTGGATTTTTTTGGGGACCCCCTTGTTTGAAAGCTTGCTCTTCAGTCAGTCTAAGGAGGGTTCAGGTCAATGTGCCTTGCAGATTTTTTTTAGTCCATGAAGTGCAGGGTTTTTTCAGAAATGTTGTGATTGTGGATCCAGATGATTTTTATCCATTTTTTAAACATCAAAACTCACAGATGATGTTTTAAGACTTTCACTGACATCTGGAGAAGGTGAAAACTTCCTGTCAGTCTATTGACCAATCAAATGCACCCGTCGTCTTATTCTCTTGTTTTCTTGATGATGGTGTCCAATCAGGAGGAGCCAAAGGTCAACAGGTAAGAAGTTTAGGAACTTTTGATATAATTTACTCCCTTTAACCACGGTGTCTTTAACATATTGTACATGGAAATACACAGCTTGGATGTATGATATGTGTATATAACTGTGTTTTTCTCACTGTACATGTGGGAAAGAATCTGAAGCAAGATCAACATATCTGATGTAAGAATATATCATTATATATGCATGGTCCTGGTGGCACCCCATTTTATTTTATTTTATCTGTTTAGTTTATTGTGTTTGTGTGTTTAATTTTTTTTGGGGTTTTTTTCTGGGAGGGTGGGTGGGGTTTTGTTATTATACTGTTCATTATGTCTTATTTGCTGTTATAATTTCTTTGTTAAAATATTCTGTTAATTTGTTAATCTTGTTTAAAGGAAAGTCATAAAAATTTCACAAAAAATGGGTAAGAAGTCTGAATGATGTTAGGTGTCCCTTTTTCAAAATATCAGACAGAAAAATGCTCACAGAAGTGAACAAATTACTAAATGGAGCAAAAGATATCTTTTGGAACAAAAGGGTAAATATGTGAAAAGCTCTGAGTTTCTTTGTATATTGAGATTTTGTTCCTCTAAAGTTTGACAGAACCACAATCAGATGTGAACAGGCTCATCCATCATTCATCTTTGTGAGATTTTGATTTTTTGACTTTATAGTCGTACAACTATAATATAATAAGGCAATCTCATAACATTATAATCTAAATATTCTGATAGCCCATACTGTTCTGAAAAATATGAAGTCTTTAACTTGATTCTTCTTGAAAGGGTTTAGGATCTACAAGTATCATAGTTATAACAACAAGAATCGAACTGGACTGAAATTAGCAGCAAAAAGGCCTAAAGCTGCGAGGGTTAACTGATCACATGTCAACAGGCTCATGTTCGAGCAGGAAAACAGTCTGAATGAGGCGGAGCAAGATCAATGGCAATGGGGCTATGACAAGAAATCAATATGATTGATTAAAATGGGTTTACAGTGTTCACATGATTATTGATGTGTTGTGTTGTGTGGTTATTAGAGACATTATTAGTACGTGTGGTGCATGAGGCTCAGTGAGCAGAGGCTTACACTGAACTCATGAACTTCACAATGACTTAAATGTGAGGAAACTCTTCTCTCATTTATCACTACGACAGAAGTAGTTTGTCACCCAATGAAGTAAATGATGAGACATGTTCATATGCTACTGCTCTATTGAATCCTGATCCTGCTCTTCTGAGGATAATCCACGTGGTCCACAGTCACTCTGAGTGTTTTATATCAAAGGTTGAGTATCACAAACAACTGCTGTAAGTTTACAATAAGTGACATCTTAGTTCGCTGCTAAGAAGTGATTGAAGTGAAGGAAAAACTTAATTGTTGTTGTTCCTGGAATGGACGCGCAACCTTCATCTGAAAGAGTATGGCGCATGCGCCGTGCGTCATCGTTTCCCTGATCTCTTGTCCCTACTTTCTACATGACAAAATTAGATCTGATTGGATTAAGTCTCTGTCAAACATTTTCATCTAGTTTTATTTGTTGATGAAAATGTCAGTTGATTTAGTTTGAGTTTTTGTCCATGTGCACTTGTTTTTATTAGTTACTGTCTAGTTTTCATCAGAGGAAAAAGGTTGTTGACAAAACTACGATGAAAATGATGATAGTCAACAACATGAGCACTGCTGTCATGGAGATATGGACCAACATCTCCGAGGGATGTTTCCAGCATCTTGTTGGCTTAAGTTCTGAAGTGTGCCTAATAACATGGCCTCTTGTTGTATATATTACAGTACAGATGACTAATTCAATGCTTACTTTGACCTCTGACCTTCCTCTTTAGCTGAACCCCTCATGATTATCCAGCTGCCTCTGTGGTCAGATAAGCAGCACCTGGCTCAGAGCTGAACTGTTCGTGGCCCCGCAGTCCTGTTTACATTTCGGAGCGGCTCCCGGGGCTCCAGTAAACACCGCCCGGGGACGGTAAGCACTGAGCGTGCTCGGAGACGCAGCGAGGACTCAGAGGACGTGCAGCGAGCCCTCGTTGGGATCCTGTTTGTCTCCCTTGTGTTATGTAATCTCCTTTTCTTCTTTTAAGGCGGCGATAAAGGCGAGCACTCAGTGTCAAACCTGCTGCCCCCCCTCCAGCGTCCCACCCCCCTCCGCGGTTAACCTCCAAACGCCCGCGGGGGAGGAGGGGGGCGCAGATCTGGTCCACTTTGACAGACGGAGTGATTACAGGAGGGAAAAATCAGGCCGCTGTCACTGCACATCACTATCCCCCGTCATAAAAGGAGGGCTACTTTAAATAAAGGAGCAGGAAAAACAAAACGAGTGATGGAGTACTCTGCTCCAGCATGAATTAGCTCTGCTTGGCTGCGCCGGCGCTCCTGAAATGCATCATACCGCCGCTGCAGCTCGAGTGCACGGAGAGGCCGGGCCAACTGGCAGCTCGGCGCGGGGCGGCTCCTCGGTGCCTCGGCTCTGTTTAAAAGGCTTTCACACACACACCAGCACAGCCAGTATCTCAGGCCTGTCTGAAACACTCAAAGGCTGCTCTGTCTTCGCTAACAGTGAGGAACAAGAAGAGGCCAAAGGCAACATCGTGTTCGGGCATTTTTGTGCTTCAGTAAGTGGATACAAAGGCGGTGCAGAGATGTCCTGGTTTAATGGTGTGCATGATTCAACCGTGCAGTCTGAGGCTCTAAAGGACACATATTTATATTTAAAGGAGGGAAGTTTAAGAAAGCTCGCGCCTCAGTTTGAAGAAATTAATGCATCGCATGCTTTTTGAACTGTGGAGCATTATTTACTCATGAAAGAGCTCAACGTGAGCATTAGAAACATCATCTATATTCTGTTTGACTGTGTGAGGACCTATGCTGCGTTTCATTTACATCAGAACTGAGAAGAGAGGAGTGGGAACATCGTCATATCCGAGTTATCAGCGTTCCAGTTACAAAGTCGGTAAAAACTTGCTGATATATCAGGCTATTGTTAGCCGGTGTTAGCACGCCCTGTGTTGTACTTCAAATGTACCGTAATTTCTTATCTATAACATGAATTTTTTGCTCTTAAATAAGGTCTAGTTTTCAAGTACGTGTTATACACAAGCACAAGCAAAATACGTAAAATATTTTGTCTCACCAACATCGCGATTACAACACATCTGATAAAAAAAGTGAAATATTCTCTTTTTCTGCGAAACATTACCGCCAAACTTTTGTAATTCTTATTAAACTGACTGTGAAACTGTTCTAATCCAATATTTTGGGTCCTAAGTAGTTTACCTTTGTGTAATGATTGTGTAATTTTCATGCGTTACGGTACCACTCACGTGTAAACACACAGGGTGCTGCCATCTTGTGAGCAAGGGGAGCTGCGATGTGATTGGTCGAAAATATCGGCATGTTGATAACTGCTCTCTGATTGGCCGGTACACTACAACTGAGCATGCTCGGGCAGAGAATGAGTAAGTGTGCATGCGTGAAACAAAAGGCGTTTCCGCATTCGGTTAAGAGAGAAAATTGTGTACGGTATTTGTCATGAAAATACTGAAATTTCATTGATTAAAACTTTGAATAAAGGTCATTTTTGAGTTGTCTCAGAGAGTAAGGTTTGGGCAAAATGTGGGTGTGTGTTATTTATGAATACAGCGTTTTTCCTGGAAAAAAAGCATGAAACAATGGGGTGCGTGTTATAATGAGGAATAATGGTAAATAACACTATAGCAGCATTTCCACATATATACGTCAACCAATACCGTGTATTCGGCTGATTTAGAGTGACAAACACTAGTCAGAAGAGCTTATAAATGGAATATTACAGGAGCTTAAGAACTGTTTACACTGGGGGCAGCCATCTTTGATTGTCAACTCGGGGAAGGTGAGGATACCCCGACTTCCCAGGAGGAAGTTCCAACCTCAGGGGGCGTCCCAGTTGAAATTTTCCACTCGGAAATCCCAACTTCCCAGTACAACTGGAATACAACATAAGACCCTCGTAATGCTCAAAAAGTCTGGGTCACAGCTGAGACACAATCTTCCTAACTACTACAAAAAATATGCAAATGAGGGAGTTTTAAAGAAGGCCTCTTGACTTCCCTACAAACACTTCCTAATATTTGATCATCAAGATCTTCTCAAGCTCCAAACCAAACTTGGATGGACTAATTTATAGGAGCTGTCCTGTAGGAGCTACGAGACGACAGCAGGAAGCAACTGCTCGAGATTAGCATTTTAAGAAATTGATGGCTGCTCACAAATTTTGGAATTACGGCTTTTTCCTGGGTAATATATGCATTTTTAATGGTCGGAAGTGGTTTGGTAGCTGGAGAGGTGCCAGTTGACTTGCTGAGTGATGCCAAAGTGCCCTAGAGCAAGGCACCAAACTGCTGGGTAGTGCCTCTTCAGGAGCTGTTTTTGTTCAGTTTTGAGGTCTTTATTTGAAACTCCCTGAGCTTCAGCTTCACAGTAAACAATCCTGATCCTTCAGCTTAGTACTGAAACAGGAACAGAGTCTCAGTCACGCCTTGTATCACACCACACTGACATTTAGAGCACAAATGAGACTGTAAATGACCAAAGCTTCTCACAGCTCTGGGATTTCCAGCAGAAACCACAAACTAAACTCATTATCATCTGATTAATGGATCAGCAGAAACACAAACACAACAGAAAAACATCCGCCGCCCGATGTGTTTGGTCAGCAGATTTCAAAAACACGAAGAGGAACTTTGGAGCGAGGCAGTAATTTGTCTGCTGTCAGAGAGCTGAGACATAAAACAGAGCTGAGAGAACAACAAACTCTTTCTCACATTGATAAAAGGCCGATTTAGGAGAGACTGTCTTCCTGTTAAAGGGCTGACACTGAAACGTCCTGCGCTCCCGTCTGTACTGTGAACACACCAGAGTCTCACAACAACACAAAGCAGCTTTGTGCTCATATGTGTTCTCCATATCTTTGGGAAATTCTGACTAATGAAAGCAGCTGTGATGGAGACTGGAAATGAGAACTTTATGAAAGTCTTCCAGTAGGTCCACCTACAGATGAATTAGTTCCTCAAATGAACATCTGCATAATTTCTCAGGAGGCCGTTTGTTGCAAAATGTCTCCAAACTCATGCTGACGTCTTCAAAGTTACTAAAGACGGACTCATGACGAACAGGCGGACGTTACTGTAAGTCCTGATTCACCTCAAATAAAGATGCAGGGCTGCTGCCGAGACAGGACGAAGGAAACCTGAATGTCATCATCATCAATGAATCAATCTTTATTTATAGAGCGCCAGTTCATAACAAGTGTTCTCTCAAGACACTCTGCAATAGAGCAGGCTGAAGCCATACTCATATAAAACTAACATCAGTAAGATGTTTGATCATCAGTATTAGCTACAAGACAAGTTTTTATATATTTTTTGGCATGGTCTCTACTCTCAACTTATCTACACTGCAAAAACTCAGATCTCGGAAAGTGTGTTTGTCTTTTTTTCAAGTCAAAAATATCTAAAAACACTTATTCTAATCCACATCCAATTAACCAGTCAAGGTAAATATCCTACTTTAAGGAATGAAAGGCTAAAATAAGGCACTGAATTGCTTGTAATGAGAAGAAAATATCTGCCAATGAAACAAGGAAAGTTTGACCCTCAGTGAGGGTCTTAAATGAAGGTTTAATATCTGCTCTAGTTATATTTCTCTTGTCTTATTGGCAGATTATTTTGCTTATTATTACAAGCACCTCAGGCCTTATTTTTAGTTTTTATATCTTCAAATAAGATCTTAATCCAGACATGTAAGGAAATTGTGGATTAGAATAAGTCTAGAGAGATTCTTTTGTCTTGAAATTGGACAAATACTCTCAGATCTGAGTTTTTTCAGTGTATTTATATTAAAACAAATGGGCTGATACTGCGGCTTTATTTCAGCAACCAAGAGCTCCTGCTGCCCATCGACTCTTCTGGACTTGAACCAACAGAGAAAACTGATCATCAGTCGATTCAGGAAACAATGAGGGATCCCTCAGAGAAAAACAATCAATAAGGTCAGAGGCATCAGTAACATCACCTCTACATGGGTCTTCTATTGTTGAAGCTCTGGTGCCAATAAAGCTTTGATTGAATCTGAGCTGAACTGCAGAAGGATACCAACACTGATAACCCCCCCATCACACACACAAACGGAGCAAAGTCGAACACTTTGTGGCACATCTGTCTCGGCTCTGCTCCATTTGATTTGTTAATTACGATCATCCTGCATCAGAAACAAGTCAGCACACTTCACCTCTGAAAAACAAGTCAGCCGATGGATGTTCACGCCTCGGATCATCAGGCCCACGTCAGCGTCAAGGGTAAAGGTGTTTGCTCGGGGGTTTTCCTGCTGCACTGGCCTATACTGGGGGACTTCAGGTCCATGGTTACTGGGCTGATAAGGACTCCAACTGTTTATGTGAGGTCAATGAACTTTGTGAGATATCTCCTGAGGGTAACGCCCTTCATTCAACTCATTCAGCTGCTTTAGTTTGCTATCCCGAGGGATTCAGAGATGCAAAGCTGCAGTTTTTCTTTTAATTGAGGTAATTTCAGATGGTATTAATCATTAAAGTAGTCAATAATGTACCCTGCTTAACTGGACACAGGCCCACCTCCATCCTGAGAGATGGATTAAGGAAGTTCTACATAATCTAAGATTTGAGAGGCTAAGATTTTCCCTCAGAGGCTCCTTGAGGAAATTTGATAAAACCTAAATGAATGAATTATACGTTTATTTCAAACATATAACAAAGGGCAAAATAAAAGTACAAACAGAAGAAAAGAAAACACTTGGATGACTGTTATGTCTGAAAAGGAGTGAGAAGTCAAAATGTATTTAACCCCAACCCGTCTCCATCAGTTAGTAACCAATCATTCAGCTTCCCAATCTACAAAAATACGGTTTTTAATATAATTTTATCTATGTCTGAAAAAACTATTTGGAGCCCCTTGGTCTCAATCATAGATCACTAGTCGATGCACCTGATGAGTCGGATACTCGAGTCCTTTGGACTTAAAGCGTAACTACCCATTAATCCACAGTGTTTTTATTTATTTAATTTTATTCTAATTGATTGATTTTGTTTATTTGTCTTTTCTGTTTTTGTTTGCTATTGTTTTATAGTTTTTCATGTCATGTTTTTTCTCTCCCCTTCTGTGTCTGTCATCAGGTGGGGGGGGGGGGGGGGTGCACTGTGGGAAAAACTGAAAATGTGAGCACTGCTTCATGTTTTTCTTTGTGTCTTCACCCTGTGGACATTTTCTATTGTCGATACTCAATAAAACAGCCTGCTGATGATGGAAAATTGGTGCAATAATTCAAAGCAATAAATCCTCTGTGCAATAATTAAATGCAACAATTCCAGTTGTATTCGTGCCCTGTAAGGACGAAGTGAAGGTTAAAACTCAAATCCACTTCGCCCCCCCCCCCCCCCCCCCCCCCCCCCCCGGACTCAGAGCAGGATTGTGTAATTAGAAGCTGTGATGGCATGTGGTCCGAGCCCTGCAGTACCACCCGCTCCTGTCTGCTGATTCAGACCCCGTCCCCTCTCTTCTCGCTACAGTAGGACACAGGAATGCACAGCAGCTCCAAAACCAAATCCTCCTTATCTCCCGTTGGACTCCGGCTGTCCCGATTGTCTGGGCCCGCTGAGGGGGACACGGGGCGAGTTAACCCCACGGGGTCACCACTGGTCCTTGGACTCCGGGACAATCGGGTTAATGACCGGCCGGGCGCTCATTCTCTCCATTGTGGCCCGATGACGGACACGTAGACAAAACATACGAGGCGGGTCAGCAACTCTGAGCGCCCTTTTTCCCAACATTCCTGATATGGACACTAATGAGCCCCCCAGGGACTTCGGCTGCAGACATAATTCATCTTGGCAAGACAGATTTTCCTATATGCTCCTCCAGCGCAGATCCATAATGCATGAACACCATGTTTTTATTTAATGATTGGCTGTGAGAGACAAAGGCCGGTTCTCCCCCCGCTCAACGCTCCGACCGCTGGAATGTGGAGGGTGGGCTCCATCAATAAAGACTAAAATCCAGCATGATGAAGTCACTGCAGCTAACGTACAGAGAAATTTCACAACCGTTAACGAGGGTTTCAATCAGTGCTGAGTGAGGACGGAGGCAGGGGAAAGAGGGCTGGGTGATTCGTCAAGTCTGTGAGATACGAGGACATTTCAACAGATGCAGCAGGTGAGACAATAGTGCTTATATCTCTGTTATATATACACAAGGCCGCACATAAGGGGGGACAGCGCTAGAGCCGAGCCTAAAGGGGGGCCCATTAAGGTTAAACAAATACTCTAGCAGTTATAACCAAACTTTACATTAACCTAAACTCTTACTTTTGCTAACAAAGAAATAGGGCTGGACAATACAGCCTAAAAATAAAATCCCTGATTTCTTTCCACAAAACTTGATTTAGGATTTTAATTATTCTTTTTTGTTCTCAAAAAGAAAGAAAAAAAATCCCAGTAACACAAAAAGGACATGAATCAAGTTTTGCCTCTATGTTGTCAAAAAATATTCCCAAACCAAACAGAACTTCCATCTTAAAGTTAAAGTTTGAGTCATAAAATGCTGATTATGTAGTTCAAACTTAGCCAGATTTGTCTACATAAACACTAAAGACTGAGGTGTTTTCACAGAACATTAACATGAAACTCTCTCATCAATATTTAATCTCATTTAAGTGCTTGTGCAAAACATTACAAGACCTACCATCATGAAAACATTGCAACAACTTACAATTGCATTAAGGCAAGAAAAAAATCTCGATTTAAATTTTTTAGAATCTTCTGCAGAAAATAATTCGATTAATCAATTTAATCGATATATTGCCCAGCCCTACAAAGAAACAAGAACACACATTTATTTATGGCTGCTTCAGTAAATGCCTGTATCTTAATGCTGCAGGCTTTTAGATACAGGCTCCCGAACACTAAAAGATCTTAAAAATCGATGTTGAAACAGTGAGAGAGCCTCACATGAAGACAGACAATGTCAGATTTATCAGTTTGTTCCTGTAGTGTGAGGTGATCCACGAGGAGAGAGACACAGGACACCACAAACCAACCGGTTCATTCACCAAGAAGGCAGGGCCTCAATGTGAAGGAACATTCGCCAAAAAAGAGCAACTAGGGTCATAAACAGAGCAGCTTAGAGGGATCACACACATTCACCATTTCTTTAGTCAAAAGTGTTCAAATTCACAGATTAAACAGAATACCACACATCACAAATCATGTTCAAGCAAAAAATGATCAACTACAGGAAATATTCAGGGCATGTTTAGTCAGAGAGGGGAAATACCATTTAAGGGGATTGTTTTATTTTAAGACTGTATAAATAAGAACAGGAAAAGCTTTTGTGTGTCTGTGTACGGTGTCAAACTTTGAACCTGTCTGAGTGATGAATTAAAATAATGTCCAAACACAGAGCAGTTTAAGAAAAAGTATAAAAACATGATTTTTAGAAGGTACAGGGATGAGACTGTATAAAGATCACTGAAGGTTGACAAAGTTTGTCTTGTTCCTTTAGTTTATTTTTTATTTTTCTCTGATTTGTGTCATTATATTATTACTATTTGGTTTATTTTGTTAACGTTTGATTAATTTTATTATTATTATCATCAGTACTTGGAAGTGACTTAGTTAAAAAGGTGAAGGGGTGGGACCAGATAAGTTTGGACTTCCTCCTACTCCTTTATGAACATGAAAATGACAATTTTATTCAGCACTTTGGTTGTTGTTGTTTTTATTTTTGTTCTATGTTTATATTATTTGTTCTTGTTCAAAATAAAAAAGAGAAGAAGAAGAACATGGCGGATACAATGTGGCTAGCTGTTAGCTTCCTATAATATCCTAGGCTGTTCTGATTTCAGCTCCTCTCCTCATCAGTTTGTTATAATTTACAGGTTTCACTGTTTAGACGCTTGTGTTTTCTAAACTAATCAACAGTTGGACCTCCGTTTGTCTAACTTTATGCTTCGCCTTTACTCTCATTGCCATGGCTACGTTTGCTTTCTGCTTCAGCCAGCTCACTCTTCTGATCGTAAATATTAATAATGTTATATATTTAAGATTCAAGTCGGGCCTCAATCCTCTTCAGTGAGGATAAAATGACTCTGAACACACCTCACACCACAGGATGATCGGGTAAGATCACCTTTAGGGCCTCCAGATAATTAGGCCTTTGCTGAGTTTGATCAGAAGCAGGGATCCGAGCCAGAAGTCGGCTTGATTGTTTGGTTGTGTGTACCTCATTTAATAAATTTTAGTATATTTTTGGAAAGTGTGCAGAGGTTGGTGGATGGTTAAAAACAAAAAAAGCTCATTTTAGGTGCCTAAGGCTTCTTTTGTGCGGCAGCATCTCAAAAAATCAATATCTTTAGATTTTTCCTGAGATCATGCTGAAGTTTTAAAACTCTGCGATGACCCACCAGGACCAACTGTTCCTGAGCACCCCCCTCCCTAGGCTGCCTCTGTTTATTGTATACCCTCAGCTGAACAAACACGACCCAAATTCACCCATAAAACCCTCATCATCAATCATATTTTGGAAAATCGTCGACTATTCATGCTGAAGGTTTGCAGCCAACTTGCAGTGAAGACCAGAGAGCAGAGATGTCGGCTGAGGTCACTTTGATTTCTCTGAGGACATGAACACCACCAGAGGCAGAGCTGATGATGGAGGAACAACAGGTTCTGGAGCTTGGCAGAGCGAAGCAGGGACAATCAGAACAACTGCAGGCTTTTTTAACATAATATACTGATTTCTTGGACATATAGAGGATGTTACAGGCTGTAGAAATGTGTTTAAGGAAGCATCAGTGCACATGTTTTCTCATCTCATTCAACAAAGTTTGGTTCCCTTTGCTGAGTTACTGTGGGGAGAATTTCCATCAGTCATTGGTGGTCTTGTGCCACAGCTTTATGTGGTCCTGCTCGGCTCTGTCTGGTCGAGAACTTTGTTGTTTCTACTGTCAAAAGTTTGGTAAGGCACCAAAACAGTCCATCTGTTCCAAACCAGACTAAACAGCAGCCCATCCATCCATCATCTGGACTGCTTGGTCCTCCTGGGGGGGCTGGAGCCTTTCCCAGATAACACTGAGCAACAGGCTTGACACAATTAATAATGAATAATAATTAGAGCCACTAATTAACAGAGCGAGCATGTTTTTGGCTTGCAGCAGGAATCAGGGGAACCCAAACATGCACGGGGAGAACAAGTCTACTCCACCTTAAAGCCTAAACTGACCAGGGAGTCGAACCAGAGACCTTCTTGCAGAGAGGCAACAGCACTACGTCTGTGTGCTTCATGTTAAGAGTAGGGATGGGAATTGATTTGATTTTATTGATGCCAATGCTAAAAAAAATTCTGCTTATGATTTTCTGTGATGAAATGACTTGACCTATGTAGGTTTTCAGTGGCACCAACATGACATTTTTGTGCATTAAGAATCAATTTGTTAAAAATTAAGACACAATTTCAACCACTTCTGCCCCCCCCCATCTGCCGTTGTTTTAGATTCTTTTGGCATCATTTTTGCTGACTGCCTCTAATGAGACTGTGACAAAGCATGCAGAACAAAGAAGAAGGAACTGATAAGCAAAAACACTTATGATACTGATTCCTTGAGGGATTTGTTATCGACTCTTTCAATTCCCGTCACGAGTAAAAAGGCTGTTGCCCCTTATGAGCACTTACTCCGTCCACTGTCCTGCCAGTCTGAGAAAAGGAAAAAAATAAAAATGCCACAAAAAATTCAAGACAAAAGAAAGTCATAACAGTAAAAGTGAAAAAGCTGCAGTTCCTCGAGTGCCCACTAGAGGCAGTCCACAGGAACACCAGGGGTGGCCAACGTGGATTACAAACAAGTCCACATTTAGGTCATACACATCAACCGAGGGTCATATAGTAGGAATTTGAAGAACACTCTCAAATCAGCCTTTAAAATCACTTATAATTTAACAAAAAGGACAAACATTATCAGCCAAAATAAGTTCTTTTATTAACATATTCATGTTTTAACTCAAGTGAAAGTTACAACACTGAAACCAAAAGCTTCACACGATAAAAACTGCTTTTTTGATGCAAGAAACAGAAGCAGATTATACTTGTATTTTTTATTCTATTTGGGCATAAAAGGAAAATTCACACTAACAATATGATTTAAATATGTCTCCATTTTCTTAGGAATGTTGTAATTTCAGAGTTGTCACAGCAGATTTTGCCATGCTTCTTTGTTATAACTTATATTTTTTTGTGACAATATTTGATTTTTGTTGTAATCTGATATATTTAAAAACTTATTTTGGCCGATAACAATATTGAAACAGTGTCTTCAACATGGCTGCTGCAGGCTGGCGTCCAATGGGCCTTCACTGACCAAATGGCTGACGTCCTTCATGCTTCGTCAAACAACACTCACAGCCTATAGGTGTCCATGCACCATCCAGCCCTATGACCTTCAAACAGCTGTTCTGCAGCCCTGTGATGTGGCGCATACATGTAGAAATATACCATCATCCATCCATCATCAGTCCTTCTGTGCGTAAACAGGCTCTGTGAACAGATTAGTCCAGCCTTCCTGTTTAACCATGACCTTTTGAAACCTCCATCATGATCTGGACTAAGCTCACAGACGGCCGGGCGCTGACACATGTCATAAACACGTATGATCCTCGCTGTAGGGCAGCTGCTTACAGATGTAGCTGCACGGATACGACCGTAAAAATGTTTTTCTGCACACGTGAAAATCCTCCAGATAATCTCAGAGAGATATGGGTCAACACATAATCAGATGAGTTTTTAATGCTTTGATTCCTTTCAAGAATACAGCCATACAACTGCTCATTCAGGAAAATAGCTAATCAGCCAAGTACATGGTGGCAACTCAATGCACTCAGGTACGTAGACAAAATCAAGATGACCTGCTGAAGTTCAAACCGAACTGGAGAAGAAAGGTGATTTAGGCAGCACTGAACATGGCGCAGAGTACTTCAGAAACTGCTGATCTACTGGGATTATTACAGAGAACGGTCTGAAAAGAGAAAATATCCAGCAAGTGGCAGCTCTCTGTGGCAAAATGTTTTGTTGATGCCAA
Source organism: Cetoscarus ocellatus (assembly GCA_037902135.1). NCBI lineage: Eukaryota > Metazoa > Chordata > Actinopteri > Labriformes > Labridae > Cetoscarus > Cetoscarus ocellatus. The sequence goes on along the minus strand of JBAMNC010000003.1, from coordinate 334,826 downwards.
AGGCAAATGATGGAAAGGCAACAGTGGTCCAGAATCCCTCCTCATATCTGAACATGCAACACTTCAAATCACAGCAGCAGAAGACCACACCTGGTGCCACTCCTGTCAGGTAAGAACAGGAATCTGAGGCTACAACTTACACAGGCTCACCAAAATTGAACAATAGAAAAAATGTTTCCTGTCTGATGAGTCTCAGTTTCTGGTGCACCAGACTAAAAATAAACTTTTTTTTCTTTCACAACAACAAACATTAATCAGGTTAAAACAAAAAAGCAGCGACTGAGAAGCTTTTCTGCCAGGAAAACCATCAAACAATGAATTTCCATCACAGGAAAATACCAATCGCCCACCACGACCCCGGTGTGAGATAAATGAAACCTGATCTTTTCCATTAATTGTCCATCCGTCCATGAGGCAGCCCGGTTAAGTCCGTCATCAGAGGGCTCAAACCCTCACCCTCTGCCCTGTCATGTCACCTCTCCTCTCTCCTCGTCTCCTCTCCTCTAACAGCTCTGCCCGGACTCTCCATGTCAGCAGAGGTCGACGGGAGTATCTCACCAGCCAAAGCCCGATCGGCATTTGACTTCTGTCGCTGCACCATCTGCTGCCTCCAGCAGCCTCCCTGCAGCCACAGCAACGCTTCCTCACCCAAACCGTCCTGACACGACAGCAGCGAGGGAGGGTGGGAAACCAGCGAGCAGGAAAATGTAGGACACAAGGAGCTCCCTGGTGTAGAAGATGTTAGCCCAGTAAAAGCATTCCTTCATACCGTTTACGGCTACATATCTGAGAGCATTTAAGCTGAAGGAGGAGAGCACTGAATGTCAAATGTGGCATGAATTTGGGTTCCAGTTAAGCCGAAGCAGGAGGAACTGTTGAGCCAAGTGTGGTTTTCAAAATCCAACCAGTGGGATGTTTTCTGTAAATGGTTGAGGTTGCACTACAAAAGCAGAATTTAAATTTTTCATATCAAATCAAACATAAAGCCTATTTCCATTCCTCAGTTACAAAAACAGAAGAGTAGCTACCTGTGAATTTGATCATTTCCTACAAAAAATGCTGAAAAATTCACAAGCACCATAAAAATGTACCAGAACATTTCACATAGGTGGGGATCTATCAGGTTAAACACTGGATGCAACTAGATGATAACAAAGACACTAACCATGAACCATAACTCGAGAACAATAAAGTAATCTTAATGCAAACTATGGAACTGCTGTATAACAAGCCATTTTCAGCTTTTGTGCACAACAGAGGCACATAAATGTGCCAAAAACCCATAATAAACTTTGGTAAAACATGATAACAACTATACTAACCACTAGTTCTCCAAATAACACGCAATATTCCCATGTGCAATTACTTTGTAAATGTGTAAAAATAAAACTTATAGTGTAGTTTTAGTTTTTATATTCTAGTCTTTATATAGTAGTCTTTATATTTATATATATATATATATATATATATATATATATATATATATATATATATATATATATATATATATATATATATATATATATATAATGTTCTAATTCCTCTAAAGCCTGGGTATTTCTTGATATATCAATAAGTAAAATGAAGACAGTACTACTGCAAAATACACAGTATATGGAGTTCAAGGGACTAGCAGGTGGGATGCCCCCCATGTGCCAGGACTAAAGCCTGGGCACATGGGTCCGCTAACAGTCTGCCCTAAAACGGGCGTCCTGGTTAAACTGCAGGCTGGTGTAGCCACTGTTGTTCTCTTTTATACAGACATCATTAGAACAGAATATGATAGAAAAGAACACCCTTTATTATCATTAAATAAAATGTACAATGACAGTGGAGAGCTTCTCCATTTCCAGTGCAAACAGATGGTTAAGTAGACAGAACTAAAGTATAAAATAATTATAAGAAAGTAAATGTACACAATAAATACAATACTAGAAAAGCACTCAGATAGCGCAGACCTCCGCCAAGCAGCTCAATTTCTGCAGTGGCTTTTCCTCGACCCTGTAAAAGATACAATTCTGGATCACCAGATCCAGAACAGAGCCAGGATCTGGACCAAACTCAGCACATACATGTTTTGGAAGCATCACTTCAAATTTTGATTTTATATGAATTATTGAATGTCATCAATAAGTTCAGTGTTTTTTGTGACGTCAATCTGGATCAGATCCAGATGAAATTCACCTTGATGATAGAGACATGGACCCCATATTATCCTGTCAAATTGGAAGCAAATCCATTAAAAAATGGATGAGATGTTAACTTAAGGGATTTTTTGAAATTTTGGGATGTTTTTTGCATCCAGACAAATAAACGTATCACCACCAAAATCTAATCATTTCTAAGTTGGGCCATTGCCAACATCTTCTGAAAATTTCAGCAGACAGTGCAATCAAAAATCTCCACATACAAACATAGGATAGAAAAAAGGATAAACAAAAACAAACCTAAAGTAAATCAGTAAACAAAAGAATAGTCCTTAAAAGGCCTCAATAGATATTTCAACATCCACATTTGGCATGAACCTGCTTCATTACAGTATTCACAGAATCAACCCCAGGCCACACGTGTGTCCTTAGGAACACGCTTTGGACTTTGATTTCAGCTTGTGAACACGGCGGTGTTGGTTACCGCTGAGCCCTTTAACATATAGCAGTGGATTGATATGGTAAATGATATTTATGCCAGGGTACAGGTCAGATTCTGTTGCACCTTCAGAGGGATGTACTCATTAAACTCTGGGCCAAGTGGGTCAAATACGCGAGACCCCTATGGACAGATTACCAAACAAGGGCTGGGAGATGTGCTCTAAAATTAGAGACTGATATTTGTTCTTTAGTCTCTCCTGCACACACTCTGATATCACTCTTGTGTGCAGGCTTTATCGCTCATGTTTTTTAGTTTTTGTCCAACAGCATCAACATCTGACGTGCAAAACAAGAGATTGGTACAATGACAGCATGTGTGCTTGGCTTCTAATTACCTCCACCATGGAGGTTATGTTTTTATTTGTTCATTTGTTTGTTAGCAAGATTATGCAAAAATGGCTGGATGGATTTTGCTGAAATTTTCAGGAGATGTTGGTAATTGCCCAACTTAGATGATTAGATTTTGGTGGTGATCCAGATAACCGCCATTTGTGAACAATTGTTTTTGCTCAATAACTGTCAAACTAATAATGACATCAACATGACTCTTAGTGCTAGGTGTGGGTTTAATATTATTATTTTTATTATCATATATTTCGACATCAAGAAGACATTGTGTCTTCTTGATGTAAAAGGCAAACAGCCGAATTGGTTGGAGATGATAGAAAGAAAACAGGGATTCAAAATCCCTCCTCCCTCCCAGGTTCCAGCAGCTGAAGACCACACCGGGTGCCACTCCTGTCAGCTAAGAACAGAAAACTTCGGCTTCAATCCACACAGGCTCACCAAAATTAGACAACAGGAGATTGGAGAAATGTTTCCTGGTCTGATGAGTCTGGATTTCTGCTCCAATACTTCTTCCTACTCCTTTTCGTTCATGTAAGCTAAGAGGCTTAAGAAATTACAAATTCAAGCTACTGTCTTGTTTTGATTATCACTTATTTGTATTTTTAACTGTTTTCAAGTTGTCATTTATATGACTGAAATAAAGATATCAATCAATCAAAAACCCATTAACCCTCTCAATTGAAAGACAGAAAACTTGTTGAACTAACTTAATGTTCATGCTCTGTGCTCTTCTTCAATTCTCTTAAGGAAATTATACAAGGCAGAAAAGCTCTGTACTCTGCAGCTGTTATTCACTGAAGGCTTGCTCACTCCCTTTAAAGGAAAAATAATCTGAATTTCAAATATTCAAAACAATCTTCCAGATAAATATCTTTAAAAGACTGGAGGATTATATCGTACATGATGCTTTATTCATCTCCAAAAATGAAGTTTCCAAAGACAGAGCGAAGAAAACACTGCATTAAAAGCAGCAGGCAGTACATTAAAGCAGAGGCAGCGTCCATCTGTCTCTAATCTACTGTATCGACTCTGAGCTTAACCACATCAGCGCAGTCAGATTAACATACATCTACACACAAACAAACAAACAAGCCGAGCAGCAGACGAGGGGGCAGAGACCCACATATGTCCTGAAGGAATGTGTCACAGGTCGTAACGTCTCATCGGGTGGAAACGTTGTGATGTGTGAGGCTCACGGCGTCGTCTTCAGCCTCTCGAGAATGTGTGCCGACAAACGCCAGCGACTGAACAATCTGCGAAACACGACGCCAACGACTGAAGTGGTTACACATGAGGACTCATAATGTGTTCTGCAGACAAAAGGGATGAGTGAGATGAGAAGGAGGCAGACCTGGAGGATCCTCTGGTCACCATGATTCAACGGTCTTCAGTGAATCACATGAAGGCCGATGATGATGATGGTGAGGGTAAAGATAAGGATTGGATGGTCACATTTGTACATTTGCTTCGATTAAGAATGATCTCACCAGTAAATAGAAGAATATTTTTCCTGCATCATGTTTTCTTGCACAAACTTTGAGCAGAGCATGTTGTTCAGCCTTCAGCTAGAGGGCTGACTTCCACATCCTAGAGATGCTGCGAGTAAGAAAAGAGAGCAACACTGGAGTAAATATAGAGCTAAATCAAAGAAACAAGATGCCACGTTAGGATTGTTCCCAAGTGGTGACATGCTTTATATAATTTTAGCCTTCTCACGAGTACAGGGAAGACTTTCTGAGGCTTTTTGCAACTTTAAATTCTGCAGCATCATCCAAAACGAGCTTAAATAAGGATACTGATTTAATGAGAAACACATAGCATGATACAGAGCCTCCTTTATTGGGGCTTAGTCACCTTTAATTTGGAAATGACATGTTTCTGCAGGAATTTCTGCAGCTCTAAAGCGATCATCCAAAATTAAAATCAAACTAATTCCAAGAATCAATACACGGCATTCCCACACTTCCTCCGTGCTGTACACCTTATAAACATCCCCTCGCTGAATCACCCAAATTGGGCGCAGACTGCCGGTAAAACAGGAACAAAAATTCACATAAAAACCTTCAACCAAATAACAGCATCTGTGCTTTCCTGACAGTGATGAGTGGGCTTAAATCCTCCACAAATCCAGACGGCAATCCAAACAAAGAGCTGACAAAAAGACGAGAGAGTCTGGCTCTCGCTGCGGGAGCAGCAGCACCAGCATGTGATCCGCTGTTTGCTGGTTGGTTGGGTTTGAAGCAACAGGATTTGGTCTGCAGGCCTTTTATGACTCCTGGTCCACCAGCCAGCCGGTCAGCCGTTGCACAGGGAGAGGCTGCAGCCTGATCCTCATCACATGCATGGAGGGGGGGGCCACATGGCCTGGCATGCTTTACAATGAAGAGGAATGCATCACCTCACAAATGTGCTCTCAATTAAGGCTGAAACCCTCTCTCTTCTCTCATCATGACTAGTCAGCACAGCAGCAGTGAGGCATCATGGGAATGCAGGCAAACAAGAGGAAAAACAGGAGACTGCATGACAACACAGCAAACACCAGGAGGTTACACCGGGGGACGTAAAACTGCAGCAAAGACAGAAGAGAGGACTACAGTTTGACGCTGAACTATATCTAAACACCTGGACCAACAAGACTCTTCTCAGCTGTGCAGAATATTTTGGACTTTTAGATTGTCAGATTTCCTCTCCACAACATGTCCTTGTGTACTTGCAACCTTTATCCCTGATGTTAGAGTGATATAAACTTTTTATTTATTTATTTATATATATTTTTTAGGGTGGGTGTGGGTTGGGGGGTTCATATTGTTTAAAAAAATGTTTGGTGCTGTTAACAGTCTCATACCTTGTTCTTGTTTCATAAGCATCAATAAAATGTTAAAACAGAATTCAAACCTAAAAAAAAAAAGACAGAAGAGAGGACGGCAGTCTGCAAAGTAAACCAGATCTACATCCATCCACCATCCATACTGCTTATTCCTTTCAGAAGAGACAGACAATCATTCATGCTCACGCCTAAGGGCACTTTGGAGTCACCAATCAAACTAATGAGCATGCTTTGGTCTGTGGGAGGAAGCTGGAGTGCCTGCAGAAAACCCACACACGCATGGGGAGAACATGCAAACTCAGGGATCGAACCAGCTGTGAGGCACGTGCACTACCTGCTGCGCCACCAAGCCACCCTCCAGATCTACAGCTTGGTTTAAATCAACGATTGATATGTTTTATCAATCAAGCTGCAGCACATGCTCAGTCTGGTTCCACCTTCATCAAGCGTTTGTGTTTTATTCATGCATCAGCTATGATATCATATATAATATAAGCCAACTGCATTAAAACTTTGCAGGGCAACCAAGAGAAGTACCCAACTATTCCTGGTTCCAGTATTACACATGAAAGGTGCAGAGATCTCAAGAGAGGCTGGTGGGATAGGAAGAAGCAGAGGTCAAGCTACAAGCTTTAGCTCGAGCTCCAGAACAGAAGAGAGAGAATGAGGTGTTTTTGTTCATTAACCCTAACATTAAGTTTAAGCAGAGACCGAAGGCGGAGATGTGAGTGCAGCGTACACGTGGATGTCCCCCTCCCCGGTACGGACGGTCCTGACTGTTACATAACATCCAAACTTAAGACAGCCTGCGACACCTCGGTGTAACATCAACCCACTGTTAGGTGTATGTAAGAGTACAGGGGTGTGTCCAGGTCACCGACATGCTAACCATCTCTGAAATGAAAACATCAGCCCGCGGGCACGTCTGAGGGGAAACATCCCTCTGCCAAACGCTGACAGGTGCCTCATTGTTCAGCTGAGCTCACATTGTGCTCATAACTTCAGTCTGAAAGACAAATCCATCCGCCTCCATCACCCATTGTCTGCTCAGCCACGCAGACGGGGCTGTTAGGGAGAGATGAGGGCATATTTCTTCTTCACGGCCTCGTCCGCAGCTCCATGACGGCAGGATGCAGCAGATTTATAGTCAGAGTGAGGCTGAGAGACTTTCCTCTGCAAAGTCATTATCATGGCTGCTCGGCACGTCCGTCTCGTGGACTGAGCTGATGATGAGGACCAAAGGAGCCTCATTTTCATAAAAATCACAGTGAGACGGTCAAATTCTACCATGTAACCCCCTGATATTATGTCTTTTAAAGGTATCAGTTATCAACAAGAGAGAGGAGTGGCAGTGCATGCATTTATCACTAAGATTAAAGCTCAAGAGGAACAGACGAATCAAAAAATCATGCACGGTGTAGAAATGGCTCAAATATCTTATTTTTTTCCATCAGTACCAAAGCATCACCAACATAATCATGCTGAGGAGACATGTTCAACACACCAAAGGGTGTACAAAAGCCAAAAACCAAGACTATGGGCCCTTTAGGACCTGTTTTAAGAACACAGCAGCAAAAACAGAGTCCTTGGCACTGTATATTTTTCATTTTCTTGGTTTTAAAAAACAAAAACTGGAGGCAAACTCAATTCTCTTTACTACTCAAATGCTGACAACCTTTGGCTCTGTCATTAAAGTTTTGAGTTCAAATCAAAGGATCATCGCAGGGGTCCGTGATTGACCCAAAACTCTTTTTTCTTTATACTAATGACATTTGTAACGTAACAGAACTGTTAAAATGTTATTTTTGGAGGAACTTTTGTCTTCTGTTGAAGAATTGGAAAGCCTCAAAATCTGGTTTGATGTTAATAGACTGTCAGTTACTATAAAGAAAACTAAATTTTGGTATTTGGAAATCGAAAAAATGACGGGGATGTTAAATTAAAAATATATGATACTGAAATTGAAAGAGTGTTGGAAATAAATTCTTAGGGGTTGTTATTGATCAGGAAATAACTTGAAAACAATGTATCACATATATCAAAGGAAAGATTTCTAAGTCAACTGCAATTCTGTTAAAGTTAAAAAATATTCTAAACTATAAGGCTTCACGTTTAATTTATTGCGCACTTCTACTTCCTTACTGTGTGGAAGTCTGGGGGTCAGCCTATAAAACAATGGTCTATTCCACAGTTCTCCTACAAAACCCAGCCATACGTATCATCAATAAGCTGATCATCATGCACATACTACTACTCTGTTAAGAAATCCCATGCTATGAAATCTGATGACTTGGTATATTTTAAAACAATGCAAATTATGTACAGAGCAAAACCAAAGCTGCTTCCAGACTGTGTACACAGGTTTTTTCATTACGAGAGTCCAAGTTAGATTTAGGTGATGTCTGTAAATTCAGGGTACAAAAAGCAAAAAAAGTGATTAAAAGGCGATGAATATGTGTTGAAGGGGCTAGATTATGGAATGATTTATAATACTGTATTAGCTGTGGTTTTGTTTTTTGTTTCTTTTCCATATATCATCAATATGTGGAGGGTAGCTTAATTTGTTAATTGGGACAGGCATAAATATAAGCATTATGTTTCTTTTCAGTCACTTCTGTTGGAGAACATGTTTTGTGGTGTTAACGTGTTGTATTGAGAGACTAAATTAAAAACAGATTATAATAAAAGAACAACAGTCTTCAAGAACTTAAGTACGTTTCTCTAATACTCAAGAGAAAGAGTGAGGTTGTTCTGTTTAAAGTCCCTTGGACGTCATTTCAGAAGAGCGATCTGCTGAAAAATAACCCCTGATGATCAGAGCAGTGCCCGCTGGACGAAGGCCCAACACTTTGGACTTTAAATAAAGTATGTCAAACGTTACAGCAGAGCACCAGAGCTGTTTCTAAAAATCACACTCCAGAGTCCACTTAGAAAACCCATCTCAACCTGCGTGAAAAATAAAGCTGCCTTATTGATTTTAAGGCAGAGAAGTCCTCATGCCTGATCTGTTTTAGTGTGAGCTGTGAAATCAGGAGGAGATAAATCCAGGGAGGTGAAAATTAAACAATGAGAGCCCACATTTACTCTGAGAAACAGCGTGTTGTTGTGTCTGCAGGCAGAGGAAAAGGTCTATTTGTTCCTTTAATGGGAAGTTTGGGAGAATAAACTTCCTGCATGAAAACAGGAAAGTACGGCTGAGTGGTAATGGAGAAAAGGGGCATTATGATGTTTGTTTCCATGAAAAATGTGGTGAGATGGAAATACAGGAAGCTGTTCAACAAACGTGAAGGGAGTTTCTACTGGAGTAACAATAAGCAGCTGGAGATGAATCCTCTGCAAATTATGTCAGAATTTTCGTACGCTTTCTACGACAGAATCTCGATTTATGAAAACAAATCTGAGACACAGCCCTATTTCTGATGTTGTAAAATCACAGCACTCCAGCCTCCTCCCACAGACCAAAAACTGGCTCATTAGGCTAACCGGTGACTCCAAATTGCCCTTAGGTATGAGTGTGACTGATTATCTGTCTCTCTGTGTGGCCCTGCAATTGGCTGGCAACCAATTTAGGATGCAGTGTTAATTTTGACAGCACTTTTTATTTAGTTTTAGCTATAGTCTTTTGCCTAAAATATCTTTTAGTTTTAGTCATAATTTAGTCATTTAAATTGTTTTAATTTAAGTCTAGTTTTAGTGCTAACCTGTGTCACCTGGCCATCCCCTGATCTACAGAGGCTGGTCCCTGTTCTGCCTCGTCCTTGGCTCTTGCTGTCCCTGACTGAGGGTCAGATTGAGATTCTGTGTAAGCACACTGATGAGGCTTTGTGCAGCTGCAGCCACTGTCGAATTATCAACTTTCTGGCAAAAACACAAATGTTGACAGAGACGAATGAAGACCGAAGTTTTAGTTGAACACTTTGAGGGCTACAACATTAGCAACAGCTAGCATTAGGTTAGCTACCTACTGCATAGACACATAAAAACGTCTTTCTGGATGACCCAACGTCTCAAAAGTGACACAGTATTATGCTATTTAGCCTAATTTCCACTGCAGCTTATCTGTGGAGAGCATGTCTTTCCTGTGTGACTGCACCTGCAGGTTGCCCCGGTGAATTGGACACTGTTGTATTAATTCATGCCGCGATGCTGCGCTGCGTTCATGGTCTTTTGTGGATTTGGGACACATCGTTTCTTTAGTTACAGGTGTTAAACTCAACAATCTGGCATATTTTCCAGTTTTTATTTATCAAAAATGACCAAAAGTTGTCTTGAAATACTTGTAAAAGGTATATTTGTCCTTAGCATCACTTTATTTACAGCTATCAAGAAAATAAAGTGTTGAGTCATAATATATCAAAGTGCCCACGTTTCCTGAATGCAACATCATTTGAGGATGCTTTGCTAGAATGTCACTCACAATCCCACCCCTCTCAGTCAAGGCCACACCCCTCTCAGTCAAGGCCACACCCCTCTCAGTCGAGGCCACGCCCCCCACACCAGAACATGGTCAAAAGTTTGAAACTGAAAAAATAAGATCTGAAGGTGAAAAGAAGAATCTGAAACCAAAACGTTAAGATTTGAACCTGAAAATATTAATTCTGCAACTGAAAAAAATCACACATCACATGTTAAAATGTATTTCAGAGTAAAAAATGAAAATAAATTATTTGATCAAAATAGTTACAGAGCTGAATTAAAAGTATGTTTAAACTGAAAAACGTTATCTTACACTTATTTTTAATTCAATAATGTGTTTTTATTTTTTTTAAATTCAAGAACAAACTTAAACTTTCAGTTTCAAAATGTATTTTTTTAATCTTTTTTCTTTTTTCAAGTTACAATACTTTTGGCCTGGATTTAGCTCCATACTAACTGTGCTGTCAGTTAAAAACAGTTCAGCTTTTGGAGCAGCGCTGCTATAATAGCTGAAGCTGTGCGACATACTGTGTTGTCCAGTTACTATGTAAGAGACTTCAACAAAGGGTGCTTGGTTTTTCATTTAGCCCCCAAAATCTGTTTGAGTGGCACTCTCTCTACATCTGTAGTCGAACTCCATCTTTCCATTTGCTTCTCAAGTCAAACGGTTATGCTAAAGTTTGTGTGACTACCATTAGCTCATATAGGGATGGGCATTGATACAGTTTTATTGATACCAATGCTACGAACATTTGCTTATCAGTCCAGTTCTTTAGCTATTATAAGATACACCACCCACGACTATAGGATGGCACAGATTAGTCTTAAATATTATTCTTATGGAATATCTTACTTACAGGATCAAATATAAGATTAGGGATTGTTTTGACATTTGGACTCCCTTTTTTAGATATGCTGGTAAAAGACTTACAAATGTTGTCTACAAGAGATGATTGATTGCAACCCCCAAAGCAGAATGTCAGTCCTGGGTCACATGTCTGTAGGTCTCAAAGAACTAGAAGTTTCCCTTTTTCTTCTTTTTTTTTAGTTTATTTATTTTCATTTTTTTATTGATTTTTGTAAATCTGACTTATCTAGTTTTTAGCTACTGATGTATTGAACTGAGTGCAACCAGTACATGCACAGATCTATGATATATCATATCTTGTTGTGGACATTCAAGATTATATTTTGGACAGTAAGATGTATTCTGTGTGTCATGTATGACGGATAGGTGAGTATGTATTTGCTGTGGCCAAAGTTCACTTGTTGTTTGTATGTTGTATTGTTTGTTTGTTCAAAATGGAAAAGCTAATAAAAATATTGTATAAAAAAGCGGCTGAAGAACCTCAGTATGACAACACTCTGGGTTAGAGGAGTCTGGCCTTTAACTAGCTGAACTGTCGCTCTGTTGTGGCTGCTCCTCAGAGCGACAAGATAAATGTTTTTAATCATCTGATTCATAAATCAAGAGGAATATTTTAAGACCCCTGTCATAGAAAAACAAGCGTGATTGCTGCCTTTATGGAGCGGCCCTACCACTGAGTATGCATACAGTGCGTGTTGAGTAAGCTTTAGGAGCAGCTCAAATGAAGCACAATAGCACAAGGCTGCCAGTTTTATATTTATGAAGGATCCAAACAAATCTGATGTACGAGGAAGCTGCTCTCTGTCTGGAGACACTGACGAACTCCTGCAGCTGCAATAAGTCAAGATAAACACCTCATAGAGCAGGAATGCAGCTGGACCGACTGTCTTTTACAATAACTTATAAATAAAGAAGATATTTCACACCAGGCTGGAGCTCAAGGCTTCATCCATTACCCTGGATCAGCTGGAGCGTGATGCTTTTACCGCCCCCTGCTGCCACGCTGAAGCGCTTCACTCAACACATTCATTCAAGAAAATCCTTCAGCAAATGCAGCCTGCATCCAACACACTCACACCAAACACACCAGCCCGAGCACCAGGACCCAAAAATATGACGTCAGCGCGTGATATCATTCAAACTATTAAAATACAATGCATGGAGCCTTCTGGAAAACGGTGCGTAAAACTGGCTTTTACGCACTGGCTTTTACGCACTGCATTTTGCGTCCTAGTAAATATCACACTGGAGTGAAGAATAAGCCAGCAGCACTACAGCTCACACACTTTATAAGACATAAATATGGGCTACAGATACACTACAGCAGAAACATTCGAGCCACGTCTTCTTCTGTGTTTTTCTCTCATTTTTCTTCCGCTTAAGCGCCGAAAACCAACTTTACGCTTCGTCTCCGTCGCTATCACACATTCCCCAAACACTTTAAACGCCTTTCCTCACTCTCCACAGTGTGCTCCGCTCCTCACTCGCAGCTCCAGACCCACTTTTCTCAGTTTTTATCGCTTCGGAAGGAGAAAAACGACTTGAGGTCTTACTGTGTAGGGATTCCGGTGCGTTTTTCTCCCGGTAATGATCCTGTTAACGCGGTCAGATATCCGTAAAGAGTAAAAACCAGATGATGCAGTCCCACACCTCTCCGTATCAGCCTGCAGACTGAAGCAGCTCGCAGAAATCCATCCAGCACACAGCACCTACCTCTGCGACGTCATCGCGCAAGGAGGACGAGGCCCCGCCCACACGTACAAACTCAGGGGTCTCCACACTGAGACCTTTTTCCATAAACACAAGGAAGTGTTGGATTAAATGTGAGGGAAATATCAGACTATTTCCACTTCAGAGTGAATAATAATAATAATTCTGCAGTTTGGAGTCAGTCTGGTGTCCTTGTTTCTTCACAGTCAGATTATTTTGGACTTTAAGCTCAGTAAGCCCCACAGTGGCACCATCTGGTCAACCGCAGTAGAGAATGATCCTGCACACTGTCCATGGTCATCCTCAGGTCTCACACATGTGCTGAGTGTGTCCAAGATCACCAGAGGAAAATCTGGCACGTAGAGTTGCCCTTACATGCACTGTAGCTGTAAGAACACTGATACATTTAGAGCTGGCCATTTGGGATTAAATAATATGTAAATAAAAATAAAAATGAGCAAAAATACATAGTCAAAGATCTAAACATGGTCACTCATACACTATAACTAATTTTTGTAAAATTAACAGTATTTTGCCGTAATATCTACAGCTACCTACTGTAAAAATCTATGCGGTAAATTACTGTAAATGGTTAAAGATTGTGGAAAAACATACTGATTTCTGTTAAAATAAACAGCATTTACCATAATAACTACTGTCTATACAATTAATTACTGAGAAGGGAAATCGATCAAGAGAAAATTCAATTTTGACCAGGAAAACTGACAAATAGCAGGCAAGATTTCTTTGAGTAAATGTTTCACATTTTTGGGTTTGAGTTTGAATAAATGTATTTTATTGGATAAAAACAATTGACATGATTTTTTTGTACAAAATTATGCTTTGCTAATAAATGATCAGTAAAATAGTTAAAGATATAGTAATATAAACTAAAATACAGCAAGTTCACTGTAATTTAAAATGCATTAAAAACTTTAAATACAGCAATGATACTGCAAAAGAAAAAAAACAGTATGGATATTGTTTTTGAAAATAGTAATTTAGCTGTTAATTGAAAGACAGTGATGATACTGTAAATAAGAGAACAGTAGTAAAACAATTATAACAAACACAGGAAAAATATGGTAAAGTAAAACAGAGTTATGTAACTGTAAAGATATTTACAGTAACTTACTGGCATCTTGTTGCCAGTAAGTCCACTTTTGTGCAGATGAAACTTTCCAAACAAAATCAACAAGTTTGTGATAAATTCAACCTGGCCATTGTCATGAACATAATATGTGTTATTCTACATTCAAATTTTACAATATATTTAGTTTTGCACAACATATATCCTTCCAGTCGAGTCCAAAACTTAACTAAATAGGTAAAGTAGTAAAATAACTGTGTTAATGATTCTGGTTTATCTTGACAAAATGTACAATTTTTTTCAGTGTCTAAAAATCTGGAGAGATGTAAATTTGTAAAATATATGTTATGCAAAACTTCATAGTGCAAATCTTTAATTTTGTTGTTAATATAGAATATATCCTCTAACAGCCATGCCTTCTGACGTATAATACCTTTAAAGATGTTGTTCCAAAAAGCTTTTCCTCCAGGAGTTATTTTCCTGTTTTCGTGGACTCAGTAAAGATGATAACATCCATCCGAGCTGCACTGCGACATCAGTGGAGGTGTGTGGTTTGTCAGAAGAGCTGTAAAGTTTGATAGCCACAGGCAGGATGACCTCCTGTGGGGCATCATGGGAGGTCAGTCTTGTGCTGAATGTGCTCCTGTGTTTCACAGTTTGGGTCATTTATGTTTAGTGCTCATATATTTGACTGGATGAAAAGCTTTTCAGTGCACTGACAGGCTTTAAATACAACTTGAGAAATTGATTCACTTATTTGTTTTACAATAGATAAGAAAGGGACAGATTATCAATTATCTATTGATCTTAAACAAATTTATTTCCAAAGTAAACAATTGCATATATAATCAAGATAAATAAGTAAATAAGGGCTAAACTGGAGATAAAAGCATTGAGAGGAGGATATTTAATGTTGTGTAGTGCAGTAAAAAGTCCAAATATCAAGAACAGAGTTGATTTTATTTGTAAAATTATAGTTCTAATTCTTAACTTTTCAGTTTGTTTGCCAAATGTTTTTTCTTTCTCAACATTTTGATGATATCTTGATATATTATTTCAACAATGTTCTTGATTACTGAACTACAATGCAAAACAAATGTCTTGAATTACTATTAATGACAAGGATAGATAGATAGATAGATAGATAGATAGATAGATAGATAGATAGATAGATAGATGGATAGATAGATAGTAGGGTACAAAAGAAAAATGAAAAAAAAATTTGTTTGCTAAACGTGCATTTATATTAATGATAAAAATATTAAAATAATCTTTTTTTCTGTCAGTGTGACCCTCCTACAAACGGAAATAGACTTCCAACATCCAAACGTCTTTTTATGGTGCATTTATTTAAAAATAAAACATTCTGATAAAACACCTATTTAATTAAAGAAAGAAAGACACAAAGAAAGAAGCCTTTTATTGACTATTACGGACATTTTCAGGAGGTTAAACTAACGAGCGGAAACAGAACTACATTTCCCAGCAACCCGCGCGCTTCGTTTGACGTCAAACGCGCGCGACTCTTGTTGTGTTTCCATGGCGCCGACAGAAGCTCGGCGCTGGAGTCCGCGGATTATCCTGCAGCTTTAGAGAGGGCTTTATAGTTTCTGTAAAATGATTTCAGTGATGTCGGAGGAACAGATCACGGATGATTCAGAGACTCTGTTTTCGTTTGAGCTCCTGGTGGAGAAGATCCACCTGGATCAGACCAAAACCTCAGACCAGCTGGCCGTGGCTCTGAGGCTGCTGGACTTCCCCACTCTGCTCATCCAGCAGCCTGAAGGTCGAGGAGGAGGAAATGACCGCGTGTTCAACAGAGGGAAGTGCTGCTTCTTCAAGATGAGGCTGAAGGCTCTGCTCTCTCAGCTGGCCAACACGCCCCTGCACGCCATGGTCCTGGACCTCCAGGAGGAGACCCCCAGACTGGTGGGGACCTCCCTGATCTCCTTAAACAGGGTGCTGAGGAGGATCAGGCGGGACGTGAGCGAGTGCGGAGCCTCTGCTCCCTCCTCTCATGGTGAGCGGGGGCTGGTCGGTGTGTGCAGCCTCACGGGGGAGAGACTGGGGTCCATGTCCCTGAGCTTCAAAATCCAGAGTCTGGGGCGGAGCCTGCTGCATCCTGCAACGGAGAGGAGAGAGGTCAAAGGTGAAGCACGGGGAGAAGATGTGCAGGAGGAGGAGGAGGAGGGCGACGATCAGGACCAAAGTGCATCAGCTCGTCCTGAAGATGCTGCACGGAGCCAAACACCCGAGAGAGAGACCCCCTCAGAGGAGGACCCAACCGTCTTCTGCCCGCCGCTCCTCTTCTTCCAAAACTCAGCCGAGGAGAGGAGCAGGACCAGGACCTGGACCAGGAGTGAGCCTCCCCACTCTGTACCAGAACCTGGCTCTCAGGACTTCACGTCTGAGGACGAAAACAAAAGCCAGCCCACCCCCGTGGCGCCCCAGAGTGCAAAACAAGACATAAAAACGCCAGAGAACAAAGCGGCGAGCGGCGTGACTCCCATCATCCTCGGGGAGGTGATTCAGGAGCTGCCCCTCCTGAACGCCCTCCTGGTGGAGCTGTCCCAGCTGAGCGGGGCGAGGCCTCAGCACCCGCCGTCCATCCACCCAAACTTAGCCTGGATCTACAGGCCCACCTCTGCAGAGCCACCGGCCGGGACAAACTCATCACTACAGAAGACTGAACAGGGGGTTGGTCCCAGTCTGAAGGACTCACGCTCCCCCAGAAACTGCTCCACCAAGTCCTGGTCTGTCAGAGAGGGGCAGGAGGGGGGGCGCTGTAGCTGGACACCCAGGAAGAGGCTCGTGTTCGGGACGACCCGGACCTTTGACCTGAGGCTGAAGCAGGCGGCGTCCTCGAGGGGGAGCAGGTGTGAGTGTGTGGAGCTGCTGAGGGAGAAAACACGAGCGAGCTCGGCCAAGGAGAAGAAGAAGACGGGCCGTAAAATCAGGAGGAGATCCGAGGTGAAGCAGAGCTCAAGGCTGGACGAGAACGTCGAGACCGTGATCCAGAACATCACCGAAGATCCAGGACCCAAGGAGGCCAGTCACAGTGAGACAGGAAGGCCCTCAAGAAGGTCCGAGAACCTCAGAAAGAGCTTCTCCTCCTCTGAGAGACCCGGAGTTAGTCCACATCCCGGCAGCCCAGAGTGAATCGGATCAGTCGCGCTCCGACAGACCAAGCCACGACTCCTCCAGGAGCATCAGCTCCAGGTCTTCGTCCTCAGGCTCAGCTGGAGAAGAAGACTACGCCGACGACTTTAACAGCCTGGAGCCGAGCGACCCCCAGAGCAGCCCTGAGTCCTCAAGGGCCAAAACCCCGAAGCCGGACTTCGGCTCTGAGGGCGTCCGCAGGCGGGCGCCGCTGCCCGTGCCCGTTAAAGCGACCTCGCCCCCTCGGCGAGCTCTGAGGGGGGCGCACGTCATTGTACAGCCTCGGACCCTCGCCTCAGCCCTCAGCCTCAGCTCTGACGCAGACACGTCGGCCTCCGTCCAGACGATCCTCTCCAGGAGGACGGCGAGGAGCTCCTCATCATCAGGAGGTCAGGGGAGCGAGTCCAGGAGCAGCCCAGCAGCTCCAGGTCCAGGTCTCTCTGAGTCCTCCTCCGAGCAGCAGGAGGCCGAGGAGGTGGAGGAGGAGGACGAGCTGGGGACGCTGGACTTCAGAAAAGGGTGTCAGCACGTCTCTGAGCTCGTGGCTAACAAACTCCCCGGTTACACCATCTAAAGCTCCCGGCTCGTCCTGAAGGTCCGGACGGGCCATCAGACTTTCAAACCCATACAGGCAGATACTTCAGCTGCGGTTTTTCAGACACTGATACCAACCACCTACTAGAATGTAAACAAAATGTTCTGAATTCTGACTTTTAAAGGTTGTTCTTCAATCTACAACCTTTTTGTCTGTTATTTTATGTGTTTCAGGTCCTACGTCCTGGTGTTTTTTGTCTAACATCATGACTTTAGTGTCTGTTAATCAAGGATTTGAATTAAGTTAAATAAAAGATATGAGATCATGATGCAGCTCTTTTTCCCTCCCCTTTGGAAACACTCTGATCTGAGGGGGTGGGGCTACAGGAGGCTATGATAATGGGCTCTGCACTGATTGGCTGATGGGAGGGAGGAGGTGGGGTTTAAAGACAGTCATGGCGTCTGCCTGTGACAAGCAGAAAACCTACATGTAGGTGGAGGCTGTATTTGTCTTTGTTTTTTATTTATTATTTCAAATATGGGGATGAAAAATATAAAGTGCAGGAAAAAAGCAGAAATTTAGTCAATAATCTTAAATGAACTACATAAATAGAGCAGTGACATGTACAGTAAAATATTTTCTTATTCATAATGTAAATTTGTAAGTGTTTCTATTCTGATTTCCAAAAAGCTTTTAAGCCTTTTTTTGTATACAATTTTTATACTTATTCTTTATTAATGCTGTCCCCTTTGCTGCTGTAACATTGCAAATTTCCCCGTGTGGGACGAATAAATGTTTATTCTATTCTATTCTATTCCTCTATTCTAGATAAAAATAAATATTTTTGGACCATAAATTTCTGTCTTATCATTGAGTGAACCCTCACAGCTCCAAGATATTTTCTGATTTTTTATTTTTTAATTTTTTTTTTTTTTTTGCTTCTCTGGAATGTTTTTTTTTAGTGTTGTTGTTGGATATGTAATACAATGAAAGAATAAAAAATATAAAATATAAATGTAACAGTAAAAAAAGTGGGTAGAAGCCAAAGAATGAAGCAGATGAGTAAGAAGAGTTGAAGCAAAAGTAGAAAGAATGGAATTATATAATAGAAATTAAGAAATTGTCAAAAAAAACTATCAAATTAAAAGTACAGAACTGACAGATCCAAAAACAAAGAGAAGATGATGCAAAATTATAATAACAGGTGTAACATGCTATTCTTAGTTTTTAAGGAAAATAAATATATATACTTATAATTCAGTGACGGTGTCTGCCAACCTTTGGATTAAAGACAGTCGCTCTGTGGAGATTATCATATACCATACTGTTACTTCTTTGCTGCAGGCAATTTGCATAAAGTGTCAGACCATAACTGAAGGATCACATAAGAGGATGTAAAAAATCTCCATGTGCACATCATTTATGGAAATCATTAGATTTATGAGTTCTGGTGTCCATTTTTTATGAGCTGAAAATCTCTCTGAGCTCTCAATTGCTCCTGATATCAGTTTGTTTCCTGAAACTAAATCTGCTGTGTTACATTTTACCGTTGATGTGATTTGGTTATTAAATTACAGATAGCTCTTTTGTTTATTTTGAAAGGGTGTGGAGGACAGTGTGTGACTGTTGATGAGGATGTAAGAGGAGCAGGGAACCATACCTTTGTTCAGTGGGTGATTTCAGTGCTTCTCATTTGATCTAAGTTATGGAGTAAGAAAAGTATATAATCTATACATCAAAATAGCTGCAGTAATAATTTTAATAAGTCTTTTTGCTAAATTATAATTCATGATATTAATTAACTAATTAATTAACAGATACTTGATTTGGGTTGGGGCCTGATGTGATATCTTTTCATGTTGACCAAAATTTATGGCAGTGCCCCTGACTGTTCCATCCATCCATCCATCCATCAGTCCTTCATCCTTTCAGTCTCTTTCATTCGTCCGTCCATCCATCCAAACAGTCTTTCTAATATCCAATCTTTCATCTGTCTGTCCAACCATCCAGTGTTTCATACATCCATCCATTCAATCTTTCATCCATCAATCATCTTTAATTATTCGGAAATGGAGGCATTTTTCTTTTATTCAGGATAATTCAAAGTGTAACTGACACTCTCAGTCTTTAAAGTGTCTAAATTAATTAATTCTATTTAATAAAATGAACTCTCTTCTTGAAGATATTTAAAAGTAAGTCCCTTAAGGTTCCCCTGACTGTTAAAATACTTTTCAGTTCAGGTTTTTATCCTCTTATTCGCTTTTTTTTGTCGTCCCTGAGTGTTCTGCCTAACGCGCATGCGCAGACTCGATGTTTACGGAAGTGCCGCAGCAGCGTGTCAGGGGGAGAAAACTGAGATGTACAAACACGTTTTTCTGACTGGACCTCCAGGTAAAACCTTTAACAGTCTGTTTTTGGTGCAATTAAAGATCATGTCAGATCTTTTTCACACCAAACAGTCAGCTGTTTACACGAAGGATCACAGACTTTGGATGTGAAGCCAGCGTTAGCTTGTTCTGATGGAAATAACAAATAAAAGGAGGTAGAAGTTTGGAAACTTTATATTTAATGATGTTTTTAGGGGGAATGGACGTGCCTGCATACTGTAATGACTGTGCTGGGCTTAATGTCACAGACACAATGTCAACTCTCTCAAAAGAATTACCCCTGATTTATCCTTTAGATTTATCTGAAGAAAAATATCCTTTTACATTTTAATATGTGATTAAATCAGAGTAGATGAAAAGCTGTAAACCACTCAAAGACGACTGTTAAAATATGCTTTGTCCGGGTGAGCTGTCCTCTGATGTTAACAGGTTTGTGCACAAATAATTTTTTTGTTCATTTCAGCATTTTATTTGTCCAAACTGAAAAAAAAAACAAAATGCAAAAGAACCAAAAATACATTTAATTTTCGGAATACAAAAGTCTGTGAAGGAGGCATGTGAACATTTGTTTTAAAGGTGTTATAGAAATAAAGATATTATTATTATGCCTCTGTTCAAGCACTTTGTTAACATATTTGAAAGATGCTACATAATAAAGATACTATTATTACTTTTATTAGTATTATTATCAAGGAACCAAAATTGAAGTATGAATAATTGTGTGAAAAAAAGTTGGTTTTGAGTCTGTAATCTTTCCATAGATGACAAATATCCAGGGTTGGGAATTGAAAACCAATTCTAGTTGAGACTCAATAACAACTCCCTCAAGGAATCAATATCATCAGTACTTTTGCTTATCAATTCTCTTTGTTCTGCGTGTTTTGCAAATCAAGGACGTCGTGCTCTCATCAGAGGCAGTCAGCAGGAATGACAACAAAGAAGTCAAAAATTATGGCAGACAGGAGGCAGAAGTGGTCAAAGTTGTGGTTTCGTTTTTGACAAAAAAAGATGCTCACTGCACAACTTTCAGTAAGCAGAAATAAAAGAAACTTGCAGAAGCATTTATCTCTGCAGCACAACTTTAAATATCCGTGTCAGGTTTGACATTGTTGCTGTCGAAAGGCAATGTTGACCAAACTTTTTTTCACACAAAAAATCATAAGGAATCAATAAAAGAATTGTGAAAGAATCAAATCCATAAACTGAATCTTTACAGAGTTTTGGATCTACAAACAGAATTGATAATTACACGGCATCAATAAAATCTGCTATATTGCTTTTCTTTCTTGCATTGCAATCACGTACAGTCTCATATTACATTTTATTATACCATATTGAAGAGAGTTAAAACCTCCACCAAAGGATTTCCAACTTTGTTCTGCAATTACTGTCAAAATCTGTGAAACACACTCGCTCTGTTAACAGATCATACTAAAAGTTGCTTGATCCACATCCAGATTCAGATCACCACCAAAATCTATCAATCATCACCCCTTCTCCCTTTTGTGGTCGCAGCAGCTGGAGCCTGTCCCAGCTGACATTGGGTAAGAGGCGGGGTACACCCTGAACCAGTCGCCAGCCAATCACAGGGCCACACAGAGAGACAGACAACCATAAACACTTATACTTATACCTAAGGGCAATTAAGAGTCACCAATCAACCTAATGAGCATGTGTTTGGTCTGTGGGAGGAAGCCAAAGTGCCCTGAGAGAACCCACGCATGTACGAGGAGAACATGCAAACTCCAGAAAGGCCCTGACTGACACAGGGTTCGAACCAGGAACCTTCGTTCCATGAGGCCACCGTGCTGCCCTAAACACACACTCTCCATCAGAAATAAATATGAAAACATTTTCTGATATTCTGCTCCGAGCAGTGTTCATTTTGTTGACTAATTATTTTCCTCATAGTTTTCCTCAACAACCTTTTTTCCCTGACCAAAACTAGACAGTAACTAATAAAAACAAGTGCACATGGACAAAAACTCAAACTAAATTAACTAATTACATTTTCATCAACAAATAAAAACTAGACTAAAATGTTTGACAGAGACTTAATCCAATCAGACCTAATTTGGTCATGTAGAAAGTAGGGACAAGTTAGGAATATATCCAATCACAGCTATTTTGGTTGTGTGGAAAGGTTGGATGAGTTAAGAGGGACATCCAATCACAGCTGCCTTAGCTTGGTGGTGGTGGGATAAGTTGTGGAGCGATCCAATCAGAGCTCCTCTCTTTATGAATTGATATATTCATGTAGAGCAGGTTCACTGTTTGTTGTCAGTTCTGGTATTGTAACTGAGATGCTCTGCCAGGTAGCCTAAATAAAGGTGACTGCATTTCACACAAAAGTTCAATTTGTTTCTGTTCATTTATACATTCAGACTTTACTAGCATTCAGTAAAGGGTTATTAGATGTTTGATTTTATCCAAGTGTAAAACATGACTTCAGAAATTCAAGGAAACATAAAAAATGCCTTACCCTTTACACTTCATATTTTAGTCGACTAAATTTACAGTAGATTTCGTCAACTAAAACTAGACTGAAATTAAAACAATTTAGATGACTAAATTATGACTAAAACTAAAAGATATTTTAGGCAACCAGACTAAAACTAAAACTTAATTAAAAAGTACTGTCAGAATGAAGACTGGCTCCGAGTGTCTGCACCCTCAGAACCCGTTTTGATGTCCTCCCTGTTTTTCGGTCTCTGTTCTCCACGCAGGTGTGGGTAAAACCACTCTGGTCCAGAAAGCCTGTGAAGCTCTGGTGGCCTCAGGAGTGGGAGTTGATGGTTTCTACACGGAGGAGGTGAGGGCGGGGGGCCGCAGAGTGGGCTTTGATGTGGTCACGGTGACGGGGGAGCGAGGCCGGCTCTCCAGGATCAGGTACAAAAACATCCCATCCTTCATAAGAACAGAAACCTGCTCTGTGTGATGGAGCTGCTCTTCTCCTTCCTTTAACTCTCAGAGGAGCTTCAGGACCCTCTGACGGCCGGAGGGAGCTCACGGTGGGACAGTACGTGGTGGACTTGCCCTCATTTGAGCACGTGGCCCTGCCTCTCTTCAGAGACGTAAGCTCCATCACTCTGTCTTTGAAACTTTTGTTTTTCCTCTGACTGATGGAATAATTTGAAGCTTCACTCACATAAATTCCAGGGAGACGTTTTTAGTGTTGGTGGTGCCGTCTGGCTGTCACTGTAACGTGAGCCTGGAGTGACGCCTGCACGCCGTAAACCTGAGCGACTGAGTCTGGAGTCACTTTCATGTGTGAGGGCTGTCTGGAATCACTGCACATGGATGAAGAATAAAAATACAAAAACTGTTATTTCAGTCACATGAAACAAAAACATGGACCATCCCTCCTTCAAGGTTATCGACACGTTCACTGATGAAACCTTTTTGTCTTCTTGTGTCCTTTTGGTCTCAGTCTGAAGGCTTTGCTTTTATTTTTAAATCATGACCAACATCAGCCAGACATTCAAGTTAAATAAAACAAGTGGAAACATGGATTCAGACTTACACTTAAAGGGTTAAACTCCTGAGAATGATTGAAGTTTTGGTCATTTTGAGCACAGCTGAAATGAAAATGGCAGGAAGAAGCTTTTTTTGGGGGGATGTTTGATGATTTTAAAGAAGTTTTTTTTTTTTTAACATAATGTTTAATTTTCATTTTCATTTGCCACAGAGTGTAATAATTAATTTTCTGATCAAACATAAATCATACAAACACATATACATAAATTCAGGACAAAGCAGAGAAAGGAGAAAGGAAAAGAAAAAATAAGTAAATAAGTACATACATAAATAAATAACACCCAAATTGTACAGTAGTGTGGCAGGCTTGTCAGTCTCCTTGATATCAAAACATATTCATACAATTTTTCTTTCAATTTTCTGGTTCTTTTCTCCGTCTGCAAGAAAGAGTAACAACAAACAAAATATTTATAGTAATAAGAATAGAGACATAAGTTAATTTGGCCTCTGATAGTGAGATATATGAAAAGAAATTAAAGTTAAAAGTTTTTGAGCATGTAAAATTTTGTCTCGTGGGTCAAAGGGTAGTAAATCAGGGGATGCACAAGAGTTAATGCACCACTCTAATTTTTTGATATTAATTTTTAATGTTTATTGTACATTATCGTTGTTTTAAGTTGGGTCATTACCAACATCTCCTGAAATTTTGGCAAAATCCATCCAGTAGTTTTTGCGTAATCTTACAAACAAACAAACAAACAAACCTACGGCGGCAAAAACATCAGCAGCTTCTCGAATCTGCTGCGGGGCGGCACAGTGGTGCAGCAGGTAGTGCACGTGCCTCACAGCAAGACGGTTTCTTTCTGTGCACTTCGGCTTTCCACAGACCAAAAACATGCTCATTGGGTTGATTGGTGACCCTAAATTGCCTTTAAGTGTGAGTGTAAACAGTTGTCTGTCTCTCTATGTGGCCCTGTGATTGGCTGGTGAGGGTGTACCCCACCGTCAGCTGGGATAGGCTCCACCCCCGTGACCTTGAAAGGGATAAGCAGACTAGATGATGGATGGATAGATGCTAACAGACTGACAAACGCTGGCAGAAACACAGACGTTAAGATGAAAGATGTACATAAAACATAAAACAGAAGTCAATAAACTCCTGATTTATGATGAATAACTGATATTTGAAAATATTCTGTGGATCAGATTCCTGAATGTGAAGTTATAGGTGGTCATTAATTTCAGATTTGAAGTTCTGAAACATTTTGAGCCCGTCTGTGGTTGGCTGTTATCAGCCTAATATTCTGTCCTCCCCTCTCAGGTGGGTTCAGCTGGTGGCGGCGGTGGGGGCAGGACGGTGTTTGTCATCGATGAGATCGGTAAAATGGAGCTCTTCAGCCAGTCCTTCATCAGAGCGGTGCGGCAGACCTTAGACAGCTCCTCCACCACCATCCTGGGCACCATCCCCGTCCCAAAGGGCAAACCCCTGGGTCTGGTGGAGGAGGTGCGGGGCAGACGGGATGTCAAGGTCCTCACTGTAAGTATCAATAATCACACTGTCTGGGGGTGGGGGGGTGACAGGGTATTTAGGTCAGTTTAAGTCCAACAATGGCCGTGGGACAGTGTTTACTGTAGCCTCTCAGTGTTATGAGGGCATCAGTGCGCTCGGTGACGGAGGGGCCGCGGCCTGCATTATCCCTCCCCGACAGCAGGATTAACTCTAAATCATGCGTGACTGATTCAACAACAAAGAGCGCTCTCACATGTCAAAATAATTCATCACGGAAGACTCACTTATGGACATTGTCATGCAAAACACTCTCGCTGCCCGTTTCTCATGGCAAACAAATTTAGAGGGCGAAGGAAACATTAATGACAAACATATGATCCATAACCTCAGCGTGGAGACAGTGGGTCAGAGATTAGGTGTTTACAACATGTGGTTTGATAATCTGAAAGTGGACACTCAGACTTACATCACCGAGGTCACCACTGCTCCGACTGTGGACTCAATCACCAGGCCGTCCCAGGACCAGAAACCTTAAACTTAAAGATGTTTCTGTCAGAGGAGGTCACGGGCATCCAAAAGTGTCACTTTAACCCTTTAACTACTAGCTCAACTGTTTGGCAGAGGTCGTCAATATTTCAGGAATATTAAATGTTTTCAAAAACAGAACAAATCAAATCATTGTTTGATTCTGTTAACATTTCAGGGAACAGAGAAAACTGCAAATAAACAAAAAAATATTTTCTGGTTTTGTGCGATTTAAAGGTTTAAAAAGCCGACAGTTGATCACATGTCATAAAGATCGATTATTATTATCAGAAAAATCAATAAGAAAAGGTAGAAATGTTGAAATATGTATGAAATAAAATAGAAATCAAAAATAACTTAACATTGATGATACTGAGTTTGACTAATACAAATAATGTTTTTGATTGATAACAGCTCTACTATTTATACACACATATATATATATATATATCTAGATATAAATCATCATATTGATTAACAGAATTACAAGAGTAGGAAATGTTCAAATCATTAACCATTGCTATTTTATTTACAAACATTTATGCCTTTTTTTGACTGATTTTGTTTGTGAGTCTTTATGTCATCATGTAAACAACTGTATGCTTTTTAAATCTTTAAATATCTGTTTTTTTGTTTGTTTGTTTACTTTTTCTCTGTCCCCTGCAACAGTTATGGGAAGAAACAATGCTTTTTTGTTATTTCTTACACATTAAATTCCCTCAAAATTCTGTATCTTTGCCCAACAGTTGAGCCGGTAGTTAAAGGGTTAAGTACCCTGTATAATGGTGTGGAGACATTTTTGTTTATTATGCCAATAAAACTCTACACCTGAGTTTAATCAACACTCCATTGTAACATTTCCTCTTCTCTGCTCCTCCTTAGGTGTCAAAGGAGAACAGGGACTCCCTCCTGCAGGACGTTTTATCAGCACTACACGCCTCTCTGAAACTAACGCCCTGACGCATGGAACCATCGGCGCTCTGAAGGAAAAACCGCGACCTGCCTGCGAGCGTTTTTCTGCTGACATGAAGTTTTATTTGTGTCAGTGAATATTCAGAGTGTTGAGTGGATTCACACACGCTTCGTATCGAGGTTGTGACCCGAGCTGAAGGACGAGTTAGTGTGTCACATGCATGTATTTATGTACAATATTCATTTCTCTCTTTCTCATTCTGCCTCAAAATGGATTTCATGCTGAATAATTGATTGTGAGATGGAACACAGTTAGTGTGTAAATAAGCCAAGCTCAGAGTCAAACAGGAGGATTCAACACAGGCCTGCGATCAGCTGTTAGCCCTGATGCAGACGTTCTTCTTTATTAGTTCATAACGTTCATTTTACTGTAAGAATCAGGCAAACAAAGCCTCGTCCCTGATTATTGATTCATTCATCTGCACTGGGAGCCCCTCGTGTGTTTGTCTTGTCAACCTGAGGATGTGAATGAGATCGATCAATATTTAACGGAGCAGCGATGTCCAAGCTGCTCATGGTTTATTCATTCAGCAGTTTGAGCCAGAAAATGAGAAAAATAAACAGTTATTGTCCTTCAACAATGAGATTGTTCCGCTCCTGTGTCTATTCTTCAACACTGAAAGAAGAGAAAGTGTATTTTCTTAGAAGCTTCATTCTGATTTATAATTCATAGTTTCACAAAAGGGTTTCACTTAGGGCTGAATAATTTTACCAGGCATTGGACTTGTCATATATACATATCCAGTATTTCCAGCTGAAATTAAGGTTATATTCTCACTGTCAGCCTGAAGCCTCTTATCTGCTTTTTTAATGATAATATTTTTATCATAAAATAGTGTAATTGGTCACCTTAAGTGTTGGTGAGGAGGTATTATTGATTATCAACCAATTAAAAGTACACTTTTTTTTAATAATCTGGACAGTATAATACTGATTCATTTAGTTGTAGTGCTTTCTTTTTCTCTTTAATTTTCTTTTTTTTAATAATTTCCTAAAATGTAGCAGTTTCATAGAGCTTTGTCCTCGATGCATCAAATCTTGCCAAAGAGTTTAACATCCATTCATCCATTATCTATACTGCTTATTCCTTTGGGGGTCGTGGGGGCTGGAGCCTATCCCAGCTGACATTGGGTGAGAGGCGGGGTGCACCTTGAACCAGCCGCCAGCCAATCGCAGGGCCACATAGAGAGACAGACAACCATTCACGCTCACACTCATACCTAAGGGCAGTTTGAAGTCACCAGTCAACCTAATGAGCATGTTTTTGGTGTGTGGGAGGAAGCTAGAGGAACCAAGCATGCACGAGGAGAACATGCAGACTCCACACAGAATGGCCCTGACGGACACGGGGATCGAACCAGCAACCTTCTTGCTGTGAGAAACGTGCACCACCTGCTGCACCACTGTGCTGCCAATAATGAATTATTTTATCTTAAATAGTAAAATCAGTTTATTGCCAAGCCCTGCCTCTTTTACAATTGATAGTTCAAGATTCACTCTCCTTCACTGTCGTTTAAACTACACTCATCGGCCACTTTATTAGGTACACCTGGCTGGTGAGTGCACATTGGTCTGTATCTTCACTGACATGTCCCACATACTCTGCTCCTCTCTTGAAGAGGACAGAATTTCAGTCCGTCTACAAAAGAGGATCAGCACTGAGACTGAATGTGGATTTAATTTGAGGTGTCAGATTTCATTTATGAAGACTCTAATCCAGCGCCTCCGCTCAGAACAGAGCTTTAACAGCTTTAAGAGACATGATGTTGAATTCAAAGAACACAGGAGCTCGCTGTGGCTGCTGCAGTAACGGCTGTAAATGAAATCTGACGTATCAGCGCCGCTCAGCGCCATGGGATTTTTATTCTAACAAAGGTGATGTGTTGTAGGTAAATGTGTTAATGCAGGCAGTGATTTCTTCAAATATGCTCTAAAACTGGCTGCTGGAAACAGTCTGATGATCTGAATGAGCACAAGCTGAGGAGATCATCGGGGACAAGACTGAAGATTTCTGTGATGTTTTGCTCAATTATTGTAAAACAATGCAAGTTAGGAGTCAGAAAATGAATATTTTACTAAAACATCCTTCACAGTAAAGCTGTACAAAGTATAATCCCTTTGGCTCTTAAAAAACAAGACAAAAGTCTTTATTCTAATCAGAAAACACTTTATCGTCCCTGTTGAGCACAAACCTCCTATGACCAGGGCTTTATGAGATGAAAAAACTAATTAAAATACTTTAAAATAATTTATAATCAGGACAATAAAATGGTCATTCATTCTCTTGAGTTGTAGTGAGTTTAAGTGAGTTTGGAGATAGGTTTGTGCCTGACAATGTCAATATGTAGTAAATAATATCCCTACTGTAGGTGCAATAACCCAATGACCTTGGCCTCTGACCTTCTATCTCCCAAATGCTGACAGTTTGTAATCAAGTCAGAGAGGATATTTGTGCAAAGTTCGATGAAAAAAAAATCCCTTAAAACTTCTTTGAATATAAAACTAATAAGAAAAAGATGATCACAAAGCTATGAGACATTAAATATGAGGCTCAAATAGTACCCAGAGGTTTCTAACAGCGAGCCAGGCTGATACCATCAAGGGCAGCTGTTTCTACTTTAGATAACCCATTTGTCTCACCTGGCTTCATTGGTTCGTACAGTTGAGTATCATCAGCGTAACAATGAAAATTAACAGTGTTTCCTTATGACATCACAAAGGGGATGCATATATAAGGAGAACATAATGGGATCTAGCACAGAACCTTGAGGAACTCCATAACTTACTTTAGTGAACACAGACTACTTATTGTTCACGTGTACAAACTGGTATCAATATGAGTAGGACTTGAGCCAATTTAAAGCAGTCCCTGTAATCCTGAGTACTTTCTCTAGGCGAAATAAGACCATAAGACCTGAGATCCAAGTTTTTATTTTTGCATAGCTTGATTAGATGACTGCAGAGGAGTTTCACCTTGACTCCAAAATATGAGGATTCTTGAGGTTTTGTGTTCCTGAGATTTCATTCAAAAGCAACAGAAGGCCAAGAGGCTCTGTGACCTTGACTTTTTGACCTTTTAACTCGTGCATTTCTGTTTGGGGTGCTAAACTCTGGGACAGCCTGGATGTCACTTTAAATGTGCCATTATACACAAATGTTTAAATTACACTATAGACAAGTATTAATAGATTCATATGAGTAATTTCACAAAACATGCTTTTATACTAAACCAATTTGTTAGCATATAAGTAAATTTTAGTATGTTTATTAGTACACTGATTAATATTAACATAAAACATAGTTTAGAACAGATATATTCCAGAGAAGCTTATTGTATGAATATACTTAGTTATGAGATGTATGATTATGAATACAGACATGTACATTTAAAAAAAAAGTATTCATGTATAAACTGTATAATATGTAAATATGTATATGTGTATATAATATATACATTTATATAAACTGTATGACACGTAAATGTATATATATATGTATATATGTATGTGTATATATCTATATATATATATATATATATATATATATATATATATAGTACATAATTGATATTTTTCTGAAGTACTTACGGATTATTAATGTGTTTCGTTTATTCTGTAAGAGGTTTGTATGAAGATTGGGGTTGTGCTTGCAGAGATTTATTTGTCTATGAAGATTTAATGTAATGTGTAAAATGAAGCTATTGCCCATAGATTTATATTGTTTTTCATGAACAACGACAGCTGGTAATGAATTGTGATTTTGATTCAGTATTGGATCTGATTTGTCAGGAAGGAGCAGGACTGGATAAGCTCTCACTCTGTTCTTTCTCAAACTGGTTGTTGTGTTGACATACATGTGTATGTCCTCACATGTTTAAATGAATTTGATGGACAGGAACAGTTGTTTGATGTACATATATATTATGTTGCTTTGACTTTTTTTTTGTTTATTAAGTTTGCAAAAAATATAAAGAAAGAAAAAGAAGAAGAAAAACTACGAAGTTCTTCTCTGTGTCACGATGGACCGAAGTGCAAAGTCTTGAGATATCATGATGACAAGTATAACCAGAAGACTCCAGTGACCTTGATCTCCTAAATCTGATCAATTCATCTTTGGATCCAGGTGGACATGGGGTCAAAGTTTAAAGAAAGGGGGGTCACTGGAGGCAGAGCTTTATGGTGCCTTAGATGTGGGAAGTGGGAATTACGTCAAATCCCAGTTTAAGGTGTTTCAGTTTTGAGTCATCGATCCTGAAAGAAATCCAACTTCCCAGTAGAAAGTTCCGACCAAAGGGGGCGTTCCCGGGGATGTAGCTGATTTGCAGCTCGGACAATCCAACGTCCGAGGTCAAACTGAATGCACTGTTAGTCACTGAATCAACATTTAGACCAGCCGTACCTTTCAGAAGCTCTCTCTGTACGAAGGTTATCATCGTGGGTGAAGTCTGAAGTATTTTTAGACCGCTGAAGGTCCAGAGTCTCTGAGAGTCTCTGTGTGATCTCAGGCGTCTGGCAGCACTTGAAAGTTTTCACTGAGTCTCTCTGGCTGAAGGTTTTTCCTCTTTCAGCACCAGATCCAGGTCATCTCAAAGTGAAGATGCATGGCAGAGCGTTTTGGTCTGTGTTTGGATGCTGCCGGTGTAACTGATGTAAGCTGTCAGCTTGGCCGCAGAGTGAGCCGCCAGCTGTGATCTGCGTCAGACAAACTGCTGAGTCAGCATCTGTTTCTGCGTACAGGCTGACGGACCTCTGCACCGACCCGCAGGTCCCCGAATCAGCCTCAAAGTCGACACGGCCACGGTTTTATTTATAAACTAATGTGGAGTTTGGTGCTCTGATTCTCAGGTTTGACTGCACGGTTGATGGCAGGACGGGGCCCATCACGCCGCTCCCTTTGGACGGCGCTCCTCTGCTCCCTGCAGCAGGATGACAGATGGGTTATATAACATCTCAGACCTGCCAGGTTCACCACATACAGGGTGTGAGGAGGTATTTCATGTGTAATGATGTAATTAGCGGCCATATTGTGACACTTTGAGTCCATTATTTACAGCAGTGATGAAATGCTGTTTACCCATGATTATGAGGACCTACAGGAAGAATTAAGCAGCTCGGCTCCTCTGAAATATGCAGAATCAAACTCTGGATTCTTTGTATTTATATTCTTTTGGTATAAATATGTGTTACATCAACAAGAAAGAAAACATACAGATGATTGGACCACATGGACTGGACCCCACACATGAGGATAAAAATCAGGCATTGAACAGTTTTGATCGTGCTGTGTGGTGAGCTCCGATAATCTGAACACAGCTCACCACACACAGAACCATTCTGTCCCACCACTCATCTAGAATCTAGTCCTCCAAGGCAGAAATCTGATCAAACCTGATCTAACAAAAACCTAGAAGAAGAAACAGCAACAACCAGAAAACACAACATGGAAGAGGACATACGAGAGGAGGGAATGATGGTGGTCTTGGGACTATTTTTGACAGAAAAATCCTGGAGACAGCGTGAACACGTGAGCTGGTCCTCCATTTCTGAGGTCCACCAAACTTTATGTTTCAGGTCAGCCATACTTTTTTTATATTTACGCCTACTTCCTTGTTCCTCAGTCTGCTTGCTGCTTGATCGGCTACATTCACGTCAGAATTCACAGAATCATGATTTGGGAGTCGTCGGCTTTCCCCACACACGAAGATTTTTGGTTGTAAATATTTAACAAGTTTAACATTTATGATTGTCGGCCCCGACCTGTTTCAGAGCCGATTATCAGGACAAATTCACTCTGAACACACCTCAGACCACAGGATAATCTGATAGGAGAATCTGATGGGAGAATCTATAAAACAGAAGATCATCTGGAGTTCGCTGTCCTTGGTTGGGAAGGGGGAAAGTCGGGACAAAAACAGCCTGATAGTCTTTATGTGTGTACCCCACTTAAATAACAGTCTACGCTCCATCTTTCCATTAACAGCTTTTCAGGGCAAACAGCCACTCATTGTAGAATATTTTGGGGTGGCCAATCAGATCATAGTGCCCCCCCCTTCCCTCTGCAGAAAAACAATAAAAATTTATCAGTTTGAACATAAAATATCTTGTCTTTGTAGTATATTAAATGAAATGTAAGTCAAAGATGGGGTTTTCCAGATGTGCTGTACAAGCTCTGATAAAGGACAAAGAAACAGGCAACGTTGAGGAGAGTTCACACATACGAAGCTTACACTGAGGACAAATTAAGCCATGCTAAATGCTTTAGAATTAGTTTGCTGTAAGACCAACTAACAGTAATATGCTTGATGGCCATGACATAAAATATTTGAAATGTTTGTCAAAATATATTTCATGTATTTTATTAAAGGGGCACTTTCAGTATTTAAAGAAATCAAATGATATGTTCAATACTAGGGCAACAAAGTGGAGGTCTTATAAACTCTTTAAAATGGTATTTGATGTTTTTAAATATCAAAAATGCAGGTTCAGTTTTGCACAAAGCCAAAATTACACATATAAGATAGAGACTTTTGAAAACTGGGAAAAAGGAGAGAGACTTTCCTGCAATTCCTTACCTTAATTTTGATTATTTTAGGTTTAATTCCTGCTTTTCATTTTTCTGCCTCTGTTCTGTTTGTATAAGTATATACACTCTGTGTCTAACTAGCCTGTACTTAGAGATTGAAGTAAACAGGCATCAAAGTCCTTGTATGTCTAACACACCTGACCATTTTGATTCTGATTCTAAAAAGGATTTGCAAATCATTATTTTTGTTTTTTTACGCTACGTCCCAACTTAAATGGAATTGAGGTTTGCATTTCAAATTTGGACTCATCAGTCCTCCAACATCAGTCTGACATTTTTCCTCACCCCAGTCCCTTTGTTTTCATTTATGGTCAAGTTGACTGTGATGCACACGTGGTTGAGATAAGTTTGGTTTAAGTGCTTCAGTTTATTTACATTTAATACCTCCGCCAAGGAGGTTATGTTTTTGCCGGCGTTTATCTGTCTGTTTGTTTGTCTGTTTGTGTTCAAAATAACTTGAAAAGTTCTGAACGGATTTGGATGGAATTTTCAGGAATTGTTGGAAACGGGATATGGAAGAACTGATTAAATTTTGGGACTGATCCGGATCACCTTGGCGGAGGTCTGTGCTCTCTGAGTGCTTTTCTAGTTAATATGGTGACCATGACAACATGTATGAAACATCCTTATCAACAAAAACAGGTATTATATGCAGCAGTGAGTCAGGATTATTCTCCTCTCTGCACAAGCTGGAGCACATTTCCATATTTAAAATATCATGTATAATGTTCAATGTGTCTGCTCTTTATGTAAACACTCCGAGTGTGTTCATACATAAACATGGTGAGTAACAGTAGAAATTAGACACACCGAGGGGGGGGCTGAGTGTATTGATGAATAGAGGAGGGGGGCTGTTGCGTGACGGCTCGTCCAGTGGAGCCTCAATGGATCTAAAATGAATTAATATCCATATCAGAGCGATACATTGGGCTCATATCTACAGCACAGATGTCTGAGAGGCTCCTGGTCCCTTTATCCTGCTCACTGTGAAATACAAGGAGCTTACCAACAATCCAGGACAAAGGAGGGAGCGCTGGGGGGGGGGGGCATGTCTCTCCTCTTATTGCACTTTGTGGCCGCGGCCCCGGAGGCTCGCTGACAAAAGAGTTATGATGTATCGTCCTTGAAGCCCGCAGACAAAACGCCGAACACGTCTGATGAAAATGTGACGTATGGGAGATCGAGCTTGGCCTCCCCTCAGTTTATTTCCCAAGATGGCCGCTCGCTTTGTGGACAGAAGTGGGGCTAAAGCTTCTTAGCATCCTGATGTCACATTTACAGATGGACAGATAAAGTCAGAGGGACACAAAAGACACGACAATCAGGACATTTGATCCTTCTAACCGCTGCAGCCCACCACCCAGGACTCCTGAGCCGGTCCTCCCTTTACATCACTCCCATGGGCTCTTTATGGCGGCTGCAGGGGACGGTGTTTGGTTTCAAAGACGCCGCTCTGCAGGCCACCTTTGAGCCGAGATCAGAGTTCAAACAAGGAGAAGAAGAGAAGACGAAGAAGGAAGTCTTCAAATGATTGAAGCTTTTAACATGAAGTGGTATTCTGTGACCAAGTTTTGGCCTTAACAACAGACGGAGTGACGATAATTCACCAACGAGTGGGCCGCCAAATACTGTGGAACAAGAAGAAGAAAAACAATGGATGATTGTATGGATAATTTGTGACATATTCTCCCAATGTGGACGTACATAAAGCTGGTTTGAAGTCTCTCGTTGGACTTAAGCTAGCCACAGATGGAGCTCGGTGCTCACAGAAAAGTGAGACAAGACACTTCAGACACTCGTGTTCTCCAGCTGTTTCTTCATAAATCCACTAAAGAGTTTTTCAAACTTTAAGCTGGATTAAAGCAAACATGGCTCTCTACTTTTGTCTATTTTGGCCAAGGAACATGCATAACTCAGACAAAATAGGCAAGTCTACTATTCTCAAGACATTTGTGCTGGAGAGGTGCGGCTCACACTGGCTGTCTGAAAGCTCTGACTTGATAAAATGCTCAACGCAATGAAAACA
This sequence comes from Cetoscarus ocellatus, assembly GCA_037902135.1. NCBI lineage: Eukaryota > Metazoa > Chordata > Actinopteri > Labriformes > Labridae > Cetoscarus > Cetoscarus ocellatus. The sequence goes on along the minus strand of JBAMNC010000003.1, from coordinate 299,746 downwards.
TGCATGCCCTTAGACTTTTACCAAGGACAGCTGAAGTGAAACGGGACATTTTGGAGGGGTGAAAGGATGTCATAAATGATTTTGCTGTGATTTTGTTGGTCACAGTTGGTGAATGTTTGGAGGTAAAAGTGCTGTGAAGTTTCAGGTATGAGGAAATTTTCCCTCCAGAAATGCAAACAATTCTGAGGCTGATTTCTGCAAAAGAGTTCAGTCCTAAAAACAATCTGAGATGCAGACTCCACCAGAAGTGGTCTAAATTTATATCTGTTTGGGTCTAGAAATGTCTAAAAAAAAGTCCAGTTCTTGATTTCACAAAGCGTGCACTAACTCCATCACATGTTGCTCCAAAAGCTTGAGTCACACCCTCCAGTAAAAACGTGTGAAGTTGAACATTTGTCAGGAACACGAGCGGCAGCTCCGTCCACAGCAGGCTGGTTTTTCTCAGCCTGAGGACGTCCCTCTCCGGTTACTCCTCCTCCTCCTCCTCCACTGAGGTTCTCTGTGATCTCCGGATCTCTCTGGATGACTGTGGTTCCTCCTCTGAGTCACCCTGACCCAAACAAACCTGGAGCTCCTCCCCCTCACCTGTGGGAGGAGACCCTCTCATGGCTGAGATTAGCGGTCAGATGAGGAAACGGCGACCTGAGAGGACGGAGCGGCGTGGGCGTTTGGGTTTGGAGCCAGATTCATTTATTCCCACAAACAGAGAGGACTTCAGGGTGTGAGGCAGCAGGGGAGGTCTGAGTCCATTAAAGGCCTCGGGCAAAGACCATAAGAGGCCCCTAGACATTTAGCGAGAGGCAATATATGTGCAAACTAGAAAGCATTCAGAGAGCGCAAACCTCCACCAAGGTAGCTCAAATACTGCTGTTACATCTGTAAGCAACAGTTCATGATAAAGTTACCATCATAATGATTCATGACCCTGAAAACCCACACCGAGCACTCAGTATAATGTTGATATCATTATTAGTTAGACACTTTGTCTAACTAGTATTGTTGAACATAGTGCCAGAATTTACCTGCAATATTCATTTCAAGAGAGGCAGCACTGTCTAAGTTGCGCAAACAGGCAAAGTTGAATTAAAGCATAATAAATTGGCAAAAATGACCCAATATATTTTAGAAAAAAAAAACTAATGTCCTTTGTCCGACATGAAGTTGCCAATAATTGACGTATAGTTGAAGCTCCTTCTCAGTCTCACCAGACCTACAAAGACTGTCTGTTAATGAAACTAGAGCATAGACCTCCGCCAAGCAGCTCCGTTCAGCAGTGGCTTTTCCGCAACCCCTTAAAAGAGACAATTCTGGATCACCAGATCCAGAATAGAGAGCCAGGATCCAGACCAAACTCAGCACATACATGGAGGTTGTTATCCTGTATGAACACAAGTTTTGGGAACATCACTTAATATTTGGATTTTAATTGAATTATTGAATGTCATCAATGGGATTGCCCATTATAAAGTTCAATATTATTTTGTGACGTCAATCTGGATCAGATCCAGATGAAATTTACTGTGATGTTAGAGACACAGACCCCATATTATCCTGTGAAATTGGAAGCGAATCCGTTAAGAAATAGCTGAGATATGATTTTTAAAATTCCACCCAATGTTAATTTGGGGAATTTTTGCATCCAGACAAATATACACATCGACACCAAACTTTAATCATTTTTAAGCTGGTCCATTACCAACATCTCCTGAAAATTTCAGCAAAATCCGTCCAGTAGTTTTTGCGTAATCTCGCTAACAAACAAACAAACACCAGCAAAAACACAACCTCCTTGGCGGAGGTAATAAGATCAACAACACCTTTAACTGTCTGAGGTCATTTCAGACGGACCCTCGTACCTGATGCTCTCCTGTGACTGTATTTTGTATTTCGAGGCCCCTGGAGCATGAGGCCCGTAGTCATTGCCCACCTTTGTGTGCTGGTTAAACAGCCTGTGGGCAACAGGAATGAAGCCCCCCCCCCCCCCCCCCCCCCCCCCCCCCCCGTGCTGGAGCTGACAGCAGATGACGTGGAGGTCAGAGGACGCAAAGATGGAGGTCAGGGTGATCAATCGATCGGCTGGTTCTGCGTCCCTTGAGGCTGCAGAGGATGTGGCTGTCAGTGAAACTTGACGGAGGAGAAAAACACGTGAAAACGTCTCTACTGTCGGGAAAACAAAAACTCAGAGCAGATCGGAGCCACATGTGAGCACAAACAGCATGAGGCTGTGGATCATTAATCAGTCATACAGAGCAAAGTAATAACCCTCAGATCAATGCATCAGGAAAATGACCTTTAATGTACTCAGTATAATATTATGGGATGTATTTACAGCCTGAGGAGAGGCTGAGTCATTCACACATAAACTCCACGCTCTACATAATGGCTCACAGATTTTCTGACCTCCATGATTGATGCCTCTGCTCGATGATTTTGGCAAATTTTCACCACAAACTCTGAAACTTTGAGCTGTTCTCTCTCTTCTGTAGCTGCTGGATTCTTGTTTACAAGCACACAGACATTTGGCTCTGCTTCAAGGTCAAAAGGTCGCGTAGAAGTCGTGCTAAATTGAGCTCCTCTTTGTTTCTGCACTGCCGTCTGTGTTTTACTCTTGTTGAAAGTTTTACTCTGGAAAGTTCTTAAATTTAAGACAGAATTCACAAGGAATGAGATGAACAAGTCCAGTTTGTTGAAGGTACAAATATTATGGTATTAGATCTGTGTCGATATTATCAAGCAACACCTTTTAACAAGCAAACAACACTTCATGAAATGAACCATAAAAATCAAAATATACAGACTGCAAACAAAAAATTGATTTAATCACAGGGTTTTTTTTTGCAATTCTGACCATGGGCGGGGCTTTGGATGCTGCCTTCTGATTGGCTGCTGAGATTTTCGAGCGATAGCTCAATGGACCAGAAGTAGCCCCGGCCTTGGAGTCACTCTCTATCTGAATGAAAATGTAGATATTTACATTTATTTTGTTTTATTTTATTGATTAATCCATTAATTTTTTATGTTATATTTAATTATATAGGGCCCTAACATATTTTTATTTGTTTATTTATTAATCTGTAAATTTACTGATTAATTTATTCATTATTACTGAATTTATATGTTTTGAATTTGTTTGACAGTATGTTCGTCACAAATGGTAATGCCAGTAAAGCTAATTTGAATTTAAATTTACTAAAATAAAATAAACCCCAAAATAGACATTTTATCCTGTGAGATACAGATTGTTAATGGAAAATAAATGTGATTAAATGGTGTTTTCTCAGCACAGATTCATTAGAAATTAGCTATGAATTAATTAAGATGTAAATATTCATACATGTTTATCTATGAAAGGTTCAACAAGAGCAACAACAACAACAGATGTTCAGGCTACTTTAATGCCTGAGGAACTTCAACAGAATGACGGGTACATTTTTACCTCAGTTTATTTATGTTGCTTTCTATTTTACTGCATTTTAGCTCTGAAATGTTTGAAGTTAAAACACTTAAACTTCCTTGGTGTGCCCAGACATTTCACATGAATGAAAAAAACACTTTTAGGACATTTGAACTTTCCATATTTTGCAGTTTTCTAAGCACAAACGTTTCAAATCATCCTCAGAGATTTTAGCCTTTTTCATGTTTACCAAAAATTCCATGTTCTAAATTTGTACCACATTTCTCCTGCTCTTTCTAATATCTGCCTCAGAGGTCTTGCAGAGAATCCCTGAATATTTTGTGATGCTAAACAGCAGACAGACTTTATTCATGATTCATTATGCAGACATAATAAAAGTCCACAGAGAGAGGGCTCGGCTCTCCAGCATAAATAAAATGTTGATCATGGATTTGTTTCAGGCCGGCCTTTGAGTGGTGGGAGGTTTGTAATATGCAAAAATGAGCCTAATGATGTGAAGATGTCCGGGGCCTTTAATCTCCCTCTTTTTATCTAATCCGGTTTTATTCAGAGCCTCCAAAGGACGACCAGAATCTGAATTATACAGTTTGAACCATGACCCTAAATGAAATGAAATGAAAAATAAAGCCTTTATGTATTAGTCACAGGTCAAACATCACGGCTGAAAATGTTTTATTATGAAGATCTCTGCAACATTTAAAACGAGTAAATACCAAACAGGCTGGAGCAGTATCAAACTGCACATTTACAATCATAAGAAGACGAACATATCAGGGTGCTTTATTGTCTAATGATCAGGCACAGCGAGTGTCATGTTTAAGGACGTTCGTACTTGGTCACATCGATTTTAAGACGGCATGGTGAAAAACTTTATACAGAACACAACAAACCAAAACAGAGATAATGTGACTCAAAGAAAACGATATCTGACTGTATGAATCTACAACTACACAGTGCACACTCACACAGCTGCTCCCAAAAAAATCACCACATGAGCACTCGTAACCACTTTATAGACCAAGAAGTGAGATTTTTATAAAACACGCATCAAAACACAATCATGGCAGCTCTTTGGATCATAAATACAGTCAGTAGTAGCCTTACTTTGGTGTGTTTTAACAAACAGGTGCGCTGCACATAAACCCTCCATTAAACCATCCTCTGTGTACAAAGATGGACGACATGACAGCTCCTCAGAAGTGAAGCCAAATCATGAAGCGTTCCCTCTGCTGACAGGCATGTCATGAGCTGTGCCTCCTCTGTGTTAGCAAAAACATGCTTAAGGTTGGATTACTTCATGGTGTATATATAATATTTATGGTTCCTGTAATGGAGGAAAGAACTTACACGCACTGACAAATCATAACCTGACACTCCAGATCATCCATTCAACATATCTAAAAGGTCTATCTGGAAAGAGTCCATAGAAAGTGTTGGGGAGGACAGAACCTTTAAAAAGCATATCCGGCAGGTGATTGGACGATTGTTCTGTCAATCACATTCATTACAGGCCAATCGGATAATGTAGTAGGCGGGTAAAGGACAGAAGTGAGCCACTTCGTAGAACAAACTATGTAGCAAAAATTTATATTTTGAAGTTTATAGTGTTTTTTGTTTTTCATTTAATAAAGAAATGCAGTCAAGATTTGATAAAATTGCTACTGAAGCTGTTAGCATTCATGCTAATCTCATGAGCACTCACTTCCTGCTGTCGTCCCTCCTCTTGATGTTGATTTGGCCGAGCTGCTTTGGGCCACTCTCGATCATTGTAAATTGGATCTGCCTGATCACAGACGTTGAATCAGGCTGATGACTTTTATTGCGTTGATAATTTATGAAGACTAAGCTTTTTATAATGTTAGCCTATGAACCAGGTGATAGCTGTGAGGCACAGATCCACAGCGCATGAGCCACTTTTCCTAAATCTGAAAAGTCTTTTCAGTCACAACGAGCACTCCAGGAGGGTTCACTGTTGAACTGTAAACCAACATTTCCCCAAAATTAATCAAAATTAATCATTGGGAATAAATAGGTGGAAATGCAGGTGAGATTGGATTACTTTATGGATCAGGGGTGGGATTAAATAAGAATTACTTCTTCCCACATTTGTCCACGATTGTATGATTATCCCCTCCCCCTTTTTTTAACATGTTGCGAAATAAACTACTAAACTAAACTAACTAAACTAATTAAACATGAAGAAAAGCTGGTCAGAAGGTGAGATATTTTCCAGTTTCAAATGGGAGGGGGACCAAAACCAGCAGATTTTGTTTATCATAGTAACAGTAACTAAGGAGGGCGGGGCTTAATGGAGGACCCCTTCCTGTAAAGGGCAAGGCTTGACGTTGGAGGAAATGCAAGCGAGATCTGCTTCAAACAATCGAACTAAACCAGATCATTCAGTGGAAATTTAGTTATCAAAGAGAAGGACGCCAATAAAAGGATGGTACAGATTCTGGTACCTTTTAGGCATATATATCATACTTTTTTTACCTTCTAGGTAAGAAATGATGATATAAGTATTTTATTTGATCACAAAACAGCATGACTGACAGCTGTGTTGAAAGAGGTTTGTTTAAGAGATGCAACAAAGACTTGAACCTTCAACTTTAGATGGTGGTGATTTTGGCTTCATGGTTGTACATAAGGAGGTAAACACATCGTCCATCTTTGTACAGCTGATGGTTCAACCCTTATTAGCCATAATCAAACCTCAGACGTCCCTCTTCCCAAAGAACTTTTTGAAGACAGACTTGTTTCGTGGTCGTGGTAGGCTGGTGTAGCTCCTCAGAGTCTGAGAGTCCTGACAGATGTCCTGCTGCCACCCCGCTGAGGTCAGCAGGGGGCGCTCTGGTGCTGAACTGTCTGATGATTTGTCTCCCACCACCAGCGTCACACAGTAGTTGGAGCCCTTCTCCACGCCGTGGCTCCCAGGAGCGTGCCACATGGGTTTGATCTTCTGGAAAGTCGCTGAGACAGAGGAGAAAGAGGAGGCTGTTAGACGGAGAAAGTCCACAGACTGATGACATCATCCAGGTGAATGACTGTGAGCTCACCTGAGGTGAAGGAGTGGGAGCGGCGCTTGCTGCTGAGCCAGTCCTGATCGCTGCAGATGGGCGAGCGAGGACAGACAGAGGAGTTTTCAGACAGACGCTGAGTCATGGGCTGATTTAGGCTGCCTTCATCATCATCATGGTCATCTACAGAGAGACAAACAATAAAAACACAACTTTAACTGTTGAACCAACTCAACCAGTTTGGGACTTAAATAAATAATTTACTACACATCTTAATTTTTCCAAAAATGTCCCCTTACGCTTTGACATGAGGAACTGTAAAGGTTTTAGATGATTTGGATTAAATATATTCACACTCCTGAGCTGATTTCACATCATCTGATGAGGACACATCAGTCTGCAGGAGTCACCACACTGAAAGCACCATCTCAAACCATCTTTAAATAATCCTAAAAACGCCGGTTTGGAGCTGAAAGACAACAACATGCTGCTGTATCACCTACAACGGTAAATACATTTGTTCAAAAATTCCACAGTAACACGTTTTTCGTGTAAATTCAAATAGAAACACAAATTTAAGTCTTTAATAATCATAAAATATGTTTGTTGGGCTAAAGAGAGAAAAATGGATTCATAAGATGTACTTAAATGCTTTGTTAATGGTTCAGCATTTTCTTCACTATTTTTCTGTATTAATTTAATTATTATCCATCTATCTATCTATCTATCTATCTAACTATCTATCTATCCAACCAACCATTCATTAACCCAACTATCTATCTATCTATCAATCTATCTATCAGTCCAACTATCTATCTATTCTATCTATCTATCTATCTGTGTATCTATCTATCTATCCAACCAACCATTCATTGACCCAACTATCTATCTATCTATCTATTTATCTATCTATCTATCTATCTATCTATCTATCTGTGTATCTATCTATCTATCTATCTATCTATCTGTGTATCTATCTATCTATCTATCTATCTATCTATCCAACCAACCATTCATTGACCCAACTATCTATCTATTCTATCTATCTATCTATCTATTTATCTATCTATCTATCTATCTATCTATCTATCTATCTATCTATCTGTGTATCTATCTATCTATCTATCTATCTATCCAACCAACCATTCATTGACCCAACTATCTATCTATTCTATCTATCTATCTATCTATCTATCTATCTGTGTATCTATCTATCTATCTATCTATCTATCCAACCAACCATTCATTGACCCAACTATCTATCTATCTATCTATCTATCTATCTATCTATTTATCTATCTATCTATCTATCTATCTATCATCTGAATCTATCTCTACCTACCTCCCTCCAGTTGATCAAATGTAAGCATGAAGCACTGTCTCAGGTCTTTGGTCCATAAGTTGTCCCGTCTGCAGATATTTAACCCCACAGCTCCCCCTGGTGGCCTGGTCCCCCCCTGCAGCAGTCCTTCATGTTTATCTTCAGCGGTTAGAGCACTCGACAGGCAGGTTCAAACACTCCTCAGCTAAATAAAACCCTCAATTCAATTTGTAACCCGACAGCTCCCTGAGGGCTAAAAACAGAGGCTGAACAAGCTCGGCTGATGAAGTCATCGAGGAGGAAATGAATAAAACTTTATGTTCAATCAATAAGCACCACGGAGGAGGGATCATCTAACCAGAGTCTCAGAGGGAGATGATTAGGGTTGGGCAATATGGATAATCAGAACTACGTAATGTTGAGTTCAATTGTGAAATATAGTGCATTTATCTTTGATATTATTCCAGCAAGAATCAGACAGTATTGATACTTCTGAGACACTGAGGCAGCAAAGACAGGAGTCCTGCATACTTAGTACTGGGCAGTATTTGATTGTGAGTCATTAAAAATTGCAGACACACTCCTATGAAGTGTATGATTGTACAAAAACAGTAGTGAGGTTGTCAGAATGTTTTATATCAGAGGGTATGCACTGATGTCACAGTATGTGCTTCAGAAGAGCAGCTCCACTCACTGAGAGGCAGAAAGAAAAATCTGATGCTGAAATCAGTGTGAAGAAACACGGAAACACTTTAATTCAGCTGAAGAGTGTCGTGTTTTTAGTCATTTATTGTAGGCATTTTATTTCTGATGATGTCCACCACAGCAAATGTAGATTCTCAGTTGCTTCATGTTCTAACTGGTTCATTGACCATGTTGCCTTTATTTTGTAGCTCATGTATGTATTCAATCTGAAAAACTACTTTTCTTTTACTGCTGTAACGTTATTGTACACTGCATTTTTCTCTTTCTTTGCATATTACTTCTAATATTTTATCATTTGAAAAGCCTCTTGTGGACAAGTGCTGCAAATAAGCACATGTGCTAAAACACTCAAATGCTTCTGGTTTGTCCAATGTTATTGCAGAGTCCACATGTTTTGGTTTTAATATCTTTATGGTAGGTTCTGTCTTATTTTTCTTCATGTTTACAATTTATTGATATGTGAAATGAACTTGTGGCCCACAGTGAGTGAGAAAAAGGGCCACATGTGGTTCCCGGGATGCATTTTGTCCATCCCCCTCTACATTCTAAGGCCTGGTGTACAAATAAAGATTTTTAAAATCAATCAAATCAAATAAAATGACTCTTAACACACCTCACACCACAGGATAATCAGGTAAGATCATCTTAAGGACTTGTTGGTTGCGGGTTGCGTGTCCCCCACTTTAAGTAACAAACTTGATGAACTTTGGACAATATTTTTATCAAAAAAAGGAGGAAAGGGAAACTTAAGCTCCATTTCCAGTTTCATCCACTTTTATTAATGCAGATGACTTATTTGTGCAATTTAGGCAATGAATGGGGAACTGCTTACAATTTTTGATCATTTAAATCAATAAATTTGGGTGTATAGGTCTCTGGTTTGTGATTGTTGTACCATCAAACCTGTATTTATATTGGGTATATATGATAAATGCTCCTAAATTAAATGAAAAAAATAATGACATTCTAATTACCTAATTAGATTAAACCTTTAAACCAGATGGTCAAGTGTTCATAAAAGCATATTACTGCTATAATTCCTTCTGTAAACTATCTTAAACCAAACATACATCCTGAAGTATGATTTTTATCATCAAATTTAAAATCAACAAGACAAGATTAATGTTGTATTCTCCTCAGATAGATGTGACACTCCATCCTTCACATTTTTTTTATTCTTTTTGGTTGCATGATAATGTTTGACCTCTCTTCAAATTCAGACTCAAAACTCACCTTTTCAGGACTGCATACTCCATTTAACAACAACCTGCACATTTACATCCCCACATCTGTTTTGTCTGTTGTGTTGATGATTTTATTGTTTTATTGTTGATTTATTGTTGTGATTCTTTTAAAACTTTGTACAGTGTCCTAGAGTGTCATGAAAGGCACTTTTACACAAAAATGTATTATTATTATTATTATTATTATTTTATATTAGTATGAATAATATTGTTTTGCCAAATATCTACTTTGAAAATATATTAATCTAGCTAACAAACTGGACGTATCTTCCAGCCCTAGGAGTTGCTGTGACTAAAACAGAGGAGGGTGGAGCGGTCATTGTTTCCCCGCTAAAGGTAAATATAGTTTTTGTCGACTCAGCAGAAATCTCACCACAGCGTCCTCTCTGTGCCGAGGTCAGCGACTCCTCCGCACTCCTCGCCCCGCTCTGATGCGTGTGACTGAACTCTCGGGTGAGGACGACGATCTCTTTGGTTTGGGCGGCGCCCGGTGGTTTACGCCTGGGGAACGTGGAGGTGACATCATGCTGGGAGGGGCAGTAGCATTTGGCGAGGCCGTGACAGGCGGAGCAGGGAGAGGACTTTCTGGAAGAGCAGAGGGGGGCGGGCTTATTACTGCAACAAGTTCATTCACTGTGAGGCGTGAGAAGGTTTGTTTAATAAGTCAGAAGGAAGTTTAAGTAAAAATTGATCTTACGGGGAAACAGAGAAGTCCTGATCCACGGGGACACTTGATAATGAAGACATGAACTCAGCCTGACCTGAGAAGAAAACAGGGAAAATGTGACCAAACAAAACGCAAGCATCTAATTTATCATATAAATCTATCATTGAAATGCAAAAGTCTCAGCCTACATGTACATTAATTTATCAAAATAATTTACTGTATGATTTTCTGTCCAGTCCGTAACTTGATCCACACTTTGCCATCATGTTTGGTCCATGTTTGGACTGCATTTCCTCTTTTAAATTACAGTTAGGAGCTCCTCCATCCTAACAGCGGCTTCACACTGCATGTTCATTTTGGCGAGCAATGCCATCAAGTATGAGCTTCAGAGTGCCAGTGTGCACCACATTTTAATATACGTATTGCAAAAAGCTTAAAATCACGAGAGAAAAGAAGGCCTGCTGATTTGAGCCACGCATGTAAGTTAAAGCCCATTTTGCCATTTCTGTTTGTTACTACAGAACACCTGTATCTCAGAGTTTTCCAGGTCAGTTATTCAATCCATCAGCTCACTTGTTGAGACACTTATTGTTCCTCCTGAGCTTTCTATTGAAGCTCTTTACTGAGGTGAAACTGCCACAAAGAAAAAGTATGTAGAGCCCTTTTCACACATGTAACCCTGATATTACCAGGATGTCCAGCCAGTTCACCTGGCTATTCACTGACATGGTTGTTCACACTTGCTTCTCTCAGTGGAGATTATATCCTGCTGTATGAAGGAGGTTGCCGGTTGGCAGACCGTGACATCAAAAATTTGTAATTTGTATTAAGTGTTTAGTTAATCAATATCTTGTGAGAGAGGGGCAGACTCTATAAGACTTTTCTGCTCCTTTTCATTCACGTGTTTGAGATTTTTTCATTTGTATTGAATGTTTCATTAAATGACAGAATGAAATACAGTCCTAAACTAAACCAAACTAAACTAAAAATAGGTGGCTGAGGTCAGAGTTCATAATACAGCAGCAGAGCTTCATGCTATGATCACAAACTATGCCCTTACTACGGTGTTAAATGTTAAAAAGTGCATCAACAGCATCGATTGAAGAGTCAGAGGAGCACTGAAGCAGCAGAAGTCAATATGAAGCAGCATCGCAACATGCACAACCATTAATCAGGACAGAGAGAGCTGAAGAGTTATTGCTCTGTATCCAACAGCAGCGTGAGAGACCTGGTGATGATCGTTTGGAGAAGATAATCTACAGAACTTTGATAATGTGCAGTGAAAACAACACTTCTGATGTCCAGATGCACATCTGAGTTTGTGTTATCCTCCTTACAATCAGATAAACTCCTCCGACTACAGCGGTTGTTTTCATTCAAGTCTGTCTAGTCTCCATTTTCAGGTTTTGCAGTGGTTGCACAGGATGCTGTGATCTCCTCTCCTCTCTTGCCTCAGTGAACTACCCTGATAATGAGCTCACTTGGACTTTATGTGGATGAAATACTAGCAGGACGCAAGGAAATTACCCGGGTTTGGATAATTTTAGAGTTTTTTATTTTTTTTTGTGTGAACGGGTTTTGGAGTACAGTTCGGAGTCCTTTGGCTCTCACCAAAGGTCTCTGAGTGCAACTGCCCTGGGATAAAACACAGTGTTGATCCATCCCTTGAAACAACGTGCGTTTCACATTTTTAAAAAGGATTTCTGCTCTCACACTTATTTCTTTCTCATCTTAGCTTCATCCATCACAGTCCTCCACTGTACCTTCACCTCTTTGTTTGAAACAGTACTGAGAAGAGCTAACTGGCCTGTTTTTAGCTACAGGCCACCATGTAAAGTAGCCAAAGTAGTGCAGACTTACTCACCATAAACTGTGCAATTCTCCCAACGAGGTGCAATATTCTCATGTGCAATTACTTTGTAAATTTTGTGTAAATCCCCCTCTCCCTCCACGTCCGAACAGCCCCCATGGTGGAGTGTTTTAAGTCTCGTCTCAAGACCCATTTTCATTCCCTGGCGTTTTAATTTTGCATGAGTTTTGTGGTCCTCTGTGTCTTTTATTTGTTTTACTACATCTTTTATTTATTTTATTATGTTGATCTGCTTGATTTTATTATTTAATTTGCAGTATCATTTTAGATTTATGCATTCATTTGATTATTAATTGCTTATTGTCATATGGAAATGTTTGTTTTATTGATTCTATGTACAGCACTTTGGAGACATTTTTGTTGTTTAAATGTGCTATACAAATAAAGTGGATTGGATTGGATTAAATAATTCTCTTAGTGTAGTTTTTCAGTTTTTATATTTATAAAATGCACATTTTTTCTATACTTAGTCTATTTTTTATGTATCATTGCTGTCCCCTTTGCTGCTTGGTGATGGCTCCATTCCTGATGTTTTCTTTGGTTTATGTTCTTCAATTTTAACCCACTTCAGTGTTTTTGTTCTTGTGACTGAGTTGGTGTGACTGTGTTTTAACGTCTGTACCTGCTGCAAAGCAAATTTCCTCAAGGGAAAAATAAAGCTGATAACATACTTCACTGCTGCCAAAGTTACACAGTGCTGAAGACCGGCACTCTGTGGAAACAGGATAAAAATTATTTTCTGCACTATGAGACCCAATTGAAAGCTTTCATCCATCCCTGCTGGGCTTGTTGTCAACATTAACTCTGGCTCATTTATTTATTTGAATTTCAGTGAATGATTATAATGGCATTTTAAGTTATTCTGACTGAAGACTGTTAGTAAAAGTGCACCTCCGACAGCTAATATGACCTTATTTTGTCTCTGCTTTGTCTCCTTACATGTGTTTGCTTGTATTTTCATCATCCACTTCTTCATCATAAAGCGAGACGAGGCGTTCAGCAGATACTCAGACCCATCACGGAGCCTGAGGGGGAGAAACAACAACAGTTAAAACCCCAGACACACATCTGAGTGTACCTTTATCACTAGTTATTAATGCACTAAATCTTTGAACATCATCAGAGCAGTGTTAATTTTGACAGCACTTTCTTAATTTAGTTTTAGTTATAGTCTTTTGCCTAAAATATCTTTTAGCTTTAGCCATAATTTAGTCATCTTAATTGTTTTAATTTTAGTCTAGTTTTAGTTGATGAAATGTCACAACATTTTAGTCGATTAAATCTACTGTAAATTTAGTCGACTAAAATATGAAGTGTAAAGGGTAAGGCATTTTTTATGTTCCCTTGAATTTCTGAAGGCATGTTTTACACTTGGATAAAATCAAACATCTAATAACTCTTTATTGAATGTTAGTAAAGTCTGAATGTATAAATGAACAGAAACAAATTGAACTTTTGTGTGAAATGCAGTCACCTTTATTTAGGCTACCTGGCAGAGCATCTCAGTTACAATACCAGAACTGACAACAAACAGTGAACCTGCTCTACATGAATATATCAATTCATAAAGAGAGGAGCTCTGATTGGATCGCTCCACAACTTATCCCACCACCACCAAGCTAAGGCAGCTGTGATTGGATATATTCCTAACTTGTCTCTACTTTCTACATGACCAAATTAGGTCTGATTGGATTAAGTCTCTGTCAAACATTTTAGTCTAGTTTTTATTTGTTGATGAAAAATGTCAGTTAATTTAGTTCTCGTTTTTGTCCATGTGCACTTGTTTTTATTAGTTACTGTCTCGTTTTTACCAGGGGAAAAAAGGTTGTTGAAGAAAACTATGATGAAAATAATTAGTCAACAAAATTAACACTGCATCAGAGATGGTTTCTCTTACTGTAGTCTCAGGCAGTTTGGTTTTTTGGTGTATTCAGGGGCAGGTGTGCACTCGGCTCCCAGCAGGTTCAGCGGCAGACCACATGCAGAACTCTGCAGCACAAATTCATCGTCACAAATTTAATCAAATCAGTTTGAAACATGCATCATATCTGTTTTTGTCTTCTTGTGTGTTCGTGCTCACCCTCAGAGTGTCTTTTCTGTCCTGGTAGAAGCACAGAGTGTGTCTGTAGAGGACAGCGTGGTACGAGTTCCAGCCTCTGGAGGCCGCCTGAGAAAATAAGATAAGAGTATGTGCTGCTGACTGCAGGGTTTTACATCTGCTGAGTGTGTCGCCTTGAATTCTAAAGCTGTCTCACCTTCTTCCCTCCAAACTGCAGCTTGTGTTTCCTCTCCAGTGTTCCCTCCATCGACTGAAGCTCGGCCCTCCCGCTCTGAGAGGGTGAGATCAACACCAGCATTAACAAAAAGAAACGCTCCACCTTGTGAGCCACATCTCAAACTGTTTGCAGCTCTCTTACCAAAGTGATGCAGCGCCCTCTGGTGGCCGCAGGCTCTTCCTGCATCTCCTTGGCGTCCTGGCTCTGAGGGGGTTTGCCCCTCTGCTGACAGATGATGTTTGGACCCATGTGGACCGACAGCAGACTCATGGACTGGTCCTGAGCAGAGACAGGAGAACACAGAGAATAAGCTGCTCGTGTAGATATTTCACTTTTAATTCAAACATGACAGGAATAAAATCTTCTGATCTGATCGAACCACCAAAGACAAAGACACTGTAGACTTCCTTGAACAGATGGAAATCACTTTAATTTAATTTCACTTCATTAATTCAAATTATCATACATTCAACAGGGTGCGCAAGTTTTCATCATCTTGTTAAATCTATTGCACGATGCACGATATTATCAGAACATATCAGTATCGGCATATGAAAATTTTTGCCAATATTTTAACCGTAAAAATTGACGACTGTATGTCCACTTTTATTAATCAAAAGGCTTGTTTAGTAAATATTTTTCTTGCTTCACATCTGTTCCCTAACACAAATAGACTGTCATAGTAAAGTACTATTTTTTTATTTTGATCTTGAATTTATATTTATTATGACGTGTGCTGCTGACCTCTTGGCCAGGTCGCCCTTGTGAATGAGATCCTGATCTCAACGGGACTTATCTGGTTAAATAAAAATAAATAAATAGAACAAAAACTAATTAAGTGGCCATGAGCGTATATAAAACGAGATCGGCTGGAAACCAGAGAGTCACAAGGTCAAGCCCTGGTGTGATGATGCCTGGGAAATTGGAAGCTGAATCGTTGCTGGTTCACTTCCAGAGCTCTGGTGAAGTTGAGTAAGACACCAAACCTTCTCAGGCAGTCCTTCAGGCCACTCTGATGTCTCCACATTAGAGCCTAAACTTGTTTTAGCATGGGTATGATTCAGCCTGTGTGTTAACCCAATTATCTCTCAGGGATTATTAAGTAAAACTTCTTTCGTTGACATTTTTCCATGTAAAAATAGGACAAAAAAAATTCATCTTTCTGTTCCTCTTATTTTATCAAGAGACAGTCCAGCTAGTCTGAGCTCCTGTTTTCACACTTTAAGGAGAATATTTAGTTACCTCTGCATTGCTTTTCTTTTTTACCTCTGCTAAGGAGGTTATGTTTTTGCCAGCGTTGCTTGTTTGTTTGTTTGTTAGCAAGATTATGCAAAAACTACTGGACTGATTTTGCTGAAATTTTCAGGAGATGTTGGTAATGGCCCAACTTAAAATGATTAGATTTTGGTGGTGAATGCAAAGAATTCCCGAAGTTCCACAAGTTAACATTGGGCGGAGTTTTAAAAAATCATACCTCTGCCATTTTCTTAACAGATTCACTTCCAATTTCACAGGATAATATGGAGTCCATGTCTCTTTCATCAAGGGAAATTTCATTGACGTCACAAAAAAACATTGAACTTTATAATGGGAAATCTCATTGACGACATTCAAGAATTCATATACAATCAAAATATTAAGTGATGTTCCCAAAACTTGTGTTCATACAGGATAACAACCTCCATGTATGTGCTGAGTTTGGTCTTGGCAGAGGTCTTTGCTCTCTGAGAGCTTTTCTAATTTTGAAAGCATCATCTGATATTTCTGGTGTAATCTGAATGAACTGAATCATTTTTTACTTTGACCTTCTGATTTTCAAGCTATGACCTCACCTTCACATCGTCTGCATGCCCGTCTACCTCCTCCCCCACCTCCTCCTCCTCCTCTTCGTCCTCCCTGTACTGATAAATATATCTCTGATTGTCCCCGACGTCCGGCAGCTTCACCGGATCAGACGCCGTCTCGTTCACCGTCACTGAGTTCTTACTGGCTGGTTCTCTGCTTGTAAATGCCGCCCAGGACCGTCTGTCCCTTGCGGCCAGCAGGGGGCGCTGACCTTTGGGCTCTTTGTCGTAACCCAGCAGGCTCTGGATGTGGGGGGGCAGCCTGAACTCAGCCACCAGGAGGTTTGGAGCTGAAGCTGTGGCCAGGTTCCTGTAGAGCACGGCGGGAGCTTTGGGTGAAGGGGAGCGTGAGGGGGAGTCTGCGGGCTGGCGTGGCGGTTCGGGCTCATCCTGGTTGGTTTGGTACATGATGTCCGAGCAGATGCTCTGCCTGTAGTTACTCCTCTGGTTCCAGATGTCCTCCAGCTCCTCCTCTTCCTCCTCAAACTGCTGACGGTCTAGGTGGACGGGGTCTGTTTCAGCCTCTGCTGGGTTCACAGGTGGACCTGGAGGTGTCCCAGCATCCTCCGCCCTCTTCGTGCAGTCCGCCCCGCCCACCTCCAACGACAGGAGCTTCCCCACCATCCCTTTGGGCTGCTCCTCGCCGATGAGCCTGATGCTGCTGGAGGTGGAGATCCCCGAGTCCACGGAGTCCTGTCGCACGCTCACACTCACCGTGGACTTCAGGTTGACCACCATGTGGGAGCTCTGGCATTGAGGACTGTCCTGGTCTTCGTGCGGTCTTGAACATTTGTGGTACACGTGTCCGTTCAGGTCTTTGATGAGCGTGTGCACACTCACGCAGCCGTGTTTGAGCCCACTCTGAGGCTGGTTCACGTAAATCGGAGGGGGGTTGGTGTTTTCGGCCGAAGTCATCTGCTCCCACTCCTGCTCAGCGTCCTCGTTCAGACTCTTCATCAGGTCAGAGCACGGTACAGTCTGATCCTCGTCTTCCTCTGGACTCTGAAGAGGAGGAGGAGGAGGAGGAGTTTGGAGGCTTGAGTCCTCGTCTGGCAGATCTTTAACTACGACACATGCTGAAGAGCTGGGACCCTCCGGACTGTGTGTGAGGACAGCAGGAGCAGCTCGAGTCTGTCTGAAGGAGCTGAGGTTTGAGTGTCTCTGTGAGAGGGGGTCCGGATCAGCCCCTGCGGTTGTTTTGGACTCTGGCGGGGCGATGGTGATGATGTCCTGGATGCTGGGGATGAGCGTCATGTCTTTGGGCAGGTCGAAGCTCAGCACCGAGCCCAGAGAGAGGAACCTGCAGTGACCCCGTCCTGGATTGTTGGTCCCCTCTGAGACGGCGTACGGCGTGATGCTGTATTCTCCAGAACACTCCGTATCGATGTCCTTCAGCAGAGGGTTCTTCATGTAGGCCGTGACCTCTGCTCCATTCCTGCTCTTCGGCGAACCCTTCCTCCTCCTCACTTCCTTCAGAGGCCATGTCTGCGTGTCGTACGTGAGGGATTCGCACTCGTACTGGTGCCTCCCGTCCGTTTGCTCCTCCACTCCCATGATCTTCTGGATGGTGTGTCTGCGGGCGTCTCTCTTCCTCTTCCTCTTCTTGCCCATCCTCTTCAGGCTGCTGAAGATGGAGCTGCCGCCGCCGCCGGTCATCGGGTGGAAGGTCACGTTGGCCGTCTGAGGTGTGGGCGCTGAGGAGGACGGTGAGGAGGAGGAGGACGGCGAAGAGGAGGAGGAGGAGGATGAAGAGAAAGTGGGGGAGGCTGAGGATGCAGAGCGGCTCTTTTGGCGGGGCAGGGTGATGCTCTCATACACGGGGGCTGCAGCCAAGGTGCTGTCCTTCACATGCAGGTAGGTACTTACCTGAAAGGAGAAAACAAAGTATTGAGGTTTGATGTTTAAGAGCTAAAAACAACAAGGCTCCAGGGCTGTCACAAAACCAACACTTTAAACATAACTGTGATAAAAGGGGGATTGTTAATCGGGATTAATTAATGAATTAAGTTCTTCGAAACCAATCAATCACATGCTTTCTCGTCTTTTTGGGCACACCATACGGCAGTTTAGCTACTACAGCGAGGCAGCTGCTTGATGCTACACACCTCATGTGCTTCCTGCTCTCAGGAGGTTAAAAATATCAATTCATCAATGCACTGCTATATTTCTTTCCCACAGTTCAATATCAATTCAGCAAATTCTCTGAATCGATTCACCTCCTGGGCAGTGGGGGGCACTGTGCAGTTTTTAGGGTTTATGCAGACCTGTCATGTTTTCTACTTTTGTACTCCATGTGCATGAATAAGTTATTATTGTGCAAATTTTTATTTCCAGATGTTCTATTGCTCAAGAATGTGAGGTGACAAACCACATATGTTCACATAGGCATAAAAAGAAATATTTAAAATTGTCAACAGGTACTCTCATTATTCTACTTCTTACTGAATCCAAAGCATTTAAATAAATATTTAATCAAATCGCAACCTAAAGAATTGAATTGAATCGTGAGGTTCTTAACAATACCCAGCCCTAGCTCTCACAGTGATAAAAATAAGGACACTGCTGCTCCTTTGTCTCTATTTAAGAGGTCATTTTTGCCTTGGATCAGGTTCATACATTTATTTTCAATGACTACTGGAGTATGTTAATCACTGATGTTCAAAAACTTTTACTTTTCATATACAGAGTACCCCTGATTGTGCAGTATTCTCTCTCTGACGTCCACACAGAGTGTTTCCATGTGTACAACAAATACAAACAGGTGCTTGAGACTTAAAGCTAAAAAGACAGAGGAAACTCCTGCACACCGTCTGAACCGCACTGATACAGATGATTATTTGGGCAGTTTAAAGTGTCACCTCTACTCTTTATCTTGAAAATTCAAAAACAAGGCAACTGGACTGTGTAGAGTTTGTTGGGAAGACGTTTCACTTCTCATCCAAGAAGCTTCTTCAGTTCCAAATGGCTGGTGATTGAAGCAGATATTTATCTTGCTAGAGAAAGCAACAACAAAGGAAGGGAGGAGTTGGAAAATAAGATAAATATAGATATAGATGGAAGCAAGATAAATATCTGCTTCCATCACCAGCCATTTGGAACTGAAGAAGCTTCTTGGATGAGAAGTGAAACGTCTTCCCAACAAACTCTACACAGTTCAGTTGCCTTGTTTCTGAATTTTCAAGATGACCATGACCTGGATGAATGAGAATCTACACAGATTCTGCTCTTTATCTTCCAAAGGCATTAAACTTGTGCATATTTATGGAAAAGTACTGAGGCAGTTACATTATTTTAACCACAAAATGAAGAATTATGTTGGATTGAGAAGTAAGGACAAATATCTACAGTGATCAACAAAAGAAATACAAAATGTCGCAGGGAGCAGGTAACTTCACCTGTTCATTTAGCTGTTAGGTAGGGATGCATGATACTGAATTTTGCCAATATGCTGATATTTCTATATTAACAGCAATACCCATATTATGTGTTAAGAGCCCAAAGTCTCTATTTAGTTTAAACTGACCTGTTTATTCCATGATTACAGTCCATTTATGTGATAAACAGATGTGAGGCAAGAAAAACAACTTTTTATTCTCTAACAAAAGACACTTTTGATTCATAAAAGTGGACACTGCACGATGATTAAGGAAAACAATCATGGTACATTGTATATTTTGCTCACATTACATCTGCTGATACCAATATTGGCAGAATAATATTGCGCATCCCTACTGTTAAGTTTATTAAATTGAAATGCATTCAAAGGAGCAGTGGTGTCCTTATTTAGGACTGTATACAGTGCATAAAACACCTGAAACAACTGGATTCCCTTTGGGTATTGATACAGTATTTTTAATACTGGTTCTGATTCTGACTGTAAGAGATGACCCATGGCATGCAGGTAAACTTGTGGCTGATCCCTCGCACCCTGGACACGGACTCTTCGCGACCCTCCCCTCTGGAAGGAGGCTGCTGTCCATCTGATTTATAACCTCTTTAAATATACCTCTGTATATATATTTATATCATATTTATACTGTCAAAAAATTCACTGCTCAAGTGTGCAGCTCCATCACTGCACCTTCTGTATATATTGTTGTGTTGAGTTTGTGTTCCTTTGGTGCCTACTGTATATTTTGTTCTTTTCTTACTTCTACCTAATTCAATTTGCACTATTTTATACCTATTTTATACTTCATTTTACTCCTCCTGGCTCTTTATTTTATTCTATCTGCAGGCTGATTGTTTTTGCACCAATTTACCAAGTCAAACTCTTTGTATGTGCAAATGTACATATGAAGACTGATTCTGAAAGACGCTGAGATGAGGAGTTTCCAGTTGCTGCCACACCAATACAGCTTCACTTTGGTGCAGCCAAACAGACAAAACAGCACACACTGATGCATTTCAGAACATCTATGAACTAATTTCAGGCCTAAATGTCATTGTTATGAACATGTTAACACTGTCAGTGTAAAACACAGACCAACAGAACCAGACAAATGTTTTGGAAATGGTTTCAAATACAGTAAATGTTATTTTATGTTAAAAATGTTAGAGACAAACTGTTTTCAAATCATCCATTATTACATGACCACAGCAAAGACCACAGTGGTTTAGGAGAGTACAAACCTCACACAGAAGTGCAGGCGTAAAACCAACAGAGAGACAAAAACATTGGAATAAAAGAAGAAAGGGAACATGGACACGATGCATTAACACGCCTGCAGATGTTAATCAGAATCACATGTGGCTGAACATGCCGTCATGTGCAGCTGTAATGCTTTGACCTTCCAACTCTGTGACTAATCTCTTGTTTCTGTGGAAGCCCCAGACTATAAATCAGCGTGTGCAGTTGACAAAGTTCAGTCCCAGTTCTCCGTCTAATGACTGTGCTGGCGTTAAGGACACTCTCCTCCTGGGAGCCATTTTGGAGTTTCACAGGAAGTGGAGGTGAGGTCATTTTTTTTTACTCGCCGTGGCACCGCCTCACAGAGCAGGTTACACTGACAGCAGGAGGAAAAGAGCGGCCCTTGCTCATCAGCCTGCTTCTGTCTCTGTCATCACAGCTTCCAGGCACAAACCCAGACTCAGTGAGCACGAGGAGGTCCAAAGAAAAGTTTCATCAGAGGAAAGTTGGATGTTAACGTTCTGATTAATTGTCTGAGTGTCTGCTGAGAAACATTCATCTGAGTTTACAGGAGGAAAGCTTCAGGGGGGAACAACTGCTGACAGATAACTCGATAGAAGAACTCATTTGTCTACACCGCCTCCAGCTAACAATGATAATCCATGTTTGAGGACTACTCAACAGCTTTTTCACCCTGTAGTGCATTGGGTTCCTGTGTAAACTTGTATGGAGAGCTGTTTGGGCTTTAATTGATATTGGTGATATCAGCTGTAGTTCAGCTCTACTAGTACTCTAATTTGGAGTACATGTACTCAATTTTGGTCAACTAGTGCACGAGCAGACTTTACTCGTGAAGCAAAGAGTGTCACTAGTACTACTAGGAAACCAAAAAATGTTCCCTAGTACTACTAGTAGACTCTTTTGGGTCTGCAAGTACTACTAGTAGACTTAAAAATGTTCACTGCTACTACTAGTCAGCCTTATATGCTCATATAGCATAAAGAAATAAGCAAATTCAGGCTTCTCATTTGCTTTCTCAAATATTAAACCAATCAGGGTGCTGAATTTGCTTACAACCCCCCCTACTTCCTTTGCATTAGGTCTACTAGTACTACTAGTGAATCTT
Organism: Cetoscarus ocellatus; assembly: GCA_037902135.1. NCBI lineage: Eukaryota > Metazoa > Chordata > Actinopteri > Labriformes > Labridae > Cetoscarus > Cetoscarus ocellatus. The sequence goes on along the minus strand of JBAMNC010000003.1, from coordinate 277,631 downwards.
CTGGCTTTACCAGTAATACTAGTTGACTAAAACAGTCTACTTGTACTACTTGTGAGATATTTTGAGTTTACTAGTATTAGACCTTAATAGTAAAGTAAAATCATGTACTAGTAGACAATTTTTGTTACTAGTACTACTAGTAAAGCTAGTAAACTAGTAAAGAGTTTTTACTAGTAACATTTTTCAGTTTTACTAGTACTACTAGTAACACAAAATTGTCTACTAATAGACAATTTGCTTTACCAGTAAGGTTTACCCAAGCACTAGTGCACAGAAAACCTTTACTAGTTAAACTAAATTTTTGGGTACTAGTACTACTAGGAAACTCAAAATATATCACTAGAAGTAGTAGCTGACTGTTTTTAGTCAACTAGAAGTACTAGTAAAGCCAAAAGATTCACTAGTAGTAGCAGTAGACCTAATGCAAATAAATTAGGAGGGATTACAAGCAAATCCAGCACCCTAATTGGTTGTAATAATTTTTGAAAGCCAATGGGAAGCCTGAATTTGCTTTTCCTTATTAGCATATAAGGCTTACTAGTAGTACTAGTCAACATTTCTAAGTCTACTAGACACTTGTTGCGTCACTTGTAAAGTCTACTCGTGCACTAATTGACCAAAATTGGCTACATGTTCTCCAGATTTGAGTACTAGTAGAGCTGAACTACTTTTGATATTGCCAATATCAAATTTTAAGCCCAAACGTCTTTCCATACACTTGTCTATTTGCTGGAAACTCCTGTTAAAATCCTTAAAGTAGATTTGGTTTTGTTCTCTTGTTGATATTTGATCTTGACTTGACTGACCAAGAGAAGGGACGCAGGCTGCCCACACATGGTTGAAGAGCACATATGATAGCACTTAAGCTTGTTTTCTTAAACTCTTATTCCATCTTACCGAGCGATCATCGGCTCCGGCCTAACTGCACCTCCACACAGAAGTTAGTGGAGCATGCTGCCCTCAGAAAAACAACCCCACACAGCATGCAGTCCTCGCACACTTCGAGACGCAGCATGCAAACGCACTATTTACCTCGTTTGCACTCTGCCGATAAATCTTTTTCTTTCTCTTTAAACTACCAAAAGTATTTTCCAAAAGCCCCTGGCAGCGCCTCCAAAAGTTTTTACGGGGAGAGGGTTGAGGAACAGCGAGCTGAGGGAGAAAAATGAGGAGAGAGGAGGATGTGAAGGTGAAGGTGAAGGAGAGGGAGGAAGGAGCTGCAGCAGGAGATCGAGCTGCGACTAAGAGGACGAATGTTTCTGTGCTGAAGCTCAGGAATAAAAGAATTCAGCAGTGATGTGAGGAAAAGCGAACTGTGACACTGTTCAGTCAGGACATGGTGTAACTTCAGTCATTTCAGCTCCGTTGGCTCTTGTTTCAGCAGATTAATCTGTTAAAATGACTTTCAAATTAAAAGCCTTAAAAATTTCAAATCAAAATTATGTTTTACATCTCTAATACATGGTTTTTCAAAATAAAACTTTCAATAACTTAGGAGTAAGTTTAACAGAGAGATGTAAATAAGGATGGTTTTTAAATTAAAAGCCTTAATCATTCCAAATTAAATCCCTTTGAAAATCTCTAGTACATTGGCACTTGGATTAAGTTCATTTGAATAATCTATATTAAGATGGCTTTCAAATTAAAAGCCTTATCTAAGATTAAAACTCTTTTAAACATCTCTAGTAAAGTTTCAAAAACTTAGAAACAAGTCCATTAGAGACATGTAAGGATGGTTTTCAAAGTAAACATCTCGAATTGTTGAAGTCAAAATTCAGTTAAACATCCTCATTTGACTGGTATTTCAAAATAAAACTCTCAGTAACTGGTAAGTGAGTTAAATCAAAGATGTATAAGGACGGCTTTCAAATTAAAAGCCTCAATCTTTTCAATTTACATTGTTAGACACAACTTTGGTGGATTGAATTTGCAAATTAAGTTACAACTGTTAATTTTTTTTCTTTAAACTCTGTCCTAGAGTATGGCTTTTCAAGAATTAAAGATTTACTATAAAATGTAGGTGTTTCTGCCCCCTTAGGTAGACTTGAATTTCAAAGCCAAAGTCCCAGTAACTTGGAAGTAAGCTCCTTTCAGTTGTTTGAGTAAAGTGGAGTTTCAAATTGAAGGCTCTTATTATTACAAATGAAATCCATAAGCTCAAGAAGATGAGCGTTTCACAATAAAAGCCCAATTTATTTGATTGTGTCACAGTCAAAAAACAAAAAAAATGCTTTTATCTCTCATTTTTAAAAATGCGTAAGTATTCATAAATATTTCACACAGATTCCTACAACAATTAGATTTTTTAAATTCAAATCATTTGTATAGACTGTATTTTCAGAGTCAAAGTCTAAACTACTTCAGAGTTAACCCATAATGAGTATTTCAAAGAGGTACAGATGTTGTAAATAATATAAAGGATGTACTCCTTTAACGTAAGCACAGGAGAGTTTCAGAATAAAGCCTTGATCATTTGAGAGTAAGTATAGTTATTTTAAAGTGATTTCCTGTGCTGGTGTTTCTCACCCTGTGCACGGCCTCACAGCCCTCCTCCTCTACCTCGGCCGTCCCAGCAGGTGGCTCCAGCACCTGAACGTGGCTGTCTCCAGGGTTAGCGAAGCTGAGGATGAGGTTCACCGTGCCCCCTAAAGACGGACTGTTGGGGTCTTTGAGAACCACGATGGATGGTTTTGGAGACTCTGGGGAAGACGCCTCGCTGGCTGGTGGGCTGATGCTCTTCATGACCTCGTATCCGTCCTCTGGCTGCTTCTCCTCCGGATGTTCGGCCTGAGTGGGCGGCAGCGAGGAGGGCCGACCCTCTCCTGGAGTATTTAATCCCTCTTCATCAGAGGAGATGAGCGGGGGCTGATGGGAGTGGTGGGCCTCCATTTCAGGAGCTGGACTCTGTGGAGGAAGCAATTTAAAAAACTACTATCATGTTTACCATGGAGAAGACCTTTAAAACTGTTTTAAAAGGTCAAAAGCATTTCTAACATTGATCTGAAGATGTTGATTTGGTTTGTTTACCTCTGTTAGTGTGGAGCACATGTTAGCCTCTATGTAGATGTTGTCTTGTGAAGACTCCTGCTTGCTCTTCTTCTGGAGCCACTGTTGTTTCTGAGCTCTCCAGTGCACGGAGATCCAGCCGAGCATGCTCCTCAGCTCCTCCATGCGCTCTTTCACCTGCAGGAAATCACCCAGAGTTTGTAAATCAGGTTAAAATCAATCAAACAACACGACCACAGGCCTCAATCAACCAATCTTTATTTGTATAGTGCCAATTCATAACGAGTATTATCTCAAGACACTTTACAATAGAGCAGACTGAAGACAAATTCTTTATTTTATGGATACGCATATTTGCATAGATACAGATAAACATCTATAAAAATACACATATACATAGATAAACAAATATATACATCCAACACCAAGCAAGAATCCATATAGCCAATCATGAATCCTTCATCATGGCAGCAAGAAAAAACCTCTGTTTAGCAGCAGGAAATCTTGAATGTGGACTCCAGTCTCATGACAAGTGGACTGAAGTAAGAACTAAAGCTAGTGACAGCTCCATGGACCAATCATAGACCTGTCTTCATCATATTTATCTCTGCTGAATATAAATCTGTTAGTGGTTAGCCTCTTACCCCCAATAATCAAGAAGAGAGTAATTAATCTAATATTTACATTAACGTTGAATAATACAACAGTGAAATGACAACTTATAAGTGATGTACTTTCTGCTGATCATTGAGGCAGAGACAAAGGACTGAAAATAAGGATTTATGGTAGTGACAAACTCATGGACATCCAGACCATAAATCCATTAAAGGTAAGCCTCTTGAGAAGTGGTATCTCATTTTCAAGAGGGACTTCATGTCTATATGGTGCTAAAGGTAGTTACTATGCATGCATAATCAACACAGATAGAGAGATCACGCTAATGTCTACATTAACAACTATGGTGATTATGAACTGAATGGGGCTAAAGAAATGGCCAAATATTTGTCATATCTCCACACTCACCATCTGTTTGAGGTGATGCTCTTGGTCTAAAATGTCCCTCCCTCTGGCCAGCAGCTCATCAAACTCCTCAAACTTCTCCTCGATCTGCAGGTCCAGCTCTGCGGCGAGCGGCTGTCGGCCATCTTTCCCAAGATGCAAGGCGGCCTCCGAAAAAATGTCCGACCTGGTGTCTTCTGTCCACGAGCTGTGCAGAGGAGGGAGAGCAGAGGACCAGAGCTGTGAGGGAAACCATACATCCAAAAACATGAGAACTAGCAGACCCTCCCTGAAGCAGACATTCATCGCCCTGTCACACTCGGCCCAGGAAACTCTCGCTGACCTCTGCAGCACATCTTAAATTATACATTTCACCAGGGACCTGCGCTTAACAACGAGAACATCCTGTTCTCTCCTTCAGAAGATATCGTAATGGGCAGATGTTCTCATCGAGGATTACAAAAGAAAACCTGGACAGGGAAGGAGTCACGACGCCCCCACACCCTGATGAAGAGCAGAGGAGAGTAAATAAAAGCAAATATCACAAAACTCTGCAGGGAGATACAGTAACAATGAATTTATCAGGATGATTTTTAACTGCAGAGCTCCGTATTCCCACTACATGATAAATATTTCTCTGGTGGGAGAAGTGCAGGTCAGAAGTTACTGAATGAAGTCATGTTATTGTGATCTAATTTAACAGTAATGTCTCTGTAGCTGCTGAAGGGCTGAATGATTAATATCACAACACATCATAAATCTTAGGTTTGTTAGATTGTAACTACGGCTGGGCGATATGGCCTAAAAATGAACTCCCTGATTTTTTTCCACAACACTCAATTTACGATTTTAATCGATTTTTTCCCTCTCAAAAAAGAAAAAGAAACTCCAAGTGACACAAAAAGGATGTGAATCAAATTTCCCTAACGTCAACATAAATTCCCAAAACAAACAGAATTTCCCTCTTAAAGTCAAAGTGTGTGTCATAAAATGTTGATTATGTAGGTTTGTCTACAGAAACACTGATGTCTGAGGTATTTTCACAGAATTTTAACAGTGAACTTTCTGATCAATATTTAATCTCATTTAAAGAGCAAATACAAGCCTAAACATGTACTTGTAAAAAACATGGCAGGGTATTGCATCATAAAAACTGTACATTTTAAGTATTTATATTTTCAAACACTGCAACAATTTACAATTAGATTAGATAAGATTAGATTAGATAGATCTTTATTAATCCCTTTGGGAAACTCCCTCAGGGACATTAGGATTCCAGTAGCAGTTTGAAAAATAGATTAAAATAAATAAATAAATAAATAATAAAAAAATTATATATATATATATATATATATATATATATATATATATATATATATATATATATATATATATATATATATATATATATAGATATAGATATATACACACACACATATATATATATATATATATATATATATATATATATATATATATACACATACATATATACATATGTATATATATATATATATACACATAGATATATACAAATATTTTATATATTTATATATATATGTATATATTTATATATATATAGATAGATAGATAGATATAGATATAGAGAGAGGTATAGATATATAAATTTATATAAATATATATAATAATAAAAAGATAGACATAAACAAAAATATGAAATATGAATAAATATAAAATACATATAAATTAAAAAAATAAATAAATAAATAGTAGGAATAAAAATATGGCTACTGGCTGGCTACTGCTCCTTGTGGCCCTATTTTGGAGTAAGTCAAGAAAAAAATCTGGATTTTTAATTTTAAATCTCCTCCAGAAAATAATTAATCAATTTAATTGTTAATTGCCCAGCCCTAATTAAACCATTTCACAACAGATTTCAAAGACAAATCTAATTGCTTTTTTTATTTCAAATTTTCATTTCAAAATAAAAGCATCCAGAAGACACTGCGTTAAATGCATTTTAAACTAAAACAAATCGATGGCAATAAGAAATTTACCATTCTTGCAGTTCCGCTGCCAATAAAGCCATACAAATAATTCAGCAAATACTTGAACTATGAATTATTTATTTTCATGCATATTTGTCTCTCAAACAAACCAATTCTCAACAGGGTCTATGATAAACCAAAGTCTGTCTGATGCTGCTTGTTTTAACTGGAGATCTAAATAATTAGGTTTTGCTTTATTGTTTATTTAGAAGTTTCTGACTGGTCTTTTGGATTGTTTCTTATGCTCTGGATGCTTCAGTGAAACAAAAGCACTTGAATCTGAGTGTTCAGTGTTTGTGCTTCGGGTACAGTGAAACAATGAAAGAAGAATTAAATAATCCAGCAGAAATTTAGACCAAACATCTAAACCTGATGTGTAAATAGTGAAACACCACTGCCTATTTCGTTTTTCTACTACTACTGTGTATAAGAGCAAATGAAACAACTGAATTTCCCCCTAGGGATTAATAAAGTATTCTTCTGATTCTGATTTAAAGGGCGACACTGATTGGTTTGATCTATGTTTTGACCAAAACACGCTTGTGTATAATCAAGGCACATAATCCATCTTCTTCCACCCTGCGTCTGGATTTCGCCAAGAACATAGATCCTTAAAATGAGGTGCCATATAAGTCTTCTGCTTAGCCAAAAAGATCCTGTTAAATGAAGCATGTTGTTTAAAAGCATGTGGCGCATGGTTTGGTGTTGGTCTGTATTTTGTTACCACTGAGCTTTTGAATGATGATAATGTGGCATCATCTGTCCCACAGTGACCTCCTCCTCCTGCTTACATCATGGCGAGGTAGCTCCTGAAGAAGTCCTGCAGCTGCTCAAACTCCTGCAAACGTGATGTGTTCTCCATCACGCTCTTCTGGAGCTCCGTCCAGCCCTGCAGCATCGCCCCAATCTTTACCCCGAGTACGTGCACTCTCTCTGGGCACAGCTCCTCCAGGCGAGAGGCCTGCTCCTCTACCTCCTTCACCTCCTCTCTGATGACTTCGTAGTCGACCTGCAGAGAATCATTATAAAAATCCATCATCTCCCATCATGCACTTTGAAAGGCTTTTAACGGGCTTTAGTAGACGACATCACATCACTCCAGTTTTGGCCTCCCTTCACTGACTTCCTGTAAGTTTTAGAATAATTTTAAGATTTTATTTATTACTTTTAAAGCACTCATGGGCCCGGCTCATAGCTATATTTCAGAGCTACTGATCCCATATCAGTCAGCCCGCAGCCTCAGATCCTCAGGCGAAGGCCTTCTGGTCGTTCCAAAGTCGAGGCTCAAAACTAAAGGTGATCGAGCTTTCTCCTTCTGAGCCCCTCGACTTTGGAACGACCTGCCAGAGGAGATAAGGTGTGCAGAATCAGTCACTTCTTTTACAAACTCACTTTTACAGACTTGCCTTAATGTGATGTCGTCTTTTATCTCTGTCTTATTTCTGCTTTACAGCCTTTTTCTGTCAGCATTGCTCTTATCATTTTACCTCCTAATGCTTCAAGGTCTTTCCTCTTTTATTGATTTCTTCTGTTATGTTAACATATTAATGTCATTACTTCTTTTTAATTCAGGTTTTATTAAATTTATGCTTCATTTTATGTTATACTTTAATCTTTTTACAGATTACCTCTTAGGCTGTTTTATTGTTTTATCTCCTGCTCATGTCTGTTGTTTTATTTTATTATTGCTATTATTGTTTTATTACTATTATTGTTGTCCTTTTATATTTGTTCTCCTGTTTTCTGCTTTCATCCCCTTTTTCCCTTTTCTTTTTCTTACTGATTTTATGTTTTAGGCTTTTATTTTGGTCCTCATTGTCTCATTTTATGTTGCAGGGTTCTTGTATTGTCTGGGTTCACTTCACAAATTTCACTTGCTAGTGTCTGTTTTGTCTTTTGTGTTTGTGAGTGTACTTTGACTTAAATTGAGTTTTTTTTGTTTTTATTTGCTTTTGTGCTTTGCTGTCTGTATAAGTGTTAATTTTGTTGACCAATTATTTTTGTCAGTTTTTCGTCAGCAACCTTTTTTCCCCTGACAAAAACTAGACAGTAACTGTAGAGCAGGTTCACTGTTTGTTGTCAGTTCTGGTATTGTAACTGAGATGCTCTGCAAGGTAGCCTAAATAAAGGTGACTGCATTTCACACAAAAGTTCAATTGGTTTCTGTTCATTTATACATTCAGACTTTACTAGCATTCAATAAAGGGTTATTAGATGTTTTATTTTATCCAAGTGTAAAACATGACTTCAGAAATTCAAGGAAACATAAAAAATGGTTTACCCTTTACACTTCATATTTTAGTCGACTAAATTTGCAGGAAATTTCTGCGACCAGTGTTAATTTAGACAGCACTTTTTAATCTAGTTTTAGTTATAGTCCTTTGCCTAAAATACCTTTAATTTTAGTCGGAATTTAGTCATCTAAATTGTTTTAATTTTAGTCTAGTTTCAGTTGATTAAATTTTCACAGCATTTTATTCGACAACATCTACTGTAAATTGAGTCGACTAAAATATGAAGTGTAAAGGGTAAGGCATTTTTTATGTTTCCTTGAATTTCTGAAGTCATGTTTTACACTTGGATAAAATCAAACATCTAATAACCCTTTATTGAATGCTAGTAAAGTTTGAATGGTAGCCTAAATAAAGGTGACTGCATTTCAGACAAAAGTTCAATTTGTTTCTGTTCACAACATGACTTCAGAAATTCAAGGAAACATAAAAAATGCCTTACCCTTTACACTTCATATTTTAGTCAACTAAATTTACAGCAGATTTCATCGACTAAAATGTTGTGAAATTTCATCAACTAAAACTAGACTAAAATTAAAACAATTTAGATGACTAAATTATGATGAAAACTAAAAGATGTTTAAGGCAAAACACTATAGCTAAAACTAAATTAAAAAGTGCTGTGAAAATTAACACTGCTCTGTATGTTCCTGCCTGTTTGTCAAAGCACCTCTGTTTTAAAAGTGCTTTACAAATAAAGTTATTATTATCATTATTACCATTACTTTGTCTCCCTGACAGCCTGTACCATTGTATGACCTCACCTCATCGCTTTATGTATATCATTCAGCTGGAGGCTCATATGGTCTGCATATGGGCTGCCACGCTGAAGCAAGCTAGCAATCCTGACGGCCTTTTTCCTGCTTTGACGAGTGGTAATTAATAGTGTTGAATGTTCTCTGGGAAATATACTCCATAATGTTTCTCAGCTACGGTAATCCTGAAGTACACAGAGCCGGATGCCTGTCTGCTGACGACGTGCTCATTTCAGTTCGGGAGATTAGCTCATTTCTGCTCCTCTGTTGTGCCGAGTCCAGACAGCTGTGTGTGTGTGTGATAAACACGCCGCCGCCAAAAAATGACTCACACACAACTTTACCATCAACCAAACTCACACCTCCAACCCATGACCCCCCAGACACTAAGCACGCCCCACCAGATATCCTACAAACTCACACTGAACAGGCGAATGACTCACACACATGAACAAATATCCTGTTGAATAATAAACTTCTGAACACTCGGTGTACCTGCCGGCTTGTTTATAGCGTGGTTTATATAATAAATCGAAAACAGGACAAAGAAGGTGGGCTGGATGTTTTTTAGATGTGAGAAAATCTGGCACAACAGGAAACAGGCGGTGGAACAATGTGTTAGCGGGGAGAGGGGGGGCTTCCCCTCTTTAATTACAGCAACTTAGAGGTCCACGGTCCAGAGTCAAGGGCAGAGGATCGAGGAACAACCTCAAAAACAAAGAAAAGAAACCTAAGGAGAGCTGCTAACACTGCAGCCGTATATCTACAGGACATGTTTTACTGGTCCGTCCAGGCAACAGGCCTTAGAAAGTATTTGTGGAAGGCAGGACCTTTCATATCATAAGGGTGATTGGATGATTGCTCTGTCATCTGCATTCATTCACATCTTGTCAATCAGATGATCCAGTAGAAGGTACATAAATGACACGAGACAGCTCTCTAATCAAACTCTTGCTAGAAACTGTCAAGAGAAGAGCAGCAAGATGTTTTCTATTGGGAAATCTTTTCAGCATTTCATGAAGAAATGTTGTTGACCTCTGATAAACTGGAGGGACACAGAATAAATGAAGGTGCAAGAGGGTGTTTCTGATCACCATCACCCACAATGCTGAATGCCTTTTTTAATGTTCTCTAAAGCGGGGTACACACATTAAGATTATCGGGCAGTTTTTGTCCCAACTTCCCCCCCGACCACGGACAGCAAGCTCCAGATTATCTTCTGTTTTAAAAAAATTATCCTGTGGTCTGAGGTGTGTTAAGAGTGAATTTGTCCTGATAATCGTCTCTGAAACTGGCCGGGCTGACAATCCTAAATATTAAACTTGTTCAATATTTACAACAAAAAATCTTCGTGTGTGTGGGGAAAGCCAACAACTCCCAAGTCATGACTTTGTGAATGGAGCCAATCAAGAAGCGAGCTGACTGAGGAACAAGGAAGCAGGCGTAAATAAAAACAAGCATGGCCGACCTGAAACATAAAGTTCAATGGAGCTCAGAAATGGAGGACCAGCTCACGTGTTCATGCTGTATTCTGGATTTTTTCCACAGTCGTAAGACCTCTTCCATGTTGCGTGTTGTGTTTTCCGGTTTTGCCATAGACATATACGTTTATGGCTGTTGCTATGTTTCTTCTTCTTGGTTTTTGTTAGATCAGGTTTGATCAGATTTCTGTCTTGGAGGACTAGATTCTAGATTGTGGTGGGACCGAATGGTTCTGTGTGTGGTGTGCTGTGTTGAGATTATCGGAGCACACCACACACACTACGATCCAAACTGTTCAATGCCTGATGTTTTATCTTCATGTGTGGGGTCTCGAACAGATAAAACATCTCTTCAGATTTAGAAAATCCTCATGTGTGGACCCTGCTTACCCTGGATAAACTCCGATCTTATAAGCCTCTTAAAAGAGAGGGATATGGCTTGGGCGAAATATTGCTCATCCAAATAATTCAGAGACTGGGACATATATAACCTTTTAAGGAATCATTGTAAAACCAAATCAAGGAATGCTTAAATCATTTTTCTATAATGACAAATTTTCTTAAGATTTCCACATCAGTCTTCTGAATAATCTTCTTAATAAAAGCAGTAAAATCTCAATCAGCTTCATATCAATAATAATACTATCTCTGATCCCTCTCTCATCTCTAATGCTTTTGATGAGCACTTTTCTTTCAGGTAATTATGCCTTTTGATGTGTATAATGCCATTTGTGAGTTGTGCTGGTCCAGATGGTTGGAAGCTATATTTCCAAACCATCAAAAATGAGATCCTGTGTTTCAAAGGAGCTATCCTCAATAAAATAAAATAATAATAAAATCAATCAGCACTTGTGCAGGGGTCTTCCTCTCACCTCCAGGCGGCCCTGTTTTGCCTGCAGAGCCTCGATGCCGCAGCGTTCGGGCTCACACTGCACAGCCATCTCCGTCTCCCTCTCCAGGATGTCCAGACTCAGCTCTTTGCTGCGGGACAGGCTCTCCTCCACTCTGACGGCCAAGCTGGCAAGCTGGGGAGGCACAAAGGCATCATGAGCACACGCAGGCTGTCATTAAGTCATTATGCTTCACTGTGTATTATTTGTTTTCCAATGAGAGCCACATTGCAAATTAGTGTTTAAAATGGTGTCATGGAGTCCCCCTGCAGGCAACTGTGCTTGTGCTATTTTGACATGTGTGCAGGAATAAAACGAATTAGCGCAAAAACACTCATGCGAGGAGGAGTGTGGCTGGTTTGGGGCCTATTAAAGTACACAACCACAGACAAAAGCAAACCAGATGTGGCTCTATTGGTTTGTGCAGCTGTTTGTGCCAAAAACAGAGGAACTTAAAAAGCATTCAGCATCTTCCAGCGTGGTAAACAAACATTAAAAACTGAATGATGTAATGAACAAACACTACAGTGCTCGTTAAAACGGTCATATTCAGCACAGTCCCCTCTCCCGACCTTTCTCAGCAGCTCCTGGACGGCCTGCTCGTGGGTCTGGGATCGGCCTCTTTCTCTCACGGTGTCGTTCAGCATCTCTACGGCCTCTCGGAGCTCCTCCACGGGGTCTCCCATGCTTTCTATCAGGGGCTCCCCTCCACCGCTGCTTTGGAGTCCCAGTATTATTGGAGCGGTGGATATCTCACTGTGGAGAGGCTGAAAGACAGAGGAGAAGTTATCAGACAGGTCTTTATTCATTAAAAGAATAAATTACACACAGAGTTTGATATGATATTATATATTTGATATGATATAAGTGATGCAGTTAAGTTGTGTAATCGAAGCAAATTTTATAAATCACATCAACTGCATGAGATTTTGTCCTTTTCGGCACACCATAGCCGAGGGCAGCAGCTGGATACTCCACAGTATATTGTCCAGCTGATCTCTTACTGATCGAAGATAAGGACACCACCACTCCTTTGAATGTCTTTTACCCCTTTAAAGCTCACAGACTGGACAAGTCAAAAGAACTATGCACCTTGTGAGCTGTCGGTAAACACTGCAATAAGACTCCACTGATTCACAAATTACATTCAGTTTCAGTTCAGTTTATTGCACATTATAAATATTATATTGAAGAACAATACAAAATAATGAAGCAAAGATTGTGCAAGGGGGTTAAATGAAAAGCAGAATCATAAAACAATCATATCAGATTCAAGATCCAGGAATTACTAACTGTTCTATAAAATAAATGACCTTTTTAAAAAGCTCACTGGAGGCTGATTGTAGGGATGCAGGTAGCTTATACCATAGGAAGAATTTTAATTTTGTCAGTAAATATGTTAATTATCTTTATTTTTGATGTAAAATCATTAAATCTTAAACACTGTGATAATAAAACTTCAGTTTCAACATTCAGTTTTTATTTGTTCACATTTGTTTTTAACTTTTTACAGAAAAAGATTTTCTTTAAGTCTTTTTAACATGCTACTTTTATGTTGTTTTCTTTTTTAAATTTATTCCTGATTGTTCATTCTTAGTTTTAATGATTTGCCTTTTCTCTTCTTTTCTTGTATATTCTTATCAGTTTTATTCAATTTTATAATTTCTTTTCCTTTATCTATTTTGACGTGCATTAGTCTCAGATTTCTTGTCGACATACTACCATCTATTATAACAACTACTATCTTCTGCAAATTATTTTTCTGTCTCCATTTAAAGAACTTTGAACTGCTATTAAATTTGTATTAAATGAGCTGCATGAATAAAGTTGGACTAACTGATTGATCATTACAAGGGACTAAAATAAACAGCATGCAACCTGATTTTTCTTGCGTGAGTTCTTTATCTCTAAATTATCAGTTTAAATCACAGGATAAGTGAACTGATATCTTTGTGTCAGGAAAAAGAAAATATTAATTTTGAAAGACAATAGAATAGAATGAGCTTTATTGTCATTATACTTAATATACAGTGAGATTGGAGAGCTTCTCCTTCTTCAGTGCAACCAGATAATTATACAAAATATGCAAGATAAAATCCGACTCTATATACAATATAAAATAGTAAAAAAGGATAAATGTTAATAAGGTATAAAATAGAAATTTATATTTATATATAAAGAAATGTGTTGTATCGCACAGGATACAAAAAATATAGAAATGTAATGTATTGCACAGGTTGACTGAATATTCACAGAATGACTGTGCTGCACAGGATGGATGAATATTGAGGTAGAGTTATAACAGAGTAGCAGCAGCAGTGACAGGTATATTGCAAGATGGTACTAAATAAAAAGAAGAGGTTTTACACCCTGCTGGCCTTATGGCATTAAGTCAGAGTCAGAAAACTCACAGAACAAACACTCAAAACCACTTCAATCGGTCGATTCCTCACCTGGCCGAGGCTGTACCGACTCCCGCTGAGCTCCTGACTCTCCTCCAGCTCAACACGCTCCAGGAACTCCGTCAGCATCCGAGTGTCCTGCAGCTCCGAGCTCTGCTGGGTCAGGGCGCTTTGGACACGGTGGTACCTTCAAAACACACAGAACAGCAGGAGCATGTCAGCAAAGAGCTTCACCTTTGCTGTAATCCACATCCGTACGAACAGGCCTGCATCCCTCAGCAGGACCACATCACGGAGACCACATGCAGCTTGTTATTGTGCTGCTAATGTAATCATATATCATGTGTCATATAAACACACTCTGTTCTGCAGGGCATGGAGGTGCTCACCCCGTGCAGAGTTTATATTTGAGATGAAAAAGGGAGAAATTTCAAAGGGTATTTTCATCAGGAGAAATGGGCCTTATGCTGCTTGTATGTTGTGTTAAATAATTACATCATCCCAGCTGAGCGTGAGCTTTTACCTAAGAGCCCATCTCTGCTTCATCCAACACCCTGGAAACACCCGACTGGAGCCTTTCACACCCTGATTTTTGTTGGTTCTTTGAGTCTAAGCGTGAACTGATCAGCACCATCAGGTAGGTTAGAGTGTCTGCCATATTGTAGACTGGGGTGGGTGACTTTTTTAAATGGTGGGCACAAGGGGTAACATAGGTTTAATTAGGGGGGACATTAAACTTTGGCTGTGCTGTTGTTGCAGTTACATTAAACGCATTTGGAGTCCTGAATTTAAGGGTTCTGCAATGGTGTTTAGAACCACCTCCTGTGTCCACTGCATGTAGACATAATTGAGTTACATCAGCCTATAGTCATGGTTGTCCTGAATCTATAGAGGTGCTGGACTTCACATTGCAGAGAAAAATGAGACCACAGTGAGTAAAAATAGGAAGGGTTAATATATAATAAGGAGCATTGGCTCCTAAATAGGCGGTTGAATCTTGTAAATTTTATAACTACGTAAAAAGTAAAAAGAGATTTAGATGTTTAGAGATACAATCATAGCAAAGTAAGGTGTAAAAATTAAAGCATGTACCGGCAATCTAAGGTTAGAGGTTAAGGTTATTTGTGCATTATGTAGTTCTGGTTACTCATGATGAATCATATTTTGCAGTTGTAATGTTTTCTTCATATTTCCAATTTGGGCTTTTCTTTTTGGAAATGATTGGTGGGCTGCACTGAGTGAGGTGAAGGGCTGCAAGTGGCCCCTGGACCACCAGTTGCCCACCCCTGGTGTAGACAATGACTCTGACACAAATGCTGTGAGTAAAGAGACGACAGGATGCATGGAGCAAATGTCACTAAACTCAAATGAGAACACGGAGAGATTTTACCACCATTCTGGAAAACAAGATGCAACATATGGATGTCTATTTTTGTGTTTTTTGGCTGAAGCAGTTTGACCTTAACAAAAACTTCATGAATAAAATCTTCCATGTTGGACAGCGGACAGGACAAACCCCACCCTGCGACCTCTTGGAAACACTGACAGCGAAGCCTCCAGAGTCCGACTGTGCGGATCACAGCACGAGCTCCTGGGAATACCCCGACCTCTCCCTCTGCCGCTCCCACACACTCACTTTCTCTCCACTTCCTCCATGCGCGCTGGCAGGCCTCGTGTATGAGGGTGACTGTGACCCTGGAGGCGCTCCACCTCCTGCCTCAGAGCGCTGAGCTCCAGGCTGCGAGCTGCCACCTCCTTCTCCAGCAGACAGCTCTCCCTCTCCGCCACGCTCATGGTTTCAGGGTCACCGGACAGAGACGACTCCTTCATGGAGAGCTCCACGGACTCCAGCCAGGCCTCCAGGCTGCCCAGGGCCTGCAGCACTTTGACGACCTGCACAGCCGAGAGAAGAGGGACTGCATGTCAGTTTGTGAATGAATAAAAACATTACTGGAGAATAAATATGCAGTATTACATTTTTTTAACATAATCCTTCTTTTTATTGTCATTTGCCACCAAGTATAACAATTTAAAACATGTGACATATAATCACAAACTCAAGGCTAAGCAAGAAAGGGAGAAATTAAAATATAAATACATACATAAATAACACCCAAAGTGAACAGTATTGTGGCTGACTTTTTCTGGTTCTTTGATCAGTCCACGGGAAAGAGTAACAACAAAATAATAATAATAGTAACAATAATAATAATAACATTAGTTCATTTGGCCTCTGGTGGTGAAGTAAAGAGAGGTGGAAAAGAAGAAAAAAGAGAAAAAAAACTCTCTCTCAATAAATAAAATAGATAAAATAAAATAAAAAATAATAGAAAAAAAAGTAGATAAACAAATTAATGAGGACAGCCCGTCTACACAAATATTTATACTCAATCAGTCTACAGTTCATAGATCCAACATAACTAATCAGTTTATAAAGCTCCTCTTCCCTCCCAAGAAAATAAATATGAGGATAAAATAATAAGAAGAAATAAAAAAAGAAAAAAGAAATAAAGATAGGGCATTGTATATTTGGCAACAGAATTACAATCTTGATTCAAAACTAATATAAATCATTAAAAAAAAAATATATATATATATATATATTTATATATATGCACATACAAGCACACATGTACGTATACATATACACAAGTACATACGTATATACATACACACACACGTGTGCATAGTATTACATTTTTGTCTTGTCATTTAAAGGATTGATCCCTCCTCCAATGACAGACACTGTCAGGACAGTGACTGGTTTCAGAGTCACGGCTGAAATTCTGTTTTATTTTGCACCGCTGCTGTGCAGAATAAGGGGCAACACAAGCTTTCACTTTAGAAATTCTACTAACAAACATGTTGAGTACAGTACAACTCACCACAACCCAGGATCAGAGGGAGCCATGCGGTTATTTCTAAACCAAAAAAAGACATTCACAAGGACTCACTGTTTTCATCAGCTGCTGAAAGTCACCTGCTGACACACTAACTAATCAAACAGGGATCGAGTGCTTTGCTCATATGTATTCAAACAAACTGCCGAGCATGAAATGCCTACTTTTATCAGAACAACTCTCCCAAACAATCCAGGAGTAAAAACAACCACGGACAGAGAAGACTTCAGATTTTGTTGGCTGAACTTCTAAAAGACACCTCTAATGACATTTTCAACGTCAAATCCAATTTTATCTGTACAGTTTGGGCACTCAGGTTGTGCCTAAACTTTAGATCGTTTATACGCTCTGATATGATAAATGATTTAACCACAGAATTAAACCACCTACAGATAAAGAAATAAACAAACTGCAGGATGTAAAGTGAAACAAATGTGCTGAACCACTAAATACTTACATAATACCTAACATGAGTACATCACTTCATAACAGTGTGCATTTGATCCAGTTTATGACCCCCTGCATGTGAGTCAGTGGTCCACAAAAACAAACAGAGCTGATGTTCAACGGTGAAGGTTTACTTTATGGAAGTAGACCACGCTGTGACTTAAATCTCTGGTAATAAAAGACTCACGCTCTCCAAGTTAGTCATCAGTCCGGGTGGATTTGTAGCCTCTTTCCATCTCATAATTGAATTATATGGCAGCACGATTTATATGTTTTGGACTAACTTCATAAATTATGTACATGTAGGCACACTGACTGCCAATTAAAGAGGTAAAGATGAAAGGTAAGAGCTTAAACTGAGTGTACGAGCCCCTCACTGATCCAGAATCATCCGTCATAACCATAAATTTCCCCGTAACCCCCTCTGTATGACTCAGGATGGCCTGCTGTGAGGAGTTTTATGAAGCCTACCCTGAAGCCCAGCTCCTCGGAGGCCCTCAGAAACACTGCGTTCCTCTGATGTCTCCTCTTCAGCTCCTCCCACAGGACCTCTAACTGGCCCAAGAACTCCTCGATCCTGGCGCCGCCTGGGTGCTGGGCTCGGACCAGCTCGCGTCCCTCCTGAAAGAAGCAGCATTAAACCGATCAGAGGATGTGATGACTGAAGGCAGGGATTCACGCAGAGAAATGTGGGCCTAATCTGAAGTCTGTGGTGAATTAAGCCACCTCAGATGAAATCTCAGCTCATTACTTGATTAATACAGGATTCAGGTCTGTCACGGTGCCCGGCTGAAACATGTGGGGGATATTTTCACTAAGGGTTTCCATCCAGAGCTTATGTTCTCAGACTAACCATGAATATGACAGAGTGCTCCAGCTCACCCTTTTAACCACCTCGATCCTGGCCTTGTTGGTGAGGATTTCTTGTTCCAGGGCATGCTGACACCTCCGGGCCGCCTCCAAACCCTCGTAGGTGGCTACTGAACAGACCTGAGTGGCCATGGACACGTTGTCTTTGAGCCAGGACAAAGTCTGAGAGAAAACGGGGGGGAGAGAAGGGTCAAAGACGAAGCAAACGCATTTATACAGCATGTTTCAAACACAGGGGTGATTTAAGGGCTTTGCTCAGGATGAAATGGACTGAGAAAAGCCAAAGACATAAAGAATAAAACATAAAACTGAGGGGGTTAGCCAGAGTAAAAAGTAACATGAGAAGGGGGGGACTGGTTGGCCTAACAGTCACCCCGCATACAGATTTACCCTTTGTTGGAGCAGCCATTTGTTCAGGTACAGGCTCGGCCTTTAGCTCAGTGTTACTCAAACAAAGGGGCATAAGTGAACTCTGGCCTGGATACCCTGGAGTATAATGTTATTTACTTACTTGAACCCATTATTTGTCTGTGTTGATTTCACACATTCAATTTTTTTGAGCTTCTTGGGATGAACCATGGTTATTTAATTGAATTATTTTTCTGTTACAACTACTTTAACCCTGACATTTGAGTTAAGTTAAAATAAATTTAAGTTACAGTGAAACTTAAGTAAAAGTACAATTAATTTAAGTTTCCTTAACTAAAAGTTAAACAGTTAAAAAGTTATCTGAACTCAAAATAATTTTCTTTAAATTTCCTTAAATTAAATTAAGTTTTGAACTAGCCCTTAGTTAAAAAAAAATTGCATTAATTGTTATAATTTTTTTCTAAATTTAAAGAACGTCATAAAGTAAGTTATTCTTTAACAACTGATACATTTGATTTGCAGGTACCAATCTAACATCCTTCAGCGTGATTAGCAGAGGTAAGATTAATATATGAATATGTGTGAACTGTGCAAAAACAGGATGCTGCTGGCTTTTGTTAAATGTTAAAGTGGAAAAAAAATATTAGAACTTAAAACTGTGACTGGACGTGCATCTTCTTTTCAATTTCACAAAGACTTTAACATTAGAGTGATAAATATGTTATTTCATCTTGATTGGTTTTGGGTCAAGATAAAAACAGCAATTCAAGGGATAAGCCACCTCTTCTTTCTTTTCATGTCTTGGCTCACTCAGGGGTCCATGACAAGCAGACAGACTCCATTCTTTGACTGGAAGAGACGGGCAGAGCTCGCCCACCGCTAATTAGCTTTGCTCAAACACTGGGAGTCAATGGGTAGTGTTAGCCTGCCTCTGCCTACAGTCATCAGATAAACTCTTCAGCAACTCTAAATGGTCCTGTGTGCTTGTTGTGACTCGTTTTTACTGTGTTAAGTTATCTTCTACTAACATCGTATTATCTTCTTCTACTCCTGAACAGAGGCTTTGTTTTGTTGACCTAAAGGTGGCGGTCTGTGCTAGAGATGTGACGTTCCCATATGAGTCGAGTCTTTTGAACACCTCTCTTAAATTTGCAGGCAATTTGCATTTAATAATCGCTTGCAAACGAACGGCGTACTCACAACTGCGAATCAGTTCTCATCGTTCACTTAAAGAGCTGTTCAAAAGGCTCGACTCGTTTGCGAAAGTCAGCTGTCAGCTGCTTACTGATCATTATTTATGTATTCCACTCACAGATATAGGATCTGTTTGCATGTGACAAGGGAAAGCTGCACCTTTCTAAAGCTTTCTTCAGTTGCATTTGGGAAAATAGTTTGTGCACCAGGCAAAACGAGGTGGAACTGTTGGTCCGAACAGCTTGAAGGAATCAGATGTTGCTTTACATGGTGCCAAAGTGGATACTAGCTTCTCACGATACAAATATGAAAATCAAAACAGGTTTGCATCAGTGCTAACACAAGGGAGTGCAAACATTTCAATCATGTAAAGCTCTGTGCAAAACTTTTCAAAATCAGAATCAGAATTTTACTGCTAAATGTTGTCTTCTACTATCATCAGATTATCTTCTTCTACTCCTAAACAGAGGCGTTGTTTCTTTGCCAATAGTTCGGACTGCTTGGTGGAATCGCAGCTGAAGTTGCCCATCCCTGATCTACTGGTGAAAGCAACGTCTTAGGAACATTGAAGTTGTTCTCTGCTCAGTTTATTTTGCCCTAATAAGGACACTCGTTTAGCCAAAAGACCAGATTATGAAGAAGAAGAATGTAACTAAACGATCAGAAACACTAGGTCTAAATTATGTACCTTATCCAAACCTTAAAACCTCAACAATTTACAAAGATGGAAGAAAAAAAGCAGCAAAGCAGGTACAATTGAATGCTCCAAAAGTTATCTAAGATGTGACATCATGTCTGCAGCTGCTCACAAAACACGGGTGTAAAAGTAACTGAGCATGAAGAAAGTGCTGAGTCTGAGATCTGAGTCCAAAGATAAATGATTTTTATTCTTCATCATTTGCTATGTTAAGTGTAGATTCATGATTAAAGGATCATTCCTGACGTAAATGTAAATGTGAGTTTGCCCTGCAGGCTTCAGGTCACCTTGTCAGCAGACACGGTGAACTTCTGGAGCTGTGCGTGGAGCTGTGTGTGGCCTCGCGGGGCGGTGCCAGGCCTCGTCTCTGCTCTGGGCTTCCTGCTGCAAAGTAAAAACACACACATGTGACTCCAATTATGACTTACATAAAGACCTCTCATTATGTAAGAAACGCAGACAGAGAGGGGGGGGCGGAGCCAGGCTGAAATGTCACCTTTCCCCGTGTGATGGATGGACGATGACATCATCAGCGCAGGCCGGACCGTCTCCCAGGGGTGCCGAGGCGGGGTTTGCTGATTGCTGCTCCGTAATTTGGCAGCTCTGAGGTTTCATACTGATGCCACATTCAGGAGAGCTCTGCGGACAAAAGAGAGAAAAAGACTAAATATTCAAAAACTCCAACATCTTTTAAACTCATGACATGACTTTCCAGATGTTGGAGAGGTTTTTTTTTGTTTGGTAAGTTTCTTCAGGACGTCCCAGAGCGAGGGGCAAGTCTATGAGATAAAAGTTTGTGATTTTTGTAATTCAGTAAAGATCCTCCTCCTCCAGTCAGAACAGAACAAGACTGAAGATGCAGGAGAAGAAAGTCTTAAAAATAAAACTCTTATATTCAGATTTAAGCTTTTAAAAATGTTTTGAGCATGATTACATCTCTGATCTTTTAACACTCCGTTGAGATTTCAGGTCTGCAGAGCAGCTTCTTCTTGTTGTCCCAAAGTCCGGGCCAAAAACTCGAGGTGATCGAGCCTTACCTAAATTATGGGACCACCTACCCCCTCAAGTCAGAATGTCCACACCTTACCTACTTTTACATATCACCTTAAAACCTGTATTTATTCATTATATTTTAACTCAACATGAGAGCTGTGAAGTCTCTGTTTTTACGTGGTCTCTGTCCTCATGTTTTAATTATCCTTATTATTAATTTTATACATTTTATTTTCTAATAGTCTTTTTAACCTATTTTTGATGTTTTCTAAGTCTTTTGTGGCAGTCTTTTATCGTTTTTTTTTTTTATCTCTGCTTTATTTTATGTCAATCAGTTTTATGTCTGTTTGTAGTCACTGTGCAGCACTTTGATAAACTATCGTTCTTCAAGTTGTGCTACATAATAAGTGGACTGGATGATTGATATGTTCCATAAATGTATAAAATGCAATACAATTACAGTCCAAACAGAAATGCATTATTGTTTTTTTTCCTACTTAGCTAATTAGTCTGTTGAAGCACACCATGGATAAGCTACCATATCAGGGCTGCAGCTGAGTACTATGCATTTTAAATTTGGAGTTAAACAGTTTTGACAGTAAAAGTAAAACTATTTTGCACTTGTAATTAAAAAAATGCAATTTATCATGGTTGTCTACCAAATTTGATAATAATAATTAGCGATGGGAAACGATTACCAATTTCAGATGAGAATCAATAACAACTACCTCAAGGAATGGATATCATTAGACTTTTTACTTATCAATTCCTTCCACTACAAGGGTCAAAAGTGGTCAAAACTGTGGCTTAAGTTTCCATTAAAAGACACTTACTGCACAACTTTCAGTCAGTGGAAACATCAGCAGCTTGCAGAAGAATTTATCGATACAGCATGCCATTGAATATCAGGAGTGTTTGACACTTTGAACCCATGTAGGTCAACTTTTGTCCACAAGAAAGGAATTGATAAGGGAATCGATAAAGAATCAGATTGACAAGTGGCATTAGTATCTATTCCCTTGTCAATTTCTTCCACTTTCATCTTCATATTTTGCAAATTAAGAGCGTCTCACTCTCATTCGAGGCAGTCAGCAGAAATAATGACAAAGAAGTCAGAAGTCTGCAGGTCAAATCAGCAGGATTTTTTAAGGGAATCAATCATATCAATTCCCATCCCTACCAGACAGTGCTTTTCAGAGAGCTTCAGAGCATCACCCTGATGTCTCTCCAAAAGATCATGCAAAAGTCTAAAAACAGCGTAAAAATAAAATTTCCTCAACAAAACTGCCTCCTTTGTCTCCATCAGTCCTCAGGTAAAAGGAAGCATGAACAGCTAAAATGGAGGATTTTATCCACAGAGCAGTCAGACAATGAGGCGTTGCTGTAGCTCCTTGTTAATGTCAATGCTACAAAGAAGCTGGACGCTGGACAACATGGACAGCTGCCCGGACTAAAGTCCTGTAAAAGACACAAAGCGGACTTTATACAAAGGCCGGCTCTTCTCTGTGAAATAAACCAGACCAGGCTGAAGGTACAAACTATTTATGCTTCAAGGTTTGTAACAAAAACACTAAAGAAGGCAGCAAAAGTTTAAATAAATGAACATTTCTTTATGAATGAACACATTAAATGTCTAAAGGGTGCCCTTCATTTAAAACTATGCAGAGACATCCTAACAGAAATCCCCTCTCCCTCCTTCATTAACCATCAGGCTTGTTTGTTCAGCCTTGGGTCCTGATTTCCAGGTGGACCACTCCAGCTCGTGCAGTTGAGTCTTCAGAAAGGTCAAAACCTGAGCTGAAGACTTTGTGTATGTGCAGAAATATATCAAGGACGTCAACAGCCACTGAGCCTCTTTAACAACCATCAGAGCGCTTTAAAGGTTGGCTAAAGGACTCTGCGGTGAGGTTTCCACGTGTCTGGACCGGGACGGGAGCACAGAGGGATTTCCTGATCCCTGGTCCTGTTACAGGCTTTGGTTCACTGCCTGGATCACTCCACTGCACGGGAACACGAGGACAAGAGTGGTTTCTATGGCAAAGCTCTCGGGTGGGGTCGACATATTTTAATAAAGTTTGTACATCACGTTGTTCTCCGAATTGTATTTTCAACTTATTCTACCACTTGTATTTATGTATGATAATAATTATTCTGTCTATTTTTTTGATTCATTTATCCATCATCTTTTGATTTGTTGTCGTTTGGTCTCTAAAACAAATGCAATAATAAAAGAGACGGGCCGGGAGATAATAGCTAAGGATGCCTGATCACACTTTTAATCTGCCTCTGTGAATAAGATTGACCAATCTGAACATATTTGTGTTTTCAAATAGCAGCTATTGACCATTTGCAGACACTGTGGACAGTTGAAGAAACACATTTTAGCAAATAATTACTGCAGAGATGCATTTTTGAGCCATTAAAGTAACAGGAAGAGTCATTAATACTGAACGAAAATGCCACTGAGTGTCAGATGAGTCTGGTCACCTTCTGAAGACTCACAAACGGAAAAACAAGCTGAGTTCGGACTGAAACAGCCGCTGCACAGCAGCCAGACATCGAGTGGATCGGCTGTTCACAGGGAGGCTCAAAAGGGGAAAAACAACCACTGCTCAGAGAGATAATTTGTCATCTTTCAGGGATTATGACGCTCACACTGACTGCTCATTAGATAAAGACACAGCCATGTTTTTAATGATTAGCTTACCTGAAGACTGCTAGCATCAGTGTTAGCCCACAAAGTGCTTCTGTTGTATATCCTAGTTTAAGCTTCATAAGACGACTGGCAGATATAAAACAGACATTCTTATTAATGTAGCACAAATGTCTATTAAGTTACATGCTGGACGGCATCGTTTTTGAGCAAAAAAGGAACAGAGCGTGACGCAACGTGCAAACTGTTGATACTGCAACTATTGTAAATAAAACAGAAAATTTTATTTTATTTATTTGTTTATGTATTTATTTGCACATAGCTAAAAGAGAAGTCAAAGAAAACAGTGAATAAGATGAAGTCACATGTGCAGGTGAGGTAGAATCCCAATGTGGGATTATATACAAACCTAACTTTAAGAGTAAATACAGATAAAATTAACAGAAAAAAATATTAAATCCTAGTAATAAAAGAAGACTCCAATTATGCAGTGGCATCATCAGGTTTCACAAAGATTTTGTATTACATTTTGTAAATTTAACTGGGGGTGAGGTCATGCAGAGCTTTATATCTAAGTGACAGGACTAATGAGTTTATTCCAAATAAAACAGGGAGACAGCTGCAAGAACTGGATGTGAGAAAAATGTAATGAAACAAAGCAGGGTGTAACTTGTTTCACTTGCTAAAGTTTTCGACATGAATGGTAAGCCTACTACGCCTAAAATCGCAAAGGAGCTGACAATTTTGTGTTACTAGTACTACTAGTAATGCTTTGAGTTTTTACGAGTCACACTTTTTTAAGTCTACTAGTACTACTACTAACACAAAATTGTCTAGTAGTAGACAATTTTGTGTCACTAGTTGGGTCTGCTTGAGCACTAGTAAACCTTCACTAGTAAAACAAACTTTTTGCTTACTAATACTACAAGTAAACTCAAAACATCTCACTAGTAGTACTAGTAGATGCAATGTAAATAAAGTAGGAGGGATTCTAACCAAATTCAGCACCCGGATTGGTTGTAATATTTTTGAAAGCAAATGGGAAGCCTGAATTTACTTTTCCCCCGTCCCCTTATAAGCATATAAGGCTGACTAGTAGTACTTGTGAACATTTTTAAGTCTACTAGTAGTACTTGTATACCCAAAACAGTCTACTAGTAGTACTAGTGACACTTTTTGCTTCACTTGTAAAGTCTACTTGTGCACTAATTGACCAAAATTTGAGTACATGTACTCCAAATTTGAGCACTAGTTAAGCTGAACTATGGCTGATATCACTGATATCAATTTTATTTCCAATCATTTTTCCATAGCCATGAAGTCAAATTAATCAAATGAAATGCAACATTCTTCTCTGCTGACATTTTTCTGTCCTGTAGTATGAATAACGCAGACCATGCTGCGGTAATTGTTCTGTATAACATGATGTCTTTAACATATGCCTGTAAAAACAGGGCTGACAAAAGAGGGCTTGGTAACGCTCGCAGAGGTGTTAACGCATCTGTCAAAGTTTTCATGTTGAAGAAATTATAAAAACTGAATTTCCACGAGTCATTAATAATGCTGTTTTATGGAGCAGCTCTAATTTAACCATGTTATTTACCAAGAGCACTTAATGAAGGAGTGAGTCAGAGAGCTGGAGGAGAGTGGCCTCCAGTAACATGAAGTTTTCTGCCATCATTTATGAACATGCCAGTCATTTTATGGACCAGTCCGAGCCTCGCAGAGGATCATTATCGGCCCATTTGCGTGCTAAAGCTGCAGAACTAACAAACTCCTCTGATCCATCTGACAGAGCTGATAACCATCGCTGATGTCTCCTCTGTACATATTTGCTTCTGTCCTTCATCTTTCAAGACGGCTTCCACTGAAAACACGTCCTGCGGTGCACTCAACGTCCCATTTCAGCCAGATGAGAAAAAAATCATGTGAACCGCAGCAGAAAATAGCCCTTTAATGATTTGTTATGTCATATTCAATGGTATTTTGTGTTTTTAGGCTTCATCCTTTGGTCTCCTGTTCCAGAATACTTCTCCCTGTCTGTTGATTCTTATCGACTGCCTCCTCATCGCCTCCTCACTGTGCGATGTGCTATAAGGTGATCTCAGCCAAGAACTATCACTTAGCACCGAGCCCATCTGGTCTGCAGCCCGCGCATCTGGCTGCAATTAGCCAGAGAAACAGACGATCACCATGTTTACCTCCAGAAACAAGAGGACGTACTACTGCTAACATGGAAAAGGACCTTTACATTATTAAACAAGGAACAACATCTGCACCCAGACACTAAAACATTCATATTCATCCTCGATCACTGCACTAAAGGGCAAAAATGACTGTTTGGAAGAGGAACAGTGATCTGCTCAGTGAGAACAAGAACGTTTTAGTTTAAAGCAGAATTATTGCTTTATTAATTCTTTTAACAAATACAATCTAGGAGCATTTTCAATACTGGTAATAATCAATTAATATTTACATCTGCTTGACAGCCACTGCAAAAAAAGTACAGGCTCTTCATACTGAGTACTGTTTTTGTTTTTCATGGCAAAACTAGAGGAAAACATCTGCACAATGTCAAGACAGCAGTGTTAACTTTGACAGCACTTTTAAATTTAGTTTAGTTATAGCCTTTGCCGAAAATATCTTTTAGTTTTAGTCATAATTTAGTCATCTAAATTGTTTTAATATTAGTCTAGTTTTAGTCGATGAAATCTGCTGTAAATGTAGTCGACTAAAATATGAAGTGTAAAGGGTAAGGCATTTTTTATGTTTCCTTGAATTTCTGAAGTCATGTTTTACACTTGGATAAAATCAAACATCTAATAACCCTTTATTGAATGCTAGTAAAGTCTGAATGTATAAATGAACAGAAACTAATTGAAATTTTGTGTGAAATGCAGTCACCTTTATTTAGGCTACCTGGCAGAGCATCTCAGTTACAATACCAGAACTGACAACAAACAGTGAACCTGCTCTACATGAATATATCAATTCATCAAGAGAGGAGCTCTGATTGGATCGCTCCACAACTTATCCCACCACCACCAAGCTAAGGCAGCTGTGATTGGATGTCCCTCTTAAGTCATCCAACCTTTCCACACAACCAAAGTAGCTGTGATTGGATACACTCCTAACTTGTCTCTACTTTCTACATGACCAAATTAGGTCTGATTGGATTAAGTCTCTGTCAGACATTTTAGTCTAGTTTTTATTTGTTGATGAAAATGTCGGTTAATTTAGTTTGAGTTTTTGTCCATGTGCACTTGTTTTTATTACTTACTGTTTAGTTTTCGTCAGGGGAAAAAATGTTGTTGACGAAAACTATGATGAAAATAATTTGTCAAAAAATTAACACTGATACAGACAGCACAGCAAAAAAGGAAAAAAAACCCCAAAAAGCTCAATTTAAATCAAAGAACCCTCACAAACAATCACATCCCACCCCGAAAAAAGGGGCAATTAGAAAAAAGTTCTAGTTTGGCGAAATCACGCCATTGCCACGTTAACAATAAATGGTTGAGTTCGATGAATGTTTGTCAAAGAGGACTTCAGTCACCTATGGCCACACAGTAAGTGATGACATAGCTGAAAGATTTTATAGGCAGAGCAAAAGTTTAGTCTAAACCCACAAGAAGGCTGCAAGTTGGTGTCATTTTTTGCAACATTTCTGCAACAACAATTGTAGGAACAAACACCGAAACTACAGCCTCAACTAGTGGCGGGAGACCAGATTCCACAACATTTGACAGGCTTTGGCCGCCTAAGTGCAGTTTGAAAGCAAACCAAGAGAAAAATGAAACAATGCTGCAACTTCACCCCCAAACCAAGTCCAAACGAGTTTATTTATTCAGATTGAAATCGCAATTTCAGACAACGCAATCTCGTCATCACCAAAGTGCTGAAAAAAAGTGCTCCTGACTGACCCAGGATCTGTTGTGTCAACTATTTTACACATACTATTTTATAAATTTGCAGCAATTTGCATTTACGGAAGTGCTGGTACGCAGGTCAACAACACAAAGCCTTTGTTTAGGAGTAGCAGTTGGAGTATCCCTTAAATAATGAAAACAGATTATTTATCATCAATATTTGACGATGAATAATGTGTTATGTGCTTTTGATCATTGATTTCCTTACTGTTGTCTATACTGTAAACATAATGAATTTTGCATTGAAGCTTTATTTGAGGAAAATTGTGAATTGATTGAAATCACAATTTCTGCCAGAAAAATCTTTGCCTAATATCATTCAGCCCTAGTATCTGCTGCTGCCTATCTAAGTCAGGACACTCTGGGAAAAGTTGATTTTTAATCTTCTTTAGTTTTATTTTCCTGCATAAATGAAGGCTAAATATAAAATCATTATCTCCTCTTCACTTACTTTAAATACCCAGCCCTGGTTCAGATTGAAGTGTGCTCAGCCTGCAGACCGAGTGCACTTTACAAACTTATAAATAATTTAAAGACCTGTAGATAAAACTTTAGTTTAATGTTGACACATTGTTTATTTACTGTTCAAACTGTTGCTGAGCCTGGCATTGAGTCTGGCCTGTGGGCTGCTGGGTTTTTGTTTGATTGTCTAACAAATTTGTCCATAAAGAGTAATGGCTTAGGCTCTAAAAGACAGAGCGCCCAGGTAACTACCAGCTACCAGAGCAATAAAGACAACAACCACAATAAAAGAGCTGAGGATGGAGGTGCCAACAGGCTCAGTGCTGAGAAAGAAAGACAGACAGGACGGGAGCTCTCTGGGCTGAAGAGCTGCAGTAAACTCTGAGGAAACAGAGACACAACAAGACTAAAAACTGAGGACAAGACCAGAAAGAAGTTTGTCTTTTCATCGTCAGTATGTCCTTTTTATTGTGACTAAATGTGCTAAACACTTATGGCACTTTGAGTTATCATGAAAAGCTGAGTTGGCATCTGGTATCAACAAGGCATTTTGGCCAAGAGAACTAACACTCACTGGATATTTTCTCTTTTCAGACCATTCTCTGTAAACCCTAGAGATGGTTGTGTGTGAAAATACCAGCTGATCAGCTGTTTCTGACAGACCAGCCCATCTGGCACCAACAACCATGGCAGTCTTAAAGTTAGCTGAATCCCCTTTCTTCTCCATTCTGGTGCTTGATTTCAACAGAGCCTAATGTGGTGTTGCTGTGCAGATAATGGTTTATTATCTGGGTTTTGGGGTCTCTTAACAAGTGGCATACTTGGAAAAAGGGTTTGGATACTCATTCAATCAACCACACTATTGCTTTAAATAGAGGAAACCTTCAGGAGGAAATTTTGATTTTGGCACCTCTCTTTCAGGCAAAATAAGCTCAGTAGGAACTACGTGAAAGCCCAAGGTCAAGAGGATAAAAACATTTTGGGCTGAGCACAGACAGCCATTATGAATTTACTTTCAGGTTGTAAATAGATAAATTATGCCAACTCAAATGACTAAATATACACATAATTACGGGCTTTTAACATGCCACACATTTAAGTTTCTGGGACCCTACTCTTTAAAGGGCTCCAACTGTATTTCCATCTAGCACTAAGCGCAGTGAGGTCCCTGCAGCAGCACCCACATGGTCCATAAAAGCCAAAAAATGAAGAATATCATGTTTGAGAAACCCTCGTTCTGCAGATTATCCTCTCACCCCGCACTGACCCAACCCTCATCCTGTAATTCACTTTAATCCAAAGACTGTGAACCTTTGTTAAAAAAGCCAAGATGTCATTAAACCATAAAGTGAAATTTTTAGTTCGAGGGGAAGGATTTATTTGCTCTGGCCCGCAGTTCGACCATGTTGTACAGTCACGGCTTGACATTTTTCATGGAAACTTTTGGAATTCTGGTGCCAGGTTAAATAACACCTCTTAAGGCTTCCTACAGCTCGGCGGGGCGACGCTCAGGACAGGCTGCAGACTGACGTTTTGTCAGGAGATGGAGACTGACAGAGAGCAAAGTTACAGATTGTCAAATTGTGCAGGTGGCCTCCATCTTAGCCCTTTAAATATATATCCCTACAATGAGACTCAGTCAAGGGTGCCTGGGGGTGTAATTTGTTAAAAACTTTCAGTCCAAGCAGACATTAAAATATATTTGCAACAGTGTTAATTTTTACAGCACTTTTTATTTTTATTTTTTTTATTCATATTTTGACAAGACTGCACTAAAACCAACTTTTGACTCACAACAATTGGTGTCAGCTAACAATAGACCATGACTCACTTCCAAACAGTGCCCTCTTCATTCTTGTGGCGGGCTTTAAACTCAGTCCTTTTCTTTTTCACTTTTCATAACATGAAAACTGTAGCAGTCTTAAAGTGTGTGTAAAATTCTTCATATTATGAATTTCATGAACAATGTCCAACCAATTTCTCTGGGTGGGGGGATCCTCTTTAAGCCACTTTTGACAGCACTTTTTAATTTAGCTTTAGTTATAGTCTTTGCCTGAAATATCTTTTAGGTTTAATCATAATTTCGTCACCTAAATTGTTATTAAGAAATGAATGGTGTATGCCCACTGAAACAGTAGGAGGCTCATATTTTGAAAAGGATGCATACTGTGTTGAGTTATATTATGCAAAATTAAATAAATTAGACTTGTGAAACATATAATTAGATAAAAAATGTCCTGTTACCCTTCGTAGTTTAGGTGGATAAAGGTCTCAGTCACATTTGAGTAAAATAATCCAATTTTATAAATGTCATAGGATCTTTTTTGTTTTTTAATTTATTTTATTTTTAAGGACCCCTTGCACTTACACCACAGACCACTAGGGGTCCAAGGACCCCTGGTTGAGAAACACTATTGTAGCTGATGGGGAGGGCATGAAGGAGTGAGTAGGTGTGTCTTATCCCTCCCAAGCCCTGCCCATGACGCTTGACGAGATGTTTTAAAAGCTTGAAGCACCTCAGCCAAACCTTTGGTGTTTGCTTACACTTTAAATGAAGGTCACGAAACTGTTTCCTTGTAACTGGGGCAGAGCTGATTTTATTGAGTACAACTAACTAGCTGGTAGGATGGAAAACTGGCAGCATGTTGGTTGCCAAGCCTAAAGGCCATGGCGACGCAGCTTTAAAAATTACCGTTATTTAGGAAAAACCCTCTTAAGCTGTAAATCAGGCTTTTTCCAACCCGAAGAACAAAGTGCGTCACTTAGTGCAGCCGCAGAAGACGTAGGCCTGAAAGAGGCTGAGCTCATCTTCTGTCAGCGCTGATGCTGTTGTTTTCTCCACTGTGGAGCCGCACTGTGGTTTCTCCACAAAAAGAAAAATGACCAAAGCTACTCACCACGCAGCCTTTAAGGCGATTCTGCTCCTCCTTCACCTCCTTTCCCATGATCCTTTGAGTCTCTGGAGTCAGGAGGTCAGCGTCTTCCCTGGTGAAAGTGGGGGTGGTGGGAGAGAGGGGCGTCCTGTCGCTCCTGCAGAGCGAGCAGAGCAGGAGGTTACTGCGTGCTGACAGCAGAGACGCATCAACTCCAAGTATGGCTCTGAACTTTTCTCCAGTGTTTGTCTTGTTGGGTTTAAATAGCCGTGAAATGCAGCTGATAAGACAGGCCGGGTGATGTAAGATCTGGATCTAAAGATAGCTCGCCCACATGAGAGGCTCTGAGAAATATTTAGAAGGATGGAGATGTTTGAGACGGATGTCAGACCTCCAGTGACTTTTAAAGGAAAATACTCTCTCTGGATTTCCAGGTAAAGATAAAAGACGACATATTATCTTACTACCAGCCCAACATTTCAGTACAAAATGAAATAACATGGAAACTAAAGGCCAGGGAGAGCTTTAAAAAATGCAGAAACAGAATTGACTCATGATAGCTGGG
Organism: Cetoscarus ocellatus; assembly: GCA_037902135.1. Taxonomy (NCBI): domain Eukaryota; kingdom Metazoa; phylum Chordata; class Actinopteri; order Labriformes; family Labridae; genus Cetoscarus; species Cetoscarus ocellatus. The sequence goes on along the minus strand of JBAMNC010000003.1, from coordinate 245,846 downwards.
CACGAACTACACTCAGGGTGGAAAGAGCACAGATATTGTGATGATAAAAGTATTATTGTCAGTAAAATGTACTTTTGTAAAGAAAATAGTAAATTACTGTACCATAGATTTACTTTAGTAACAGTAAAAAGTCGTGAGAGTTTATTTGAAGAGCCAAATTATGTTTTCCATGTGAGGAAGAGTCACAGCTATGGTTGCAACGGGTGGAGAATTTCCGTTAAATTTTTAGAAACTTCCCACTGGAAATTAAGATGGGGAATTTTGGTAATATTCCAAATTGATAACTTTCAATGGGAATAATAGGAATTAACTTGAAATTGGGGGTCGTTTAAACAGACAGTATCATTTCAAACATAAATATAAATTTTGTTTTGTCATAGGCAGACATCCATGCAAAATAATACAATTAAAAACAGTTTAACAGATTTATTAGTAAGTAGACCTTAGTCAGGTTTGATTATTTTATTGAACAAACAGTTTCATCTTCACTTTATATGCATGTAGGAGGTGTGACCTTGGTACCCCTTAAGTAAGTAGTGTGCTGTGAGAATGTGACTGAAGAATAGCAGAGATATTCTCAAGAATACCTGCAAGACATCTGGTTGTTTTAGACAAGATTATGCTAAAATATACATTCCCAACTATATTTAAAATCACTGTTAAGAGGCAACCTTCAGTTTTGTAAATTCTAAGTGTATTCCAGTTTATGGAAAGTTTCCAAATTTAAAAATTCCAAGAAGTTTGCTACCCTGGTCACAGTATTATAAGCACTGGCCCAATATCTTATTATTATTATTATTATTATTTTTTTTTTTTTTTTTTTTTGGACACCCCAACCAGAGAGTTTAAATTAACCTCTGCTTGTTGAGCTGTTCTTGAAGGCTCCTCTATTTTCTTGGGCAGCAGCAGGACTGAAAGGATTTTGTTGGTGGTGCAGAGGGCAGGAAAGGGCAAAATAAAACTCTGGTAACATTTTATTATCCTGTCTGTCATGGCTCTGATCTGGAGTGACTCGTGGTTTTGCTCGGAGTCCTTCTTCCCTCTATAACTGCAAACTCTCATAAAAAAGTTTGATCATATGTTCTTCTGAGCTGTGAGAATACATAAAACACACTGCCCATTAAGCAGATGGGTATATATCTGCACACATACAGACTGTAAAGACAAACTATCAGACAAAGGGCAGGAATTTTGGGACTTTCTCCTCAATTTTAAACAGAACGCAGTGGTTTGTTATAAAGTTTCTTTGGTAAAGTTTTCAGCCACAGGGGCCGATCAAACAGCAATGCTTTGCTTAAGGCGCAGACACAGCAAAAAACACCCTCAGAGGAAAAACGATGCAGGGAGTGCTTGTAGAGAGGATCTGTATCCTTACACTGCAAAAACTCAGGTCTAGGCAAGTGTGTTTGTCTATTTTCATGTCAAAAATATGTGTGAAGAGTTAATCCACATTCACTTATAAAGTCGAGATAAATAACTTACTTTCAGGAATAAAAGGCAAAAATAAGGCATTGAGTTGAATGTAGTGATAAGAAAATATCTGCCAAGTGAAACAAGGAAAGTTTGACTCAGAGAGGGTCTTACATTAAGGTTTAATATCTGCTCAAGTTATATTTGTCTTGTCTTATTGGCAGATTATTTTATTTATTATCACAAGCAACTAAGGCCTTATTTTAGTTATTATATCTTCAAATAAGATCTTAATCCAGACATGTAATGAAATTGTGGCTGAATTGTCTTGAAATTGGACAAATACTCTCACCTAGATCAGAGTTTTTTCAGTGTATGTATGCAGCCATCTAAAAGCAGCAGAACATGGGCTTGAACAGACGAAGGTCCACTAAAAACTAGTGGAAAGTATATTACAGGAGTGTAATAATCTCTCTATGAGTGCAGTTGAGCTGCTCACTTTGTTTACAAGAGAAAAACCTCGAGTCAAAATAGTTGTTTTTGCTGAGTGAAACGAGGTCTTCCCTTCATCTGTAGTGCAGATAAAAGAGCACAAAAATCTCCAGCCAGTCTGTTTTATTAAATGAGAGCAAATTTTGGTTAACTGTAATAAGGCTAGGACCCCGGATGTCACATCTGTGGTGATAATCCTCATTAAATTGACTCTGGAGCAGCTTCTGGTGATCGAACCTCTTCTTTTTTTCCACTGATTCCCGTCTCCAGCCTGTACTTTCTAAATCTCAGTGGCTAAAACTGCACTGACCCACGCATGTGCTTTCCTGCCATCCCTGATTGTTCTAATAAGAATAAAATAGCAGTTTAGCAGAAGTTTGATGACCTACATATCTTTCTGTCCATGCCTCTACAATCTCGAAGTTCATCTTTCATAAATCATCCAACCAAAGATCACCACGTACTTGGCTTTGAGCTGGAACTCAGTCTATGCTTCAAAATGGGTCTCGTTCCAAAAACAGTTTATCATCTTGATGTTTGGTCTCTGTTATGTAACGGCCTATTAGTGCGGTCATACCCATTAAGTAGATCATCTAAAAAAGAAACAATGATGTCAAAGTCTGGACTCAAATCAGAGGCCATAAAAGCCACAATGAACTTGTCATAAAAATAAGAAAATATTCCAGTAAACATGCTTCATCTCGAGTTCAGCGGAGTTTTCATTGGGATTTCACAGAGAAGAGACTAAAGTTTGTAGCCAGCTTAAGGAGGTGAGCCAGAACATTACTCAACAAGTACAGTAATCAAAATGACGGTGAAACTACAACACAGGGCTTAAAAGTTTAAATCTATAACCTTAAAGCTGCTGATGAGGGATGTTTTTGATGTAAAATGTGACTGATGCGTACCCAAATCAATAAAGGCGAATCAGGAGGGAGTAAGATGGTCATTCCTCGTGCCATCATTTTACCGTTTTGATGTTTTTGTACAAGATCTCTGTGGGACTGATACTTTGAGTAGACTGTACAACTCCTCACTCGGGGGGAGGAGGAGGAGTAACAGGAAGACAAAGGACGGATAGAAGCAGTAGCCTGTAGCCATATATTCATTTTTACTTATGTTTATTAATACTTATATTTGCAAATAGTTATTTACTTTTTTACTTTTCTGATACGTGTGTGCTTTTTTTTTTACCCTGTGTGCTTGCTGCTGGAATCCTAATTTCCTGAGGGAGTCTTTCCAAGCAAGGGATTAATAAAGTTCAATCTAATCTAATCTAATCTAGCATGAGCGCCCTCTACTGGAGCCGACATTGCACCCAGTGTCCTGTAGCTAGTCTGCATGAACTTCTCTGCTCTTCTTTAAGCTTTTTACTGCACGAGGATCCATGTGAGAACTCAAATGCATCTTTTTCTATCAGGAGAAAGGTCTTGCTGTTGCCTCAAGGATATATCATCTATCCATGATCTGCACCATTCATCCCATTAAGGGTCGCAGGGGGGCTGGAGCCTATCCCAGATGACATTGGTCCATACTACTCTTAAAAGTATGTGCATTTCTATTTGTGGTGTCAAACTCTGGAACAGCCTGGATGTCACTTAAAAATTGTGCAACAATGGGCAAATTTTTAAATTACATTATAGACAAGTATTATTAGATTCATACGAGTAATTGAACAATAACTTGGTTTTATACCTAAATAATTTGTTACCATATAATTAATTTTAAGTTTATATATAAACACTGATCAATATTAAAATATGCAATTAATTATTGTAAATAGCATAAACATTTGTAAGGAAGGGGCAGGACAAGATAAGCTTTTAGCTTCATTTTGTCCCTTCTCAAACAGGGTATTGTGTGACATACATGTGTCTGTATTCACATGGATAAGTTTAGTTGTTGGACATATACAGACGTCCGATGTACATCTGTGTTATGTTGCCTTGACTAATTGTTGATTGCTTTTTTTACTGACACCTAAGGGTAGGTTTGGAGTCACCAATCAACCTAATCTGTGGGAGGAAGCTGGAGTGCCCAGAGAGAACCCACACATGCACGGGAAGAACATGCAAACTTCACACAGAAGTTTTACGTTTGTGCCAAATTCATGCTGTAACGCCAGAGTGAGGACACACAGCCAAACTCGAGGTCAGGGGTCATCGGGGCCAGTTTTTGTCCTGACATACAGTATGTGATTTGGGTCTGACTTTAAAATAACATGAAACAATATAAATAACGTGGTCAAATTAAATATTTGTGAGGTACACAGTTGGATTTTTTTCAGAATGTTTTGTATTCTTAAGCCTTTAAAAGTGAGATCAGTCCCTATCACCCTGATGCTGCAAGCTACACAGTTAGCTGAGGCTTCCTCTGCCTCGGGCTGTCATGTTTTCCCGCACTTTAATTGGCTCCTCGTTATTTTGGTTAAATATTACAACATAGTTGAACTTCAATAAATCAACTGAAGCATGACGTCATGCCTGATAAAACAGTTTCAATCAAAGCAGTTAAAGTGATTTAACAGCATAAAGACACCTTTAAAACCACGACAAACATTTTTCTGAATCTGATAATACTCCGAGGGCTGAATAGGAAGCTGTGGGGGGCCTGATGTGGCTCTCAGCTGCTGTCTTACCTGAGAACCTTCTGCAGGAGCGCCCAGCAGTCCTTCACCTCGCTCTGCTTCTGCGTGACGCCTGCAGCCAGCGCAGGGTGGAGATTGGACAGCTGCGACACGCTCACATCCAACATCTAACGTACATAAACATACGCCAGCAGGTTAGGTAGAGAAGGTGCAACACACTTTGGGGTTATTCCAGAAAAGAGCATTTTCTTACCATGATCTGACTGGCGATATCCCGGATTTCTCTGTCGCCAAAGCTGTCCAGCTCTTTGGATGCAGGTAGACTTTTTTTCTGCAAGACAAGAATCACTTCTCATTTTTATTTCCATCAAGAAAATTGTAAGTGTGAGGTCATTTTCACAAATGAAATCTGTTTGCTCAGGTCTCTGAAGACCTTTACACACCAAAAGTGACAAGAGTAAACAGCATTAAGTATAAATATTTCAGGGGAGATTTTTTATGCACCTTTCCATTCACACGAACAATTATGAGCTTTTCCTTGTATGCTGTGTACTTTCTTAAAAACAAAAAGTTCCACAGAGGAGGTTAAATCGGATTTGTGCATATGACCTGGTGCTTATTTTAATGGAACAGATAATAAAAATGTTCATTTGATTTTGTAAAGGAGAAGAAAACTTGGTGAGTTTCACTATTTAATTCAGGAGCTGAAACTTTCCTACGGCTGCTCCAGGATGAAGCTACTTAGTCTGTGAAAACTGGAAGTTTTTTTAAACATTAGTGATTGTGAACATACTCCTGTAGTCATCAAATATGAACCCAACCACCTTTAAAGTTAACTCCCCTTTATTACGTTAACAGCAGCCTCAGAGCTTAAAATGTAGGGGTGGGAACAGATAAGATTTTATTGATACCAATGCCATGAACAATTCTGCTTATCGATCCAATTCTTTAACGATTCCCGTATTGATTCTTCTGAATTCTCTGTGTGGGTAAATGTTGTCCTACAAAGTTCTTCAGTGGCAACAATGCCAAACACATGACACTCCTGATTGTCGAAGTGGTGCTGCATAGATGAGTGCCTCTATGAATTGCTGGTGTTTCTACTTACAGTAAGTTGAGTCTTTTTGTCAAAAATCATGCCACAATTTTGACCACCTCTACCCCTGTCTGCCATGACTTTTGACTTCTTTGTGATCATTTGTGCTGACTGTCTCTGCTGAGAATTGATAAGCAAAAAGGCTGATGCTTGGTTTTCAATTTCCATCTCTAGTAAAACGTGCTGAGAAAAGATGCAACGCAGTCTGGGCTGTCAGGGGTTGAAGCCACTTTTTAATAGCTTTATAGCTCTTAGATCATTTCTCTTATCAATATTCCTTCTGGATTGACTTTGGGGCTTTTATAACTTTATTAAATACAGAAGACAGTAAATAGGGTCAGAGTGGAGTATGCCATGAGGGAAAGGGGCCACAAGCCAGATTTACGCTCATGCCACTCGAATCAGCACATGGACATGACCATGAGGCAATCAAGACCGTAAAACATCAAACATTTTGGCTAATTTCTGGCATAATACGAAGTTAATCACTTGTACTGATTTGTAAGAGAAGAGTCCTCGGGTAAAGAAAACAAGTAGAGATGGGCAGCAATGATCACAGAGGCTGTCTGTCAGCACGTCATGTCCCTATAGGTTGAGAGCTCAATTACAGTTAAATTTTATATTCAATTATATTATGAATGGACAGACTAAAAAGGCTGATTTAACATGGAGAGATGGTGGTAACAAAGGGTGGCACAGCTGCAAAGAAACAGCACATTTGGGACTGTCGTGAACATAATGCAAATCATCAAGCGTGAGCAATTAAAACCCTGTTTGCCTCAAGAAGACCCTTAAAAAGGACTGAGGCTATTACCTAGTTTTATTAATCTATCAGAGATTCTACAGAACATATAAATGATAGATGGGATACAGACGGAAGATCTACAAACAAAACAAACGACTCAAGTTCTTTTGACTGAAGGAAACAGGTGAGACGTAAAACTGTCCAAAGATTCAAGCAGCAAAAGAAGAAAAGTTCCTACCATGTTGTTTATGGCGAACAGAGTGTTATCAGCCTGCTGGTAGAAGGAGGACACCTCCAAGGCCAGCTGAAGATTTTCATGGTAGTTCTTCAGATGAGCCTGCACCTTCAGCCACCTGCAGACCGCAGATAAAGGAGCAAACCGGGTCAAATCTTCAGGTTTTAATCACACAAACTATGTTCCATGTAGCAAGGGACAAAGTGTACATTTTATTGATGTGCTTCCTCCTGCTGGAGATGTTTTTGCCATCTGTCTTCCCTTGTTTCTCCAGCTTCAGGGCCAAGTGGTTGATCTCCTCGTGAAGGTTCCTGTAGAGCTGCTCGTCCTGCAGAGAAACAGAGAAACACAATCCAAGTATGACTTCAGCTGTCTTTACCAAACACCCTGGGAGATACATTACACACAGCCATAAAGACAAGGCTGGAAAAACTTGTAACCATTAGCATATGGAGTCGTGTATTTCTTTACCTCACATCGAGCAACAGTGTTATTGTTAGTAGTAGTTCCTCTATAACCCTCACCTGCTTCAGATCTAAGATCCTCCTGGTCAGCTGCATTTTGTCAACGTTCTCCCCGAGGACGTTCACCAGAGACTGCTCTTCTTCCTGCAGGCACATAAAGTCAGGGTTTATCGCCTCCGTCTGTGAGAAAGCACCTGTTATTTAGTTTTAAATTCATCAGGATCAAATATCTTGAGGTAGATTCTGAACAGAGACATCCTCAGTGTCTCAGAGACACTCGTGGATTTACATTTGGCTATATCAATCCCCTTCTATAGGCGTGCCTTTAACATGTGTGGAGATGTTGTCGTCTATCTTTAAAACCCAGAACGAACACAGAAAGGCTGTAAAGAGAATTTAAAGTGTTCTACATTAACAGTTTATCAGCAAACAAAACAAAAATTCAGAGCAATAATTTCCCTGTGCAATAAATCAGTGCAATAATCCAGTTGGATTCTTAGTCAAAGCACTCCATCACTTTTTTCTGTTTACCGTTTGTTTTAAAATCTTCTGTTTTTATACTCTTTGTTTTTAAACATTTAATTTTAAGTACTTGTGCCTTAAACGTTGCTATCTGAGCCATCTGCAAAGAAATTTAGTTCACGTACACACTTGTGGTGTATATTTTGAATGACAACAGCTGATAAATGTGGTTTGACAAAAGGATATATGATCCATCCTTCGGCTCATAGAGAAACAAGCGTTGCTTGGTACAAAACCTTGATTTATTTCTCTATATTGCCAACATTTTTGTTATAAAGAGCATGACAATAGCAACACATAGAAGGCTAACAAGCCATTTTGGGTTTCATTAAAGGGGAACTATTATGCTTTTCCTCTTTTCTGACCTATAAATGTTGTTATAATGTTGAATATTCATGTTAAGCAATGCCAAAGTGTTAAATAATGAGGTTCATGCATTTGGAAATGAGCTCTGCACACTGTTTTTTACAGTGATTTTTTAACAGTGTAGTCCAATTGACGTTAATGCGTGCTGGACTCCCCTACATGGCCATGCCCAGGCATATGCTCTAGGCCTGGCCCCTCCTGCTTTGGAAGTCTTCGGGAGTGTGACCAATCATAGCGGAGTGGGCTCGGCGGGAGAGGAGGGCCGGGGGATGGAGTAACTTACACAGACCGTTTTCATGGGATGCAGAAAATACAAGAAAGCAATGCATTGTGCGGGCAATCATGTGTAGCTGCTCTATAGTCGTCCAAAAATCAAACACAAAGGCCTGAGACTGAGTATAGTAGCTCCTCTTTAAAAAGTACTGTATGTGTAAAGTTAGAGATTAAGTGCTCTTATTCAAACAGAAAGTGCACTCCTGTGAGACTGGCAGTCAATGAGGCTCTTCTTAACAAATCCTTCAAGTCTTTTGTACATAAATCAACCAGACTGATGAAAACATGAGCAGAAGTAAACACAGGCAGATCTTGATACAGAAAACCATCTCCTGCAGGGATGGATGTTTTATAGACCTCATAACTATTACGTTTCTCACAGCTCCATTATCAATCATCGGCCCCTTTGTGCCAGACACGGACATGAAGCGAGAGATAAACACAGGCCTGAAACCAGCTTGATTGCTTTTTGATAATGACAGGCAGATGTTTTACAGCCGTAAAAAATATACAAACAAGAGATGTCTTCAGGACATGGAGCTAATTTACTCCATTAACAAGCCCTGTGTTTTGTGCCAATTAGCCTGACAACTGTTGATTAGAGCAGTCTGTCAAATTAAGTAGACCTTTGAGCAAACTATGTCTGTGTTAATGGTAACGGCTGGAGAGATGGATGTCTTCTTAGTTTGGATTCAAATTGAAAAGACAGAGGGGAAGATCAGAAACAGGACACTGAGAGGATCTGTTTCCTCCAAGCAGTCAAAGTGGAAGGATGTTTTAGCTTCAAATTAGGAGAAACCGCATCAGAGAGGACCTCACATGGACCATCAACTTTACTGCTCTGGTAAAAAGGGTTCAGCGGCAGCTTTGCTCTCTGAAGACACTGAGGAAAATTTAACAGTGCCTGAAGCTGCTCAATGACGTAGTGTAGAAAACATTTTATATTCACTCTTCAGCTGTAGACCATTTGTCTCCAAAGAGAAGGAAACGTCAATGATCACCAGGGCTGAATGATTTTAGGAAAATATCTCATTGGGATTTTTCCATCAGATATTGCAATTTCAATTCAATTCACGATTTTCTTCAAAGTCAAGCTTCAGTGCACTTTGTTTGCAGTATAGACAACAGTAAGGAAATCAATGATCAAAGAACAGAACACATTATTCATCATCTAATATTGATGATAAATAACCTGTTTTCATTATTTAAGGGATACTCCAACTTCTACTCCTAAACAGAGGCTTTGTGTTGTTGACCTGCTGACCAGCACTTAAATGCAAATTGCCTCCAAATGTGTGAAATAGATTCTGTAAAATAGTTGACACAACAGATCCTGGGTCAGTCAGGAGCACGGCAAAAAACTGCAGCTTTGGTGATCACATGATTGCGTTGTCTGAAATTGCGATTCCATCCGAATACGATAACTCTTTTGGCCCTAACAATCACAATGGATTGATGAGGTTATATCCTTTTTAATTAGAGAAAATTACACAATCAAAAAGGGGAAACTTGAATAAATTCCACAATAAAAGGCAACAATTTATGGATTTTTTTGCAACAATTTAGCCCCACCCTTTCCTTTTTATACTAATATTTATTTATTATTATTTATTTATTTTCACGTATTCTTATGTTTATGATGTATATATATGTGTGTATATAATTATTTTCTCACTATATAGTCTATCTGGTTTACTTTTTTTGTATTTGTTATTTGTTCTTTTTTTTTTTTTTAATTAATTTTTACAAGACAGTTAAACGTGTACAGACTCACATACAACAAAGCAATACATAGAAAGAGAAAAAATAAAAATAAATAAAACCAATTGAATTGTATGCAATACACACAGTATAGTTTATAAATCCAACAGCTCATTGGCACAGTATTTCAAAAATATCATTATGATCAGTTGCAGTATACCTTAAATGAGTGAAAGAAAGTGAGGGTGTTTTCATAGATTAATTAATTAATTAATTAGTAATCAAAAGCAGACGATATGTAGACTGTTACCATCATGTCGACCCTCCTACCGTGGAAGTACAAAAAACACACAGGAAAAAAAAAACAAGCAGAAATATTTATATTCATTGGACCTTTAAATTCATAAAAGGTTGTCACATGATATAATACAAAAAAAAGATGAGTACCTGGTTAAAATACTATTATCGGCAAGTAAAAAAGTAATTACCAGATTGTGGTATAAAGCAGAACCACCGACTGGCAGCAGTGGGTGTGCACTGTCGAGGAAATATTTGTAATGGAGAAACTCACACACAAATTAAGTTTACAAGAAACACAATTTGTGAAAAAGGGGAAAAAATGGACTGATTTCAGGAAGACAGAAGAGGACACCACCGCCTTCACTGGACAATAAGGACACTGATGTGAGCAGGATTGATGAATGAGGTGAATTTTGCTATGCCCTGACACTGTAACTGTTAAAGAAAAAAATCCAATAAAAATATAAGTTTAAAAACTAAATAAATTCATAAAAGTTGCAGGGACTGATTCCTATCACATGTTTCATCCTTTAATAAAGGACAGAAACAGATTCTACACAAGCAGATCTGTCGTTATTTGTTCTTAAAAAAATGCAAATCTGCAAATGTCTTCCTTTCACCTCAGTAGTTTTCATCAAGACCAGGATGTTCATATTGTTTACAATCTTTTTATAACAATCATTGTTCCAGTCCTTGACTCTCAGAGTTCTGAGCTTCGTTTTGTACCTGGCTGCATAAATTCTAAGATGCAACATTCAACTTTAAATCCACTGATTCTTCTTTATTACATTGTTGAATGAAGACTGAATGTACCTGCTTAAATTTGGTTAAAATCTTTTAAAGATACAAAAAGAACATTAACTGTGATTTTTGGTGAATTTGACAAGTAGATCCAGCGTTCTCTGGCACATCACGGAAGACCTTCAGTCAAATAGATCTGGTGATACTGCTCTACAGGGATGAAAATGTCCATTTTTTAAAAATTAAATTAATTAAAATCCTTGTTTAACAGACTCCCAAGACATGATGTAAACAGTCAAACACACCAGGACATGTGACCCTTAACACTTAACGTTTGAAATGAATAAAAAATATATATATATTTTACCTTCTCTTTAATCCAGGCCTCCAGCTTGTCCACCTTCCTGTTGAACTCCTGCAGGTTTTTGGCTCCGCCCAGCGCTCTCGTCTGATTGGCCGCTGTCTGCTTCAGGCTCTGCCATTGGTCCCTGAGCTGACTGAGCTGCTTCTTCACCAGGTCAGAGGACGGGTTCAGTTTACAGATCAGCTGCTCACCCATCTATAAAGAACAAGAAACCCATTTACATGTGCATAAAACTGGAAACGTCCAAATTTTAATTTATAACCTTCATATGTGAAGCACAATTTTTCACTCTGACTTTACCCAAAACTTTGTTCTTCCAGCCTTCTTGTATATTTTTAAGTCAGGGCGAGCTGATAAGAAAACACAGCAGGACCAAAGACTTCTTAGAGTCGGACCAGAAAGATCCCTTGTCACAAAACAAAACTGCAGCATCTTGGTTTAAGACCGTCAGCATGCTGCCTGCTCTTCTTGAAATTGCCACAGTGCGTAACTACACAAAGCAATGATATAAAGGCAATCATTACGGTTTCGTGTCTTACCTCACTCCCGAATCCATGACAAGAAGATAGACACCATTCTTTCAACTCTACGTCCAGTGACAAGGAAGAGACGGGCAGAGCTCGCCCACCGCTAAGTACCTTAGCTCAAACACTGGGAGTCAATGGGTAGTGTTAGCCTGCCTCTGCCTACAGTCATCAGATAAACTCTTCAGCAACTCTAAACAATCCTGTGTGCTTTTTGTGACTCGTTTTTTTTACTGCATTATGTCACGTTATCTTCTACAACCATCATATTATCTTCTTCTACTTCTAAACAGAGGCTTTGTTTTGTTGACCTACTTCTGTGGTGGTTTGCGCTAGAGATGTGACGTTCACGAAAGTTTGAGTTTGAACAGCTCTTTTAAGTGAACGATGAGAACCGATCCGTAGTTGTGAGTGAGCCGGTCAGTTTCGAGCCATTCTTAAATGCTAATTGCCTGCAAATTAAAAACATTTTCAGTTTATCTGATGGCTGTAGGCAGAGGCAGGCTAACACTTCCTATTGACTACCAGTGTTTGAGCTAAGCTAATTAGCAGAGGCGAGCTCTGCCCGTTTCTTCCTTGCTACTGCACACACAGTTGAAAGAATGGTGTCTATCTGCTTGTCATGGACTCGGGAGTGAAGCGGGTACACACATAAACATTATCGGGCCGTTTTTGTCCCAACTTTCCCCCTTCCCCACCAAGGACAGCAAAAGACAGATTATCTTCTGTTTTATAAGATTATCCTATCAGATTATCCTGTGGTCTGAATGTTAAGAGTGAATTTGTCCCAATTATCAGCTCTGAAACGGGTCAGGGCCGACAATCGCAAATATTAAACTTCTTCAATATTTATGACCAAAAATCTTCGTGTGTGTGGGGAAAGCCGACGACTCCCGAGTCATGACTCCGTGAATGTAGCCAATCAAGAAGCGAGCTGACTGAGGAACGAGGAAGCAGGCGTAAATAAAAACAAACATGGCCGACCTGAAACAGAAAGTTGGTGGACCTCAGAAATGGAGGATCAGCTCACGTGTTCACGCTGTCTCCAGGATTTTTTCCACAGTCTTTTCTTTTTTTTTTAGTTCAAAAATAGTCCCAAGACCACCATCATACCCTCTTCTCGTATGTCCTCTTCCATGTTGTGTTTTCTGGTTGTTTCTATGTTTCTTCTTCTTGGTTTTTGTTAGATCAGGTTTGATCAGATTTCTGTCTTGGAGGACTAGATTCTAGATCGGTGGTGGGACAGAATGGTTCTGTGTGTGCTGTGTTAAGATTATCGGAGCACACCACACACAGGATGATCAAAACTGTTCAATGCCTGATTTTTTATCTTCATGTGTGGGGTCTATAACAGATTAAACATCTCTTCAGATTTAGAAAATCCTTGTATGAGGACCCCTTGCTTGAGGCAAGACATGAAAACAACAAAAATGTTGGTGTATCCCTTTAAAAAATGGTTTATATTTACTCTTAAGATGCAGACCAAAGATCTCCAGAGAGTCAGAAACATAATGCCTTCAGCCCTGCTGTTACTGGCATAAAGGCGTAACTATAATTACAGCCTCTTCAGCTAAATCAGCTGCTTTCTCTCCACTTCTGCATCGTTCAGTTACATCATGTCTTTCCTTGAGGGACGGCCACCACCCTCCTCATCTGACAGGGCCAGTCTCCTGTTGTGTAGTTGGTACCTGGACGACCAATTCAGAAGCATTTCTCTGCTGTACTCCTACATTTTTTTTTTTTTTTCCCAGAGTGAATATGTGAGAACAGCTTCCGAAACCTAAAAGTCCTTATTTGTTTTGGATTCAGCAGACTGACACAAAGCAGTGGCTGAACAGATCTGACATCTCTGATGGACTCTGTGATCTGAGCTGCACAAACATTGGAAAGCCAACACTGTTTTCTTGGATAAAAATGTGAATAATCTCCCGAGCTGTCTGAGCTTCAGAGGAGGTTAATTATCAGTGATGTAGCATTTCCAAACATGTTCCCCTGTGGGACGGAGCATAAACCGAGCTGTCAGAGCCGTCTGGAACACTGAGGGTCTACTTTTCTCTCCAGCTGACTGCAAATACCAACAAGAGCGCCCTGTTATGTGTTATATGATCTGACGGGCTCTTTCAGCAGCACAGACAGAGATTAATGGTTACATCAGATCTCCGTCACCTGTGAGAAACAACAATAAACATTTCATACAGGACTTGGGTTACTGGATGTTCCTGCTGTGATAACCTTGTAGACCTTGGCTCCTGTCTTGTTTGTTTTTTCTTTCAGCTCACCTGGTTGAGTTGAATCAAGGTGTTCTCGAAGTCCTTGAGGTCTCTGTGGAGCGTCTGTGAGGCTTCTTCCCAGTCCTGCAGGGGGCAGCGCTGAATATTACAGCCATCCTTCAAGTCCTGCAACTTTTCTTTAATCCAGGCCTCAGCCTACAAACAGGAGACAGAATAAAAAATACTTTACACACACTTTCACAGAAAGTAAAAAAAAGGTGAAGAGCCAAGGGGACAAAAAACAGTGTTTGATATGCCAAGAGAGCTGTAAGTCTAAAACAGGGGTGTCCAAACCATGGCCTGGGGGCCAACTTCGGCGCTCAGCCCACTTTAAGTGGCCAACAGCTGATTCTAAAAACTAAATGAGTGAATAAGGGCATTTAAGAGTATTATTCAAATGATGCATCTACAGAAAAAGCTTTTGGCGTGTAACTTGAATTTTTACTGTAATTTCTTTTATTTACATTCTTAAAATCCCACAAAAAACAGAAAATAAAAGATAACTGTATCTATAAGGACTAGGTAAATTGAGAAGCACCAATAAGGCAGTGGTTCTGAATTACTTCCTTTGGCACCCCACTTCAAGAGTATTTTTTTCCATGGCCCCCTTAGCCCCCAAGTTAGGACAGGATAAGATAAGATAATCCTTTATTGATTCCCGAAGGGGATATCAAGATGTTGCAACAGTACAAGGGTAAGTACCATAAATTAAAGGTCAATAGAATAACATAATATAAAAGATGCAGATCAATAAACTGTACGAATAGCAAACAAACAAAATAGAATAAAGTTAGTTAGTTTGTCTGTGTAGAGAAATTTTGGTGTGGCAGGAATCACAGACATTTGGCAACTAAATACAATGTCAACACTGATACAGCTGAAAATAGACAACCAAAAAACTCATCAACATCACTAGAAAACTCAAACACTGCTCCACACAGGAGAAAAGCAACGGAAACCTTGTGGTGATTGACAGGCAGGCTCTATCTAAAATGACTTTTTCTCATTGTTCATTTAAAAATTTGATTAGTTGTGGAACGAAAGAAGATTTGGATTTGTTTTTGGTGAACAGTAGAGCACAATAACGCCACCTAGAGGGCAACAGAGTAAATTAAGGGGCAAGGGGGTATCTCTCATCACCATCACCCATAATGCTGAATGCCTTAAAGCAAAGAAAGTTAATTTTAAACATACATCCAGCACTTAAATACCTATTCATCCATTAAGTGTTAGTGTGTTAAAATAGAAATTAGGTGTATTCAGTATTTTTTTTATTTTGATGTTCACAGGGGAAGTATAGTTCATGTTCTAACCTCCCTCAAATCACTTGTTTCTTTGAAGAAAATATTGAAGTCCAGAGTCACAATTTAAAGTTCTAACTTAATAACATTTTCCACATTTAACAACATAAACTAAGGTCTGCAGAAGCCTGTTGTTGGACAGCCCACATTGATTTACTTAAATCCCACCTCTAACATAGCTCATAGCCAACCACAGTGCAGAATTTTGGATTGCTGCGTGGGTCGACCAATCGAAATTCAAGGGGGCCCGGGCCTGAGTTTGGCCACGCCCCTGCACAGACACGTCGCACCCCACTTGGCAGTTACAATATGGGTATGAGTATAAATCAAAATTAATAACCACTATCCCTCCTCGTGTCGCCTAATGGGCTAAATTGAAGGTTTGAGAGGTTGTGTTTCTCGCTTGAGGCTTTAATTGAATGTTTATTCCACACAGTTTTCATTACACTTATTGCATAGCTTAAATAATGGTTTAAAGACCAGATTGTTTTTGTAAAAGGGGCTCTTAACATTCCTGATTCAGCTGTTGGTGATAAAAATTGTATTTGCTAAGCATATTTACCAAAGCATGGAAAATTTGCATAATAAATATTAGCCGCAGAAACAATCTACCTTAATCTTGTTTATATTATGTGCCTGTGCTTCTTTCTTCTAATAAAGTTTAACTCTAGAAATCTTCCACGATGGAGACCAGAGGGTGAGAAGGTTGCAGCGTGTCAGAACAACCAACAAAAGTGTCGGTCACGCTCTCGTTTCTGCTGATCTGGAGAGCAAACAGGCCACATTTTCTCAGCTGACTTTGAGTAATTCGGAGCCTCGGCCCTTTGTTCTCTGATGTCATGTTATGTGGAGCAGAAGTTTCTCTTGGCATGTGTCTGGACTCGGTTGCATAAGGCTTTGTGTTGCCTTTTCTGGCAGCATTAGCATGGAGCGAGAAGAGCTGCGGACCAGGTGGTCGAAGATGTGGAAAGAACATGTTTGTTACAGCGTGGAAGTTGGGCCCACCTGAGTCACAGTAAACTAATGGATTTATAATCAGTAGAGGCTCTGATGCCACGATGAATCATACTTTGATAAATAGCAGAAGTTTTTATGATTTCTGCAGGACTTCAAACAGCAGTTATAAAACTTTGAGTTAGTAAAACATAAAATTGAAGCATTTCCCTGATGTAGTTGGATTACCAGTGAATAATGGTCTCTACTTCAACCTCCAACTTTGAGGCTGGAGAAAAACTCACAGTTTGCCCTCGTCTTTGCTGGCATCGTGAGCGTTTTTGTCTATACACTTGCTTGTACGTGAAGCATGTTACTTGAGAGTACCTCACAAAGATCTCAGGCTGTAAGAAGTAAACTAGTATAACAGTAGTTTTAGAGTAAAACTAACAAAATAAACACCGATAACGATTCTACAATATTTCCTCAATGCACTGTTGCCACTGTCTTGGTGTTATGGTTTAATCAGTGACCGTGTAAACGGTGATGACTTTCGGCCAACTGTGTTAATGGATGTTAAAGCACCAGGGAAAAAACAGAGTGTACTCATGGTGAAAGCGTTTTAAGACGAAGCCGTGATTCTACACCAGTTGGCATCAAATCACTGACATGGGTCCAGGTAGTGATGAATATTAACCCCACTTCTCTCTCTGTCCTCTAGTTTTTTTTCTATTTTCTTTATAAAATCAAACACCAGTATTTACTGTTGAGAGCCTGAGGGAACAGATCATTTTTTTCATGCTTGTAGCTGACAGAAAACCAAGAGAAATCTGATTACAATGGCTGGTTTGGCAATCTTTAAAAAAATAAGTCCACAGAACTTCCACTAATTGCGAAAATAATTAAATTGATATGGCTGCCATTTGGCCAATCATTTGGGCCATTTTTCATTAAGTTTAAGTATCCAACCCGTTTGTGTGTCACATTAAAATAAACAGGAGGAAACTACAGTTAAACGGACGCTAAAACTGTATGCCAAGAGAAAGTCTGAATACAACGATCTCACTCTGGATAAACACAAAGTCACACTGATAAAGAGCTATAAATGCCTCGACAGGGCTTCATCCTACAAGGCAGACTTATAAATAATGCAACTTAAACACAATTGTGTGGCTTCAAAAGTTGAATTTTGTCATCTCTGAAATAAACCAGTACAAAATCTACATTCTGAACTTAATTAAAAAAACAATTAGGTCCTGATTCACACTTGAATAAATTAAACATCTAATAACCCTTTATTGAATGCTCGTAAAGTCTGAATGTATAAATGAACAGAAACAAATTGAACTTTTGTGTGAAATGCAGTCACCTTTATTTAGGCTACCTGGCAGAGCATCTCAGTTACAATACCAGAACTGACAACAAACAGTGAACCTGCCCTACATACATATATCAATTCATAAAGAGAGGAGCTCTGATTGGATCGCCTCTTTCTTATTATTCAGTCAAGTATCATTCTATAAAGTTTATGATGTTCATATGATTCAGATTTAAAAGATTTTCTGCCCACAAATCACAAACATAAAAACCAGGCTTTATTCAAAACGTGTTCTGTTTTGACTACAGGGCAGTGTTTTTGTGCCACAACAGATCTTTCACTAAAATAAGAGGCAGTGATACCATCTGTATTCATTAGCCGTCTTTTCTTTGTGCCCACACTAAAGCCTTACTGTACGTTTTGATAAACAGACGATTGTTGTGGAGCTCAGACGGGAAGAAACAAGGGAATCATAGACTTCCTGCATGAGGTCATTATAATGCCATGGAGCCAGTGTGAGGAGATAGGGGCAGGCCTGTTTCGTCAAGCTCTTTTCCTTCTGTTGGAGGCAGAAATACCTCTGCTGCTCCGGGGGGGCTGTAAAGTTAATGACCTGCCTCTCAGAGGAAAAGTGACATCATATTTAATCTCAAAGACTTGTTTGGAGGCTGCGACATGAGCTGACTTGATGTTTTAATCACTCAGAACAAAGTCCTTCATTTTAATTCAGTTGTCCCGCTTTGATGAAATGTTGCAATGACTTAATTTGTGAATATCTGTCATGTGAAGTTCTGCAGGAAGCACAAAGTTTGTCTGTTATTTATCAAAATATGACTCACTGGTGTACAAGAACCTCCGCTGGTTATTTATCCCTTATTGTGAGAAGCTGACTCAGAGCTTGGCGTAAAATCATGTTTCTGAGATGTATTGATATATTTTTGGACAAAGTTTAGGGTAAGACTGATTTTTTTTTAATGATGAAAAAATTTGCCCCCATCATATTTTGGAACCATCAGATTAAAGGAAGAGCCGCAAACAGGACGCTTTTGGCACAAGATCAGAGCTTACAAGGTTTCTACCAATAATTATAGACGATATATTAGACACACATATCAGCTGTATATATCAAACATATATCAATTTAAAAACAACGTGCAATGGCAAAAAAAAATGTCAATATGCACTCGAAACATAACTGGATGTTAATGATTGATTGTTTTCAGCTATAAATTGTACTTGTATGAGTTCTTTTTTTATAATTTTTTGTATTTGTTTTGATTGTTTTTGATGTTATAATAAAAGTGTTGTTGGTGTAGGCTATTGAAAATCAACTGTATGTCAGACCATTCTTTCTTATGTAATTGCTCAAGTAGGGGGGCAGACAAATATAAGAAACATTGTCTTTTTGCTGCTCCTTTCAAATCATGGAGGTGTTACTTCAAAGCTTTATCTCATCAACACTGCATGTCCATCCATCGATAATCTTTAGACGGAGCCACTTAACTTTTCCCCAATTTCCTCGGCAGAGTCTTGCCTGGTCCATGACAGTTCAGTGCTTGGATCTCACACAATTATCTGACAAAGATGTATCCCTTACCCCCCTTATTTTATAGGATATATGAATGAACATTTTGCTAAGCATGGAAAATGCCACTATGAGGAAATTTAGAACAAATACAAACAAAAAATAGCCCTTGTAAAAACAGTCACAAAACTAGAAAAGCACTCAGAGCGCAGACCTCCGCCAAGCAGCTTCGGTCCACTTTGGCGAAAATGGTCCTATCTGGCAATGTTAAAGAATCCTTTAAAAAATTCCTGGATCCAGACAGTGATCCGGATCACCCCCAAAATTAAATCAGTTCCTCCATATACCATTTCCGACAATTCCTGAAAATTTCATCAAAATCCGTTCAGAACTTTTCAAGTTTTTTTGAACACAAACAAACAGACAGACAGACAGACAGATAAACGCCGGCAAAAACATAACCTCCTTGGCGGAGGTAATAAAGAGCAGTAATGACTGGAAATATTGGATTGTCGGATATTGGCAAAAAAGCCAGCGTCGGATGTTGTGTTGAATCATGCATTGTTGCACACTGCATCCATTACAATATAATTCTATGACCTTTATTTCCCTTTGTAAACAGGACATCAAGCACTTTCACTGTACAGAGTAAAAGCATCATGTTCTGCCTGATTCAGCTTGTAGCATTAATTTCGCTCTTTGCTACCCAGCCCTAGTTGGAACGTGATAAAATAACTGCCAGAAAGCCACATTTTTATCCTCTTCTGTAATGCAGCTTGGCTCTAGAAAGCTGTGGGAGTGGAAGTTTCTCTATCATTGAAACGAGACGCTGAAAAGCGAGATGTTTTGCAGAGCAGCCTCGCAGACAGATGGCCGTGGATGCTGCTGTTCTCCATGTGCTGACCTGCTTTGCTCTCAGAGCCTCAAACTTCAGGGGCCTTTAAAAGTCTCTCGCTGGAACACTCACTTCCACTTCCACAGCGATGTAATACTGAAATAACACATTTTCATCAGCGATAGCACTCAACCGAATCCCTGTAAAGCGAGCAGGTCCCCAGGTTCTCGAACCTCTGGTTATTTGAAGAAAAACTCGAGTAGTGAAAGCTGTTTCCTCCAAGAGCGACAGATACAGGGGCTGCTAAGCTTGTTAACATTAACAAGGTGCCACAGGCCTGTTTTCAGCACATACATTCATCAACTGACACCTTCAAAATTAATTTCTCATAACTGGAAGCAAATTTTCTATCATCTCAAGAGTTAGTGAAAAAGCCAACAGCGGGACAAAATGTCCCTCAGCTGAACTCACTAAAAAAAATGTCCTCGTGCATCGAGGGGGGGGACGTGGTGATGAGATAACAGCCAGTTGTGCTGCTTGGCTGAGCCTCTCCGGGCCATAGGCGTGAAGAGATGGAGCCAAACAATGATCTCATCCCTAAATAATTGCTTCACTTGTGGCGGTTTCCCCTCCCTCTTCCCTCAGCAGAACACAGCTCACACAGTTCTCGGGACAAAATAAGAACCAGTTCATATTTTGTTCTGCATGCGGGTCATGCGACAGGCAGCTTCCTCTCTGATCTCATTGCTCCAGCTTGATGTCGTTCTGCATTATTTGCTTGAGGCGAGATGAGAGGTTCTGATGGGTCACTGGCTGTGGATTAATTTTACAGTGATTTGAAATATCGGCTGCATGTTCTGGAGGAGAAGGTTGGACAAAGTTCACCCCATCAAACATGTGATGGAGGTCCAAATCAAATGGGAAAACAGATAAAGGATAGTTTTCAAGCTTCAGTATTTCAGCTATAATTAAGTCCTTTGACAAACTATGACAGTTTTATGATAAATGCAACCTTTATTATCAGAGAAGGGGAGTGAAGAAGGGCATATACCTTCCTGTTACACTAAAGATCAGGTATCATACGTGCTCCTAAGTATTTATCTAAGATTGTTTATGTCTCCTCCAGACTCTATGACGCAAACATCTGTACAAATCAGTCCTTCAAACTTCCAAAACAGACTCACAACTTCAAGTTTATAAATAGAGTGATTTCTTCCATGATAAAATGCATAAGGAGGATCACTCCTTGGTGAACACACTGTGTAATAAATCTAGTAAATTTAAGTGGAGTACTATTCTTGTCCCAATATGCATGTACAAGGGAAGTATTAATATATTGATGCCAATATGTCCTCCCCACCCAAGAAGGTGGCAACATGCCCCCATCTGACAGTTACCATAGAGCTTATATTTCTCATAAAGTGGGGCACAACCTCAGAGAGGGCGTGGCCACATGCAAAAGGGGGGTGCTACCTGTTTGGGCAGGGGCGTGGCCCTGTACGCTTGGTCAGGAGATGCTGTCCCAAAAAAAATGAAAAACTACAAATGATTTAAAAGGTATATTTTTATCATTAATGTAAAATACTTGATAAGAGTTGAGGTTGTGGTAAACCTGCAGAGACACTGAGGGTCCTTATTGTCTGGTGCTGTTGGTTTCTGGTATCTTGAGCTGAAAGTTTGGAAACCTGAGTTCCAGCTGATGGTGAAATCAGAAGACAGATGACAATGTGACATCTGTTAACACTCAGTAATCGTGCCCAAACACTGACAGGGCTTTTCCATTACGCGATATCAGCTCGACTTCACTCGGTTGTTTTGGTTTTTAATTAAAGATTGTACCTAGTTCCTGAAGCACAGTTGTTAGTATCACCTCCTGTGAGCCTCCGAGTGATCCGAGCCAGGACTACATGTGGCGTGGAGACACTGGTGACCTCTGAGTGGTCAGAGTATAAGGGGAATCTGATACCCTGACCATTCAGAGGTATCTGACACAGAAATGGAAAAGCTATTTGGACAAAAACTTAGTTCAGCTCGATTAGATTTGGAGTACATATACTCAATTTTGGTCAACTAGTGCATGAGTAGACTTAACTGGTGAAGCAAAAAGTGTCACTAGTACTACTAGTAGGCTGTTTTGAGTCCAATAGTACTACAAGTAGTCTTGAAAATGTTCACTAGTACAACTAGTAAGCCTTATATGCTAATAAGGGGGAAGGGAAAAGCAAATTCAGGCTTCCCATTGGCTTTCAAAATTATTACAACCAGTCAGGGTAATGGATTTGGTTATATCTCCTACTTCATATGCAATAGGTCTACTAGTACTACTAGTTAATCTTTTGGCTTTACTAGTATTACTAGTAGACTAAAAACAGTCTACTAGTACTAATAGTGACATATTTTAAGTGTACTGGAAGTACTAGTAAACAAAAACTTCCTTTTACTAGTAAAGGTTTTTGGGCATTAGTGTGCCAATTTATGGATGTAAGTTTGGTTGTGGTTGGTATTTTGACTCATTTTTTCCATTTTGCCCACCTCTAGTTTATCCTAAATAATATCTCATGTTAATAAATTCTACTTTCTACCCTGGGTTGGGCTGATGTCCTTACATGCCTATTAACAAGCAAATTTTTATTTAGATTGACATAAAGTTTAAGTTTTTGCAGCAGAGAGAGGCTGTGTGGGCATTTCAGAGCTACCGAAACACTTTGACTGCAGGAAAGAATCTCAGCTTGATTTTTTGGGATGATTTCAGCCTGGATATCTGGATGTCTTCTTGCATGAACATTGTGTTTCCTCTTACCTGCAGCACCTCCTTGTTGAAGAGCGAGTTGCGCTGGGTGAAGAAGTCATTCTGCGATGTAAGAGCTGCAGAAGCTTCGTTCTCTCTCCTCTGAGGCTCTTTCCTCTGTGAATCAGGGACTGAAATCTGTGTAAACACATTAAAAGGACAAGAATGGATTAACCATGGCAGCAATTTGCAGCATTAGTCCATTTAATAAGACAAAACCCTAACAGAGGATGATGGCTGCCTCTGGTCTGGACAATAAAAAGCAGCTATTATCACCTCACAGTGAGGGGATGTTTCAGTTTATGTTAACAACACTCTTCTGTACCACAAGGAGTCATTAAAACTTGTGTCAGACCGGCCCAAAGGTCCCTCAGGACAAAAGCAATGACTGCAGAACATGAAATAAAGGGCACGGGCTCGGCTTCACTAATGGACGAGCATTCCTGCTGCTCTGCTCTCAGGAAACATCTGGACTCAGGAGGGAAGCTGGAGCGGACAGATCCTCGGATGTCTGACGTTTTTCACTGTCAGCTTCATTTAAACACATCAGCTCTGAGGGGTGATCTTCACTCGGTCACATGGGGACAGGTAACAGGTAACCATCTCCAGCCATTTACAGTAACACCTGAGGGAGGGGAATAAGCCTGCAGTATGGATCAAACATCATCTCTCAGTCATTTCTTTTAGCTGTACGACAAATCCATCCATTATCTAGACCACTTATCTATTTCAGGGTCACGGAGACTGGATAGACTCCAGCCTCTGTGACCCCGTATTGGGAAGCATTGCCGATTCCAAGCCAAGTCCTTTTAGTCTCACTCAAAAACCACTGCAGATACCAAACTTTCTATCATTTACAGCATTTCAATGTGCCACAATAAACAAATTTGGAGCCATGTCTGCAGTTTCATGATACTTTCACAGATGAGGTTGACAAAAACAGAGCAGACTGCATTTTATGCACGATTAAATTGTCAACCCAAGGGGCATCTGATAAAAATAAGCTTTTTAGGAAATGTTATCAACTGTAATGCAGGGTTCCCACTCTTTTCTAGAAATCATTTTCCAGGACTTTTCCAGGACGTTTCCCCAATATCTCAAGCTAGCTCCACCGTATCTATTGAACTTAAAATGTATTTATTTCTAACTCTCAGGCATGAGCATTGTCTGCTAGCTATCTTTTAAGTCTGACTTTAATGTAGTGTCTCACTATTATAAATTTATGGTTTATACTTATTTTTTTAATCTTTATTTAATCTTCTTATTTATAAATATATTTTGTTGATTTACTGTTTAAGTAGCCTAAATTTTATTTAGTCATTTTTCGTTATTTCTTTTTGTCACCATTGTTTTGGGATTTTATTCCTTAACTTGCATTATTTCATCTACTCGTATTTCATGGCTTAGTGTGCATTAGTTACCAAGTACATTTTTATTTCATTTCCTATGTTTGATTTTTGTTCACTACCAAGGTACAAGGAAGATAAATAATTTTCCAGGAAAATTCAAGCTTTTCCAGGACATTTTACTTTTTTCCTCATTTTCCATATTTTTTCCATGACGGGAAAATAGGTCAATTGTTTTCCAGGTTTTCCAGGACGCGTGGGAACCCTGGTAATGGTATTACTGGGTATGCACTCTGTATTTGTGAGTACTCAAATGTTGGTATATGGACTTAGTCTGAACAAAGAAATGTATCTGTGCAGCTCAGATTGTATCAATTCTTCTCAAAAAGAACTTCTCAGCTGGACTAAACATTTTAAAACATTATCTTGTGGTACATATTCATCTTACTGTTGGTAGTTCTGATGATTAACACTCTTTTGACTTTGCATTTAGCCTGGAATCTGCATGTTTTTGTTAATATTTCTTTTGTAATTTCACTTACTCATCATAAGATTAGGTCAAATATAGTTAGTGTCATAATTACGCAAAACAAATTCTGTTTATATTAGAGATATGGCCTTGCTCTATATCTCATTTTAAAGTACACTGATATAACTGGATCCATTCCCCAGCCCTAGCAGGAAAGTCTAAGTATTGTTATGAAGCAGGACTTAGAGGTAATGAGGAGGAGAGGTGTAGTTTATTTTTCTAAAAGGGGAAACGAGGCCGTTGCTGTGTCAGTGTTATTACTGTGAAAAGTCTCCATGAGGAATTCAGCGAGCCTTTTCTTTTGTTAACATCTTCTCTGACCTCATGTTTTCCAGTGAGCTCTGCCTCTCAGCAGGCTCCACTCAAACACAGCACTTCATCTGCAGCACACACTCCAGACTGCAACCAGGAACTCACAGGGGCGGAGCTGGTGACCTGGAGGCCCTGACAACATGAGGCCCTTCTCAGGCCTATTGGGGCCTGTCTGACAGAAGTTTGAGGGACACAGAGGCATTTAGAGGGTTTTTGAAGGACAGACACTTCAAGGTCTTTAGGCATCCTGTATTTTTTTATTTTTTTAGTTTACCATTTACAAGTTACAGGCAAAACAATGGCAACAGTGACAACACAGTCAAAATAAAAACAGTAACATACTGGGGGAGATGTGTCACAGTCGTATTCTTTTTTCAAGATTGTTGCGGCTGGGATTTGACCTTGAATGTGTCCTGTATTTTTAACGAAAAGAGAGAGAGCACTCTGTAAGCTGTAAAAATAGGTTGGCAGTGTTTTTAATGTAAAGAGATAATGTTGGGACAAGTCTCTCGACATCATTGAAAATGAGGGAACACCCTCAATGATTTTTCGAGATTAAATAAAGGATGAATGAACGTAAAAGCAGAGAGGAATCACCAGTGAACAGTCCTGAGGAAATTCATACTTCTCGCCACTTTCATCCAGCTTCCAAACATTGCAAACTTGCTTGACTTATTTGTGGATTTAATACCATTTTAATAATTTACTCATAGTAATAAAATTATATTTTCAGATTTATCCTCTCTAACCAGTAAATTGCACAACTGAATACTGTGCAAACGTTTGGGAAAGAGGGTGGAAATGGCACGGATTTTGCCAACATATTTCACTAGCTTATCTGAGAAAAAGCCCATAGAAAGTGTTTGGGGAAGGCAGTCCCTTATAGAAACCTATGCTGCAGGTGACTGGACGATCATTCTGTCAATCAACATTTATTACAGGCCAATCAGAAAATGTAGTAGGCAGGTGCTACAGCATGTGATCCACTTAGTTAAATAAACTCGCCAAAACATGTCGGAAGTGGAGTGAAACTATCCTCACGATAGAGAAGTTTGTCGTGCTGATATTCTTATTTTCCATTAATAAATGAATGTGGTCCAGATCTCTGTAGGTGCAGTCACTTCCTGCTGTTGTCTCGTTCATATCCCTCCCCTCCCCTCTTCCTGCCCTAAAGAACTCTGATTGGGCCGTCCCACTTTGGGTCGAGCACAATCGCTGTAGATTGGAGCTTGGCAAGATGGATCTGCATGATTACAGACATTGAATCAGGCAGATCCAGCTGCTGCGGAAGGTTAGTAGAGGGTGTGGATAGTGCTGGGAAATTAATTGAAAAATAATCTAAACTGACATTTAGACCCTCTAATCTAAGTCATTTTACTTATGTCAATTATTTTGATTATTTTCCCTGTGTAAGTCATGTGACCGCACTCCCTCCATACAGTCTGCGTTCACTTTCGCCAAGAGCGAAGGACGCGCTGCCAACATGGAGGAGACAAGCGCCAATCTATCAGAGGACCTTGCAGCCAATAAAAATGCTGTCTCTCCGTTGTTTGGGAACATTTTGAATTCTGTGCAGAGGACATCGAGCAGAAAGAAGTTAAGTGTAAATACTGCAGGAAGACCATTTCAACGATCATCGGTAACACCACCAATTTGTTCCAGCAAAGCATAAAATAATCATTCATTAATCGTAATTGAGGTAAGAGCTTCAATTAATCGTGATACTGAGATTAGGTAATATTGCCCAGCCCTAGGTGTGGATATCTTTAAAAGGAGAGAAAAGTGTCCAAGCTGCTCAAATGCTTCGGTAACAGTTAGGAAAGTGGGTGGAACAAGTTGAGAGCAATCCTAAATTTCCACACAGTCTGTCTGCATAGGTGTATATTCTTGTTTATTTAAATGTTATTTGGATTTGACAGTGCATATTGATGAAAGTACAATATCTTGGGAGTCCATACAATACCAAAGAAACTATGCAGGATTTAGCACAATGATCACTTTCATCTGTAGTCTCAAATGTGCGCGTAAGCTCCTTGCTGAGATCATAAGATCGCAAGAGAACTACAATTTCACGAGGTAGCAGTAAGATGACAGGAAGACCAACATGAGAACAACAGGTTATATTGCCTGCCTGACGTTAATTTTCTGTCTGCATCAATATAATTTCCAATATTTCTGCTGTATCTTAAAATTCTGAAACCTCTGTTTGGGTCGATGCGCTTTGGTCGAGATTGAGGCAGGTCTGAAAATGTTCATGTTGACAATAGACTTGCCACATATTTCCAGCGAACCAGTGTGGAGGTGTGCTGCTGAAACGCATGGGAGACGCAACGAGGTGCAGGCTTTGGAAACAAACTGATTGGCAAGACTGAGGGCGATTTCCTGCAGAGTGTGTGGCACGTACCAAATTTCAACAAAGGCTAACTATGTGGAAATTAGGAGAAATGGAAACCCTCATGAACACCCAGTTTTACCCACTTTTGCAGAAGCTGTCAACCTATTGGTGCAATGTGAGCAGGGCACAAGGATTTGCCTACAACGTTTTTAACCAGGAGATAGACAAAGCATTGGAAAATTGCCAGTCAAGTCAACATCAAGTCAAAGCAAAGTATTTAGGGTAAAAATGTTAGGTTTTCTTTTTACATTGTTTCATGTTTAAAAATTGCTCAAAGTTGCAAGAAAATTCTCCTGGCATTGTTAGAATGTGCTCCAATAAGTTGGCGAGACGAAATGAAGAAAAGTGTGTTGGGAAAAAAAGGTAAAATAACTCTGAATGATATGTTTTGCTTTCAAAAAAAAAAGTCTAAAAACTGCAGGAAATTCTCTAGATTTGGTCTAAATAAGTAAGTAATGTAAGATGTAAAACTCATCATAGATGCTCACCTACAATAACTACATCTTGAGGCCCCTTGGAGCTCGGGGCCCAAGGTAGTCACCTACCTTTACTAAATGTTAAAACAGCCGATGGACACAGGCCAAATCAAACAGTTCATCGACATTAAACAATATCGTTCAGCACAGTAGGGCTGCTCCTCATCTGGAGTCTGTTCCTTTAGTCAATTACAGCAGAACAACAGGCTGTTTGTGAGGCCTTCAAAGAAACACTGCTCCTATAAATGGTTTTCCACCTCTGCGTAACTTTGCTCCAAATTTCTAATATAATAAACTGAGTTTGGCAAACACACAACATGACTTCACTTCCTCAACGCAGAGATTCATGACTCCATACCTGGCTGCAGAGACCTACGGCTCGACAACAAAACAACTGCTTCATTACGTTTGTCTCAGAGAAAAACACACAGGTTTCTCACAGGTCGCAGTTTAATGAGTGCAAAATAGAAGTAAAGGGTTATTTTTTCATTTGAATCAAACATCCTACCTGTCTGAAGGATGATTCTCCATTCTGTGTCCCTCTGGTTTGTCCCTGTGAAGGATGAAATCCCTCTGTGCTGTCTTTTCTGAGTAAAACCTGAAAAAGGAAGTAAAATAATCAAAAATTCCAGCTGGGATGAGAGAAATGGATGTAGTTTTGTTTTTAAACTAAATTGGGATTAAAAAAAACAGTTGTAGGTGGCAAAAAATAACTATGAGCCACATTATGTCATTAAGACTTTTCAAAACAAATACCTCATTCATTTTTCCATCACAACTTGATTTAGTTCAGGCGCATTTTCCAAGAGTAATTCTCTAAAAGATCTAAAAATCAAATGACTGCATTATACAGACAGAGGCAGAATAAAATATGAATTTTAGGTGAATACTGTGGTCTGGTAATACTCCTATACTGGAAAGAGCAAAAGCCTGAGTACTTTGACCTGCTCAACATGGAAAGAGCTGCTTGTTTTGAAGTTAAGTTCACAGTTTTTACACAAGCTCCCTTAATTGTTTTATTATTGTTTTCCATGCTCAGTTGTATTGTCATAATTAACTGCATATCGACTGACTTCAGCAAAAATGTGAGCACTGATGCTTTTATTCTTTTCTAGTCTTTTGGTGTTTAAATAATCTAAATAAAAGACAAAAACAGCAGGTATCATAATGACAGAGGAACATTTCAGCTGATGTTTTCATCCATATGTCAGCTACAAACATCAGCATTAAGTTGAAGGAGTTTTTGCAAACTTGTTCTGTAATAAGGAGACCTAATCTTCAAATAAATTGAAATCATAAGCTTGAAAAAAGGACATCTTAAAAAAAAAAGCAAAACACTTTTATTTAGTTCTCAATCAAGGCTGGGCGACACAGCTACAAAACAAAAACCCTAATTTTCCTCTCAAATGATACAGAGCTTTTATAAAACAAGTCTTTATCCAAATATTTATCATAAAACTATAAATATTTTTCCTCTGAGAGTTGAAGTGCATGCTAAAGGTTAAGTTTGTAGTTTGAATGTAGGCAGGCTTGTCTACAGTGACACTGAAAGCTACTTGATTTTCACAAATCATTCACATGGACTCATGAATCATCTTATTAAACAAAAACAAGCTTCAAAATGTGGCAGTGCCAGAATTGGCAGGGCTCATCTTTAAGAAAACAGCAAAATTTTCAGTATTTATATCTCCAAACACTGACACAACAAGTAGAGTAAGAGTCAGTTAAGGAAAAATATCTTGATTTTTATGTTGGAAATCTTCAGCAAAAGAAAATCAAATTAAGGGATTAAATCAATATGTCGTACAGCCCTAGACTCTACACCGATTACTGTCTGTCAGCAGGTTGTTGAGGTGCTTGGTTTGACTCTGACAATTAAATATCTTTGTTTTGTAATACAAATAAACTTATCAGTTTTCTTCAATGTATTCCTATATTTAAAAAATATATATCCTTCATGTTGAATCTGATACTGTTTGTATATTTTTATATCTTTTTCACTAACAGTCAAAATAAGAGGGGTAGATCATCTAGTGTGGGATAGATTTTGTGTCTACACTGGTATGAGCTGAACTGAGTTTGGAAATATTGGCAAATTTGTTATCATACATTCCTCGTAATAGAGAAGAATACAAGTCATTTATCCACTTGTGTTAGACACATAAGCAACGATGGGCAAATAGTGACCCTTAAGCCACATATGGCCCCTTATGTACCTTAATGTGGCCCACCAGAATAGTTGAAATTTAAGAAAGGAAGACATGAACAAAACATGAACGAAAACACACCACCTCACTATAAAAAAATGCAAATTTTCCAAGAAAGGAGCTACAAATGGCTGTAATTGTTTATGTGTAACTCATGTTATGCTTTACTGAATAGATTTGCAGAAATAAAGATATTAAATTTACTAAAATATATTCAAACAACCAGCATACTCTGAAACTTCACTATCATACATTCCTCGTAATAGAGAAGAATACAAGTCATTTTTCCACTTGTGCGATACCCCCAAGCAACAATGGGAACTAGTGACCCTTGAGCCACATGTGGCCCTTTAAGTACCTCAATGGTAAAAATATAAAATGGCAAAAATATACCCTCTAAAAATGAAAAAAAAAATTACCAGAAGGAGCTACAAGAGGCTGTAAATGTTTCTGTATAACTCATGTTATGCTTCACTGAATATATCTGTAAAAAATTAAGATAGAAATATTACTAAAATACACTTATTTACGGAAATTTGCACTGACAAAGTAGCTGAAACTGGCTTGAATTTTGTGTTTGGCTAATTAAAGTAAGAATGACCCATTTCATTTGAGTTTTAATGCACCAATGTTGATAAATTAACTCCTTATGAAAGCTTTATAATTGAGCCTTATGCTTAATTAAGAGTAACTGTTATGTTGAGAGTAGCCTATAAATTGCAATCATTTGGCCCTCCTTCAACAAAGACCAAGTTAAAGTGGCCTGTCCCTGTTGTGAGGATTTATTGAACTTTATGTAACAGAAATTGTAGGTATTTTTAGACATATTTATGTTATTCATCTTAAGTGAGTAAAATATCTCCACTGAAGTCCAATAAGTGCCTTGAATCACCTGCATTATTATTATTGCTCACCACCCTGATAAGTAATTTGATTACCTTGAATTGCGAGCTGGGTTTGTTCTCACAGCTCACACCCACGATCCTGGGCACATGTGGATCTGAAGAGCTGCTGATGTTGTTGTTGTTATTGTTGTTTTCAGACGTGGACCCCACCATAAACCGCTGTGCAGATCTACCTGACACCTTATTCTCCGATCGGTCTTTACTCCCGGAGATGGTGATCTTCTTGATGGACCTGGACACCGCAGAGGGCGAGGAGACATTCTGGTTCAGGTGGTCCTCCGCTGCCATGTCCTCCTGGTTCTGTTTGACAGGGGAGACCTGCTTAACGATGGGCGAGACCAGACCACGTGCACACACCTGGGACCGGCTGAGGTAGAGCGAGTTCAGGTTGTGCTGCAGCGAGCAGTTGTCCAGATTCTGGCTCTGGAGGAAGCTCTGAGTGAAGTCCTGACATTTTGGCACGGCGGGGACGGATAGCCGTGTCCCGATGGTGAAGGGCTGGACCTTCCTCACGATGCTCTCAGACATTTCCAGTGTCCACTTGAGAAAAAAAACAAAACACAAACTTAAGTCCAAACAGGCGTTAAAGAAGTCTCACATCCCTTCGTGTGTCCTGTCCTCACTCATCAGAGCTGTGAGTCCGTTTTGTGTCCGGCGGGCGGGTGGAGAGGAGGCAGAGCTCAGTTCTCCACCTTCTTGTGCATGTTGAGAATGCACAGCACGCAGCCCAGGATGGCCTCCTTGGACTCTTGGGATCGGACGCGGTCCCAGACGTGGCGCAGCGCTGTGCCAAGGTGGGCAGCCCCCGTCGAGAGGATCCTCCTGAGGAACTGAGCCACTGAGCCTGCCAGTCTGCTACTGAAGAGCCTGATGAGCAGGGAGCGCAGCACGAGGAAGACTGCTGGCATGCTGCCTGGATGTGCAGCGCGGGGAAAAAAGGAAAAGCTCGGAAAAGGAGGGGGAGAGAGGAGGGCCGGTTAGGAGAGGGGATGAAGTCACCACCTCTCAACTCTCTCTCTCGCTGTAGAGCCTGGCTGTCAAAACTTCCCCTCCTAGGCCGGACAGAAAACCTGCCCAGATAAGAAGAGAGAGTCACAGAGTCAGAGGGAGAGACCTCTTGAGTCACAGCTTATCCTCCATGAGGTAATATCCTCACACACCCACACTGAGGTGCTCCGCTCAGGCTAAAGGTCACACTAAAGTAGGGATGCACAACAGTAGATGTTTTTGCAGATGTCTGACATTTTCAAAGTCATTTCTGCCAGTACCCATGTTTATTTTTGTCAAGAGAAATAATAATAATACACTGTATTTAAAAGCATCTTTCAAGACACTCAAGGACATTTTAAAGTTAAAAAAGGAAACACAACAACAATAAAGTCAACAATAGAACAAAAAAATCAGCAAAAATCAACAGAAGTGGGGATGTCAGTGACAGGCTGTTGTTAAATGGGGTATGCAGTCCTGAACAGGTGGGTTTTGAGGATTTGAAGAGGGGCAGAAAGTTCAAATTTCTGAGAGAGCTAAAGAGTAAAGAGTCTCAACAAGGGATGCAGAATATCATCAGAAAAATACCAGTACCAGCAGATAATTGCCTTAAAGGAACACTCCAACATTTTTGTTGTTTTCATGTCTTGCCTCACTCCGAGTCCATGACAAGCAGGTAGACACCATTCTTTCAACTGTGCGTGCAGTAACAAGGAAGCGACAGATAAATCTCGCCCACTGCTTATTAGCTTAGCTCAAACACTGGGAGTCAGTGGGAAGTATTAGCCTGCCTCTGCCTACAGTCATCAGATAAACTCTTCAGCAACTCTAAACGACCCTGTGTGCTTGTTGTGACTTGTTTTTTATCCCTTTATGTTATGTTATCTTCTTTTATCTTCACATTATCTTCTTCTACTCCTAAACAGAGGCTTTGTTTTGTTGGCCTACTTCCACGGTGATTTTCGTGAGAGACGTGACATTCGCAAACCAGTCAAGTCTTTTAAGTGAACGATGAGAACCGATTCACAGTCTGAGTGAGCCATTCGTTTGTGAGCCATTATTAAACGCAAATTGCCCGCAAACCGAAGAAACGAGCGGCTCAATCACAAGTGTGAATCGGTTCTCATCGTCCACTTAAAAGAGCTGTTCAAAATACTCGACTCTTTGCCCCGAGAGCCATCACCACCCTGAACTCTCACATGCAACGATCCCAGCCGTCAATATAATGTTAAATGTGCAATATTTCTATCACTGTCACTGCTGCTGCTGCTACGTTTTAAATACTACCTCAACATTTATTGATCCTGTGCAATATAATCATATATAATCATCTGTAAGTACTACTCACCATTTGCACAATAAGTATTCAGTATATATTCAGCTGTCCTGTGCAATACATTTCCATATATAAATAGAATTGTTTTCTTATTCTTAATATTTATCCTTCTATCTCATATTGTACATAGAGGTTCAATTGCACTGTCCGGTAGGATTTTATTTGATCTTGTATATATCTTGTACATATACTTCCTACAACCATTTTATACTTATAACTATTTTTTACTTAACTATCTATCTATTGCACTGAAAAAAGGAGAAGCTCTCCAATCTCGTTGTACATTCTGTATAATGACAACAAAGGGCATTCTGATTCTCTCTTCTGATTCTGAGATGTTGTAGAAAAAGGGCTTTACAAATAAAGTTTTATTGATTGATGTTTGCTATTCTACTAGTTGCAAACCTTGCAATAATAGAAAAATTGAGTCATCAAGCAACAAAGGTGAATGTGGGGCACTTTTCACTCTATATAAACACAAGGATTATCATTTACTAAAAAGAAGATGAGAGCAAGGAGGGCTTACCTGCTGATCTCCTGGTCGCTTCCTGGTATTTTAAGATTCCTGGTTCAATATGCTTCCCCCATATCAAACATTAAAAAAAGGATCATTAATCTCCACCGATCTGTTGATTGATTCTGGACGACAACTTGCTGTATGTTCTTACAAACTTGGACGGATGCAAAAAAATGAAGAAGTCAAAACTGTCCTGAAAAAAATCCTTTAAAGATTTTCAAAGTCACTGAGCAAACTTGTTCAAAACAACATGAGAGCGTAAACTGTTCTCTTGGACGAACAAACAGCCGAGGCCTTCACATGGATGTCCTGGGTCAGATCATCTAAAGCTTGTGCGAACACTTTGTCAGTGAGAGTGAGCGTGTCCTCCTCTCTCACCGTCACAGTGGAGCAGTTGTCGCACAGGTTTCAGCTGAATGAAGGCCTGTCGCTGTGCTCCATAAACCTCAGGACTGCTGCCATGACATGTGTGGAGGGGTGGGGGAGCAGATGATGACCCCACCGCTCCCTGATGGTGGCGGGGGTTCGGGAGAGCACATGTCGGGCTGACTGATTGGAATGGCAGGGGCTGGCGTGCGGATGTCGGGGGAGCAGGGATTACTGAGGAGGGCAGGCAGCAGAGAAAATATTTGCAGGGTGCAGAGAGAAGAATCTGCTTCCTTCAGTGAAAGCTTTTCCCAAAAAAGGAACTCTCACTCTTCACTCTGCTGCCCTCTGACTCGACCCGGCACCTGGTCCCGCTACTCCTCCCCCCCAGGCCTGCTTCTGACAACAAAAACCTGTCAGTGAGAGGAAACCAGGTTATAACAGGCTCATCTTACAGGGTTCAAACCAATGTGTTAAAATGATTTGCAACAAAAAAAAAAATGGACAAATTATCTTTAGGCATGCATCAACACAATGCTTAACATTGGTGTTAAAGCTTTTTGTTGATGTCTCACACTTTGGGAACGATCACCTGTAAGGCTGGAGACACTTTCATCTGTTTTGCAGGACCAGACAATCACAGTCTTGGTTTCCAACTTTGCAGAGACAAGCCCGACTAAGGCTTTAAGCTCCATCTCAGGGAGGAAACCAAGAGAGGGGCAGAAGTAGATTCAAAGTCAGTAGTGCTCTTATCCATAAATCATTGTGTCACCTTGATCAGAGTTAGGGATGCACAATATTATCGGTATGATATGGGAATTAGCAGATATTGGCCTAAAACATTAAATACTGGCATCGGCCGATATTGACATTTTGCAGATATTTACAGCAAATAATTTGGCCACACATATCAACATTTATATCGGCAAAATACACATATGTGCCCTGACGCTTCACCTCAACATCACTGCATTGCTAAGTTAAAAATCAGGAGTTAAATGTTGTTTTTCTTGTTTTACATAAGAAGAAGTAAGAAACAAGCCAATTTTCATGAATGAAAGACTTTGCGCTCTTGATGAAAAATATCAGTCACTGCGACTATGAGTTCAGAAATATTTACTTATCAGATGTCGGCAAAAATCCAATATCCTGCATCAGAATATCACCTTCTTTAACTAGAAGTGCTGAGAGAGCACAAACCTCCGCTAAGGCATTTCCAAAAATAACAGAAAGACAGACAAACAATTTGTTTAAGTACTTGATACTTTTGCTTAATTAGTTATATGTCTTCTAGTTATCTGCTACATTTAAGCAGCCATACTAACAACCAATAAAATAACAGAAATGACATAATTTTCATACATAGCACTGATAAGTGTAAAAAGTTAGACATTCATCTACTTATTTGTACATTCTCATTCATCAAGCTCTGACTACATATGGATCATAACTTCACATTGTCATGCTGTGCAAGGTCTAATGTTGGGATATACTGTATTTATCATTTTGGGTTCTGAGTATTTAAATCTTCCTTTTTTTATTTAAAGACATAAAAATCTTCTTTTTCAAAGGAACACTCCAACATTTTTGTTGGAGCACACAGGACCATACTGAAAAACAAAGGTAGAATTACTGATAATCCCCTCTGCATGCCAGCCCTTTGTTCTCTCCTCTCCTATTTGGATCAAGCTTTTGCAATCTGGGAAGACCATGGGTTTGTCTCTGTTAAGTATCTTTACATAATTGGAATCTTTGCTTCATTTGATCAATTAGCTTGTGAATTTAATCTGCCAAGAACTCACTTCTTTAAGTATTTGCAAGCTCAAAGTTTGTCAGTAACAATTTCCCCGGTTTCCCTGCTGTCCCTCTTTGATTGACTCTATTTTAATAATGCCCACTTAGCACTGTTTATATGTGTTGACAAATGTACTTGAAAATGTATAAATAAATCATAAACAGAAAAAGAATTACTGATAATCATAAGCAGCACCACGAAGGCCCTCAGTGTTCCTGTGTTGTCTGAGTTCGGCTGAAACAGACGTCGGAGTATCACAGCCTCTCAGCAGGGCTCCATTTGACAGACGAGGCCCTGGAGCCGACATGGTTAATGACGCCTTTAAAAGGGCTCTGGTTTCATGATGAAGTCATCTACAGAGGACTTTTAATGTGTTGCAGCTTGAAACCACAGATAAGTTCACAGCAGGCTGGGTGGTGTAACAGACGGGTGGATGGGTGGAGTCCAGGAGGTTTGGCGAACTTTAAATGTCATTTCCTCACATAGTTGGTGAGCGGTTTTTAAAGTGTGTGATTTATGTGTGCAGAGGGAACACTAGGACACCAGCATGTGCCAGGATGTTGGTCATGTTTAATTGGAGGATTGAAAAGACGGATACCTCTTATGTAAAAATTATATTTTTACTCCTGTCAAGCTGTGTTAACCCATTAAGACCTCTGAATGCCGAAACACCCTCTTAAACATACGCATTTTAACTGAAACACTGAAAAGAATTCTAAGATTTACTTGAATCTTTATTTCTCAGCCTCAGACGGAGAGATGAAATAAGAACAAAATCTTTTGAAAGCTTCATGGCGTTCCCTGAGGCAAGTCTAAATGTTAGGAACTGGCACAACAATAAGTTATTATCACAATGACAGAGCCACAGCTGGATGAGTTTTAGATTAAGTAATTTCCACAAACAACTAAAAAAACACTATAATTAATAAACATATGTTTAAAAACCATAAAAATCAAGGAAACACATTTTTTCACATTTCAAACCATTATTAGTTGGTTCACCTAATTCTAAAATTGCCACATAAGCAGTTAAAAAAAGTTATCAGATTTTGTTTAATTTTACAAAACTAAAAATAAATTTGAGAATTTTTTTAGGATTGCACAATATCATTGGCATGACGTAAATATTGTTCGCAGCAGGTATGACATTTTGCATATTGATTTAAATTTGAAAGTTAAACTTCATGTAAGGGCTATTCTTTTTTGGTGATCAGATTCACAAAGAGCAGATTTGTTATCCTAGCTTTTAAGAGGACAAATTAAACTTCATTTGACTGTTGGTGCGAAAACTACATTTTGCACTTAATGAAGGTGTAGTAATAACAAAACTTATTAATTGCATATATCAGTATCAACATCAGTATGGTCTAAAATAAGGCAAAAATCCAAAATGTGCATCCCAAATAATTTTGTTAACATATTTCAAAAGTTATAAACTATTTGTCAAAATGTACCTGTCATCAATTATGCACTATAAACATGTTAAGAAAGACTAGGGATCGGTATTGATGACAACTCCCTCAAAGAATTGATACCATTAGTCTTTTAGCTTACCAGTGAACTCATCAGTTCCTCCCACTTTGTTCTGCATGCCCTGCAAATCAAGGACATCGCACAATAACAAAGACGTCATAAATCATGTTAGGCAGGAGCAAAGTGGTCAAAATGGTGGCTTATTTTTGACATAAAGAGGCTTGCTACATAAATTTCATTGTTGGACACAGCAATAACTTGCAGACCAATACAGCACCAAATATCAGGTGTGTCATGTGTTTGACATTGTTTCCTCTGAAAACCTGTAAAGGCCAGCTTTTGCCCAAACAGAAAATTCACAGAAATCAGTGTGGGAAGTGTCAAAGAACTGGATCAATAATGGCATTGGTATGAATAAAATCTTATCAATTCCCATCCCTATGCAAGACTAGTAAAATATTAAAACATACATCAAGGCTATCATATGAGGGTATAAACAAGGTGTGCCTTGAGATTTTGGCTTGGTTTTAGGTGTGCCTTTGACAAAAAAGTTTGAAAACTACAGACTTGCTTTACAACATTTTTAAACAATCCATCAGTCAAAATAATGTCATCAATACCTTCTCTAAGAAGCACTGACAATAGTCCAGGTCTATTAAAGGTAAAAGCCTGAAAATGTTTCATTTGGTCTAAATGGGTCAAGGAAAATCAGTCCACTAAATCATGTTCATTGAGTAGTATCTTAATGCATAAGCCTTTGAAGGGTATTCAGCATTTCTATAACAAATATTAAGTTAGTTATCTTTATCTATTATCTATAGAGAGCTTGATGTTCAGGATAAGCTGTCTTTTAAATGACGTTATGATACTTTTAAACACAAGTTTTTATTAAATAAAAGGATTCATAAAGTTAGAGGAGAATCAGCACTTCAGCTGTTTTTTGAGCTATTAACAGGTAATCCTTATCATGTTTAACCCTTCATATATTACTAAAAACTATAAACACAGACACAGTACGTAGCCTAATGTCTCAGTAATAAAACTAATCCAAGGTTCTGTCTATGAGACAAATGAGCAATAAATCATTATATTAGAACAAGAAAAACACGTTAAAGTAGAAAAACACGTAAACAAACCATCAGTACGCTAACAGGTGACGTCATTGCTGTTACTCCGGAGATGAGCTAACTAGCTGGAGTTAGCCGTTAGCTCTAGCTACCTTTAGCCTGAAGAAGCCTTTACACAAGAGGACAGCTTACCTTTCAAAACGACGACACAGCTCCCTCAGGTTCATATATCCATCTTCATCTTCCTCCTCTTCGTCCGTGTCCACCATGGTAGGAGTTAGGATGTCCCTCACATTAGCATTAGCATTAGCTCGAGTTAGCCGTTCCCAGCGCTCGAGCCTTCAGACCTCCCTCCTTCATAATACACTGGTTTGATTTAACACAGTGTAATACCTGGAATGATGATATTTACCCGAATGTAACTGCTTCTTAAAGCTATTTAACACATTTAAAAAAGTTGAAATAGTCGGCTTTAAATGTCGACGAAAAATCAGCAGTTAATGACAAGATTCTTTTTTTTTTACATTTTTTGTAAACAGCACTCGTAACTGCCTTCAAAATGACTCACAGTATAGATCACTGGTTGAAGCTTTACTTAAGAATTTAATTTTTCTAACATATTTTGATTCTCTTTTGGCTCATAGGCACATAAGCAGTGTTTTGCTGCATTCCAGGCAACCCGTAACCTGTAACTCGTGAAAGAACTCGTAACTTCCCACCCGTGAACTCGTACCAGATCGATGAACTCCGAGTTACGACTTGTGACGTCACACTACTGCCTAAACAATATGGCAGCCTCTAAAACGACAAATACCGTAAATTTAAAGTATAAGCTTCCGTTACCTTCTGCACCGTTTCCCCTCCTCCGTTTCACTCTAATGATCAAGTTGCAGGCTTCTTTGGTGATTAAAATGATAAAACATAAATCTTATAATGTCTGCCATGTTGGTTTGTTTACATACCAGAATTCCTTGCGCTCAACCTAGTTTTGATGTAATTAATTAATTTAATTTATAAATAACTTAGTTTAATTTGCCTAGAACGCTTTCAGGTCGGAATTCGGAGATTTCAAGCGGGAAATTTCCGAGTTACGCGTTGCCTGGAACGCAGCATAACATTTAAAAAATTGTGTTTTTAGATATTTTTACATTATGTTTTATACTAGAGTCTTGAATTTACTATGTAGCACATCAAACATTTCCTTACCTAGGTGGAAGACTTTGGTAAAGTTAGAAAGATATTCACAGATTCAACATTTCTGGGTCAATAACTTATCAATGAAACACTTTGTTTACGAAACTGACCCCTCTTTTAATCACAGTAAGGCAGACCATGAGCCATCACTGCATTAAAAAAAAAAAAAACTGTCCTATGAGCCAAAAAAACATCATTTAGTCTGGATGCACCGCTGAATATGCAGAGACCGTCTGCAAGTTACAATACCAAAGGATAATACAGTTAATAAAATTCATTAACTTCACCCTGGGAAGATTAACTGTCATCAAAACACTGGACACATACATGACATCAAGTTTGTTTACATTAAATTTCTTAGTTTCTAAAAAAATATGCATTTAGATGATTTTAGGGAGTTGATATGAAAAAAGTCTAATACCATCACATTTACGAGGCTTACTGTCAAGATAATCACATTAAATATAATGAATTACTGCTGAGAATGCTACAGCTCTAGCATTAAAAAAAATATGTTTAAATGTAATTCTTATTGGGATTGTTTAATATTAATTTATGCCATTTACTGTGTAATCCATGTACTATTATTCACTGTAGCGTCATCACACATACTGCACATTAAACAGCTACTTTTATTCTTGGAATTCACAGCTTGATGATATAAACTGACAAAAAAGCTGGGTTATAGTTTATTGGTATTGTACTTTAAGATACAATGCAATTCAAAGTGCTTTACACTGCCCATCAAAGCACAATGACAGGAAAATAAACAATCAGAACAAAACATATTAAACAAAGAAATTTATACAAGAAAAGATGAGCAAAAACAAAAGCTAAAATGTGGAAAATATTTTAAAACAAAAATTCACAATTAATCATAACATAATTCAATCATGTTTAAAAGTTAAAGTGATTAAAATAGTAACTGAAACTTTTTTTGTCAAGAATGCACAGGGACAAGATGCAAACTCCACACAGTCTGAGCCGGGGATTTGATCTATCAACTACGTGCTGCACCACAGTGCCGTCATGTGTTTACTAACCTCATACACCTAAAAACCCCTGAACTGCTCCTTTAAGTGAGTCGGGGTGTCTCTGTCCTTTTATGTCTTTTGTGGTCCCAATCCCTGTGTTTTCTATTGCTTGTATTTCTTTGTTGTTTTTTTGTGTTTCTGTTTTTTACATCTGCAGTGTTTGTTCCCTTGATTTTTCTGTGCTGCACTTTGGGAAACTTAATGTTTTTAAAATGTGATTTATAAATGAAGTGGATTGGATTGGATTGAGAGTGAACTGACTTTACATAAATGCTGGGAAATCTAATATTTAGTTTTTCAGCTGCACCTGTGGTTCGTCCCTGTTTTCCATTTGTCCTGTAAATATTTGTTAAAGATGTGAAGCTGTTTGCCTTTACAGTCCCTGTCAGCTTAGATCTGAACCAGGTGTGCTACCTCTGCTTACAGACTCAGATTAAACTACTGTAACACCTTCCTCATGTTGTTTACCCTGTAAACCCTCCCTCATCCTCATCCAGAGTTAACCTTCAGGCTGCGCTGACCAAATCCTCGAAGAACGACTCAAACCTCGAACTGTTTGTTTTCTCCATATTCCTTTGTGAGCATCGAAGAGTGGCAGATAGAGACAGGCTGCTCCTGGTATGTGGAAAGCTGTTTGGGCAATGAACTGATATCAGTGATATAAACCATAGTTCAACTCCACTAGTACTCAGATTTGGAGAGCATGTGCTGAATTTTGCTCGACTAGTGCGCGAGTAGATTTAACCAGTGAAGCAAAAAGTGTCACTAGTACGACTAGTAAATTGTTTTGGGTCTAATAGTACTACTTGTAGACTTAAAAATGTTCACTACTAGTAAGCCTTTTATGCTAATAAAGGGGTGGGAAAAGCATATTCAGGCTTAACATTGGCTTTTGAAAATAGTACAACCAATCAGGGTGCTGGATTTGGTTATAATCCCTCCTACTTCATTTGCATTAGGTGTACTTGTACTACTAGTGAATCTTTTGGCTTTACTAGAACTACTAGTAGACTAAAGACAGTCTACTGGTACTACTAGTGAATCTTAAAAGATTCAGTGGTAGTACTAGTACACCTAATGCAAATGAAGTTGGAGGGATCATGTACTCACGCACTAGCTGACCAAAATTGAGTACATGTTCTCCAAAATTGAGTACTAGTAGAGCTGAACTACAATTGATATCACTGATATGACACTCTCCATCCTGGTGGATATCAGCACCTCCCAGGCTGATAATGAAGTCCTGATGCCTCCTCACCGCAGACTCTGCTTTGTGATCAGCCTGGTTAGATATCTCCTGTTTTATTGGAGTCATTAAAATGCGTTGTGGCAGCGGGGTTGCAGGGGTGATGTCAGCGAGTCTGCCCTCATGAAAGCAGAGAGATATCTGCGGTGGAGGAGAGAATATGTATGGGAGCTGGAGGGGGTCTGTAATTTTCCACTGTGAGTATGTCATCACAAAGGCATGATCGGCCTGCTGCTCGAGTCCTCGGAGCTGATAAGATTCAGTTATACTCTTTCGATCGTGATCCAAAAAAGAGAAGATTTGTAGATGTAAAAGCGGAGAGGAATGGAGAAATGAAAATACTCGCTGTGAGTGTGTTATGTCAGGCATGTTTGAGCTCAGCTTTGACCTGAGGAAGAACACTTAACATTTCAGAGATAGCCTACCGCAGAGAGCATCCTGAAACCCAAAGCAAAGTGTTTGTAAAGGTTTAATCTGAGAATCAAGGAGATTTTTACCATTCTGTGCTGCTGGTCAACTTGTCCAGGCTTTTTAAAGAAGAGAGGATGAAACTTGGATTTCATTACTGGAATAAATCCTGTAAATAAATACTGTTTTTATTTTGAAAGTTTTGAGTTTTCTAGACTTAATTCTTGGTATC
Organism: Cetoscarus ocellatus; assembly: GCA_037902135.1. Lineage (NCBI taxonomy): Eukaryota > Metazoa > Chordata > Actinopteri > Labriformes > Labridae > Cetoscarus > Cetoscarus ocellatus. Next base: position 203,231 of record JBAMNC010000003.1, on the reverse strand, counting down.
ACAGATTCCACAAGGGGCTGAAACTTTCCTAAGAGATGTTGGTCCATATCTCCATGATAGCATCATGCAGATGATGCACATCCATGATGAGAATCTCCTGCTCCACCACATCCCAAAGATGCTCTAATTGATTGAGATCTGGAGACTGTGGAGGCCACTGGACTACAAAGAACTCATCATCATGTTGATGAAACCAGTTTGAGATGATTTGAGCTTTGAGACATGGAAGTCTCCATCAGAAGGTGATCCACTGTGGACAAATGCTGCGTTACTTTGATACCACAAGGCAGGTCAGAGCTGCGTCAGTAAATTTTAAATGCTTGGAAACAATGTTATAGTTCTGTTGGCCTTCCTTTTCTTTCTTATTTTGTCTGTTCTATTCGTTTGTACTCATTAAAAATTTGGGACAGGACAAAATAGTAAACTCTGACACATAAGATATTGAAAGTCTTTGTGACTGCAATCCTGTTTTTAATGGATCTGTCTTTGTATTTTGAAGCCACAGTCAAAAAGTCATTTTCTAACTGTTTATATCTTTTGTAATATTTATAAAAGTCTAATAATGGTCTGTAGACAATATTTTATAATGTTATTTTTACTTAAAATCACAAAAACCCTCACTTTTACCTTTAACAGAGAATTAACACCTCAGTTTTAGTTCTTCCAAAGGGAAGACAGTGTTCTGCTGGTCTAGCTGCTTCACATTGTAATCTGTGATATACCTTAAATCAAATCCTCTCAAGAGAATAAATGTTCATCCATAAAGCTGTCTAATAAAGGTCCGACCCCTCTGATTACAGATGTAATCATGAGATAATTGTGACTCGTCATCCTGAGTCTCTCCTGCGGCGATACTTGACCTCCTGATGCTGCGTGCTTATCAGCTGACGTCCTCACACACCTGTGTTCCTCCATCCTGGGAGTCTTGTTTCACACATTTTCTCCCAAACATGTCGGCTCTTATCTCATCTGTAAAGAGCCCGAACAGGCTCCATGTCGATGACTTCACTCCCAATAAAATTCCTTCTCAGTCAGTCATTGTTTTTAGAGACGCTGTGCCAAATCTGTCACAGCGAGAGAGGCAAGCAGAGACAATGAAACCCAACCGCCTGACATGACGCACTTATTCTTAATCCTTTATACTATGGAGGCTTTGTTCCAACCAACAGTCCTCCTGTGTCTTATACTCTCCTCAAGGTAACTCAAGGTAACTTTAAAACTCTGATATCAGTCAAACAGAGATGATCTCTGGCCTTATTCACAGCATTCCTCCATGAAAACATGTAAGATCTGCTCTATTCAGCCTCCAGCTTTGGCAGAAGACGGAGATCATGAGTGAAAACAGAGCGTCAGTGAGTTTGAAGAAATATAGGAGCAGGACTCGGATCTGGATATGAGAGTGAAAGGACTCTGTTTTGACTTTTAACAGGTTTCTCAACGGGCCAAGATATGTGAAATTCATGAGGCAGTGAGACTAAGGCGGGGTGCACACATAAAGATTATCGGGCTGTTTTTGACCCGACTTTCCCCCTTCCCGACCAAGGATGGCAAACGCCAGATTATCTTCTGTCCTAAATGGGGCCACATATTAGTGTTTTCTAAACCTGAAGAGATGTTTTATCTGTTAGAGAGCCCACACATGAAGATAAAAAATCAGGCATTGAAGAGTTTGGATCATCCTGTGTGTGGTGTGCTCCGATAATCACAGCACACCACACATATAACCATTATGTCCCACCACTGATGTAGAATCTAGTCCTCCAAGACAGAAATCTGATCAAAACTGATCTAACAAAAACCAAGGAGAAGAAGAAACATAGCAACAACCGGAAAACACAACATGGAAGAGGACAAGAAGAGGGAATGATGGTGGTCTTGGGACTATTTTTGAACTAAAAAAAAGAAGAGACTGTGAAAAAAATCCTGGAGACAGCGCGAACACGTGAGCTGGTCGTCCATTTCTGAGGTCCACCAACTTTCTGTTTCAGGTCGGCCATGTTTGTTTTTATTTACGCCTGCTTCCTTGTTCCTCAGTCAGCTCGCTTCTTGATGACACACGAAGATTTTTGGTCAGAAATACTGAACAAGTTTCATATTTACGATTGTTGGCCCCGACCCGTTTCAGAACCGATTATCAGGACAAATTCACTCTTAACACACCTCAGACCACAGGATAATCTGATAGGATAATCTTATAAAACATAAAATAATCGGAGGTTTGCCATCCTTGGTCGGGAAGTCGGGACAAAAACAGCCCGATAATCTTTATGTGTACCCCGCCTCGTAAGGTCATTGTAATTCTATATTTCTAATCGTGTAGGAGGGCCCAGTCTCAGGACAGTTATTGTTATTGTTATGATGCACATTGTCTATTAATTTTGACAGTAATAGTTAAAAAAAAAAACCTTAATTAATCCACAGAGCAACTTTGATTGACAAGAGGGCCATGTGCATTTTTTTCAGTGTCTGAGGGCCGTACTGTTAAATATTGTCCTGAACTCTCAATGAGGAAAAAGATTTCTCAATAAACAAAGAAAAAAAAAAGAAAATATAAAGCTTCAAAAAGGATTTAACCAATGTTAATATAATTTTTCTCAAACACAAAGAAAAATTCACGATTTGTTGAGCATGACACGTCTAAGGTCCCATTTACACGGAAACGTTTTCACCAGAAAGGGAAAGGTTTTTCCTTTGTGTTTCAAAAACAATCCACGTTCAGACGGAGACACGGGAACGACTGAAAACGCTGTAGTGTGCATGCCAGGCCAGTAGATGGCGATGAAGGTTTGTAGAGAAACGGCGGTGTAAGAACACGTGTATGCTTTCCGGTGAAGTCAAACTTTTCATAAACAACAATGGCGAGTGGATGAAGACGCAGGAGTTTCTTGTCTGGACAACAAATCTGTCTGGATATTTTTGTCTGGATAACAAACTGAGCACGGTAAGCAGCACACATGTTGCTCGGCAGATGGCCGAAGCTGTTGTTGTTGTTATTGTTGTTCCTGGGATGTGCACGCGCAGCCTTCATGTGAAAGAGTACTGCGTATGCGGTATCCTGATCCGTCTCATCCACATGGAGACGGATCAGGATACGTTTTCAAAACCCTCTACTCTGGACCCTGGTTTAGAAAGTCACTCCGGACACCGTTCTCATGTAAGCAGGAGGTGAAAATGCAATGAAAACTCTCAGTTTTTGGCCGTATTCGTATTCGCGTAAACAGGGCCAAAAAAAAAAGCCAATTTAAGCTTCTTTTTAATTTTAAAGAATAAATGTTAACCAGTTTTAAAGCACAAATATACAAACTTTACCATTGTTTCTAAATATACTTTTTACTAATACTATATATTATATTCAAAGACACAATCGTAGCAATGTAAGTTCTTTAATGACTTGTAAAAAAAAAAGCATGCACCAGCAATCTAAGGTTAGCAGAAATATTTTATCACCTATCCTAATTTGTGCATGATGTAGTTCTGGTTACTCATGATGAATCATATTTAGCAGTTTTTATATTTTCTTCATATTTCTTTGTTGGGTTTTTTTTTTTTTTTTCGGAAATGATTGGTGGGCTGGTGGAGGGATATTCAGTTGTTTCAGTTGCTCTTATACACAGTGTAGCTGGAAGAATATCGGATAGACGTTAAAATAAGAGTATGAAAGAATTTAAATAAGCAAAGTTACAACGTGCAGAATCTTTAAGACATACTGAACATTATTGTTTTAAGGCAGCAGCTCTGTCAAAGACTGCATCAGCCTTGGTGGCTTAGCTAAACTCTTGCTCTTGCAGCAGACCATTGTTCCAGTGTGGGATGAGGTGGCGGTCGGTCACGCTGGATGGCGTGATGAGGTCACCCCCACATGACATCATGAGTTTACATAGCAACCGTGCAGAGGCAGCAGGAAGTAATTTTCCCATATCAAAGGTTTGTATAACAAAAACGTCGCCCTCTGCAAAAATATCAATCACTGTGAGAGGGAGCTTAACCTCTGACCTCTGATGTCATCGCAGCAGCAGGTTTAGACGACTTCAGGCTTTTATTTGGACGCCATGCTGACCCTGCAGGGTGATTTATGAAACACATACGGGGACTTTAATCATCTGAGGTAGTGTGTGATCGAGTATGATAGATGATGGGAGTCAGCTCAGAGGCTTTTAGAGCAAAAAGTCAAATCCACATGTTTATCTTCAAATGTTTACATGGCCTGACATTTGATGAATCCACTCTCTAATCAAGGTTTACTTTAAAGCTTCACGAGAGGAACAGCAGGAGAAAAAGACGTTTTCAGCTTGGACGGGGGAGGACGTCCTGATTGGGCCTGAGCTGTCCCAGTCTCAGCAGGTCTTGTTGTTTCCTGAGCTCATACATGTTTGTTTACTGGAAAATTAAAGTGTTCCTGTTTTGAGGTCTGAACATCTGCTCACTCTGCTCTTGGATAAAGGAAGACAAACTAGTTTATAGAGGCCTGATTACCCCGTTAAAACCATTTGGTTACAGATCAGCTGGTAAATCCTCTCATTTTCAAATTATAAGTAAACAAGAAATTAACGATAAGTACACAGACAGGAGTTCAAAAACACTTGCAGATGTTCTTAAACCTTTTGGTAATCACTCTATTCAGCTGAAGACATCATCGTCACCACTCACCTCAAAGAGCCTGGACTCAGTGCAGGATGTAGAGATGTCATTTTTTCCAGTTTTGACAAACGAGGTGGTCCTGGTGATGAAGCGGACCTACGTGGTAGTTCTGGTTATTGTTTGGGACTGTTGTGTTGCCTCCTGTCAGAGGAAAGATGAAGTCATACTGGCAAAGATCTGAGCTGTGGACATGAAGACACACTAAAAACTTGAGAGGGACCTGTCTGCAGGGAAAAGGGCGCCGCCATAGGTAGGTTGTCCATACGTCCTGTTTTGCCCGGACATGTCCTCCTTTTTGTTCATAAAATTATGTCCAGGGGGATTTTATAAAATTCCCCAAAATGTCCGGGTTTTGCTCAGCTTGTTCTACGGACGAAGCTGTTGCCAGCGACAGAAAAGACATGCATGCATCAAACTACCATAACTCTTCGAGTATCCACGCTATCCAGCAGATTCTGAAAGCTGAGAAGCAGAGCTTTCCAGTGATATACGGTACATTACGGTAAAGGCCTGAGGGGGAGGGACGGGAAGTGAGCTGACTGAGCAGAGAGTCAGACACAAACATGAGAGTCATTTATCGGTGGTTTATCAGTACTTTTTGTGTAAATGATGTAAAAATATTGTAAGGAATGACATTACTATCATTCTGGAGTGTTTTCTTGACACTCTTGCTGTATTTTCGCCTAGTTCATCTTTTTTGTCATCATCTTTTTTGTCATAGTTTATGTTTTATGGATTTCATAAATAGATAAATAACAATATAAATAAATATTAATATAAAATAGGTTGACTTTCGGTTTTGTCTTCTCAAAAGTGTTACAAAATGTACATGTTCATTTAGAATTGTTTGTAAAGAGGAACCTGTTGAAAATTCTAATCTCTTTCTTCTTTTCTTGTAATTACACAGCTGTTTTAAGCATTTACAACTTAATAATGACAAATTCTTGCTAGAATGTTTTATTTTTACCTGGAAAAAAGGTGCAAAATATTTAATCAAAGGGCATTTTCTGATATATTTATTGACAAAAAAGGCAAAAAAGACCAGGTGGCTATTTTTATTCATAGAAGTAAAAGGGTTAATATTTATAATAAAGCGCTGCGCTGGGACCACTTGCATTATTCCAACGTACTTACCTGTCAAGATGTCGAGTGTGCATGCCGCCAACACATGCTGCTGAGGGTCCTCTTTTTGGGTTTTCAGAATATGGTCACCCTAGCCATAGGTCCAATCCAAACCAGAACTCCCAACTTCCACATATAGGAAAAACACTGATCAGAAAGACACTTAGCAACAGCTACACATAGACAATACAAACAGATGCTAATGCCTTAGCCACAGTCCTTATCACAAAGCCAATGGAGGGACCTATAATCAACACACATATTAAAGCATATTGTGAAACTGACCTTATAAAGACTGGAGTTTATGGGACATCAGATGGTGTCAGAGACGGCCTAACCAAATTAGTGTCCCAGACAAACGAGGTCCCAGAGAAAGAGGTTTCGATTTTTGCATGTTTGCACGTTTTTGGAGAAAACATCTCTTTTGGAGACAGAGAGTGACGTTTACCTGTTGATGTTTTTATGAGCACAGAAAGTGATTCTGTGGGATCAGAACATTATTATTAAGTTTGTCATCAGCCTGGTTGCTGCAGTTTGGCTATTTTCACTTTGATTTGTGATTTCCAATTCACTACTACAGTGGTGTGATGAGTTAACTCGTCACCCTGTTTCCTTGGTGTGTCCTCACTGCAGAGACCACCTCTTTCAGGTGATCTCGGCGTGATCAGGATCATTTGCTGTCTTCAAACAAACCGTGCCCAGTACAGTGCGCCCACTTGTCTCAGAAGAACTTTTCCTGGAGTGAAAACGAGCTCAGAGAGGGTGGGGAAAGGGCGTGGGATAACAATTGGGTTAAAAACAGGTGCTGCAGAATCTGTGAAACAACTGTACCAACTGTGAGGGGGAGGAGGGGGAGGTTTGGCTCTCTGGGGGCAAAAATAGAAAGTGAGCCGCATAATTAAAGCAGTTTGGATGGAAATAATTCCTGCAGCTGGTCGTGTTCTGCTGCAGTCAATCTAAAAGGTCCTGTGGTATTTTAATGATTTGATCCACTTAAACATGATGGTGGCCCTCATGTACGACGTGAAAAGCAGCTGAGATGATTTTAAACAAAGACAATCGAGCAGAGGAGATCCAGACTGCTGTTTAGCTCTCTTTCACACCTCAGACTTTGTGGAGCTGCTGAGCAGAACCAGGAGCCGCTCCTGCTCTTAATTTGGTTTTATTTGGGAAGGTGAGAGAGCCACAAATAAATAAACACACAAAATCACCACGAAACAGATTCAGACAAGAAAACGAGCCACAGGACGGCAGTGGAAACAATCAGCTCTGTGTGAGGTTTGTGCTTCTGCAGAGGCCCTGAGAGGACGCACGTCTGTTCAGCTTCTTTGACTCTGTGTCTCTGACATGAAGAGTTCGTTTCTCTGTTTTCTGTCAAACTCCAGGGCTTTTGCCTCAAATAAAACTTTGTCAAACAGGCTTATAAGACCTGGAGGATACAGAATGTTATTAATGAGTGGGCCTGAGAATATCTGGAGGTATGGGCCTCAGTTCATTTATTTTTATTTTCTTATTATTTAACTCTTTTGTTCATAATCCTACAGTCAGGATGCAGGCAATAAGAAGCCAGTAAGTTTCTGTCTTTACAGTAGCATTACTCATGTTAATTTACAACAGAATTACTGTATTTTCAAAAACAGTACCATATATTATCCAACTTTTTAATGCATTTTAAATGACTGTGAACTTGCTGCATTTTAGTCTATATTACTAAATTTGTAACTGTTTTACTGCCCATTTATTAGCAATACACCATTTTGTAAGAATAAAAGTCACATACATGATTTTTTTATCCAGTTAAATACATTTAATCAACACATTTAACTGTTAGCCAAGAATAAAAAATATTAAAATGACAGTAATAATAATAATAATAAATTGTTAAGTAAAGAACATTATTTAGGGGTCTTGAAAGTGCAGAGTGCCCAGTTCATGTTATAAGATCAGAGTTTATGGGTGGTATAAAGGATGTGATGCATATTTTAGTCCTCATCCTGTACACTGTTTTTTTTTGTAAAACTTAACATTTTACCATAATATTAGATCATTTTAAATTAGATTGGACTTAATTTATCCCTTTGGAAGACTCCCTCAGGGAAATTAAGATTCCAGTTGCACCATTTACAGCTGATAAAAAGTTATATAAAAAAGATATATATAAACAAGCTCCTGGCTGTCTCCGGCTCCTTCCCGTCCTCAGTCTTCCTGTTACTCCTCCTCCTCCCAGTGAGGAGTCTGATGGTCTGAAGGACAAAAGAGTTTCTCAGTCTGTTGGTCCTGCACTTGGGGAGGAGCAGTCCTGGGCTGAACAGGAGTAAATGGATAAAATTATTAAACAATTTTCCTGAATGAGCCGTTATACCTTTCCTCCTCTTGTTCACCTTTAGTAACAGAGGTCAAACATGTGAGAAGCTTCATCTCATCACACAGAAACTGAGAGTGAGCCCGACCCTGCAGTGAGAGTGTCCAGGCCGGTCGGTGTCCACCTGTCGGCCTTCACATCACGTCATCAATCTGATCCCTCTGAGCCGCTTTTGCTTAGTTTGTGTTTTTTTAAACTTTACAGTCGACACATGTGAAGTCTGCCTTCACACATGGAGACAACAGGAGTCCCACCAACTGCAGCACAGCTCCTCCAGTCAACAGCAACTGCTCCAGACCAACTGTCGTTGGGTATTTCAGGGCAGGTCGCATGATGGCAGAGCTCTGCAATGCTCTGTGGGCGAGAAAAACACAGGCTCCACTCGTTTGGTTAACCTTTCTCTCTGCCATGGCTCATAAAAAGCAAAGTGTGCTCTTATTATGAACAGTAAAACCAGGAGCATTCAAAATAAACCAATAAAGGAAGGAAGGGAAGACGTGTGACATGAAAAACAGCTTTTCAGAGCCGTTATGCAACTTAAATCTCAGAGTGTAGCCGTGGTATTTCCCTCACTAAACATTCATTTAACTTCAACCAGCTGATTTCTGTACACTCTGCCGTCATACAAGGATATTCCTGCTCTGATCGGACGTCCGCTCCTGCAGGATTAGGTCAACGCGACGATGTCATGTTGTGATCTAACTCTGCGGCCCGAAGATTGGATCATACATTTTCCTTTAATTCAGAGTTATTACACCAACAGAGCCTCTCTCTCCAGTATTCGCCCCAGGTTGTTTTATCACTTATGTTTCATTTGACTTGCTCTGAATTAGGAGGTAAATTAGGGCTTTGTTGCAGCTTTTTATTGGCTGGGCCATGTTTCCAATTACCAATTAACCATCAAGTTTGACTTTATGAGAGGAGTCATGTGGTCGTGTAGAGAGGCTGTTACTGGATGAACAGACGGAGTGTTGTCGTTCACACTCTGGTCGTAAAAGCTCAAAAATGTCCTGGTGGCTCTGTGACAAACATCAGACTTCTTTGGGAGATCAAACTATAAATATATCACAAATTATTAAACAATATGTAGAGTCTTTGGCCCTGTTTAGAAACTCAAAGTACCAGGTTTTTGTAGCTCTACTATGGTGGTCATTTGACTGCTCATTACATGCTAACTCAATTAGGCAAGTTTATTTGTTTAGCACCTTTTAGCAACCAGACAAAACAAAGTGCTGCACGCAAAACAAGAAAAACACATCAGAAAAACTAGAAAAGCTCTCAGAGAGCACAGACCTCAGCCAAGCAGCTCAGCTCTGGCAGTGGGTTTTCCACAACCCCTGTAAAAGATACAAGTCTGGTTCACCAGATCCAGAATAGATCCAGGACCCAGACCAAACTCAACACATACATGGAGGCTGTTATCCTGTATAAACATAAGTTTTTGAGAACATCACTTAATATTTTGATTTTATATGAATTATTGAATGTCATCAGTGGGATTTCCCATTATACAGTTCATGTTTTTATGTGACATCAATCTGGATCAGATCCAGATGAAACTTATCGTGGTGATAAAGACACGGATCCTATATTATCCTGTGAAATTGGAAGTGAGTCCTTCGAGAAATGGCAGAGATATGATTTTTTAAAATTGTGCCCCATGTTTACCTATGGGATTTTTTTAATTTGGGGAATTTTTTGCATCCAGACAAACATATGTATAACCACCAAAATTTAATGGCTTCTTCCTCGGACCAAACCACACCTCTGGTAAACTTTTCATATGAATCCATTCTGCAGTTTTTCCGTAATCTTGCTAACAAACAAACAAACATAAGCTGGCAAAAACATAACCTCCTTGGCAGAGGTAAAAAATAAAGAAATGAAGACAATGATAACTAGAAAGTACTTGGAGAGCGCAAACCTCAGGTAGCTCACATGTTGCTGTTACATCTATAAGCAATAGCTCCATGATGAAGTTACCATCCTAATATGATTTATGACCCTGAAAACACACACCTAGCACTCACAATCATGTTGATATCATTATTAGTTAGACAGTTATTGTGCAAAAACAACTGTTCACTAAAAGGGGTGATCTGGATCACTAACAAAATCTAAATCTCAAATATTATATCAAAACCTCAATAAGAAATAAAAAATATATCTATATGTGTTGGCTGAGCCACCCTTTCTACTTAATCTGACCAAAATCACATTGAGTCCAGTGTTCAGTTTGACAGCACTTTTTAATTTAATTTTAGTCTTTTGCCTAAAATATCTTTAGTTTTAGTCATAATTTAGTCTAAACTGTTTTAATTTTAGTCTAGTTTAGCTGATGAAATTTCACAACATTTTAGTCGATGAAATCTACTGTAAATTTAGTCGACTAAAATATGAAGTGTAAAGGGTAAGGCATTTTTTATGTTTCCTTGAATTTCTGAAGTCATGTTTTACACTTGGATAAAATCAAACATCTAATAACCCTTTATTGAATGCTAGTAAAGTCTGAATGTATAAATGAACAGAAACAAATCGAACTTTTGTGTGAAATGCAGTCACCTTTATTTAGGCTACCTGGCAGAGCATCTCAGTTACAATACCAGAACTGACAACAAACAGTGAACCTGCTCTACATGAATATATCAATTCATAAAGAGAGGAGCTCTGATTGGATCGCTCCACAACTTATCCCACCACCACCAAGCTAAGACAGCTGTGATTGGATATATTCCTAACTTGTCTCTACCAAATTAGGTCTGATTGGATTAAGTCTCTGTCAAACATTTTAGTCTAGTTTTTATTTGTTGATGAAAATGTCAGTTAATTTAATTTGAGTTTTTGTCCATGTGCACTTGTTTTTATGAGTTACTGTCTAGTTTTCATCGGGGGAAAAAAGGCTGTTGATGAAACTATGACGATAATAATTGGTCAACATTATTAATACTGATCGAGTCTTATTGTTTTATATCTATACCACGTGGGATGCATAGTGTTTTAATTGTGATCATTTTCAGTCTTTTTGTGTGCATTGTTTTTGTTTTTATTTTAGGTTTCTGCATAACTGTCCACTTATCACTCTTACTGCCTTGCCATTGTCTACTTAAGGTGTTATACCCTACAGTATGTTTTCAAATCAGACATTGTGCAAATGATTTCTGTATCATGCGACCATTTTAATTTATAAATAAATCATAAACAAAAGTTTCATTATATAATCTCTTCTTCCTTGTGCCATGACTGTTCCATATATCTCACTAAACCATTTAGGAGATAACCTGTAGAAAGTGTCTGAGAATGGGAATAACCTTCCAGAAGCATATCTGGCAGGTGATTGGATGATCATGCTGTCAGTCACATTCATTACAGGCACATCAGATAATGTAGCAGGTTAGTGGAGCTAAAATATTCTTACTATGGAGAAAAGCTTTTAGTGTTTGTTTTTCATTTAATAAAGAAATGTTGCTGTCGTCTCGCTCATAGTTCCCACCTGTTCCTGCTCTTAAGGGTGGATGTTCTCCCCGTGCATGCGTGGGTTCTCTCCAGGCACTCTGGTTTCCTCCCACAGACCAAAAACGAGCCTGTGAGGTTAACTGGTGACTTCAAAATGCCTTTAAGTGTGAGTGTGTACCCCACCTAACGTTGGTTTTACTGACTTGTACTAATGAGTTAAGATGAAGCTTTATAAATTATCCCGAGTACCTCCGCGTATAATCACGCAGCTCTTTATTGTAGACTATCAGTCATTATAGAAACGTGCTTCATAGAAAGTGAAGTCTTCTCCAGTGTTAAGGTCCACGGACTGATGGGCTGCTGTTGGATTGGATGAATGTTGGACTTCGATCATTATGAAACAGAACAAAACTAAACACTTACCCTGGATAACATCCTCTCTCCCAGACATGTGATCATTAAAATAAACTTCTCCAAACCATTCCCAGAAATTCTTTGGTCCCCGTCCAGAGACAAACATCATCAAACTGAGGATTGTGTAACAGAGAGCGAGAGGGACGAAAGAGAAGGAGGACTTTGGCAGGATTAACGAAGATTATGTCATCTGCATCTGACGGTTTGAGATCAAGAAAACAAGAGTTATAAAAACAGTTCATTAAAATGACATCATTACAGCAGACATTGATTTATGTCATACAAGAGCCTCATTGGCTCTACACTCCCCTCCTCATGTGTTAACTGAAACAACACGTAAATATTTTTATGATGTGAAAATAAATTAAATTTTAAAACGATGAAACAAAAGAAACAAGAAAGGAAGAAAGCTCCAGCTTCAGGACAATCCACTTCCTCCTCACTGTAAAAACTCCTTCAACACGCCTCATTTTTAGAACTTAGTTTTGTAGACTGGATTCCTGCTAATAAATTAAGTTTCCATTTTTCTGTTCCTACTTAAGTTTTACATGAATAAAAATTATTTTTATTTTGGGACTCAATTTTTTACTTTTTTAAACTTTCATTTGATTTTATAAAATTGATTCAGCAGAACCTCCCCATGAATTGATTTCACCAAAAAATGCATCTTTAGATACAACTTATATATTTAGGAGGAGGAACCTCAAGATAAGAATTAAAACTGTTTATTTTCTAATGAGTTCACTGCAGAGAATAAATAACCATGAAGCCGACACCATTTTCCCCTTCTTATACTTTAGAGGCCACTGAAATGGGGATGTTGAAATAATCTAAAAATGACTTCAGCTAGACCATTTAGGTTCTAGTATAGTATAAAACAAAGTAATATAAGTATACAGATATGAGACCTGTGAATTTTATCAGGGCCTGAGCACTGGTGTGGACGTCTCTATAGGACTTCTGCTGATTTTAACTCATTTTTATTCCATTGTGTGCCTGTGATTACCTTTCTTCATCGCCGCACATCAATTAAATGTTGTGGACTTTTGCATGTCGAGCAGTTTTGCATGATAATTTAACACTTTCATAATACGCCACACAATTTTTGAGAACTTCTGCATAATAGTGCTGTTTTTTGTTTTTGGAAATAGTGCCCCTCTAGAGTTTTTGTGTGAAAATCTGAGACTTTGTACATGTCGGGTTCTTAATGCTGTGGTGAAATGTCAACAGCGAAATTTCTGAAGCATATGAACAGGGTCAGCCTTAACAAATGTGAAAAACATGTAGACTGAAAGAGATGCTCTTAAAAACATGTTGGGCCGTTTTGGTGGGGCCTCATGCGCGATCCTTTCATGGGACCCACAGCTCCTGGAGACGCCCCTGGGCTCGGGCAGTAATATCTCCCAGCAAGACTAGAACTGCCATCTTTACACTTTCATGGACGTAAACCATGACCTTAAATCAGGGCACCAATGAACAGCTAATTTTGGGAACAGACGTGCAGTTTCATGTCATAATTGGTGGGAGTGTTTTTCACAGTTTTGTCTTAATAAAAGCCAAAATGTTATGTTCAGATTCGTGCATTGTCATGTTCTAGGTTATAAACCAAGTCCTTAATGTAAAAATGTAAAGTATAAGAAGGTAAAATGGTGTCAGCTTCATGGTTATTGATTCTCTGCAGTGAATTCATTAGAGAATAAATAATCATTATCTTGTGGCTCCTTCCCCTAAATATAGATTTAAGTTGTATTCATAGATGCATTTTGCTCATAGGATGTGTGTTTTTACATTTTCTGAGGGGCTGATCCTTGCTTACACGCTGTTTGTGAATGAGGCCCGTTGTGTCCACCAGCCTGGAAGACTGACTGGACCAAACTAGACGAAACCTCGAGTCAACAGGAGGCTCCTCTCCGAGCTCACTGTCCCTGGTCCCAAAAGCCAAGTTGAGATGAAACCCTGACAGAGGGGATGTTCATGGCTCTGAAAGAGAGGGTGGACACCATGCTCAGAGAAATCGACTTCTCCATATCGTTATTGTCGTGCTTTTCCTGGAACATTCCTACTCTGCCTCTGTGTAGGTTGTCCTCAGACAAGCTGCAAAACTGCGTTCACACCGAACGCGACTTGGCGACCGAGATCGCATTGCCAACCTAACTCGCGTTGGGTGACCATAAATACCTCAATTTTGTCACCGTCGCCATCGCTAAAAGACGTCACGCCTGCTCGAGTTTCACCATGATCATATATCATATAAGAGCTAACATTATTCCAACTGTATCCTTTTCACTCACCTACCAACCGCGAAACACTGCAGCTGATGTACTCACTAACTAATGTTTCCACGGGGACATGGATTTTTACTCAGTGAACAGTCTGTCACAGGTAGCGTCACACACCCACACAACGCTGATTGGCTCTGGCGGCACAGCCACAGGAGACGTCGCCTGAAGAGTTCAAATTTTTCAACTTTGGCGTCTGAGCGACAAGCAACTAAGTTGCCCAGATTGCATCAGTCACATTGCGGGGAGGTTAACCCCGCCCCATCGCGGCTGTACATTGACTTCACATGGAGAGTGGTCGCAAAGTCGCGTTCGGTGTGTAGGCGGCCTTAAACTGACTTTTGTGAAATCAATTCATTGCGAGGTTCTAAGGAATCAATTTTATAATATCAAATAAAAGTAAAACAAATAAATAAATAAACAATTGAGTCCCAGAAATGGTCATTTTTATGACGGAATCCAGTTTACAAAATTAAGCTCTAACAGCAAGGCATCTGAATGAGTTTTTACAGTGTATGTAACTGAAATAAAAATTAAGTAAAAAAACATCTTTGTTCACATTAAAACTCAGAAACACATCAGTCAAAATTAAAGCTACAGCGAAAGTTCGAGCAGGAAGACCTATATATTCATTCAGTCTCCTCTCATTCGTGTCCTCGCCCCGCCCTCCTGCTCAGGTGATACTAATCAGCTGATTAAAGGTGTTCACTCACCTAAGTTCAGTTCAGTTCAGTTCAGTTCAGAGCTTTTATTGTCCCTCTAGGGGAAATTTTGTCTGCAGTGACGGCACATCCAACGACAACAACTACAAACAAATAAATAACATTAACACAAAACAACATCGCAGTGTACAGCATAGCCAAACGTGACATGAACAACCCCCAACAAAGTACAAAATAATCAAGAGCTTAAAAGAGTATAAAAAGAAGTGAGGACGTGGGTGGAGCCTGTAGTCTTTACAAAAACAACAATTAAATTGGTCGTGCCACGTGGGCAGTGCAATTAAGAATTAAGCAAGTTGACAGCATTAATTGCTCGTGGCACAAAGGAA
Organism: Cetoscarus ocellatus; assembly: GCA_037902135.1. Classification (NCBI taxonomy): domain Eukaryota; kingdom Metazoa; phylum Chordata; class Actinopteri; order Labriformes; family Labridae; genus Cetoscarus; species Cetoscarus ocellatus. Next base: position 187,912 of record JBAMNC010000003.1, on the reverse strand, counting down.
AATTTGCACCTATTTGTACGTGCCATAGGGACCTTGTATCTCCATCCCGACGGGAGAGAAATGAACTGAGCACTGATTCTGCCGTGAGCTGTTCACTCAAAGTTGGTCTGTCCTGATTGAAATAACAATAATAAAAAGAAGAAGAACAGGAAGTATAATTATGATATCATCATCTAAATGGCTCTCCTGAGTTTCGGTGCTTGACCTCTCCGGTGTGATGTGAGGGTTGTGTTCTCTGTGATCATCTCAGTCCAGCTGAAGTGAAAGTAGATCCTTGTTGAAGGATTACTCTGAGGATCTGAGTCTCAGCTGTCATTCTTCTCATATCTCTGCAGGTCTGCTTCGTTAGGGAGGGGCTCTGATTGATTCTTCAGCATACCAGCACAGACCAGCTGCTTGTCACGCACACAATGGACGGACTGTGACCACGACAGCTGAAGGACACGGCCCTGCAGACCTCAGCGTAGATATACGTTAATGTGGCGTTTAGGTGAAGAAAGCTGTTTTTATCCTTTATAAACTACAGAGCAGGGGTCTTCACTGCTGTTTGGACCAGAAGTGGGTCACAGCGGGGTTATGAATGTAAGCAGAGCCCACTTCAAGAAAAAAATCAAAATTTCAAGAGGAAAGACAAACCTGAGGGCAATTCGGAGTCACCAACCAACCTAATGATCAGGTTTTTGGCTTGAGGGTCGCCACACATGCAGGGGACGAAAACACAAACTCCACAAAGAAAGGCCCTGACTGACACGGGGATCAAACCCCCGGCTGTGAGACATGTTGACTACCTGCTGCTCCACCTTAAAATCAATAAAATTATCAATGTTTCTAAGAAAACAGAGCGATGACAGGCTGTAACTTTGTCTATAGAACTCTCTCTTATGGATTACTGAAAGGGTTTGTAAAAATAACAGAAATTTGAGTAAAATAAAACTTAAAAGCTGGAAAGTTCTCTTTCCCTTCAATTTTTAATTATTTACTCAATAAATACAGTTTTGCCAACTGAATTAAGTTAAAGTATGTAATTGATTATAATGGTGTCTTAACAATCCTATTTTCTTTATGCTTAATTTAAAGTAGAAGTAGAGATGTACCACTGACTCTGATTCTATGGAACAAAAACAAGCCGCCCTCCTTAAATTCATCAAAAATATCAATATCAAATATCAGATATCAAAATATCAGAGAAAATAGAGCGATGACGGGCTGTTACTGTGTCTGTCAAACTCCCTCTTCTGCATAACTAAAGGTCCTTGAAAATAAGAACAGAAATTTGAGTAAAATAAAACTTTAAAGCTGTACTCTTTCATTTGTTCCTTTTGTTGAATAAGTTGTATAAATACTTCAGTGAAATTATCCTGAATCGCTAAAATTCGGCCCTTTGGCTTTAAGAACTGAATAATGTGGCCCCCATGGTAAGCAAAGTTTTCATGCCTGATTTAGTTCATTCTTTGGTTGAAATTTTAAGAACTTAAATCTTCAATAACTCACTATAATCTCACTACAGAAAAAAGTTCATCATATCCACCATTTCCTCAGAACAAATTTCCAATGCAAGCTAATATTAATGACAATTAGGACTCAACAAAAGCACCAACGACTGTATTAGCAGAAATAATGAAAAATAATAGATACAAATATTAGTAATAAAAAGGAAAAAAAGAATAATAATAACAGTAAGTAAGAAAAGATAATTAAAAAGAATCAAATTAAAACAGATATGCCTTTTATAAAATTGTTAAAAATAAAGATTGAAATGGAAATGCATACAGTAGGGATGAGAAGATTAACCGATACGTATCGATACGAGGTCATGCGCTTGCACGATGCGAGTGACAGGTAGAGCAGCTGAGAATTGCATCAGTTATTAATTATTTTTATCGATACAATCCGATCCATTTAATACATAATTCAATTTCTACAGTTTTTAATAAGTGTTACCAACCCATTTTGGGTGCATTATTTATTCGACCCACATAACGTAAGCAATGGACTACAAACTAAAGTATCAGCTCCGCGGATGCACTGGGATACATGCGCAGCGGATGAATACTAGTAAGGAAGCATAAGAAGTAAAGTAAACAAACACGCCGGACGCTGAGCGAGTTTATCCTCCGCTGAGTTTTAAATATAAAGTTTGGCAGCACTACGGATTTTACAAGAGAGACGGACGACTTGACAAGACAAATGCAATTTGCAAAATGTGCCGCGCTGCTGTAAAATGCTCGGGCAGTACGACTAATCTGATAACTCACTTGAAGCGGCGCCGCGGTGTTGTCGTGGAGGCGTCTGCTCCCCCACCTCCCCTGCTTCCAGCTGGGATTCACCTGCAGCTGCGAGCTCCAGAGGTGGTGAGCAAAGTATTACAGAAGTATTGCAAGTGCTAAAAGACATCTTTGTATTCATAGCTCATGAAAGAAATCACTTTTAGCTGCTCACCGGTGAGCCTTCTTTCTGCTAAATGAGTGCAAATTCTTTTATATACATACATACACACACACACACACATATATATATATATATATATATATATATATATGTACATATTGCACTTTTATTGTCCTGTTTATCTTGAGGATACTTAAATATGTGTCATATGTTCAAAAAGCACTGCACTGTAAACTGAAAAGCACTCAGGCTCTAAGAGGAAAGCCAAAAATCTTGGTTTTACTTGGTAAAAAAATAATCAAACTTACTGAATTGCACAGCATCTTCTTTTACATCTCCACATGAACTTTGTCTAATCAGATCGTGCTTAATTGCTCTGTACCGTGATTTGGGTGTGAATCGTATCGTACTGCATTGTAAAATGCCACACATGTATCTTCAATATATCGGATCGGAGACATCATATCGAGATGTGTATCATATCAGAGTTATACTTTAGATGCCCAACCCTAGTATACAGGCATTCTTGAATGTTGTAGTCTACTCATGGCTTGGCTCCACCTTCTAATAAATAGGTCTTTTTTGAGTAATGTATAACAATGAACAAAATCTATGTCAATGTTTCATTAAAGTTGTTTCACTGCACCATCCAATCAGGGAGTGATATCCAGTAACTGGGCAGGTCTGCTGGTCAAAACACTTTTGAAGGAAACTTTCCAATATCCTCGGCTTTACCTTCTCAGATTTCCCTTCTCTCCCCTCGATGTGCAAATAAGACCTCAACCTCAACATGGGGAATTGGGATCAGGAGAAAGGAGACTGCAGACATGAGATTGATGGCCAGAGAGGAGGGGGAGATGTCCAGGCAGGGGGTAAGATAGTGCCCTCAAGTATGGTGGTCAAACAGTTACCTCAAAGAAAAACAATGGAAGTTAGTTCGGCACATAAAACTGCTCTGGAGTTTGACATATTTACATGAGGCTCAATGGATGTGGACTCACTGCAGGAGACAGCCTCTAGTGGACAGTGGAAGAACTGCAGGCCTTCTCACTTCCACACTGGCTTCACTTCTCAGCCCCTGAAGTTGAGCTGGACTTGGCGTCTGCCTCTTTGTGAGCTGTTCACATTCATCAGTGCTGTCTTCAGAGCAGTTATGATCACATCGGTTATGACTACAGCCACTGTGCCCATATGATGATGTCTTTTGTTCTGAGAGCACAGCGAGCTGCCCACAAACACATTCCTCTGTCCTGACAACATCTGGATGGAGACTTCTCCCTAGATCAAGAATTTGTCTTCATTTCACAAACAATTTTAGACCCAAACCCCCCTGATCTGACCACAGGCTCCCTCTGGAGCAGAGTCAGGCTCACTTAGTGGTTAAATAATCAAACTGTTCTCCGGGACAGTGGTCCCAGTCTGTGTCCATACTTCACTCAACAAGAGTTTCCTTCTTGCTTCATAATTAATCAGTCAGGAGCTGATCATGATCTGAAGTCCCGACACAAGGTCATGTGATCTGACTAGGACACCAGAGATCACTGCTCCATGACGGGCTCTGCTTTTGGGTGTGTGCAGTCTTAGGAGCCATTCATAACATGTCTGACAGCGCCATCCACTGCTAAGCAATGGTACTGCATGTAACGTGTACTGGCCTCCTAAGGGCAATTAAGAGTCACCAATCAGCCTAATGAGAATGCTCTTGGTCTGTGGGAGGAAGCCAGAGAGAATGCACAGGGAGAACATGCAAACTCGACAGAGGAAGGCCATGATCAACACGGGGGTCAAACCAGCAGCCTTCTTGCTGTGAGGCATGTGCACCACCTGCTTTGCCACCATGTTGTCTTTGTCCAGTAACATTTAATACATAACTTCTGATGATTTTTTTGAACTTGTGCGCCTTAAGATAAAACTTGCAAGAGCATCTTATGCCTCTCCCCAGAAGGGTGAATCCCAACTGTACCCCGTAGCCCTTTGCCTTCGTCTTACCCCTTCGTCTTACCCCTTCCCCTTAGTCCTCTGTTTTGAGGGCCAAGGTGAAGGGGTGAAAACACGCCCCTAAGAAACAAGACTCCACTCGATTCCCGCTCCGTCATCACCCAGAGCTGCTCATTGGCTGTCGTAGGTAGATAAGACAATAGCTGTAGCTACAGCTGCGAAAGCTAGCTCGTTATAACGAGAAATGTCAAAATACGACCAACAATTCAAAACATGATTAATATTTACTTAATGATTTAATAATTACTTATAATTATGTGCTTCCTTCGGTCTCCGCTCTGCCTTCTTGTCAGCGGGCGCAGTGGTTTATGGGAAATTCCCATACCCCTTCCTTTCAAGTGAGGTCCCAGTTTTTCTTCATTTCAAGGGCTGTAAGCCCTTTGTCTTAGCCCTACCGAGTATTGGGACACCCTTTCACCAGACGTGAATGAACAAAACGAAGGGCTAAGGGGTACAATTGGGATGGACCCTAAGATCCAGATCTGGGTTTTGGGACCCTGCCCCTGTGGGAATGCCCAAAATGACAGGGGGGTTTGAGCCTCTTCTGACTTTGTGGTTGTCATAGTGAAGTCGACATGGAGTCTACTGACAGTCAAAGTGCTGTGCTCATGTTTGGTCTGCATTAATGAAACAACAACAAAAAAAAGAATAAGTAAATCTAATAAGAGTATTCTGTAAAGTGAGACCATTTGTTATGACCTGGTGCCATACAAACAGACTGATTGGTATGTACAGTATGCATGTATAGAGTATGTATGCTGTCTATACTGGACTGAGAGGGGGAAGTGGAGAGTGGAGCCCTGAAACAGGTAAATCAGGCCCTGCAGCTTGGGCACAGGTAGGTTACCTTTCTCACATGGAATTTAAAGAGTCGCCAAATGAAGTAGTCTGAGCCTTACAGGCGTGTGTCCAAAAGAAAGAACACGAGTCACAAATTCAAGTCAGAAACAAAACTTTGGTTCACAGAGAGGTTGGCAAAAGTCCTGGAAACTGATCGTTTTCTGAGGAATTAAATAACCAGTACACTTTTGTTTCTCTGGAGGTCAATGAAATTTAATGATAGCAGAGTTCATTTTGACAGCACCTTTTAATTTAGTTTTAGTTGGTCTTGGTCTAGTTTAGTTGATGAAATTTCACAACATTTTAGTCGATGAAATCTGCTGTAAATTTAGTCGACTAAAATATGAAGTGTAAAGGGTAAGGCATTTTTGATGTGCATGGTCGCTCAGATTTCCATCCAACGTGCGGTGGTGTATTTTTATTGAGCCTATATTTTACCAGGAAGTAGCTTACGGAAGTGCACTGCATTCGCTGCATAAAAAAATAGACGCCACATCACTGCAGGTCATGCCATCCGTTCTTCGGATAAATGCAGTCACACCATCCAGGTTTCAAATTCTGTTGCGCACGTAGGCCAAATGTTACGGGGCGGTGTTACGGCCCTGTCGGTGATGGGTACAGTGGCACCATGGAAATTCAGGTTCTATTGGCAAATGACTACTGCTCCAAATCCGTGAATGAAAATTGAATTGTTTCTGTCTTGATCAATCCCTGTTAATTTTTTTTAATTTGTTAAAATGCATCAGAAAGTTAATGTTCTACTGAATTTCAGACAATTTGACTGTAGCATTATTGATTGAGAGCACTCCAGAATCAGGCATTTGGGGCCCGTTTTGACTAACTTCAGATATAAAAAAAAATAAATAATAATAATAATAATAATAATACTGTGATATACAAAGTCCAACAGAATATTGTAAAGTACATTCCCATTCCCAATCAATAAAGCTACAGTCAAATTGTCCAAAACTCAGCACAGAGGTACCTGGGAATGTACCTTAAAATATTCTGTTGGACCATACAGATCATAGTATTAGTTTAATTTTTATGATGTTTTTTGTTAACTTCCACTAGTCAAAACGGGCCTCAAATGCCAGATTTTGGAGTGCTCTGAATCCATAATGCTCCAGCCAAATTGTCTGAAACTCAGCACAGAGGTACCTGGGGATGTGCCCTACAATACTCTTTGGACTTTGTAGATCAGAATTTCATTTTGATTTGTAATGAATTTTTTGCTATCTGCTGTTAATCAAAACTGGCCTGAAATGCCTGATTTCTGAGTGCTCTGAACCAATAATGCTCAGGTCAAATTGTCTGAAACTCAGCATAGAAGTACCTCGGAAGGGACCTTACAATATTCTGTTGGACTTTCCAGATCATATTTTTATTTTGCTTTATTATACATTTTTAAAAATCTGAAGTTAGTCAAAACTGGCCTGAAATGCCTGATTTTGGAGTGCTCTGAATCCATAATGCTCATGTCAAATTGTCTGAAAATTGGCACAGAGGTACCTAGGGGATGTGCCCTACAATACTCTGTGGACTTTGTATATCATAGTTTTATGTTTGATTTGTAATGAATGTTTTAAGATCTGAAGTTAGTCAAAATGGGCCTCAAATGCCTGATTTTGGAGTGCTGTGAATCCATAATGCTCATGTACACATGCGCAGTGTCACTTTGCTGCAGCTGGCTGGTTCAGAGAAACCCCGTTGACTCTGCGTTGTGTGAGGAGGAAGAAGCGGGAGGCTGCTCTGTCTGTATAAACGGTTATTCTCTGTACAAACAGGTTGATCCTGGTCATGCACTTGGCTCGCCTCGGCATACCGAAGCACACGAAAACAGGATAGCAGAGTTAGCACAAATGCTAGTTACCTTGTTAATAAGTGCACAAAGTTACTATACGGACAGTTAAGTACATAAAAACTACGGTAAACAGTGCATAATATATCTCATAAACCTGTACATAATTCCCTGTATGTTTAGAAGCCTACAAGAGGAGAAAATTATGTTTATACATAGTTATAGTACAAACTGCTTCGGTCTGCTACTCACCTCCGACACAGCTTTCATACAATGGTGATGCACTGCGGCTGTCCATTGTTTATGTAGACTAAGCCCACGAGAGGGCGCCCTAGAGCCACACATGCCAAAAAGGAACTTAAATCTCAGAAAGCAAGTGAATAATATACAATATAAATCCTGTTACACTCAGGGGAAATTGTCTGAAAATTGGCACAGAGGTACCTGGGGATGTACCCTACAATACTCTGTACTTGTTTTGATTTTTTAAAATTTTTTTATTTATTTATTTTTTAAGATTTTGCCTGATTTTGGAGTGCTCTCAATCAATAATGCTACAGTCAGATTGTCTGAAATTCAATTGAACATTAACTTTCTGATGCATTTTAACGAATTCAAAGTATTAACAAGGATTGATCAAGACAGAAAAGATTAAATTTTCATTCACGTATTTGAAGCATTTGTCATTTGCCATGAGAACCTGAATTTCCACGGTGCCACTGAACCCCGAAACATTTGGTCCTGGATACTCTGATGGAGTAAATGCTTCAGCTTGTAGAAGCTTTAACTAAGAATGTTCAGTCTCTGACTTATTTGGGTTTATTTATATCTGGGTTTAGTAATGTCAGAATAACTCTCTGGGTTATTGTTTTATCTCCATAACTTTAACAGGCTGCTGCCTATCATGGCCAGGTTACTCCTGTAATGAGACTCTTAATGGCATCATTTCTCGCTCTGCTTAAATAAATAAGAAAAGATAAATAAAGTTGTTTTTTAAGGTTCAGCTTAAAGGCTTTTAAATGATTCCGTCACTTGCAGTGTTCTTCTGAAATTACTCAGTCATTGAATAATCGATCGTGGTGGTCCACATTTTTCTGAATAAATTATTCACGAACAGTAATAATGAGCAACTTTATTGTTTATGTACAAACTATGTGTTACTATGTGTTTTATACTTACCAGCATTCTGTTTTATTGTTAATTAAGCATTTCAACAAGTTTATTGCTTCATAATTCATGCACAGGATGTTTAAATCCACTTACTTCCCTTTTCAGTGTTTAAATGCCTTATCTTAACATTGTTATGATTTCTTAAATCTTAAGTTGTTTATTTTATTCTTACTATTTTTACTTGTGTTTTTACATGTTTTTATGCTTTTAAAGTAGTCTGTTCTTTGGTTTTAGTTATTAGTTTTTATGTTTGTATTTTCATTTTATTCTGCTCCTGATTGGTGGTCACTTTGCAGCACTTTGGTAAGCTTGATTGTCTTTTTAAAATATACCATGTAAATAAAGGTGAACTGGACTTTATTTTCTGTATGCATTCCGGTTGATGATAAACATGTGAGTCTCACTTCCCCTGATCAGAAGTTGTATTATTATTGTTATAATATTTGCATTACTGCTCCTAACAGGTGTGACTCCAGTCCAGCAGGTGGCAGTGTTTCTCCTCGGGCTTGAATGATTCGGCGTCTGCAGGTTGAACAGCACACTTCCGGCAGAGAAGGGGACGATTGGGACGTGAAGCAGGGATGTTTTGGCTCATGAGGGTGATAGAAATGAACTTATCCCAGTAAAAGTTTGTTTTTTATATAGTTTATAGGTCACTGTGGTCTTTGAGGGAGAGAGAAATGAAGAAGTGAAGTCTCTCTGCGTGGACAAACTGTGGAAAAGGTGAGTGGATCCATGATTTAAGATAAAAACATGACCTGCTGAAACAGATCTGTGATCACTCACGCTTCTAATGAAGGACTGCACTAATTAAAGATCCTGATTAAAGCTGACATGCAGAAAGGGTGCCAATAGAAGAAATACCCAATTCCAAAGAAGTTGGCACATTGTGGAAATCTACATATAAACAGAACATCATGATTCCAAATCCTGTGTTAATTTTGTCGACTTATTATTTTCGTCATAGTTTTCGTCAACAACCTTTTTCCCCTGACGAAAACTAGACAATAAAAAACAAGTGCACGTGGATTTAATCCAGTCAGACCTAATCTGCTCATGTAGAAAGTAGAGACAAGTTAGGAATATATCCAATCACAGCTAATTTGGTTGTGTGGAAAGGTTGGATGAGTTAAGAGGGACATCCGATCACAGCTGCCTTAGCTTGGTGGTGGTGGGATCCAAGTGTCAAACATGACTTCAGAAATTCAAGGAAACATTAAAAAATGCCTGACACTTTGCACTTCATATTTTAGTTGACTAAAATTTACAGTAGATCACATCGACTAAAATTATTGTGATATTTTATCAACTAAAACAAGACTAAAATTAAAACAATTTAGATGACTAAATTATGACTGAAAGACATTTTAGGCAAAAGCTTAAAACTAAATTAAAACATGCTTTCAAAATTAACACTGCTTTGAACTATAACAAAAATACAAGGTATTTAATGTTTAGTCCGATTAACTTTTTTTTTTTTTTACCCCTGTGTTACATCTGTCAACAGCCGGGGGTCTCTGTTGTTGTATGTTGTTCTTCATAATACTCCTCACCTGTTCAGTGGAGACAGGTGTGGACTGCAGCAGGTCAGTCTTGTCCCTGCTGTTGTAACTCAAGCAGAATGTGTCTTCATGTCTCTGAAATAAGCAGGGACGTCCCTGAAAAGATGGATGGCAGCATGTTGCTCCTAAACCTGTATGTACCTTTCAGCATTAATGGAGCCTTCACAGATGTGCAGGTTACCCATGCCATGGGCTCCACAGTATTAACATCATATCAGACATGGCAGATGATAATTTAAGGATTGAAGATTATTAGGGATCTACGATATTGGATTCTTACCGATATCTGATATGCTGATATTTTTAAATTCATTATCGCCGATACCAATAATTCTGGTCAAGAGCACAGGCTCTGGACTTAACAAAAATGGACTTGTTTCTGTCAGTGTTGCAGTATATTTTTGTGAGGAACAGGTGTAAAACAAGAAAAACAGCATTTAACTCTTGCAAAAATAAAACCCTTGATTTTTAAATGTACCCATGCAGTGATGAGAAGGTGCATCAATATTGTGCATTTGTGTAATTTGTTGATATTTCGGCAATAGATGGCGATATGTGTGGCCGATATATCGACTGTAAATATCTGCAAAATTTCAATACCTGGCCGATACAGATATCAGACCGATAATATTGTGTATCCCTTATTGTTATTGGCAGAAAACAACATTTCTGAGTTACATTTATTTGCTGTAAGTATCTGCTGCACAGACCTGGAATGTTTTAAGCACAAAGTCGACCTTGTCCCGTCTCTTTCTTCAGCCCTCTCTGGAGATGAAGCAGGATTACCAGGACCTGATCCTGCAGGCCTGTGGAGCTTCATCTCTGCGTGTCGGAGCAAACATCCAGACTCTGTGGAGCGGGTACGGCCAGATCGTCCGGCTGCACCTGGAGGGCTGCGACCGCCCCTCCGTGGTCGTCAAGCACGTCAAGTTTCCGGCAGAGGCGGAGCATCCACGGGGCTGGAGCACCGACCGATCCCACACTCGTAAAGTGAGATCCTACCAGGTGGAGACGCACTGGTACCAGAACTACTCCACCAAGCAGAGCTGTCGGACCCCCGCCTGCCTGGCAGCCTGTTCTCAGGGAGACGAGATGCTGATCGTGCTGGAGGACCTGGATGTGGCGGGGTACAGTCAGAGAAGGTACGATGACAGGGTCAGGGAGCTGAAGGTCACATGTTCTGTCACCAACTTACAAGGAGCTTGGAGAGAAAAAAATCATGAAGAAATCAAAAGAGCTCAACACTTACAGTTCAGGAAGCAACCTTTTTAGACCGTGGCCTTCATCAGGGTCAACATTACAAACGTCACTGAAGTATGGGAGGTCTGAAACTGAAAACAAAAAATAAAAAAAAGTGTCTTAAAGGGGTCAACACGTGGTTTGGAACGTGAGGGGGTGAAGAGGAGTGACCTAAAGGAGGCTCAGTGGTGTTATTATGTCAAAGGCCTGAGAAACAGCTTCATTGGATGGTATTTGAAATAATGCAGCTTTCATTTTGAAGTGCTTATTCTACAAAGGATCAGCAAGAAATGACATAAATAACCATAAGGCATAAGAAGGGGAAATACAAAGGTTTAGATATAACAGATCCTATTCAAAGATTAGACATAAACAAACATAAAAACATGCATGTGTATATCCGTCAATCAATCAGACTTTATTTGTATAGCACATACCGATTATTATAAGTAGCCTATGTTACAAATCGTAGAACAAGATAAAACAAGAGAACATAAAAGTTAAAAGCAAGTGAAGTGAAAACAAAAAATTGTAAAAACTGTAAAACAGTAATAAAAATAAATAAGACAGGAAATAAATAATGTCTTCTAAATAAAAGTCATTTAAAATGGGTCTGGTCTGTGTTTAGGAGCGTAATAGCCGAGGGAATGAAGGAGTTTGAGTAGCGATTAGTTTTCCTTTCCTTCCATTTGACAGAACATGATCTGGTTGGCTGATAATTCTTTTGCTTTTTCAGCTACTCGTTCCTCCCAGCTTGTGCCAAAGTCCCTCTGGTGAGCTCCAATAATTTAGGATGATGCTGTTTAACCCTTGGGTCTCTATGTGGCTTTTTTCTTCCACAAAAAGGTGATATTTAGAACTAACTGATCATAACTTCTACTCGACTTCAGAGAGTGAAAAAATCTTTGATGAGGAAACTTAATTCCACATAAATTAAAAAAAATTTAATAGGTCAAAAATACGCTGTGGGCAAATTTACTAACCTGTCGTCTTGGCTGTTAAAAGCCACAGACTTTAGCTGCTGTAAAAACACATCAGATATTTATTTTAATCAAACTTTTTCTTTTCCCCAAATCTCTTTATCAAGCTCAGTCCTGATCAAAACTATTTATTTTGTTTTTAAATTATGGATTTTAATCCTTTCAATGCCAACTACATAGGTGATTCACTGCAGTGTCATGGCTGCATTAAAAAAATGTGGTGATAATGGGAATCAATGGGGAGTAAAACTTAAAATTTGATGCTGCGAAAAAAATAATGCACCAAAGTCAATGTTTTTACTAATCTTTGACATATTCTAAGAATCTAAAATCTATAATTAAAAAAAAAATGTAAATAGTTTTGATCAGGGCTGAGCTTGATGAAGAGATTTGAATATAATATTTGGAAAAAATATTTATCTGTTATGTTTTTACAGCAGCTAAAGTTGTGGCTTGTAAACAGCCAAAACAGCACTGAAGGATGTGTGTTTTTTTTTTTTTTTGGAACTTAATTTTTATTTAACATTTGCATTAACATACAACATTTAGGAGATGCTATCATACATTGAAGGATGTGTTTTAATACAGTACCCAAGCTGTTCTTGTCTTTCACAGACAGCCCATTATACCGGCAGGAAAAGGAAAATGTTAAAAGGCTTTCAATAAAATAATGCTAAAAATTTAGTAAAATAGTGTCACAGACATTAAAGAATTCAGTTTTTGCATTAAATAAATTCTTTGTTGACCCGTTTGGCACTCAGCTTAAGCTGTCAATCAAACACAGTGCCAAGATATCTGTAAGAGTCAACAATTTCAACCTTTTGATTATGAATGGTGCTTTCTTCTGGCATATCATTATTTGGCTCTTAATGTACTTGTTCAACATCCTTTTCTTTATAGAGAAGTGAAGGGAGAGCCTACTGTTATATAAAACTCTGTTATCACTAAACAGTCTGTGTAACCTTGATTTTTGTAACCAAACAGACATAGTCAGGCTTTTATCTAAGTTTTATGTTGATCCTCTACAGCTTTTATTACGGTGAAAACAGTGACAGCTACACTAGAAATAAATTAATTCTGGCTGTAAGGATTTCTTTTTGGTGGAAACTTCATTTTTGCTTCTTTTTACATTTGTGTTTGGAGTGGGACAAAATAGTTTGTGTTTTGGGCACAACAAGCCCAAATGAACAACTGCACTTTTGTAACAAGCCCAAAAAAACGCAACCTGCAACTGCCAATATTTACAAGCAACTTTCCAGAAAAAGAACAAAGTCACTTGTAATAAGCAGACCTGGCAACACTGAAATCAAGTATTAAAACATTCTGATTCTTCTTTGTTTTTCAGGACCAGTGTGAAGGAGAAAGAAATGAAGGCTTGTCTCAGCTGGCTCGCCCACTTCCACGCCCTCTTCCTGGGCGTGGCCCCCAAGGGCCTCTGGCCCGTTGGCACATACTGGCACCTGGAGACCCGGCCGGACGAGCTGGAGGCCATGGACGACGCCGAGCTGAAGGCAGCGGCTGGTGAAATTGACAGAATACTGAACGAATGCAGCTTTAAAACCATCGTGCACGGAGACGCCAAACTGGCCAACTTCTGTTTCTCCAAGAACGGGCGCGACGTGGCGGCCGTGGACTTCCAGTACGTGGGCGGGGGCTGCGGGATGAAGGATGTGGTGTATTTTTTAGGAAGCTGCATGGAGGAGGAGGAGTGTGAGAAGAGGGTTCCTGATCTGCTGGACTTTTACTTCTCAGAGTTAAAGCTGGCACACAGAGAGGACGTGGACTTTGCTGCTTTGGAGAAGGAGTGGAGGGAGATGTTCGCCTTCGCCTGGACAGACTTCCATCGCTTCCTGCTCGGGTGGATGCCCGGACACTGGAAGATCAACCGCTACAGCAGACGGCTGACCAAAGAGGTCCTGAAGGAGCTGAAACAGAGAACCAGAACATCAGAGGGTGAATTTACATGATAGGAGCGAAACAGGCTGCAGGTTTATTTAAGAATAAAATCACTCACGAACACAAATCTACTCTTTGTTTATTTGTTTGTTTGTTGATCGCAGTATTAAAAGCTGATAAATCAATTGTGGGAAAATTAAGGCCCTGAAAAAGTATTAAAAAGTCTTAATTGCGATTTTACGAGGTATTTAATTTTATTGGTATTCAGCTTTTTTGGAGTCAAAGCTTTATTCCTTCTCAGGTTACCTCATTTCTGTTAAATTGCAAACTGCAACTGTTGAAGATGCGTTGCGGGCAACAGCTTAAAGTAGCAATGAGGTCTTAAATTTTTTTGAAAGGTTTTTTAAAAAGTCTTAAAAATGTATTGAAATTATCCTCAGGATTCCTGCATATGCCCTGTATATAATAAAAATGTAATAATATATAATTATAAACTGTGATTTGCCCGATATGTACATTCGCGCAAACACATGCGGAACCATAGTGATAATTGTTTCCGGCCGGTCGGGGACAATTGCCGTAAAACTGGATGTTTGGAAAGTGGCTGGCGGGCTGGACCAGGTGGAGGAGCCAGTGGTCACCCTCCAGTGTAATGAAAGTTTGTCGGGACGGTTTTCATATAAAAATCATCCTTTACAAAAAAAACAAACCTGTGTAATTTTTCTTGAGTTCACGGTCATGGCATTAAAATGTTGCAGTAAAGCATTAAAATGGCATTAAAAAGCGCATTTCTGCAGACACCCTGGATATTTAAGTGTAAACCATCTACGTATACACTTAGTGGCCACTTTATTAGATATGCCCATTCAGCAGCTCATTAACGCAAATAACTAAGCCAATCACATGACAGCAACTCAATGAATACATTTAGGCATGAAGACCTGAAGTTCAAACGATTTCAGTGTTAAAAATTCGGAGTCTTTATTGATTCTGTTTGAATTCCATTTTATCTTATGCTTTATTACTGTCTTCAGATCCTACACCCATTTTATGGTTGAAATAATGCCACCTGGTGGAGAGCCAGCACAGGCGCAGCCTGGCTGCAGGATCAGGTTTTTTTCAGTTGTGGCATCATTTTCACACATACACAACATTTTCACTTTGAACAACTGTGTACTTTCAAGTAATCTTCTGTCAAAATCCTAAACAGAGGAAAAGATTAAGCATGTTTCACCCAACTTAGATGTGGAATAAAAACTTATTTTCCACAAGCAGTCCATGATTCATACACTACTGAACCTAGGACTCCAGAGACTACCTGCATGTATGTATATTATGAAGTACTTTTACTGTGTACTTTTTAAGTAATCCTGTGTTATGGGGTGATATGACTGGAAAAATACCTACTCATGAATCCAAGTTTCAGATTTACACAGTATTGGAGGAAATACTCTGATCTTCGACTTAACAAAAAGGGAGCAATACCACAGTCTAATAGTACTCTGTTACGAGTAAACTTCTGAATGAAATTTGGGCGAAATATCTTTATTCTTGTTCTCTGTTAGTGACTTTGACAGAGGATTACTCAAAAAGTACATATCAAAAGTACTTAATATTATGCATGTAAATAGTCTAAGAAGTACTTAGTTCAGCAGTGTATGAATCATGGACTACTTCTGGAAAACGAGTTCTTATTCCACGTCAAAGTTGGGTGAAATATCCTTAACCCATATGCCGCCATTGTTGTTGACCTCGCAATGCAGTCTGGATAGTGACGTCATATGGTTGCACTGGACTCAGTCCCGTCCATTTTACCCCACAGCGTAAAACCATGTCATCTGTGCAGCCTTTCCAATTTGACCCTGAGAGAGGGAGAAGCTCCTGTTGAGCTGTGACCTTCAAACATTCTCACCTGTTGTCAGGGTGTCACAGGTAAACACTGCCAGAATGATCTGCCCGCTCTCCAATGACACTGAGCTCATCCACAGACAAGCAGAGAATTAGAAATGATAACTTTATTTGTATCATGGTTTTAACAACAAATATGCCCTTACAGTTACCAACCCCACCTAACCTAAAATGCCAATGGGCACAACAATTCAGGCCAAGGCACCCAAAGCAGTCCATGAGGTCCAAAGATAAAAGCATTAAAGCAATAAAAGGAAAGTCATCAAAAAGTAAGAGCATAAAAGAGGAGAATAAAACAGACTGTAACGGGAACTACAAACGTAAAGAAGAGAAAAAAACAATACAGAGCCTATAAAAATAAGATTTAACATCCGATCATCACATGAATCAAAAGCCAAAAAGTCAAGTTATGCAGCCTAAAATAAAGAAAATAGGCATTAAAAGCAACACTTAAGAACTTTCAGTTTTCGTTGATTATGGCGGCGCCGGTGGACAAAGGCGGTAGTGTTTTGCCTGAAAGAAGACCACATTTCCCATGAGGCCTAGCGCGTAGCGCAGTAAAATCCTGATCTCCCAGTCGCCTGCAGTTGGACTGAACTACATTTCTGTTTCCAGCGGCTGTGTGAAGGATGAATAGCGACGAGGTAATGAATCTAATTGTGGCTAAACAATATCATATGACGATGTTGAAAATAAACGTGTAACGTTGTTTTGTACCATGTCCCCCCACCGCCCCCCCCCCTTACCTGACTTGTCAGCGACTGACGCGCTGACGAGTTTTAGAGCCTTGAAACCGATAAATAAAACGCTATGTTGGCTAATTTCACAGTAAACACACGTACAGATCCCGGCAGGAGGAAGCTACTTACTAGTCCAGCAGGAACAGAGCCAAGGCAGCGTCGGTCGGAAATCCCCCCTCGTCTTTGAGCTCACGCCAGCGAGTGAAAGCTGGGCCAGTGTTAATCCTTGACTGTCCTTTTATCCGGGTAGCCTCCCTCTTTCTTTTTTTTTTTGTCTCCTCAGACAAAACTTTTCGTTTCTTCGTTTGTTTTGCAGCTTCTGCCATGATAGCACTAGTTGCGCGTAGGCGTTCGACTCGACTTCCGTCTTTGTAGCGAATGGGGAAAGGGGGAAGTGACGTATGCCGTAAAGCAGTCAGCACATTTGTAGTGTTTTTGTGTGGCAGGTTTCCTGCCACCCTCCTCAAAGTTGCTTAGTGCCAGTGAAAGCGATAGAGACCCCCCCCCAGGCCATGACAGAGGTGTCATTCAACTAGTTGTAAGTCGATGTTTCATCACAAAAGTTATGAAAATATTTTATGAAGGCTGAAAAGTTACTTAGTGTTGGTGTTAAGTAATACCTTATTATTTTAAAATAAAATGTATAAAAAAAACAACACCAGAGGATCTAGGATGATAAGAGCAATAAAGGCAGATAAAAAGGCACTAAGAAATGCACGGTTATCTATTAAATAATGTGGCTGCACTTATCAGGACAGAACCACATGGTTCACAGTTAAACTGGGTGTTATATATTGAAGGTCAGCTTTTCACAAAACTGCTGTGAGTTTCCAATAAGTGATGTTTTTGGTTTACTGCGAGCTACAAGTCCAATTCACACTGCCATTTCAAGCCCTAGTATTTCTGCCCCTGTAATGCTTGGCCTCACTGTGAACGTCACTGAGCTGGAATGAGCTGATCCATCTAAATCTGTCTCCAGAGGTGGGAACAGAGGTATATTAGAGAAAGGGGAGCATGCCGACGCCAAAACAGGAGCTGCAGGTGTCTGCCTGTGTCTTCATGTAGAGGCTCTCAGATGTTTTTCAATGTGAATTCACACAGACACGACAGCCTCACCAAATGAATGTGAATGTCTAGAGATGTAACAGAGCCTCACTGTGACGACTGTGGAAAGGCACAGTGACCATGGCTGATGTGTTTTAGCTCAAGGGTCGTAAAATGATTAGCTCAAAATTTGATCATTGCATATTCCTGAGATTTGTGATGAAATGGAAAACTGCAGCCGAATCTTTTTGTCCATTAACTGAGGTGTTTGGGGAGCACTCCATGTCACATGTGTTTGATTGGCACAAAAGATTTTGTTCTGGCACAGAGGATGTCCTAACCCAGCACATCAAAACCTTTGACCACATTAAAAAAAAATTAAACCAACGGTTCGACACGGACAACAACTCGGTATAAGAATAACAGAAATGGTCTCTATTAAATAAGAGACATTTCTTCAAATGGTTCATGAAAATTTGAAAAGTGTGCCAAAATGTCCCAAAACACTTGAAAACATGCAGGTTTCCTTCAGTTTGTTCCAAAATGTCTCAGAAATTTGCTCGTTTTTTCCTTTTGATCACAAGTCAGAAGTTTTGGCACATTTCCCGACACATGAGCAAAAAACAGCTGCACTTCAATCAGCAGTGAAGTAAAGACGTCACTTACTGGAAACATACAGAAGCTGTGCAAGAATACCCAACCTTATAAGCTCAGTCTCATTATTTAACAGACGAATCTTGTACAGCTGGACTTCTAAATGGACTTTGCTGGTTTACTGTTCAAAGAAGATTAGCTAAGCTGCTCTGAATAATAATAATAACTTTATTTGTATAGCACTTTTAAAAACAATAGTTTACAAAGTGCTTTGACAAACGCCCAGGAACATCCAGACAAAGCACAAAAACTGGGGCACAAGGAAACAAAAACAAAAAGCTCAGTTCAAGTCAAGGCACTTTTACAGAAAGACACAAAAATTCATAAAAGACACCAGCAGGAAAAGTGAAGAGGAGAGCAGCTTCAGGTGTCAGGTGACTTTGGGCCTGTGAGTCAAAGGCCCTGTCCACATGTCATCAGAACCCAGACAAACAAGAACCAGGCAACATAAACTGAGACCATGAGGACTGAAGTAAAGCTAAAGACATAAACTCAGTAAGAAAAGAAAGAAAAGGCAATAAAAGGCAGTTGAAAACAAAAAAAAGACAGAATATATAAAAGGATGAAATTCTAATGATAAAATAGAAAAAAACAATAATAATAGCAAAGTTAAGATAGAATAACAGACATGATCAAGGGATAAAACAATTAAAATGCCTAAAAGGTTATCTATGAAAAGATTAAAAGTGTAACAAAGGTGAATCATAGATTAGATAAAATCTGAATTAAAAGTAAGTAACTGCATTAATGTGTTAACGTAAAATAGAAGATGTAAATAAAAGAGGAGGGACTTAAAAGTAGTGGGAGGTAAAAAGATAAGAGCAATACTGACAGAAAAAGCTAAAAAGACAGTAAAGCCGAAATAAGAGAGATGAAAGATAAAAGATGAACGACGGCATCACGTAAAAGCAAGTCTGTAAAAGTGAGTTTTTTTAAATAGACTTAAAGGAAGCGACAGACTCGGCACGCCTGATCTCCTCTGGCAGGTCGTTCCAAGGTCGATCCAAGGTCGAGGAGCTCTGATGGAGAAAGCTCCGTCATCTTTAGTTTAGAGCCTCGACTTTGAAACGACCAGGAGGCCTTCGCCAGAGGATCTGAGGCTGCGGGCAGGCTCATGAGTGCTTTAAAAGTGATCAATAAAATCTTAAAATCAATTCTAAAACTGACAGGAAGCCAGTGGAGGGAGGCTAAAACTGGAGTGATGTGATGTCATCTACTAAAACCAGTTAAAAGCCAAGCTGCTGCATTCTGGACTAGTTGGAGGCGAGAAAGAGTTTCTCTATTTAAACTGGAAAGAAGAGTTGCAGTGGTCCAGCCTTGAGAAAATGAAGGCGTGGATTATTTCTTCAGGATCTGGTGGGCTGAGTATTTGTTTAATTTTTAAATTGGTGCACAAGTGAAAGAAACAGGACTGGATGGTTTTATTGATGTGGGAGAAGGTGAGATCAGAATCAAAGAATACTCCCAGATTTCTGGCTGTTGGTTTGATGTTTAATGAATGTGGACCGAGATAAGACTGTATGAGGGGGGAATTTTGTATGTTACAGAGGATTATTTCAGATCTTGAATTGTTCAGTTGAAGGAAATTTTCTGCCATCCAACAGTTGATGTCCCTAAGACAGTCCATGACAGCAGCTAGGCCTCGAGGGTCCTCAGGTCTCAGGGGAAGGTATATCTGTGTGTCGTCTGCGTAGCAGTGAAAGGAGACTTGGTGGCGCTGAATTATTTGGCCAAGGGGCAGCACGTAGGTAGAAAATAAAGTTGGACCGAAAACTGAACCCTGTGGTACACCACAGGCAATGGCAGCAGTAGAGCTGTGATTGCCTGTGGTGACCGCAAAGGTTCGCTCTAAAAGATACGACTGAAACCAGCTAAGTGCAGTGCCCCTGATACCCACCCAGTTTTTAAGATGATCAATTAAAATGGCATGATCAACTGTGTCAAGGCCGCACTGAGATCTAAAAGAATTAAAACTGAGCCCTCCCCTCTGTCTGCTGCTAAAAGAAGGTCACAGGTCACTCTTAGGAGGGCCGTCTCAGTGCTGTGACCTGCTCTAAAACCAGACTGACATTTCTCAAAGAGGTTGTTTTCACACATAAAACCTAAAAGCTGAGTAGAAACCACCTTCTCTAAAAGTTTAGATAAAAATGGGAGTTTTGAAATCGGTCTAAAATTGTTAAAATCAGTGGGGTCGAGGTTTGGTTTCTTTAAAGGGGTTGGACCACAGCGTGTTTAAAAGCAGAGGGAAATGCACCCTCTGACAGGGAACTATTAATAATGGATAAAATGCTGGGCCCTACTGTGTTAAAACCTCTTTGAGAAATCTAGTGGGAATAAAATCAAGACTGCACGTAGCTGGTTTCGTGTGGGCTGAAATATCAGATAAAAAGGGAGAGGACAGCGGCTCAGAACTGCTAAAATAATGGTGAACTTCCCTACTTATGACTACAGGGAGATCAGGAGGAGTGATCTGATGCCTGATGTCCATAACCTTGTTAATAAAATGAGTTAAAAACTTCTCGCAGGTGTCTTGAGAAGCATCAGTAAAATAAGAGGGGGAGGGGTTGGTGAGGGAAACTAAAACCTTAAATAAAACTCTGGGTTTTCAATGATTGGCTAAAATCAAATCAGAATAAAATGCTGCCCTTGCATCTTTAACTGTCTTCTGGTAGTTTTTCAGGAAATCTTTCCAGATGTCATGAAAAAGCACCAGCCCAGTCTTTTTCCATTTACCCTCATTTCTTCTACATATTTTCTTCAGTTCATGTGTGGACTCTGTCAGCCAGGGCTGGGGCTCTTTGTTGAGCTTTTCACTTCAAAGATGCAGAAATAAAAAGCTCCGTAACCTTGCTAGCAGATGTTGAATTAAAACCCTTCGATGAACAGGAGTATGATCAATAAAAGAAGGCTGGGATAAAACCACAGAGAATAAACCCAGTTTGTGATCTGACACACAGATATCCTTGGTTAAAAACTCCCCAGGACTAAGTCCAGTAAATAAGACCAAATCTAGGCAGTGTTGGTTCCTGTATTGTCTGGGTTAGATTAAAAGGTCCAGAGTTTCAATGAAATCAACAGTCATGGGTTGAGAGGGACAACAGACGTGTACATTTAAATCACCTAAAATAAGAATTCTGTCATATTTACTAATAAAATAGGATAAAAACTCTGAAAACTCTTTAATAAAAGCAGTGTTGGGTTTGGGGGGTCTACAGATGATTAAGATTAAGACAGGGTCTTTCAGTTTAATAACAAAAGTGAGGTGCTCAAAAGAACTGAAAGTGCTCAGGGTGATGGGATGTATTTAAAAAGGGGGTCAGACTGGCAGAGTGTTAAAAAAACAGATACTTAGACAAATGTTTGGGAGGACATTTGATAAATTACCAGCTGAGGCAGAGAAAGCCAGTGCAATGTGGAAATAATACTTCAGACGACAGAGAATGGTTGTAATTTTATGAGGTCTGCATTCAAGGGTCAGCTCAACAAAATTAGTAGAAAGACATTTCATTATTTAGTCCACAGATGCTGTCATCAGCCTCCATTTTCAGCTCTGCAGTTTTGGTTTATCACATTTTTTTTGTTGCCCCTCATCACGCCACATGAAACCTTTTTCACCACAGAAGCACTTTGATTGATCTGATGTGTGATGAACGAACTCATAACCAGTGTTCATTTTGACAGCACTTTTTAATTTAGTTTGTCTTTTGCCTAAAAAATCTTTGTTTTACTCATAAGTTAGTCATCGAAATTGTTTGGATTTTAGTCTAGTTTTTATTTGTTGATGAAAATGTCAGTTAATTTAGTTTGAGTTTTTGTCCATGCGCACTTGTTTTTATTAGTTACTGTCTAGTTTTTGTCAGGGGAAGAAAGGTTCTTGATGAAAACTATAATGAAAATAATGAGCCGACAAAATGAACACTGCTAACAAAAACAAAAGAATCATCCTTCTGCAAAATCAGAGTCTATCTGGCTCAGTGACAGCACTCTGGTGTGGGAGCTTCACTGTTCAGCTCTGAAGTTGAAGCCAAAGGATTAATGATAATAATAATAATAATAATAATAATAAATAAAATGTATTATTATTATCATTATTATTAGTATTATTACTATTATCATTAATCCTTTGGCCTCAACTTCAAACTGAGACTGGTCCCATGAAGAGAAATTCAGGATTATGTTATATGAGGCAGGGAGAGCTAATGTGACAAAAAATAAAAAAGGGGAAACCCTTTTAAAAATACTTTGGTCAGCCCAGAATGTGCAATAAAACACTGAAAACTCTTTAAATCTAACAGGCAGTTTTTCTTATTTCCAGTCAAAATATCTGAAGATGCATGATTTCAGCCAGTTTCACTTTACAAGTCTTGGTAATCAGATTAAATATAAGAAACAACGACCTGAATTGCTTGTTTTCAGTGAAATATGGATAAAACATATTTTTCTCAGGATTGCTTAAACATGTTTTGGAATTTAAATAATAAACTTGTAGGGCGGCTCGATTATGACAAAAATGATCATCATGGTTGTTTTAACATATATTGAGGTCAGGATTTCTAAACACTAACCACCGCTGACAGACCATGAGCTTGAACACTCTTTACACGACCATCACAAAAGTCAAGGAGCAGCCGACAAATTAAACTGTATGTGTGAAACAAATATTAGATGGAAAAAATGTGCAGCATGTCTCGAGGATTCTTTGAATCTCAATTACTGTTTTCCAAACTGTTGTTATAGTTGTGATCAAACTCGATTAACTGCCCAGCTCTACAGACTGGTGTGGATTTATAGTGTTTGTGTGCAGCGCTGGAGGAAAAGGTGCTACTTCAGTCGTGGCTAATAGGGATCAGTGTCCCTCTGTATACGACAAAATTACAACAGATCACTGAAATGTGATGTAAACAGCTGGAGTCTGTGATGTTTCTGCCTCTGCTCTTCACCTGAACAGGAGTGGAAAGTGAGTTTTCACTTGACCCTGGTTAGTTTTATCTGTACTCGGTCTGATGTGGCCCCTGAGCCTCCTGTTGATGATCAGAGGTTGAGAGGAGTTATTGTTGGATTACAGTTTAAAACTGAGGATTGTACACAGGACAGAAAAAGCTTGGATTACAGCAGGCCTGTGTAATCTGAGACAGGGAGAGCTAATGTGACACCAAAACATAAAGGGCTGTCCCTCACTGTTCTTACTCAGCTCAGGCTGTGCAGTATAAAAACAGGAGAGGAGAGATGTTTGTTATTTAGTTTTCTCTTTACATCCTCGTGTGATCATCATGCTCAAACAAAATGATGTTTTTGATGGCTGCCTTGCTGTCCACACTGTAAACACCTGAAATTCAGGTGCAGTTCCTCTAATTTCCAGTCAGTGTTTGTTATCAAGCACAATTTAGGCCACTTACACTTGATAATCATGTTATTTCAAAATACAAGCAACAAAAACGGACCTGAATTGCTGGTGATAAGTAAAATACAGAGATAATACATTTCCATATATGTATATATATTTTGCAATTGTAATAATACCACAATTTGTGGATTATCAGTGTTTGTATGTGTGGGGCTTCTGGTAACTTCTGGAAGAGAAGATGCTACTTTGGCGGTGGCTAATCGGGATCAGCATACCACTGCACTCAACCAAAGGAATACACAAAACAAATAATGAAAATCGATCAATAATTTCAAAGGATAGATATTAAAACACTGATATTTACTGCATTTTGTATTTTACCCAAAACTGAACTCAGCTGGATCAGACCGTTAAATTTCAGTTTCAAGAACTGCGATACTAAACTTAGTATCAGAGCAAAGGGAGATGTGTTGGTTTTGTGACAACACGATTAAACTTTAACAGTTTTTTTGTGAGCCAATAAACTCCTTAAAAATGTGTGAATGTTGTATCAGATGTTTATTACTCCCGTTTATTAATACTAGTTGTTGGATTTTATATAATTGGAAAGCCCGATTATTGAATCACATTTACAAGGTACAACTTGTAAGGACTGTGCCTTCATGGAATGAGCGACAGCTAAAATACGGGTAGCATCAAAAAAGTGCCAAAATCCCCTGCATTATTCTCATGTTAGGATTCACTCTTGCTTTCTGCTTCAGGTGCAGCCAGGTGTGTGCCACGCACAGGTGTGTGACTGGTACCTGACTGGTAGCAGTTGCTGGGACACACCCATGCAACAGGGCAACTGGAAGCAGGGGTTCTGGTCCAGAGTGGCAGCAAAATTTGTTGTCAGTCTGGCACCATTTCCAAAACTGGGACCAAGTTTTGTAAGACTGGTGGAGACAAAGACAGGCCACAGGTGGACAACCCAGGGAGACAAGACCCTAAAGAGGCCAGTTCTTCACCCTCGCTTCCCCGAGGAACTGTTCGCCTTCGTCCAGAGACCTGTCTGTGGTACTCTGGTGCAAATCTTGCCCTGTAAATCTCTGAAGAAAGCAGACAGCTCCTCAGTGAAGAAATGGTGAGAACAGGTCTGTCTTTGACTTCACCAGTCTCATGTACCTCCTCAAGGGCAGAGCCCTCATGAGATCTTGATGGGGAGACCAATACCCACAGGGGCAAGTCCACGTCTAACACCCCATAAATGAATGATGAGTTTAGGTTTTGCAAGTATCAGAATCCTTCAACCCTCTGATAAACCTATCCATCCTTTCAGGTGTGGGGACTTTTATTTAGTGTCTCCCTATCATAAATTTATGGTTTAAACTTATTGATTTAACTTTACTTACTCTGCTTTTTTTATAAATATATTTTATTGATTTACTGTTTAAGGAGCTTAAATTTTATTTTGCCATTTTGTATCATTTCTTTTGTCACCGTTGTTTTGAGTTTATATATTTTATTCCTTAACTTGCATTATTTTATCTACATTTTTACATCATTTCCTATGTTTGATTTTTGTTCACTAATAAGATAGAAGGAAGATAAATAATTTCCCAGGACTTTTTACTTTTTTCCTCATTTTCCATGGTTTCCATGACTGGAAAACTGGTCAATCATTTTCCAGGTTTTTTATTATTATTATTATTATTATTATTATTATTATTATTATTGTTCTTCTTCTTTCTCTTGTTTGTATGTATGTCCTGTTGCTGTTCTTGTTAATTTCCCTCGTGGCTCTATTTTATATATTTTATTGTGTATGTAAAAAATTTCAATAGAAAGTAGAAAACTTTCAATTAATATACCATGAAGAAAAAAAACAGTGCTGCAGACTCATTTTGATAATGTCCTGGCTGACCAGACACCAATTCAGCTATAGATAGAACCAGTTCTGTAAAGTCTGCAGTACACTTCATGTTAGAATATAACGAGAACACAACTTGAGCCAATTGTTGGTTGTGTCAAAATATGCTGGTCTATACACCAAGCTAAGTTTACCCTATCCCTGTCTCTCTGACTGATTATGTGTTCTTTAACAGTAATGATACTGCCTCTCAGTTTGGAGGGGGAGAATGACTGTTATTCTGAAAACATAATTAAAAAGGGAAAAACCTTTTTTATGTATTCCACATCAGCTTTCCCTGTTTTTGATTATAGTCTTGTTTTAATTCCTAACTGGGAAATCCAACATTTTTCATTCTTGTGTAGAAATAAGTGTTAAGTTACAGTCAAACAATAACTCCTCCTCTAGACCAGTGATCATTGACTGGACGTCCAGGGACCACATCAGGCTGAGTACAGATTAAACCAACATGAGTAAAGTCATTAGTTACTGTCCACCCCCATTAGAGTGAGGAGCAGAGGCAGAAACAGCACATACTGCAGCTACTTTGAAAAGACGGAGACTAAGTGGTATTAAAACCATCAAAACAAGAACAAAAAAATCTTTAACAGGAGCGCTTGACTCATATGATGTCAAAGAACCAACATGTTAAGGTGTTTAAAAACTCTGATCGCAATATCAGTCCAACTAAAGATGATCTGAATGTTTTGCCATCATAAAGCAGCCCTTCTTCTTTCAGAAGTTCTATCTTAGTTTATGCAATTCAAGACTCTTTTCATGTTTTTATATTTGCACAAGACTTTTGTCTGGACTTGCCAAATAAAAGTGTCAAAAAATAAGTGTAAATATATATTATACTTGTGATGGTGGCTGTGTCAGACCACAGACCCATATTTACTGAGGCTCTCACCTCGGTCAGTTTGCCACACATCTGCCCACATCAGCTTTCTCGTCAGCTTTCCTGCTTTTCCCACTGCCTCTCTACACTATCAATGAAGGAAAGAAGCCCAAAGATCTACTTGAAAGTCCTACTGACACCATATGAGCCTGCCCGCAGCCTCAGATCCTCTGGCGAAGGCCTCCTGGTCGTCCCAAAGTCGTGGCTCAAAACTAAAGATGACGGAGCTTTCTCCATCAGAGCTCCTCGACCTTGGATCGACCTTGGAACGACCTGCCAGAGGAGATCAGGCGTGCCGAGTCTGTCGCTTCCTTTAAGTCTATTTAAAAAAACTCACTTTTACAGACTTGCTTTTACGTGATGCCGTCGTTCATATTTTATCTTTCATCTCTCTTATTTCAGCTTTTCTGTCTTTTTAGCTTTTTCTGTCAGTATTGCTCTTATCTTTTTACCTCCCACTACTTTTAAGTCCCTCCTCTTTTATTTACATCTTCTATTTTACGTTAACACATTAATGCAGTTACTTACTTTTCAGATTTTATCTAATCTATGATTCACCTTTGTTACACTTTTAATCTTTTTATAGATAACCTTTTAGGCTTTTTAATTGTTTTATCCCTTGATCATGTCTGTTATTCTATTTTAACTTTGCTATTATTATTGTGTTTTTTTATTTTATCATTAGAATTTCATCTTTTTATATATTCTGTCTTATTTTTTGTTTTCAACTGCCTTTTGTTGCCTTTTCTTTCTTTTTCTTACTGAGTTTATGTCTTTAGCTTTACTTCAGTCCTCATGGGTTCTGATGACATGTGGACAGGGCCTTTGACTCAGAGGCCCAAAGTCACCTGACACCTGAAGTTTCTCTCCTCTTAACTTTTCCTGCTGGTGTCTTTTATGCCTTTTTGTGTCTTTCTGTAAAAGTGCCTTGACTTGAACTGAGCTTTTTGTTTTTGTTTCCTTGTGCCCCAGTTTTTGTGCTTTGTCTGTATGTTCCTGAGCGTTTGTCAAAGCACTTTGTAAACTTTTGTTTTTAAAAGTGCTATACAAATAAAGTTATTATTATTATTATTATTATTATTATTATTCAGAGCAGCTTAGCTAATCTTCTTTGAACAGTAAACCAGCAAAGTCCATTTAGAAGTCCAGCTGTACAAGATTCGTCTGTTAAATAATGACACTGAGCTCATCAGGTTGGGTATTCTTGCACAGCTTCTGTATATTTCCAGTAAGTGACGTCTTTACTTCACTGCTGATTGAAGTGCAGCTGTTTTTTGCTCATGTGTCGGGAAATGTGCCAAAACTTCTGACTTGTGATTAAAAGGAAGAAACGAGCAAATTTCTGAGACATTTTGGAACAAACTGAAGGAAACCTGCATGTTTTCAAGTGTTTTGGGACATTTTGGCACACACTTTTCAACAATTTGAAGAAATGTGTCTTATTTAATAGAGACCATTTCTGTTATTCTTATACTGAGTTGTTGTCCGTGTCGATTCGTTGGTTTAATTTTTTTAATGTGGTCAAAGGTTTTGATGTGCTGGGTTAGGACATCCTCTGTGCCAGAACAAAATCTTTTGTGCCAGTCAAACACATGTGACATTACTTTTTCACACAGGGTCATGTAGGTTTGGAGAGCTTTTTTTTTCTTAATAGATAAAATCATCATTTAAAATCTGCATTTTGTGTTTATTCAGGTTATCTTTGTGTAATATCAAAATTTGTGTGATGATCTGAAACATTTAAGCTTGACAAATATGCAAAAAGATAAGAAATCAGGAAGGGGCAAATACTTTTTCATGGCACTGTATGTCGGGATCATGATACCTGACTCGGTCATGCATGTTATACATGTTTAGTCCCCAGTTTTGTAAC
This sequence comes from Cetoscarus ocellatus, assembly GCA_037902135.1. Taxonomy (NCBI): domain Eukaryota; kingdom Metazoa; phylum Chordata; class Actinopteri; order Labriformes; family Labridae; genus Cetoscarus; species Cetoscarus ocellatus. Next base: position 159,689 of record JBAMNC010000003.1, on the reverse strand, counting down.
AAGCAGTTTTGTTTAAGTGGTGGCGAGGCCGCCTATTGATCAGAGATTAGTGCAGGGGTGTCAAACTGATCCAGTAAAAGGGCCACTTTGGCTGCAGGTTTTCATTCCAACCAAGCAAGAACACACCTGATCCAACAAATCAACTGTGTGAAGACAATCCAGTTGATTGAATAATTTGCATCAGCTGTGTTCTTGCTTGGTTGGAATGAAAACCTGCAGCCACAGTGGCCCTTTACTGGATCAGTTTGACACCTGTGGTAGTGGATTCGATTCCAGTCATTGCAAATTTTCATTTTTCTACTGAGGCAAACTGCTGTACTGAGAGTTTAATACAAAACATTAGATATATGAGAGCTCACTGCTTTAAAAGAAAAAGTACAAACATTTGGGAGATGTTGCAATTTGGGAAGAGCCAAGCAACTGGACCTGCCCGAGCACCCCCCCAGCCAAACACTCACTAGTGACAAACAGCTGGTGACCTCTGACCTCCATCCTGTGCATAATCAACGCACACAAGGTCCCGGGCCCCGACAGGCTCAGAAGGAGGGTGTCTGTCCACTCAGTTCTCACCAGAATGTTAAATTTATGTATGCATGAGTTCATATCAATATTTATTTATATACAAATGATTTTGATTTTCCAGTTATGTTGGGCAGGTACCAACTTCTTACCGCTGCACACTGGATGGATATCTGAGTGACCATTACGAAACTCTGGGCTTTTTTTGTCTCTTCACCCCTAATTGCACAGGCTTGTCTTGACTCTTTTTCCAGATAATAGTACACCTAAATAATAGCCAAAAAAAAACCCTTATTTCCCACGAAAATAAAGTTTCACAACCACCCGTTTCATGAATGTGACACATTTATTGGATCTGTAAAAACATGGTGGTGTGTTCTAGCTGCGTAGGGGTATCTCTAAACTAAAGTCCTTTTTGAGGGCAGACTGCGAACATAAATCCAGATCAATGTTTTAATGACTTGGATGTTAATTGGGGATGATTGATGGACGTTAACGCACGGCGACACCTGCTGGTCATTTTAAATACCTGCTTTCAGTGAGCCTCGTCGGTCTGGTCTTGTTGTGTCTTGTCGCTGATAAATCTCTCTCTCTTACTCAATAGATAACCTACTTCCGTGTAAACCCTGGACTGTGTCCACAACTTGCTTTAGTTGGGTGCATACGGGGGCAGGCAATACATGAACGTCAGTTTCTTCATGCCTGACAGAGCAGGAGCTTTATTTTGAAGGGCAGGACCTTTATTTTGAAGGGCACCGCACAGGCGGGTTTCGAAGTCCCGACCACCAATGAAACGAAATAAAGAGTGGTATTTTCACTTTTTTGGTGAAAACGAAAAAAATAAATAATGAACCGCCTCCTAGTTTATTTGCTTTTTTTTCGCTCAAAACCAAAAAAACGAAAAAACAAAACGTTTCCTGTTTTTTTGCGCAAAACGAAAAAACAAATAAACAGCCTGTTTTTTGTTTCTGTTTGTGTCATTAACACCCAGGAAGCATACTGATAAAACGTACATTGGTCCTATCTACCATTTTTTGGGTATTATAATAAAGTGTTTTGTTTTATATCCATGTATAGCCCGTTGATAAAGTAAAATTCTGTTAGCTCGGTTCACTTGAGGTTACACTGCCGCGCTGCTGTTTTTCCATGCAGTACTCGGCGCGGCCTGCGGGGGGCGCTGATGGCCGCTCCTGCTCCCTGTACGTCACGAGGGAGTGTGTTGAGCCAACCGGTAGATAAAACAGGCAGACTGCAGCCACAACCGACCGACCTGAAGGTACTAACTCTTTATTAATCCTCTTCAAACCTTTCTGTAATCTCTGAAAGCTCATAAATCTGCCGAGGCTGTAGATAACCGCTGCTGTGCTAACACTCAGCCGGCGGTTTTCCATTCAGTTAACGTTAGCCTGCTAACTGCTAACTGATTAGCATTAGCCTCGTTAGCAGCAGCCTCTCCTCCTCAGATATTGATGATATTGAAGCTTCACTTTTAACTGCTGCAGTTTCAGTTTATTTCTGTGACAGGGCAGTCTGTGGGTGTTTCTGCTCATGTAGGGTTAATGTGAGAGCTAACATTAGCCTGCTGTGTGAGGCGTTGACTGGACTGTAGTAATGCAGCTTCATGTTTACACTGATGGACTCTTTAGCCTCACTGATGATCGATCTGTGGCTTTATAACAAACCCTACCTGAAGGAATAAGTGCTGTATTTAAGGTTATATCCTGACATGTTAATGTATGATGCTGTCTGCACAATAACTGAGTCACAACAGCTCATCTGATATCAACAATATACTGTGTGATGGGTATGAAAGCTACTAAAATCCACCTGAAACACTGCTTTCATACACCTGTGAGTGCTTTAAGGAGGTAAAATCATTTTCTTAATTCAGTGAAGGTTCATGTCTGATGTTTGGAAGGTAACACCTCTTTAAATCGCATCTTAAAACACACTTTTTAGACTTGCTTTTACATGATCCTTTTATTGATCACACACTTGTTTATTATCCATATTAGCTGTTTATTTTATCTACATAGTTATTTTACAATTACCTATTAAACTGTTTTTTAACTCTTCTGTTCTTACGCTTACTGGTTTCTCATCGTTTTAGTTCTGTTTTTACCACATTTTTACGTTTTTAATATACTCCCTTTTTAGTTATTATTATTTCTTTTTTATTTTGTTTTTATTTGTCTTTTCTCTTTTACTCATCCTCTATCTGCCCTCTCCTTTTCCATCTTCCTGATGTGATGCCGTCATCTATGATCTATCAACTGTTTTACTGTCTCCATATCACTATATATAAAACTAATACGCCAGCTGTCTCCATCTCACCAGTAAGCCATTTTCTTTCCTGTTGTTGTTTTAATTAACATGACCCTCTGTGCCTTTTCCTTTGACTCTTTCGGTCTCTGTTTGACCTGATTGTTGATTTTGTTGTGCTCAGAGTTCTGCCTTTTCTGCTTTTGTTTTGTCTGTTAAAGCACTTTGTAAACGTCTGTTTTTAAAGGTGCTCAGTTATTATTATTATTGTTATTATTATTATACTCCTGTTAATTGCAGCATAAACCAGCCAGTGTCTTGAGATAATAATGGTATTACTTGACCCCTCAGGTCTAAACCTGTTATTCAGTTTTTTTTGCCAAAGGCACCTCAAAGATCTGCTCAACATCTCAATCCATCCATCATCTACACCTCTTAACCCTTTCAGGGGCGCGGAGGAGGCTGGAGCCTGTTCCATTTGACACTGGGTGGGACACCCTGAACTAGTCGCCAGCCAATCACATGGCCTCATAGAGAGAAAGACAACCATTCACGCTCATACCTAATGGCAATTTGGAGTTACTAACTAACTTAGTGAGCATGTTTATGGTCTGTGGGAGGAAGCTGGAGTGCCTCAGTGCTAACATATGCACAGGGAGAACATGCAAACTCCACACAAGGCCCTGACGACACAGGGTTCGAACCAGCAACCTTCTTCGTGTGAGGCACGAATCATTCATGCCACTGTGTTGCCCCACCATACTCACATCTTTGCAAAACAGCTTCTTTGACATGAGCTTCATTATCTGGTTATTTGGCACAAGGTCGGGCTGGGTGATATGGCCTGAAAATAAAATCTCTACGTTTTTTATTTATTTTATTTATTTTTTCCCTCACAAAGAAAAATCCTCATAATGACACAGAAACTGCATAAAATAAGTTCTGCTCCAGTGTTAATTTTGTTGACTAATTATTTTTGTCATAGTTTTCATCAACAACCTTTTTTCCTCTGATGAAAACTAGACAGTAACTATCAAATAACTATAGAATCAAGCTTCAGTGCAATATTCATTATGTTTACAGTTAGGGGTGTCCCGATCCGATATTGATATCGGATATCGGTCCAATATCAGCAAAAAAACAAATATCGGATTATATCGGCCTGCATCTAAAATCTCAGATATTAGCTCTCCGATACAAGCTGTACATTCTAGTTTATTTTTTATTTATTTAATTCAGTTGTAGAATATGCTTATGTCTAAGTAAAACAAAGTGGTTATTTTGCAATTTAAAAATATATGTTTTTGTTTTTATTGGATTTATTGAGGTTACTTTTCAGGGTCTTCTAATTTATTTTTTTATTTGTTTTATTTAATTGTAGTATATTCTAATGTTTAAGGTAAAATTTATTGAACCCATTGGTTAATAACAAATGGGTCAGTTTTTCTCATTCCTACTATTGCTGGCTATTGTTCTCTGTTTGAGTAATCTCACTTGATCAAGCCTTTTCTTACAGTCTATACTACAAAATAAGTAATTAATGTATGTATGATTCCTGCTGATATTATATCGGATTGATATCGGTATCGGCCAGTAGTCAAGGCTGCAATATCGGTATCGTATCGGAGGTGAAAAAGTTGTATCTGGACAGCCCTATTTACAGTATAGTAAGGAAATCAATGATCAAAAGCACATAACACATTATTCATCATCCAATATTGATGATAAATCTGTTTTCATTATTTAAGGGATACTCCAACTTCTACTCCTACCAGCACTTCTGTAAATGCAAATTGCTGCAAATTTATAAACTAGTATGTTAAAAATAGTTGACACAACAGATCCTGGGTCAGTCAGGAGCGTTGCAAAAAATTGCAGCTTTGGCGATCACGTGATTGGGTTGTGTGAAACTGCAATTTCACACAACGCAACTGCAATTTTCTACTATCCAGTAAAAGAAATCAAGATGCACTGTTCTGCTTTAAGCACAGTAATATTATGTGATATATTGTGTTGTCCCTGTATCATGATATCTACCGTATCACCAGATTCTTGCCTAAACATGCCCCTGATCTCGATGATGATCTTTTTTTATTACTGCAACATAACTCCGTAACCACACAAAGTACAAAAATACTGTTTCAGGTCATAATCTCACCTTTCGCAACAGCTGCTCATGAACACAACAGGGATTATACTGTTTTTAAATGAAGGTGTAGAAACTTCTGAGAGCCTCACATGACGGTTCTTGTGCCCTCACACAGCCTTACATACCGGTTTACTGAACACTCCCTGCTCTGTTTGAGCTTCAGGTCACTCCAGGCTGATGATGTTTTTCTGTCTGCTCCACAGTGTGCTCTCCAATATTTGACTCTCATGGAGGAAGACCCACATTTGACCACTGCTTTGCTCTGGCCTGTGCTGCTCTTAAGAGATGTTTGAGCTTGAAATAGAGAGGTCTGTTTGGAGTGGTCTTCTGGGGGTTTATTTTTAAGAGCGAACAAAGGTTGGAGGTCAGTGAGACAGTGAGTCATTGAGACAGAATGATCGGGGGCACACGGGGTGAAGAGTGCATGTTCACATGGGTTAAAATTCAGCCAGTTTCTGAATGTATAGTTCAATTGGTTTTGGTGGCTAAGGTGGAACCTGCTTTTGGGGTCGTATACTGATGAAATATCAGTAAAAAATATATATATGTGGAGTTTGCATGTTCTCCCCGTGCATGTGTTGGTTCTTGGGCACTCTCTGGCTTCCTCCTACAGACCAAAAACGTACTCACTAGGTTCAGATTTCAGATTCAGATTTCAGATTTAGATTTATTGTCATTGCACATGTCACAGGTACAGAGCAACGAAATTCCATTCCAGTACAACCCATCCAAGAACATACAAGAGACATTGACATATACAGAGGGGACAGGAACAGGAAGACTGTCGATTCGCCAGCAAGAGCAGCGCCTCGTTTTCTTAGATAAGAAAAAGGAGAACAGAGGGGAGAGAGAGGAGAAAAAAAAAAAGTCAACTCCAAACTGAGCTCCAAAAGAGGAGCAGAGTGTGGGATTAGGAAAAAAACACCTCAGCACGTGAGCAACATAATAAGACATTACAACAAAGAAAAATAACTCAGACACGAGCACATTATGATGGGGGTCAGGTCTAGGGGGGGAGGGGTGTCACGGCACAGACACTAGGAGGAGCCCGCAGCCACCAGGCGCGTCGCATCAGCACCCAGCATCGCACCGCAGCGGTGGAAGGTGGGGGGGGGATGGGTGCCAAGGAAGGCGTTGAGTTAGAGGGGAGCGTCTGTTATCTGTGCCTTGTGTGCGTGTATGCGTAGGCCCATGACCTTCACCTCTGCTTCAGTCCCAAAAAGTCTCTGCCGTCTAATAAGGTGACTATGGAGACGGCCTCGTAGGGTTCTGATCCAGAGCAAAGTTCACAGGAGGAGGAGGTGGTGGGGTAGGGAGCGGGGGGGATCGAGCTTCTGTCGACATAAACATCCAGGGGAGTGAGATACTAGCTCAAGGCCATTGGGGAGCCAATGAAGATAACAGATTGTTTTGGGGACAGGCCAACTGTAATTTTCCATCAGCCTTAAGTCTCTCTGGTTCTCTGATGGCGTATCCAATGATCCGACTCTCTGGGGCCCATTTCAGCTGTGCCGAGTTGTCAGCCTCTCCAAGGTGTTATCCTGCTTGCGAAAGAGTTCAAGAATCGCATCCTGCTTGCGATTGAGCTCACAGATCGCTTGAGTCTGAGTGTTGACGGCCCTGCACATTCCTTCAGTCATGACGGGTAGCTTTTCAGTGCCAAAAGTGCTACCTGCATCTTCCGAACTGTAGTGTAGATCAGGAAACTGCTAAATCCAAACAGCAGGATACCTGTCACCATAAATCCAATTATATAGGCGTCTTCCACATCCTCGACTGACAGAATAGACAGACACACGATCCTCCACTTCTCCCAGGAGTCCATCGTGTAGCCAGCTGGAAACGTACCGTCGGGACACGCGGGTTCCCCTTTACCTGCTCTTCTCGTCAAGAAAATTTAGTCGATGGCGTTGAGAGACCAGCTGATCAATTCCATGATTTGTTTTAGGTTTTAAGGAGGGGAATGCAGAGAGAGGCTGCAATGGTTGATTGGTAACTTTAAATTGCCCTTAGGTATAAGAGTGAGCGTGAATGTTTGTCTGTCTCTCTATGTGGCCCTGTGATTGGCTGGCGACCTGTTCAGGGTGTACCCCAGCTCTTGCCCAGTGGCAGCTGGGATAGGCAACCCTGAAAGGGATAAACAAATAGATAATGGATGGATGGTTGTTTGGATGATTTAAGAGAAAAGTGAGTACCAAAAAGGACCCCTGCACAGTCTTTTGAGAGGGAGTTAAAGTATGAGCTGTGTTGGAGATATTCATGGTATTTTGCTTAATTTAATAATTTAAATTTAGTTTATTATGCAGTTGTTTAACTATGATGAGAGAATTATAATTATAATGCCAATTTTATTATGTAGAATATTTGAGCATATATTTAGGCTTTTATTTTGATAGGTGTGGAAGGTGACTTAGTATTTTACCAGGAAGACAGGATGGGTATTTGTTTATAACCCTTAATAAATGCAAAAAGAAACTGTACATTTGACTTGGATGTTGACATTTTTGATCTTGCGTAAGATCCTCTCTCCCAAGCCTCGATGGCTGTTTTTGAGTTTTTTAGTTGTTTTGTAATTCACAAAGCCAAACTGCAGCAACAAGCTTCCTTATGTGAAGAGTGTCTTGCAAGCAACCCCCTTTTAGTCTGTTTTTATCAATCATTTATGATTTGCATGTCTATAAAACAGTCCAGCCTGTCTGCAGTCATATCCAAATGTTTCTGTTTTCAGCAGATAGGAAGCAAACATCCTCAGAGCATCCTCAGCCAAGGAGGTTATGTTTTTGCCGGCGTTTATCTGTCTGTCTGTCTGTTTGTCTGTTTGTTTGTTTGTGTTCAAAATAACTTGAAAAGTTCTGAACGGATTTGGATGAAATTTTCATGAATTGTCGGAAATGGGATATGGAAGAACTGATTAAATTTTGGGGGTGATCCGGATCACCGTCTGGATCCAGGAATTTTTTAAAGGGTTCGTTAACATTGCCAGATAGGACCATTTTCGCCAAAGTGAACCGAAGCTGTTTGGCGGAGGTCTGCGCTCTCTGAGTGCTTTTCTAGTTATTTTCATGTAGTTTTCTTCAACTACTTTCTTTGCCCTGACGAAAACTAGACAGTAACTAATAAAAACAAGTGCACATGGACAAAAAATAAAACTAAATTAACTGACATTTTCATCAACAAATAAAAGCTAGAAAAGCACTCAGAGAGCGCAGACCTCCGCCAAGGTGATCCGGATCAGTCCCAAAATTTAATCAGTTCTTCCATATCCCATTTCCAACAATTCCTGAAAATTCCATCCAAATCCGTTCAGAACTTTTCAAGTTATTTTGAACACAAACAAACAGACAGACAGATAAACGCCGGCAAAAACATAACCTCCTTGGCGGAGGTAACTAGACAAAAATGTTTGACAGAGACTTAATCCAATCAGACCTAATTTGGTCATGTAGAAAGTAGGGACAAGTTAGGAATATATCCAATCACAGATACTTTAGTTGTGTGGAAAGGTTGGATGACTCGCCGTGACTTTCCCGCTTCTACCACCGCCATGTCCTCCATGTTTAACACCTCTCTACCTTTTCCTGCCTCTATAATCCCCCTCATTCTCTGCTTTTGTGGTGACCGTTAAATCATTACAAACCCTAATGTCCTGCTGAAATTTACACCCACACCGGCTTCATCCAAGAACATGCGAGAAAGGCCGGTCCTAGAAAAATACTTCACCAAGAGGACTCTCTTCTCCTGAAGCTCCTGCTCCTCTTATCTGAGCTCTTCACGCGTCGTCATCCGAGGACTTTCCCTCTTTTCCTCATGAGCGTGCACAGTAGTCAGCAGCTACTGCTCTGAGCTCTGCAGATACCATTTTCTGTGGTGTCTTTTGCAAACATGCAGCATCAATTTCAACCACTTCTTCCTCGTGCCATGACCAACATTCACTGAAAAGTCTTTAACATCCGTTCATAACTTTTCATAACACTGTTAATTTTGTTGACTAATTATTTTCGTCATAGTTTCATCATCAACCTTTTTTCCCTGATGAAAACTAGACAGTAACTAATAAAAACAAGTGCACATGGACAAAAACTCAAACTAAATTAACTGACATTTTCACCAGCAAATAAAAACTAGACTAAAATGTTTGACAGAGACTTAATCCAATCAGACCTAATGTGGTCATGTAGAAAGTAGAGACAAGTTAGGAATATATCCAGTCACAGCTGCCTTAGCTTGGTGGTGGTGGGATAAGTTGTGGAGCGATCCAATCAGAGCTCCTCTCTTTATGAATTGATATATTCATGTAGAGCAGGTTCACTGTTTGTTGTCAGTTCTGGTATTGTAACTGAGATGCTCTGCCAGGTAGCCTAAATAAAGGTGACTGCATTTCACACAAAAGTTCAATTTGTTTCTGTTCATTTATACATTCAGACTTTACTAGCATTCAATAAAGGGTTATTAGATGTTTGATTTTATCCAAGTGTAAAACATGACTTCAGAAATTCAAGGAAACAAAAAAAATGCCTTACCCTTTACACTTCATATTTTAGTCGACTAAATTTACAGTAGATTTCATTGACCAAAATATTGTGAAATTTCATCAACTAAAACTAGACTAAAATTAAAACAATTTAGATGACTAAATTATGACTAAAATTAAAGGTATTTTAGGCAAAGGACTATAACTAAAACTTAAATGACAAAGTGCTGTCAAGTTTAACACTGCCTCAGAGAGAGCTGAAGCAGCATTTTCATTGACGTTTATTTCTATGTTTTCATTATTTAAGTCTTTTGTAGTTCAGCCTAAGAGCACAGAGAAGAGAGTAAACAGTCAGACAGAGGAGTGGTAGGTGTGGGTCTAATCACTTCTTAAAATACTCTCCTGGTGTAGATAATGCCGGGGCTTTGGAGTCTGTCAGCAGCCGCAGAGTGGAGCGACTCTTACCCCGGGAGGACAAATAGTTACCCTTTGTCTGCTCCTCCATGGCCCCTCCTTGTTTTCAGCAGAGCCTCTCTCCTTCTCGCTGCTCCTCACAGGTTCAGATGGTGTTGGCTTGGTGGGATCGGAGCGGGCGTCAGTGATGGTCTAAGGACTGGAGGACGCAGAGGTGCTTGGCGTGGAATGTTGCGCTGGTCGGTGCACCTGGAAGGAGGGCCGCGGAGAGTCAACCATGCTGCTGTGGCGGTGGGACACAAGGTGTACTCCTTTGGAGGGTACTGCTCCGGGGAGGACTACGAGACGCTGCGACAGATCGATGTGCACGTCTTCAACACAGGTAGGCACTCCACTGAACGGATTTACCAGAATCAACGAGAACTTGTAAAATTATTAAATATTATTATATTTATATTTCTAATTTTTATTATTTATTTATTATTTAGATTTATTAATGTATATATTTAAATGCTAATTGTTTTTACTTTCTGATGTCTTTTACCTCTTTTATACCTTTGTACTATACAATGCTACTGAAATCTTAATTTCTCTAAAGGAGTCTTCCCAAGGGATTAATAAAGTTCTATCTAATCTAATATAAAGACATTGTCTTAAGTTTTTGCAACAAGAAAAATTTGTTGTTAAATAAATAATACTAGAGCTGTGCGATATGGCCTAAAAATAAAATCCCTGACTTTTTTTGGTCACAAAACTCGATTTCAATCAGTTTTTTCCCTCTCAAGGAAAAACCCCCAAGTGACACAAAGATACGAGAATCAAGTTTTGCTTTTATGTTATAAAAATATTCTGAAACTGAACAGAATTTCCCTCTAGTTGTTAAGATGCATGCTGTTATTTTTTCATAAAATGTTGATAATGTAGTCTTAACGTAGGCAAGTTTGTCTACATGAAAACTGAATTCTGAGCTGTTTCACAGTACATTAACATGGAACTCTCTGATCAGTATTTAATCTAAATCAAAAAGACAAATACAAGCCTGCTTGTTCAAGACCTGACAAGGCCTACCACAGTGCAAACTGTACATTTGTATATTTGTATTTTAAAATATTGCAACAACTTGGAATAAGAGTAAGAGTAAGTCAAGAAAAAACAATCTCAATTTTTAGTGTTTAAATCTTCTGCCAATAATAATTAGAATTAATTGAATTTTTCAATATATTTCCCAGCCCTAAGTAATACTTTCCTATTCAGTATACGTAATTCCACACAGTTTTCATGCTGCCAGATAATACTAAAGCCAGTAACCTGCTACCTTCAGATTAATACTTGACAGTTAAGTGATAAAATGTTTTTGCCAAGGAAGTTATGTCTTTGCTGGCATCTGTCCCTTTCGTGGTTTGTTTGTCTGCCTGTGAGCAAAATAACTCAAAAAGTTCTCAATGGATTTGGATGAAATTTTCCGGTAGTGTTGGTCATGGCACAAGAAAGACATGATTAGATTTTGGTGTTGATCCGAGTCCAGATGCAGGTCCAGGAATCTTTTAAATGATTTAATAGCATTACACATGAGGACGGTTTTCCCATTTCTAATAACAACTCTGCTGAGAATGTCAGAAATGCCTCGGTGGAGGGCTTTGTTTCAAAGTACTTTGAAACATGAAAATTAATTTCATGTTTTAGACCTTGTATTGTTGTCATGATAATTTATTGTCCGTTTAATCAGGGTTGGCAATTATCTTTTTCACCAACCTGCAACTGAAGGAGGTAGTTTTAAAGTCTTCCAGACACTCACTTTTTAGCATGATACAGTGATGTTTGATAATAAGGGATCATAGATTTTAAGTAATATCTTTTATGAATGAAAATGTTCATAAACCTAAAAAAAGTGTTTATTTTTGTTATGTCACCTCATTATTTTAAGGGTAGCTGGAGTTTCTATTACAGCCATGACCTCAAAGGCTGCTTTAAATTAAACTAAACCCTGACTGAGAGCCAAGATAATGCATTTATGTATATTTATTTCTAACTTTATTTCCATTTTTTTCATGTAACAGGCTTTTAACAGAAACATCATCACCTTGATGTTGAGCTTCATAAACACAAGTGCATGTTAATGTTATAAGGGATTCTCTGAGCACTCGGTGTGTACCCAGCAGCTACACATCAGCACCAGTGAACCATTTCACTTATGTGCAAGCATCCAGGACATACATATGTGTGTATAAATTCAATCATACATGTGCATACATCTGTTTTCACTAACATGTACACTTTACTCTTGATAAATAGACAATACATCAAGAACATCTCTTTTTAAAAACAGGCCCTTTCAGCTTCAGCTTGGCTGTCATACGTTCTGTTATGTTCGCATGCCTGATTTTTTAGTGTAACGCTGTTTTGCTGTGAACAGTTGATCAGGCATTACTTCCAGTAGGAACGTGAATGGGTTCGGAGGAATGTCTTTTTTCTGTATTTTCTCCATTTTGTCTTTTACACTTCTCCAAAATGTTTTCATTTTTGGTAATGCCAGAGTACGTGTGTGATCATCAGTCATATCAGCACAACATTTGGCTGGTGTTCTATGCTAATTCTGAACCCTGATCACAATTCTTTCCTCTCTGGAGTAGCCTTAAGATGAAAATACATCTGAAGTTCATCATGACTGAAGCCGAAGTAGATGCCCTGCGTACAGCACTGTCAGACTTACATCCTGGTGCAGCTACATTATTTTCACAAGGGGGCTCCCATGGGATGAATCTATATTCAGCAGAGACAAATGTGATGAGGACAGATTTTATGATCTGGGAGTCCATGGGTTGCCACTATCATAAATTTTTATTTTTAGTCCCTTTGTCTCTGTCTGGATGGATACATCTCTGGATATATGGGAGTGCATATATGTGTATCTATAAATGAAGAGTTTGTGTCTTGAGATAACACTTTTATGAATTGGCGCTATACATATATAGATTGATTAATACAAGTGACATGGATTCTTTGTTACCATTTCATTTATCACATATTTGGTCATTAACACAGTATCAATTTTTGTAGGGATGCACAATATTATCTGTATGATATTGGCATATATTGAAATTTTTGCTGATATTTACAGCAGACATATTGGTCATATGTCTGCAGTAATATGGGCAAAATGTACCATGATGCTTCAGCTTATCATCGCTGCATGGGTACAGTTTAAAAGCAAGAGTTTCATTTATTTCAAGATTTAAATGTTATTTTTCTTGTTTTGCATCCATTCCTCACTCAAATAGACAGTGTGGAGGAGCAGGTAGAAACCTCGGTGAGGGTGGCCCAGTTTCTGTTCTGACCCGTGGCCCATTTGCTGCGTGTCTTCCCCAGTCTCTCCCCTCATTTCCAAGCCTACCCACTGTCAGTAAAGGTTAAAAACAGCCCCTAGAGTATCTTTGATACAAAGAAATTCACTCAATTTGGGGGGGGAATATCGCATCATCATATCATCTCTAACGGTTCCTGGTCACAGCTGTTTTTTTAAAACCATATTTCTGTTGCGGTTTGTGTTGTTTTTCCTTGTTTTTCTGTTGCTCTGTCACAAACACAGGTGCTTATCTTAACCCTTAAACTTGTATGCCCCCTTTCTCCTCACTTTAACCCATTTACATAACTCCTATCCTCTTTGTCATCAGCCACCTGCTTTATGGTTTTATGACTTCCCAAATTACCTCGAGCCTACCCGCTGATTCTCCATCACGAGAGGATCTTTGGATCCAAACCTTGATGAAGGTCTCTTTGACTGATTGTGATGGAAATGTGAGGCCTTGAAGCATTGTGTCAGGACTTTGTCTTCACTCTGTCATTGTCCTGCTCCTCTTTCATGTCTGTTTTATAGCCCAGATCACACTCTTGAAACACTTTGAGGTCTTCTCTTTTATACTTAACATAGAGCTTGGAAATATACTTAAATTAATAGACATTTATTCTAAATAAAGATAACGGATAAGACGATATTGATCATATCAAATCACTTTATTTAATGTTAAAATAGCAACAAACATTTCCTCTGGCTTTATCAGACCATTGGTTACTGCTATGTCAAATTAATTGATCAGGAAAAACTGATGTAAAGCTTCCTGATCTTATGTTCAGTGAGGTGTAGGGATGCTCCATCAGGCTTTACTTGGCCGATACTGATACCGATCACAAGTCATGTTTTATTTAACAATTGGTCAAAAGGTTTGCTCAGCAAAGCAAAACAAAAAGATCTCAAAGAGCAATCAAACAAGTGTCCTACAGTAAGGACGTCTGAATTACACAATTATAAGACTCATTTGTAACTTGTTTTTATTATGGCTGACTAAGGCCATAAACTCAATCCATTAGGCAAAAAAGTGTGATCTTTTTTAATAATAAAAGGCATTTTATGATGATGTCCACGAGTACACATGAAGTTAATCCTCCGATGATTGGTGGTTGGTAGCAGTGTTTACAGCTTTTTTGACTAAAATCGTCTGACACTGATTGGTGCCAATACAATTGGGGCACCTTTCATGAGGAGTTTAATGTAAGATCAACTGAATGTCTACACCAGGAGTGTCCAAACTTTGGCCTGGGGGCCAACTGTGGCCCATGGTCCATTTTTAATCAGCCCCCAACAAACACCAAAGGTACTCCTAAATATGCACATCATCAGATACTAACGTGAGCCTGGTGCTTTCCTAATCAAGACTGACATTTGAAGTGTGACAGCATAAAAAGGCATAAATCAAGCTCAGATATTAGCTTAGAAAGTGTGAAATCTGCAGATATAGAAAATTCTACTGACATTTACAGAATGTAATTTTGCCACACATATTAACCATATAAATCCCATATATCAGCTGCAATACCCATTAAATGTATGAATGTAGCACAGCGTTTTACCCTGTTATTGCTTAATTTGACATTTAAAAACAATAGTGACTTCTAATAGAGAATAAAATGTTATTTTCCCTGGTCTACACCAATTTCTAACACATTTTTTTCAAAATGAGAGGAACAGGTCCATTTTAGTAAAGGAGATACCACGTGCTCTTGCCAAAAATATATGTATCGGCGATGATAAGTTTGGAAATACCTGCAAAATTCCAACATTGTGCATCTCTCGTCATCTGCTCCATATTCAGGTTAACGAAGCAAATTGTGCTAAAGTGTTTTATCCTCCTAAGCATGAAAAGTCCTACAAAGTTTGGTAGCTTTGGTCGCTCCGTGCAGTTCGCGAAATGTTGTTGAATGATTCCCGGCACTGGTCAGGACCCTTTGAAATCTTACCGACCATCACGAAATTCTTGATTTTAATACAGTTAATATGAGGTATGTCAAAGTGGCAGGGTCATCCTTGTATTTTTCTGTATGTGGCCCTCAGAGAAAAAAAGTTTTGTGGTTTGACTACATGGGTAATTATCTTTTTTCTTAAATTTTATTAATGTCTTTTAAATCAGAAAACCTTCTTGTGATAAGAAAAAAATCTATTGATATTAACACCTGTTTTACACCAGAGCAACAAAAATATGAATTCTTAACACCTAATATCAGGCAATTTGTCTTTTCATCACCAAACATTTCAGGACAATTCATTGGAAACCACAGCCTGTGTTGGCCCAAACCACTTTTCCAAATGCTGCAGATACATTTGGCTGAAAATATGAACCGTGATCATTTAAGTTGTGTACTTTTTGATGCCACCGGTCATTAATATAATAATAGCAGCAGATAATTTCTACAGTTAATAAAATCTATTGCCTATCCTTTTCTCAGCTGCAGTCATATTCTATCTTTCCTTTCTTTTACGGCAATACCAGGATCTTTCTTCCAAAACCGTAGCATAAAAAGGAACAAACAACAACCAAAAAATCCCGTCCAACAATGAATGAACAGTGTTCAGGGATGTGAAAATGCTCCTGCACCGGTCAAATAATCTATAATCCTGTTTTATAATCTTCTGTGCTCATGATATAATCCAGTTAAAGGTTAATCTGCAGCTCATGCTGGGAGGGAGGCCCTCTTTGGTATGAGCCACATTAATAAAACAAACTAAATTCAGATTTATGTTTTTGCAGGTTGTTATTTCGTATACAAGATTAAATAGGTGCATCTGGCTGCTGTAGATGATTTACCTTGAAAGCGACTTTATTAGAATAATGTTTGCATTGTACTTTTGCATGTTGTCGCATTTACTTTGCAGCTTTTATTCTGTTTGTCATTATATTTTTTGATTAATTTGTTAGTGACATCCCTGCTTTGCTAAGGCTGTCAGTAATAACTTTATTTACAGATATTAAAAGTGCTTTGACAGACAAAACTGAGGCAGAACTCTGGAGACAATAAATCAACAATCCGGTCAAACAGACAAAAGAGTAAGATGTAAAGGCACAGAGGGTCACAGAAAATAAAACAACTAAAGGAAAGAAAATGTTAAACTGGAGACAACTGAAATACTATAGGAATATACTACATTTGTACATATGAGTAACACTAGAAAAGAAGGTATTTTGTTTTATATATAATGATAAGAAGACAATAAATAGGTGATAGATTTTCAGATGTGTTGATAAATTAATGACAGATAGATTGATAGAGGATGGATGAAATTAATTAAGAAAATAATTGCAATAAAAAAGGAAGTATATTAAAGAAGAAGAGTTTATCTGGTGACTATAGGCAGAGGCAGGCTAGCACTACCCTTACACTCCCAGTGTTTGAGCTAAGCTAACTAGCGATGGACGAGCTGTGCCCGTCTCTTCCTTGTTACTGCACACACAGTCTAAAGAGTGGAGTCTATCTGCTTATCATGGACTAAATAGTCAGGCAAGACACGAAGACAACAAATATGTCAGAGTATTCCTTCAAAGACAAACTGCATGATTGTGTTCTGGCTAAAGGAGGTCAGTTAGCATGGTATTGGGCTTTGGAATGGGACTTTAACAAGCATGGATGTAAGATTGTTTGGAACCCCCTCTTGAAAGTCATGTCAACAATGTTGGCCCCCTTAGAGAGGGGGGATATCTGAACAAACAGCTTGAACAGAAACCACAAAGCCATGCTCTCAATGTTGTTTTCTGTTAAGCTGCAAGCTTCCTGTAAAGTGCTCGTGTCATGTTACCACTTGGTGACATAATAGTGCTCAGGGTGGGCTTTGAGTAATGTGAGGGCAGGCCAGCGGGGTCAGCGAGGGGACTGTCGTTTTTCAGGACAATATTAGGAGCTCTCCCAAAGGGAACCCACAAAACAGACGACATATACCTGTCACTTTACATTTTATTTACCAAGAACAGGAGACACCGACCTGTTTGAGCTAAGCTAACTAGCGGTGGCCGTGGTGTCTGTCTGCTTGTCATGGACACAAAAAGAAAGAAAAACAAAGTTGGCGTATCCCTGAAAGAAATTGTAATTTCATCATTGTATCCTTGAATGTTTTGTATTTCAGTGTCTCTGCGCTGGATGAAGTTGCCCCCGGTGAGGATGGGGGGGCATGAGCGTGCCCGTGAAGTGCCGTACATGCGTTACGGCCACACAGCCGTGCTGCTGGATGATATAATCTACCTCTGGGGCGGCCGTAACGACACAGAAGGAGCCTGCAACGTCCTCTATGCCTTTGACATCAGTGAGTGAAGCCTCCATTCTGCTCAGTGACAGTTTGATGCACCTGCTTCACTTAAACTTTACGACGGGGAAACAGAATCAAAGCTGTTCTTACGTCAGAGGGGTTTAAACAGCTGCTTTAACGTGTGATGGTTTTCTGTTGCGCCTGATTTACATGTTAGATCAACACTGGAACATGAGACCTCAGTTAATATAACCCTTCCTCTCCACAGACACCCACAGATGGTTCACGCCCAAGATTTCAGGCACCGTCCCGGGGGCGAGGGACGGTCACTCTGCCTGCGTCCTGGGGAAAGCCATGTATATATTTGGAGGATACGAGCAGCTGGTGAGTCTTCATCACTCGTCACCATTGGGCCAACTCTCTGAAACATTACGACATGATTCAGTTAATCCTTCCTGCTGTTTTACAGGCCGACTGCTTCTCCAATGACATCCACAAGCTGGACACCACCACCATGGTCTGGTCGCTAATAAACGCCAGGGTGAGTTCAACCGCCAGATGTTCATCCCTTTTTTTACACCAAACATTTAACTGTCACAAACAGACAATAAAAAACTGGAATTCATCAACAACTCGAGAGCTCAAGCCTTCGCCAAAACATTTCCAACACTGTAGAGCGAGTTATTGTCAAAATGTGGAAAACTGCCCTGTCTCACAGTGTTAACAAATCCTTTATAAAAGTCCTGGATCCATGTTTGGGTTCAGATCACCACCAAAATCTAATCACCTCTTTTAGAGCCATGACAAACCTGACTGGAAGATTTCAACCAAATCCGTGAATGTATTTTTGAATTATCCTGTTCACAATCCAACAAACAAACTAATGATGCAGGCAAAAGTATGACCTTCATGGTCGAGAGGTAATAATGGAGATTTTAGCATTCTGAAAGACAAGCTATTAGAGAGAGTAGATGTAATATACCTTGATGAACAAATGCAAAATGTTTCGTACTTGTATGTTTGCATGTTTTGATTATAAAACAGCAAAACAAAATTGCCGTATAATGGCTCGAATCATATCAAAAATTATAATTTAGGTCTAGTGACAACAGTTAAATTTGTTACAAAAAAATAAGGACTTATATGTTTTTTCCTGTTGCTATCTATGATCATTATTATTATTGTTGTTGTTGTTGTCGTTGTTGTTGTAATAATACATTATTATTATTATATTGTTATTCTTATAACTATTATTATTATTAATCATGTTATTATAATTACTACAATTATTATCTTTAGCTAATGACTATTTTTATGTTTTTGTTTATTTTGTTTTTGTTTTATAACCTGGGGCTTTCAATAGTAATTAATGAATAGTAATTAATAATAAATAATTATTTTTTTGTTATAATTACGATTTTTATTATAATGTTTTGCTTATTTATTTACTAGCATGATAGTTGTTATTATTATTTTTATTATTATTATGTTATTATTATTTTAATTGTATTATTATTATTATTATTATTGTTATAATAATAATGTAATAATAATAGTAATAATAATAATTATAATAAAATAATAATAATAATAATAATTATTATTATTATTAATAATAATAATTTTGTTATAACCAACAGCTGAAGGCAACAAATGTTCAGAAATAATTTTTGGTTCAGAGAAAGCAATTCTCTGTCTGAGGCTTAAAATCTGGTTTCAAATCAAGGTACCTCCCGTCCAGCGAGTCTGCACTAACATGTTTGAAGCCGTCTGTTATTTCCGTGTCCGTGCTGCACACACCGGCCCTCAGAGGTCATGCTGGCTGGATACAAAAGCAGAGTAATGTGATGCAGCTCTCTGGTTGATATCCAAAAACAAAAAGCGTCGCAGAGGATTACATACACCCCCCTTTTGGGAAATGAAGCCAACCTGCTCATGTGGTAAATTCTTCTTCAGTGTATTTTAGACTCCAGTCTGTGCAGAGAGCAGTGCTCTGGTGAAAGATGGAGCTGGACTACTGTAGTTTAATTTTATAACTGATAACATCCTGTCATTATAGGATTACTGTGTGCTGCTTACAGATTTAATCGTTCATGTGACTAAATGAAACGTTTCTGTGTTCTCTGAAAAACACAAAACACCTTCACTTGACCACTCAGTGCTGTGGCAGGCTGATGTCGAATATTAGGGATGTCCAGTCATGGATTTTTATTGACATCCAATATGACAACATTTTAAAACATGTTTTAGCCGATACTTATGTAGATGGCAACATGTAGAAATAACTGAAAGTAGCATTTTTTAGATTATTCTTACATCAAACACTAATGTGTTTTTAGCAGTAACAATAAAATCAAGCTTCATATCCCCTTTAAGAGCTAAATGCTGATTTATCAACCTGCTCACAGAATACAGCTCTATTTTTGAAGCTTGTGCTCTAAAATCAAAGTCAAATGCAAAAACTCAGTGAACTTAATGCTAATTGTAAAATGCTATATTATAAATAGATATTGCAGCAACAATATAATTTTTGATATAATAACAACAATAAGAATGAAAGATATAACAATATTACCTGAGTTAATTATAGTTTTAATATTAACACAATATTATCACACATTCAGTTCATTCATGTTGGAATAAGAGCCAGCTTTAAGGTCAGACTTATATCTATATTTCACACTTTTGATGGGAAAATAAAAACAGAAACATTATAAAGTCGCTCAGCCTGCCTGTCTTCCCCCTCTGACTCTGCACGGAGCATTACCGTAAAGATTCAAACACATGAGCACTTTAAATTTAGGGCAACTGGCTTAACCGCAGTCTCTCTCTCCCTGCAACAGCGCCCCCTGCAGGCCTGGAGCTCCTCTGCTGTTATTAACTCTGCCGGTGTTTATCTGTCTGTCCGTCTGTCTGTTTGTTTGTTTGTGTTCAAAATAACTTGAAAAATTCTGAACGGATTTGGATGAAATTTTCAGGAATTGTCGGGAATGGGATATGGAAGAACTGATTAAATTTTGGAGATGATCTGGATCACCGTCTGGATCCAGGAATTTTTTAAAGGATTCTTTAACATTGCCAGATAGGACCATTTTCGCCAAAGTGGACCGAAGCTGCTTGGCGGAGGTCTGCGCTCTCTGAGTGCTTTTCTAGTTGACTGTGCTGCGTTCCTGCTCTTGCAGGTGTTTTCCTCTTATTGAACTGCGTTGAGCCCTCATCGGCTTTTTGACCTCATAGGCCACCGTACACACTCAGAGCACAGAATGAGTTAAAGGAAGCCTAATTATACAGCAGATAGTTTTTATGGTATTTGTAGCTCAGGTTGTTTGATTTCAGATTCAAACTGATGATATGATTAATAAATTAAAATATTATTTCAATATATCATTTATGATTACTGAGGTGTTTCAAACTAGATGTATGGAAATAAAATATAAAAGTAATCGTTCTAATTAAGCTTGACTACCCCACTGTTTATAATCAGCTTGGAATTTCCCCCTGTGGGACTAATAAAGGATATCTTATCTAGTAACAGTAATGAGCACTTAAATACAAAAGAAAATTTAGAAAAAATCATCAAAGATGTGCAGTTGTGTCTTATTGTTGTTTTTTAAGCTCATTTCCACCAAAGGGAAACTAGGTGATTTATAGACTGTAGTTAAACTACTGTAAGGCTGCTTCATTGAAAAGTACCTGTAACTTCTTTTAAGGATGTTTTACTTCCTTTTTGATATAAAACCAGGACTTTCTCTTTCTAATAATTTAATCTCATTATACCCCTGAAAAGCTTAACTTGTGCTCTATCTAAACTAAACTCCCAGATCCTGGTCTGCAGTTCCTTTTTATGTTGACATAGTTAATCTCCTCCTTAAAATGAGCTTTTTTAAAAAATACCTGTAAACAGGTGAGAGCAGATTAGTTTTTTAGGCAAACATAAGGCCGTGTTTTTAAGCCTCACAGTTTGCTTGAAGAACCCACTAAATTGTTGTTGAACAGGAGACTTAATTCGAGAACATTTTTATTTCCTAGTCTAAAAACATGAATGATAATCACCTGAAATATTTGAAGGGAGCTCTGCTGTTATTAATTTCCTTTTAAAATTTTCAGTCAAGTTATTTTTATTCTGCTTCAAACCCTGAATATTGCACTGTAATTACTGCTAAATAACGCACAACAAATTACTGCGATTTATTGCTGTATCTATATTTTCTTCCACCTCTAATTATGAATAAATGCACAGCCCTGGCTCATAGCCCCATATAAGCAGAGTTTTGCTCAAGAGTTGAATCAGTTTTTGTTGAAGAAGTAGGGTGGAATATTAAGTCAAAAATTCAGTTTAAGCCTTTTTAGTTACTTTGAATAAATTAACTTATGATTTTCTTTCCTTTGTGATATTCTCCCCAGAGAAGACTTGTAATTTTCACCCAAATCAACAACAGAACTCCTTTTTACAACATGCTTTATGCCAGTCTGACCATTTTTAAACCGTTTTATTTTTATATTTAAGAATTTTGCAGTTAATCCCAGAATATTCATTAACTTTGCCTGTACTAGATAAAGCACCATTAAGAAGAAACATTTATTTTTTTTTTTTAGTTTCACACATTCAAACATCTTTTTAATGCATGATTTATATTCTGTCCTCTTTGCTGCATTTCCCCTCTTTGCTCCACATACACTGCATGTTAAATGACCTGCTCGCATTCATGAGATCTGTGGAGAACAATGGCAGCACATTCTTCAAAGGCTGCAAGGCGGCTTAAAGCCGGCTAAACGTAAAGACAGCCTAGGATTGCCTGCATGAGGCACTCGTGAGGAGCAGATCACGTTTTACTGCTTCATCCTTCATCAAACTAGGAATGCAAACTCCCAATAATATACTCGTGAAAATCAAACAAAGCTGATACCTGATTGTGTCTCTACTGCAAAAATGAAAGTTTAGGCATCATCAGCACAAAAGAAAGGGTGACTGTTTAGTTTAAAGGACTCACAGTATCAATAGATATCTAAATTATATGATCACCTCAGTTGTAATAGACATCAACAACAGTGTCTTGATTAATTTAATCCCTTTTTTATCCTCTTTATTTTATGGTGCAGCATGAAACAGCTGGTGTTGCCTTCAGTGGTTTGGTTTTATATTGCTATTGCGGTGACCATCTCTGTCCACCAGGTGGCACTGTTTACATAAAGTTCTTCTCACTGATGCCCTGCTCCTCCAGCATGAAGATGAAGTTTGTGTGAACTGAATGAGAGGAGATGCTCTGAAGGTTGCTAAATACAACCAAACCATCCATCCATCCATCTTTTACATGATTTATCCATCCATCTGTCTGTATAGCAACCTTTTGTACACTTTCTTCTGTTTTGTAACTTTGCTTAATATTTATGGAGTGTAAAATATAATCTGCTGGTCTCCGTCTTTCAGGGGAACCCTGCTCGCTGGAGAGACTTCCACTCAGCCACCATCATCGGTACGAAGATGTTCGTGTTTGGAGGGCGAGCGGATCGCTTCGGTCCGTTCCACTCCAACAACGAGATCTACTGCAACAAGATCAAAGTGTTTGACACGGAGACCAACTGCTGGCTGAGCACGCCGTCGGTACAGCCGCTGCCCGAGGGACGCAGGAGTCACTCGGCCTGTAAGAGGAGCACAAAAGCACACATTTAGTTACAGGACCAGAATTTTAAGCCTCAGATGTGATGGTAGGAAAAGTTTAAAGTCAAAGCCCCTCTCTCCTGCTCTTGTGAGCAGTTTATATTGTGCAAAACATCTGCAACTTTTTCATACATGAAATTTGGAAAGCTTTGACATTAGGGATGGGAATTGATAAGATTTTACTGATACCAATGCCATTCTACCTATCAGTCAGGTTCCTTAACTATACCTTTATTGTGGAAGAAAGTCAGCCTATGTAGGTTTTCAACACTCCAAATATTCAGCATGGTGCTGCAAAGATAAATGCTCCTGCAAGTTTCTGCTGTATCCACTTGCTGTAGTAAGCATCTTTTTGTCGTACATTAAGGCACAATTTTACCACTCCTGTCCTCATCTACCATGATTTTTGACCTCTTTGTTGTCTCTGCTGACTGCCTCTGATGAGAGGCATGCAGAACAAAGTGGAAGAAATGGATAATCAAAAACACTAATGACATAGATTGATGGTTGCAGTGTAGGACCCAAAGTGAGTCTCAGACACAAGAGAAGCTTTCAGTGATTAATTAACATGAGCTGACTGGACGGTGCAGTTGGGGCTTTCAGGCCGAGGCACTCGGAATAGCTGGAACAACCTGGAAGCCTCCAGCAGGATCTGGAGAGCATCCGAGGCTGCCGGTGATCAGGTGAGAATGAGCTGCAGTTGCAGTGGCAGGAGAAGCCCCAGCCAGGAAACAACTCCTCCAGCTCCTCCAGCCTCTGCACAGGGGAAACAGAAACAAGAACAGCAGGACACAAGAGTCAGCAGAAAACAGGCTACGGTAAAATCAATCAAACAACAACCGAAAAACCAAACTGGTAAACTGTTATCGATTCTCATCCCTGTTTGACAAACTGGAGAAAACACTGACAGGGACAGCCTAAACATCCAAAAACAAACATTTAAGTTTTTTATATTTGTAGAATAATATTGAATTATCTGTCAACTGCAGTGAGTACTTACAAATATGACATAAATCTCTTGAATTAGAACTGCATTGAAGGGTTAGTTTGGGTTTCTTGAAGTGGGGTTGCTGAGGCCAACAGCATTAGTAAATATGAGAGCCAGTAAAGGAACTGTAGAGCTCTGTCTCTGGAGGAGGTATCAGGGGCCACTTTTAGACTTTTTGAAGAGTTTGTATTTTTTCTGTGACATATTTCACCACTGTGGACATACATACCTGCTGGACTAAGGTTCACCCACTAGTAGAAATCTTTGTGTCACTAGTACTACTATTAAAGCTTTGAGTTTTTACTAGTAACATTTTTTAAGTCTATGAGTACTACTAGTAACACAAAATAGTCTACTAGTAGATGAGTTTGTGTTACTAGTAGGTCTACTCACGCACTAGAGTGCCAAAAACTTTTACTAGTAAAACAAACTTTTTGTTTAGTAAACTCAAAATATCTCACTCGTACTACTCGTAGACTGTTTTTAGTCTACTAGTAGTACTAGTAAAGCTGAAAGATTCACCATTATTATTTTTTTTATTTTTTTATTTTTCATATTTTTTATTAATTTTTGTAATTTTAAATTTTAAATTTTTATTATTAATTTACTATATATATATATATATATATATACACATATATACATAATCTGCAATTTTTTTTAATTTTTTTTTAACTTTTTTACTCTTTGATATCCTGTGTTTTTTATACCTGTGTACTGTACAATGCTGCTGGAATCTCAATTTCCCTGAAAGAGTCCTCCCAAGGGATAAATAAAGTGTTATCTTATCTTAACTTATCTTATCTTAGTAGTACTAGTAGACCTAATGCAAATCAAGTAGAAGGGATTATAACCAAATGCAACACCCTGATTGGTTATTTTGTTTTCGAAAGCCAATGGGAAGCCTGAAGTTGCTTTTTCCTGTCCCCTTCTTAGCATATAAGACTCAGAGTTCCCACACGTCCTGGAAAACCTGGAAAATCTGGAAAATGACTGACCAATTTTCCAGTCATGGAATACATATGGAAAATGAGGAAAAAAGTAAAATGTCCTGAAAAAGCTTGAACTGTCCTGGAAAATTATTGATCTTCCTTCTACCTTGTTAGTGAACAAAAATCAAACATAGGAAGTGAAGTAAAAATGTACTTGGCAACTAATACACATATGAGTAGACAAAATAATGCAAGTTAAGGAATAAAATATAAAAACTCAAAACAGCGGTGGCAAAAAGAAATAATAAAAAATGACAAAATACATTTAGGCTACTTAAACAGTAAACCAACAAAATAAATTTATTATAAACAGAGTAAATAAAGATTAAAAAATTAAGTATAAACCATAAATTTATAATATTAAGACACTTCATATAAGCCAGACTAAAAAGATAACTAGCAGACAATGTTCATACCCGAGTGTTAGAAATCACCAAATTTTACGGGGGGTTAAAATGTCCTGGAAAAGTCCTGGAAAATGATTTCTAGAAAAGAATGGGAACTCTGAGACTAACTAGTAGTACTAGTGACAATTTTTGCTTCAGTTGTAAAGTCTACTTATGCACTAGTTGACCAAAATTGGGTACATGTGCTCCAGATCTTGTACTAGTAGAGTTGAACTACGGTTGACATCACTGATATCAGTCTCATGCCCAAACGGGCGGTCTGGGTTGGTATCCAGCATCGTTTCCCCTGTTGTCCCTGCTTTCTTAAAGCTATCCACCATCTTGTCCTCTCAAAGGCAGAAAAAGGCAGAAGTAAAGTAAGATAACTACATGGAGACTTAAATATGGAGCCGCTTTCATTGACTGAGTCTTGACTGGTCCAAGACTGGAGCATGGCAGGGTCTGTCCACCATCATGGCGGTTACAAACACATAAAGCTAAAGGTTGAGGCCCACTGGATGTTTTCTTGAGGTAGAAACATGATCTTATGTGGATATCATGCAGTTGCATGAATAAGCATGTTTATGGTGGAATTTAAGCACACCCCCAACAGTTATCTGCTGGAGCTCTTTGCTTAATGCTCATTCTTTTTACTCAGTGAAGATAATGATGCTCTCTGGCTGTAAAACTAACAGATTTATTTGCTTTAAACTCTGTAAAATAAACTGTTTTTAAGAGGAAAACTATGATCTTGTTCCCCATTTTCATATTTTCTATCTATGGTGATTCATTTGTGAGTAAATTGCAGCCTTGTTCCAGTGGGACGTCTCCCCGTTTTCATTTCCAAGCCTGATTTGGTTTAAATTGTTTGTTCAGTGAAAGCATAAACAGTATTATTTATTCTACATTTACTCTGACAAGATTTCATTTTCTGCCCACATCGTTAGCTTAAACAAATCTGGTTAATTTAACTGGTTCACATGGTTTCATTTTCTGTGCTGTATCCTTCATTAATCTGCATGATGGACCATGAAAACCCTTTTTTTTGTTTTCCCTTTTGTTTAGTTTGCTACAATGGAGAGCTGTACATATTCGGGGGATACAACGCCCGCCTGGACATGCACTTCAACGACCTGTGGAAGTTCAATCCAGGTGATTGGTCTTTCTTCTTTGGTTATGTTTAAGCTGTCAGGAGAAGCTGATAACTGCTCACCTGCCTCTCTGATCCACCTGCTCAAACTGTTCACCTCTGTAGATGAAATGCTGCGAGCTCATGCTGACCTACTTTCCACCTCACTCCTCAAAACAGCATCACAAAGACAATCCTTTACGCCGGTGCTGAAAAACAGATCCAGTCTTTGTCCCAGAGACACACAGACACTCAGAGCTTGGTCCAAAATGGGTTGCTGGACTTGGTTAAAGATCTTGAACCTTAACCAAGTCCAGACACCCTCAGTTGGGCTTCGACACACCCTGATCTAGATTAGCACGACCCCACACAAATCTGAAAATGATCCTGAAAGCAACAAAATAATGAAGGTTGGGCAAGAGGCAGGGTACACCCTGAACCGGTCGCCAGCCAATCACAGGGCCACAAAGAAAGACAGAGAACCATTCATGTTTACACTCATACATAAGAGCAATTTAAAGTCCCCAATCAACCGAATGAGCATGTTTTTGGTCTGTGGGAAGAAACCAGAGAGAAGCAATGCATACGGGGATTGAACCGGTGACCTTCTTCCTGTGAGGCACGTGCACTACGTGCTGCACCACCACGCTGCCTGATTTGAAGACTAGTGCACACCAAAATAGCTAAAATATAAGAAACAATAAAATCGAGATGAATGATATATATATAAAAGAAAAGAAACAAAAGGAAAAGGCAAGCAATAAAACCAAGAATCAAGAGACAAATAAAACACTGAAAACAAGGGCAAGAAATCACACTTGCAGACTTTGTTGCTTGAATTTCCCTGCTTCTGTTTGTACCCTATTTTAGGCAAGGCTTCCTCTGTCACTTACTATTTTATGTCGCTCTTTTTCTTGTATTTACTTCAATTTTTATCCTGTAATGTTGGAGCAAATTTGCATGAGAACGCTCCTGGGGATTATAAAAGTTTTGTCTTAAGGCAGAGAAAGAGTTCTGGTTGTGGAGGCCACATTTTTGTTGCCTTTATGGAATAAAACTCACATTGATATGTTCGTGCTCAGTGAGAGAGTTTATACAATGTGCCTCCATTTTATATCAGGGAATAACAATACCTACAAATGGCCTTCAACCATTTAAACCATCACTTTCCAGTCCACTAGAGGGCAGGCAGCTCTTAATCATGGTCTTCATCATCATCAGTCTGAATGGTCTGTTGCCATAGCGACGTGATGATGCTGTTGGCTCTGAGAGGGCGAGTCTCACACTTCATCCTTTTATGGAGCAGCTGATGGAGATGCAACAGCGTCACTCGCTCTCCAACATCACAGCCGAGATTATGAGATGTAAAATTTAGTGTTCAAATGAAGGTTAAGTTTCGTTTTCCTGTGTTTGTGGATAAATATAACAGAAGGTTAAATAAACTGCAGGTTCAAGTAGGTTTATGTAACTTTAAGTGTTTGCTATCATATAGACCAAACAGATGTTACACTACTGAGCTTTTTATTACAAAGAGTCTAAGTCTGGTTATTTACCCAAATTTGACATTTGAGCTGCTTGAATCTCAGTCAATCAAACTTTACCTGTAAAACACATTTCATACATGTTTAATTGAAGCTCAAAGTGCTTTACATAGAGGCAGAAAAATTATTGACTAAAGATAAAAAATATAGGGTACACCCTGAACTGGTCGCCAGCCAATCACAGGGCCACATAGAGAAACAAACAACCATTCAAGCTCACACTCATACCTAATGAACATGTTTTTGGTCTCTGGGAGGAAGCTGGAGTCCCTGGAGAGAACCCACGCATGCATGGGGAGAACATGAAAACTCCACACAGAAAGGCACCAAAAAAGCTAAAATAAAAGAAACAATAAAATCAAGATGACTAATAAAAATATAAAAAAAAGGAACAAGAGAAAAGGCAATAAACCAATAATCAACAGACATCAATAAAGTGAGGAAAATACTTAAAAGAACATGTTAAGAAGATTAAAAGAAGCGTAAAAAGATTAAAACTGTATCATCATGATAAGAGACTTAGACAATTACGAAAACACCAAACAAAAGAATTAAAACTTAAATTTAACAATAAAATTAGGTGACTCTTAATTGCAGTTGCAGCAGTATTTTTGCTAAAGTAAATCTATGAAATGACAAACTGAAAACAGAAAAAAGCGTAAATGCAAATGTTAAGACACTTGGCTACAAGGTGTAAAAAATGACGTAATAAATGTGAAAAAACTTTTAGAATCAAGAGGGTAAAAATAAAAAACTGTTAAATGTCACATGAAATCTGAACAATTTTGATGCTGCATGGTGGAAAATTTTAAATCAACTTCATTAATTTGGTTTTAAAAAAAGGTTCTTATTTGATTTCATAAGTGTGTTCAAAATCCTTTTATCAGAGCAGAAGTTTGCAGGTACAGTTACTTTTTGATTGGTTCTGATTATTATTTAATCTTTTTCTTGCCTTGTGTCTGCAGAAGCCTTTTCCTGGAATAAAGTAGAACCAAAGGGGAAGGGTCCGTGTCCTCGGAGACGGCAGTGTTGTTGTATGGTTGGAGATCGAATCATCCTGTTTGGAGGAACGAGGTAAGACGTTAAGTTTGCTAAGTGAACTGTTTCT
This sequence comes from Cetoscarus ocellatus, assembly GCA_037902135.1. Lineage (NCBI taxonomy): Eukaryota > Metazoa > Chordata > Actinopteri > Labriformes > Labridae > Cetoscarus > Cetoscarus ocellatus. Next base: position 130,504 of record JBAMNC010000003.1, on the reverse strand, counting down.
TTGTCCCGAAAATGATTTGTATAAAAATCAAGTGTCATGAAAAAAAACATAGAAGTTCTGTCATCTTGACCCTTTAAGCCCTGAGCCTATTTTTTAGGTTTCTGCCCGGAAATTGCATGCCCATAATAAAACGGGTATATCTCTGCAACCACAAGATCTACTGGAATACTTGTGGTGTCCCAGTAAAGGGGACACTTGTGAGATTTGTTGAGATGTGTTAATATGAGTATATGTTATATGGGTGAAGAGTAAATGAAGATGGCACACAGCAAAAATGTAAGAAAATCTAGCTGCACCTTAAAAAAAAAAGCATTTTCAGAATGAATATGAATATGAAAATGGCGTAATATGGCGGTGGGTCGACACAGCAGAGCTGTATGGAGTTTGATATGTTGTTATTCATTTAGTTGTTATTTGAGTTATGTTTAGGGTGTCTAAAAAAGGTTTATATTGTCTTGTTGCCCAGGTTCTAGTGTTTAATTTGGTGTATAGCATCACTATTTTGGGTCATGATTGGCACTTTATCTTTCGCTGTGTTTGCGACTGCCTCTCAAGGCCCCCCAATTGGGACTTAAGTCTGACCTATAAAGCTCCCTCTCTCTGTTTACATGCTCGTTTCCTGGCATGCATTAGCTTGGATTCAAATTGCAATCGAGAATGACAGTAAAACTATTACAATTTTTACTCTTCACGGCTCAGGGGCAAGGCTGCACGCTCTTGCTGGTTTCCTTGATTAACAAACTCTGTCTTTAGTTTCTTCTTGTAAATAAAAAGAACGAATAAAACCCTCCTCCTCTCTTTGTGGGATTCAACAGCAGCATTTGATGGTTTCATACATGGTTGTAGTCCACGTTGTGGAGGTGGTGGCTCATCAAAGGTGAGCAAAGAATATGTTGGACTTTTTCTGTTAAAGGGTTAGTTCAGGTTTTTTGTTATTTTTTTAAATCGTTATTATCGATATGGTAAGTTTTATCCATTTATGTATGAATGTATTTATTTCTGACTGATGTTGACTTGGATGCATTTTGGTGAATGAGAGACGGATTGTTTGTTGAGTATGAGAATATCATGTTGGGATGATAACAAATTTAACTTTTAATAATTTTATTTCTAGTTGTTTTATCTGTTTCCAATTTTCAGCAGGGGTTGGAATTGCATGGTGGTGCAGCTTTGCTATTTATTAACACTTTTTATCCTTGAGAGCAATCACAAAAACCTCAATCAACATTTGAGTTTTGGGTTTATTTACAACCTGAATTTTACTTATTTACTATAGTGTGTATTTATTTATTTTAATTCAACATCTTAGTTTTTTCTTGCAGGATTCTCCCTTGTTTTGTATCTTCTCTGTTTCTTTGTTGATTGTCTACATGGCCGTTCACCTGGTGTTAAATATATTATATAGTCGCATAAGCCTAATTCGCACTGCTGTTTTAATATTAATATTCAGTATATACCCCTCTGTGAGGTTTCACCTCCAATGTGAACATCCTGGAGGCAGAATGGAGGGAACAAGTTGATCCCCTCTCTGCTCCGTCTCCATAGGTAGTAACAGAATATTGGAGGGGAGGACTCAGCGGGAGACAGGAGCGCCGCAAGTGAGCCGTATCGCAGCATGAATTGACTCAGATATTATTGACTCGCAGTATTAATGTGATTGTCTCTAGACGTCAGGATAGCAGAGCCTTGTTGCTGCACTTTAGCGTACCGTATGGAGGATAAACTGGATAACACTTGTTTATGTTGTTGTTGTTTACAGATAAACAACTGTAAATCAGCCTTTCTCAAACTTTAGTATGCCATGGCCCAATTTAAAACCTGAAAATGATCCAGGCCCTCTGCATCCTCAAACATCAATAACCTGAGACATGAAGTATTCATCTGCCCTTTTCATAAAGAGAGAATTTTAATGTGATTCCTGCTCTTACATTCTCTTTTTTTATTTTAATATTCTCTCTAAACATTTGTTGTGACTTTCCATACACTTTTTTAGGAACAGTAATGTCTCTGGAGGCATGCATAAATTCTTATCATCTGGAATCAATTAGTGTAGTTAGATATTTAACAGCATGCCCCCAGTTAAGTCTACACCAGTTTAACCGTGACACCATTTCTGTTTGTAAGACTATAAAAATAATATAAAGTCAGCAAGAGAGTAAAATCCTCTGACTTATTATTCTGGAGCTAAAAAACATAAAAGCAAGTGTCTTATGATCACATGAAATGTAACTCAAATGTTGAGTCGTAAGCATCATTTTTGTTAAAAATTAAGCCACAGTTTTGACCATTTCTGTCCCCCGTCTGCCATGAGCACATTTAATTATTTTTTATCATTCATTCATCCTCTGATAAGAGTGTGGCGTCCTTGATTTGCAGGGCATGCAGAACAAAGTGGAAGGAATTGATGAGGAAAAAGCAAAAAGACGAACAATATCGATTTCTTGAGGGAGTTGTTATCGATTCTCAACTAGAATTAATGTTTCACATCCCTGCTGAACTGATGGAGAAGGATCTTTTGCATCACCTCAGGCCATAGGACTAAGTTGCACACATTCACGGATTGGACATGCATGCACACAAAATCTTGCAAATACCAATTTATTAGGGATGTACGATATTATCGGTATGATATTGATTTCTGCAAATAATTGCTTTAAAAGCTAAATATTGGTTTCGTCAGGTATTCATTCATTCGTTAGTCATTTATTTCGAATATGAAATTAAAATAAAATGACTGTCAAAGACAGAAGGAACAAAAAAGACAGTGGGAGGAAGTTAAAAAACGTATTAATTCCCGCCCCTTTTCCAAACAGTTTTTTAACAAACCAGTACAAATTTTATGCACATACTGTACATGCACATACTCACAGCAGTATGAATGATTTCACATACTGTACATCAAGATAATTACATATATTTTCATACTTAATATACTCACCAGAAGAGAGATATGCAGAATTCTGATACCATTGTTATTTTATAGCAATAACCATATCATATTATCACACCACTTAATTCTCCTCATTATAGTATCTTGTGAATATCATCTTCTTGTTTTTACTTGGACATTTCTTTGTTTCTTCACTAAAACTGTTTCATATCGTCAAGCGCTTCATGTTTGTGCATCTACTTAATGTTTTAAAGTTGAGTTCACCCCTCAGATTTAACCCCCTTCACAGTGGCAAAACAGACTTTGAATGTTTAAAAAGATATTGAAATTACTGCAGTGATTTACTGCCAATATTTTAGCCTAATATATTAGCATGAAGTTAAACAAATTTTGCGTGTTTATTTTCAATTGCGAAGTGTCAGTGGATTAGTAAATCAATGTCTGTTGCTCTTAAAAAGGCAGCTAAAGCATGGTTATGCTGTCACTGTTTAAAGATGTACGTGCATATATGGCTGTAATTTAAAAAATAACTGCTCTCAGGTATTTCTATTTATCGGTATCAGCTAAAGTACATTTTTAAATATCAGCATATGTTCAAAAATCCAACATGTGCAACCCTACTACTTATACTCTGTATTCAGCCCCACATATTGATGCAGATTCTCTGTTTCACACACTTGCAGCCTTAATGATCACATTCTGCCCACCGTACTCCTTGGGACGTAGTTATAATTTGGACTAGCAGCCGTTGATCCCTCTTTTGAAGTTCTTTGCTGTCAAACATTTAGTCCATTTGTTCAGCTTGTATCTCTGTCCCTCAGAGGAGTGTGAGCCAACATCACACCGAGCTAAAACTGCAGCCGAGCCATTGTTCATTACAGAGACTGTCACAGAATCAGCTCTGAATGTGAGTTTGCATATTTACAGAGGCTGCTCAGCCTCCTGGTTATGCTGTAGGAAGAATCTGAAGGGTCAAAAGTTCTGATGGATTTGACTTAAATACTTTAATGCTGAGATCCAACCTGCTCAGTTTACCAGCCCTCGACCAGAACCGAATGTTTAAAGGATGGAGCAGACAAATCATTTGACCCAGGGGCCAAATGCAGCACACAGTCCAATTGAAATTGGCCCCCAAACAATGAAAAGCAACAGCAGCAAATAACACGAATTATACTATTTGTTCCAACTCAAGGTCCATTGATAAAGCACATTACACTATTTCACTTCAAGCACCGACAATGCATCAGTTTATTCTTGTTTTGTGTCTGACTTAAGATTAGCATTGTACTTATCCTGACCAGGGGTGAATCCTTTGGGAGCTAGGGCCAACCAGGGGCCCTTGAAAACAAATTGGCCACCCCTAGATCCCAAAATCTTAACTTTTACACCAAAAGTGAGGTTTAAGCAGCCACGTCATCCATATATTTCTACGAGTTTGGCCCTCGATCAAAAATGTTTGGATGCCCCCGGTGTAAACAATAAAAAGGGACGTGCACGGTTGCTACCCTCTCCACTGAAGCAGCACCTTAATCTTGAGTTTTTAATCAGTTTGTCATCATTTCTATGAGACCTCAGCTCTAAAAACAAACAGTCCTCTGTCTTTTCAGAAGCTTGTGTGTTGAAGACTTTCCTCGCTCTTTGTTTTTGGCCAAACGCTGGCTCTGATGGTGCAGACATCAGCCTGTGATGGTCTCCTGTTGGATGGAGACTGCAGTCGTGGATGGGAGTCGTGGTGCCTCGTGGACTGCAGGACAGGGTATAGACGGGGCGATTATGGGGGGTAAGGTGCCCCCGGCTGGTGACGGCCGCTGATAGGCCAGTAGCCAGAGGACTAATGAGGTAGCTAACGGCCTCCTCATGGTCCAGAGTGATCCGGGAGCAGGGTCTCTGTTCTCACCGAGAGTCCATGTTATCAGGCGGACCCTGCTGTGATAAACTGATTGTGCTGATCAGGAGGCTGAGGATAAGAGTCCTCTCAGCCCCACTACGTCTCCTGAAGGACTCGAACTGCTGCTGGATTCATTTTCACCGCCTCAGTGGTCACAACATCATGAGGAGAAATCAGCCCAATACACAAGCAAGGTTTGAGTTTCATCAAGCATGCAGCATCGAGTGTTATTGAACAACAGATTCTTAACTCCAATAATAAAGAAGTCAACAGTCTGGCAACGTGACCTCCATTTTATCCTGAAACCTGATGAGATCAATCAGTCAATCAATCAATCAATTTTTGAGGGATCGATAATAATTTGGAAAGGTTTTAACTAATATATAACTGATTATAGCTGATTCTGACAAGTATTTAGTGTTTTGTATGTTTACCTTATATCCTAAAATCAGAGTTGCCAGGTCTGCTTATTATAGGTAACTTTGGGCTTCACAAACTATTTTGTCCCACTCCAAACACAAATGTAAATTTCACTGTAAAAAGAGGGGCAAAAGGATGTTTCCACCAAAAGGAAATCCTTAAAGCCAGAATTGAATTTATTTCTAATGTAGCTCTTACTGTTTTCACCGTAATAAAGCTGTAGAGGATCAACATAAACTTAGATAAAAGCCTGACTATGTCTGTTTGGTTACAGAAATCAAGGTTAGACAGACTGTTTAATGATAATAGTTAAATAACACTGGATCCTCCTTTCACTTCTGTATAAAGAAAAGGATGTTGAATAAATTAATTAATAGTCAAATGAGAAGAAATGTTACTGTGAAATTGAAATGTATGTAGATGAAAATCAAAACATGCTTTATGTAGATTTCTCTTTAAAAAAAAGTAATATATCACATTGGAAAAAAATAGCTGGAGGTTGCTTGTTTTGGGCTTTTTTTATCGACCTGGTTACTTATTTCAGTAGAAACATCTGGCAACTTTGCTTTAAATGTATTTTAATCTTGTTTGTCATATAACTTTATGTCTAGTTAGACTTTTTGTTTGTTCTTACCCTCTTTGCTGCAGCATCAGTGGTATTTGTTGCCTTTTAACTTACGTTTACATCCTAACATAAGTTTGACTTACACAAGGGTAAATATATCCTCCCCTGAACCCTGGAAATGCCTGTTTTCTGCCTGGATCTTTGGGCACTCATTGATTTTATTGAAGGGTTTTGGGTGAGCCTGAAGGACAGTAAGGTAAACCTCTTAAAGATGGAGTTCTTTGAGTGAGATGATCCCTTGTAGAAATCATATTTAATTTTCCTCGTCATGAAAAACTCAAAGGATGCTCCAAAGAGTTGTTAAAGGTGAAAGTGAAAGTTTCTAATGTGGTCCTGCTGCAGAATAAATATCTATTTGAGGGATGTAGAGTCTTAAAAGATGCTTACATTTCAGGATTGTTGCATTGTTTGGTTTCTCGCCAGGATTAGTGCAGGCTGGTTTCAGGAGTCATGATTTCCTGTTGAGAGCAGATAGGGCCGGGTTGGAGGGGAGTGTCATCGGGAATGATGGAGGAGCAGACGAAGAAATCAAACACCACAAAATATCTCCAACATCCTGTTTAAAAAAGTTTTTATCTCACAAAGGAAGCTACAGCAAGTTTAATCTATCTGCATTAAAGTTGGCAAAATATTTATTCTCCAGTACTTTTTAATACCAAGTGTTTTAAAATGATATAATTTCTGTTATCGTAATTATAAAAATATCTTTAATACCAAAGCTTTAGGAACTACATGTGTTCCATAAATAGGTTCAGGGAGAGGAAGGAATAAAAACAAACATAAACTCCAGCACATTGTCTAAAGTGCACGTTTGCATCAGTTTGTCTGGAACTTTTAATAATAATAATAATAAAAAAAAGACATTGCTTAACTTTGGCACCCATGACTTCTACTTTGTTGTTGTAGTGTCAAAATCTGCAGCTGTGTTTATGATTTTTTTCTGGTATCATTTTAAGTCATTTGATCTGGTTTCTTTGCAGCTCTAAAGCCACATTCAGATAAAACCTCGCAGTAAACCTCTGCAGTGTTTTGGAAGTCTGTCAGTTCAATCAGGATGGAAATTAATATTGACATGATATTTATTGATACCAATCATCAGTGTGAAACATATAACAATCTTTATATTTGATGCTGTGCTACATACAAATAGGGGCGTCAGAAATATTGATACTGCAGTATATTGTGATGTATTGCGGTACAATACTTCATAGATATTTTAACTGCAACAGTGTGATATTTTTTTTATTCAGTCATTTATAGACGCTCTGTCTGACCAAGTGACTGAATTAATTACTATAACAATATCTGAGTCAAATGGTTTAATGTCTGCTTCCAAGTAGCAGACAGGATATGTTGAAATCCAAAACATGTCTTAAATTTGTATTATTAGTTATAACTTCATGAAACCAGTTGGTTTCATGAAGTTATAATTAGGTTTTTACTGGTTTTGTAAAGTGATAATTGGTTTTTCACTTGTTTCGAACATTAACCAAGTTTTTAATGTTAGAAACTGGCAAAAACTCAGTTATGACTTTTCAAAACAAGTGAAATTCCAAACATCTCTTTAGAGAACCAAAACCCAGTTATCACTTTAAAAAGAAGTGAAAAACCAATTGATACAAAACCGGTTATTAATGTTCGACACCAGCAAAAACGCAGTACCTATTACTGATATTTAAATACTAAAATGTCACAATACTTAATTTTATCATCAGTACAGTTTTGCAGTACAAATATTTTGATGTATTGTTGTATTGATATTTTCTTACACCCTTATTATTAAGTTAAATATTTGTGTTTTATTTGTTGTTTAGTCGTCCTCACAGGCTCTGCACACGTCGGCCACACAGACTCTCCTGCCCTGCGCTGCTTGTTTGTTGTTGGAGCACGCTTAAGCCTCTTACGCACAGGAACTCTTAAACTCAAACAAACAAACTCAGACTGAATTAACGCACTCGCTTGTTTACTCACTCTGCTTAATGAGGAAGTTTTTCTATCGGAGTCTTTGGAGTAAAATTTCTGTCCTGATTTGGACACTATGAGCTCGGAGTCTGTTATTATCTGCCTCTTTAATTCAGCCAGGACAATCCCTCTAAATCAGGTCACCGATGTCCTCTGTGTTTATTTTTGTGTGACCCGACAACACGAGGGCGGCTAACGGGGCTCAGAAGTTATTGGTGTCCGTCCTGGTGCTTTGATAGATGCTTACTCGGGCCGTCATGAATTATTCTCTGGACACTTTGCTTGTGTTGTTTTAGGGGCTCCTCATTTTGTTTAGTGTTCTGAGGAAATTGTGTTCAGATTTATGGCCCCCTCGTTGTTTTCCTTGTTAGTTGTGCTTTCATATTGATCCAAAACAGAGACGCTCTGTTGATGCTTGTTTCTAGTTTATGATATTTAGTTTAGCTGCAGGAATTTGTTCAGGAATAATTTATGACTTTAGTGGAGGACAATAAAGCTCTGAGTCTGCAGGGGTTCAGGGACAAGTGTTAACTCTTTTATAAAGCTAAGGTCAACAGCTCAATTTAGACTCTCTCTCAGTGTTTAATGTAGAAATGTGTTTGGATTTGGATTCAACTGAGTCCTGATGTTGGCAACAGACTTCTCTAACAACTGTCTCCATTAGATCAGGGGCGGGCATCCTCAGTTAGTGTTGTGAGGGGCGATAAAGTCAAGCTGCAGAGTCGACATTAAACAGAACTAAATTATAAGCATGATCAAACTGCCATGACAAATTTGAATAAATAAATGAATGAACATTTTATTTCGGTTACATAAATGTTAAGAACAAACATAGAATACAGTTATTTAACACAAACTTGTTGAAAGGTATAGGCTGAAGCTTGTGGCTTATTTTTGCCTCTCCAGTACCATCCAAGATAAATTTGACATGTAAGGAAAAAACATAAAAAAACAGAGACACAGAGTCAAATGTCTGCATCCAAGTATCAGTCAGAGGACACGCTGAAATCCAAAACACGTGTCTCATATTTCTGTTATTAGTTACGACTTTACAAAACCACTGAAACCCCATTTATGTCTTCATAAAACCAATGAAGACCCAATGAAAACGTAGTTCTGACTTTACAAAACCAGTTAAAACCTAGTTTTTAATTTAAAAAACAATAAAAAACAGTTATGACTTAACAAAACGATCAAAAACCCAGTTTTGAGCAAAAAAAACAAGGAAATCGCAGTTATGACTTCATAAAACCGATCAACATCCAATGAAAATTTTAGTCGACTTTACAAGACCAGTTAAAACCTAGTTTTTAATGTAAAAACCGAGAAAAACAGTTATGTTTTTATAAAACTAGTGAAAACCCAGTTTTTAATTAAAACATCCTTCTATAAATCATAATGCTGTATGATTATTATAACTTATAATCATTAGTTAATTTATGCTTTAAGGTTTTTCTGAACTTTAAGAGAGTTTTACATAATTTTAATTCGTCACTGAGCTCGTTCCAAAATTTTAGAGACTCAGAATGCCCTTAATTGTCATTACACAAAATGTACAATGAGATTGGAGAGCTTCTCCTTTTTCAGTGCAACCGATAGCTACGTGAAAAACAAAACAGAAGTAAAGTATAAAATAGTAATAAGTTATAAGCATAGTATTAAGAATAAAGTATAAGTATAGGTACAATATATACATGAACAGGATAAAATCCTACAGGACAGTGCAATTGAAAAACTCTATATACAGTATAAGGTAGAAAGGATAAATATTAAGAATAAAAATACATTTTTCTATGTATGTATGGAAATTTATTGCACAGGATAGTTGATTAAATGAAGTTCCCATACCAGGAGTCAAACCCAGTAAACAGAATTAAATTGAAATAAAAATGAAAAACTCTTAACAAATGCAGCATATTTACAAAATGTACATAAGGAACACGTAGAAACATCAGGGAATATTTACAGTTATATATATTAAATGCAGTTATTTATCTTCTTTGTCACATCAGTGTAATGCTGGAAAATCAACTGCTTATTCAGAGAGGAAGTATGTTATTGGGCAGAAGACGTGACCTGTTGGACAAACTGAAGTTTTCATGATCAAATAAGAGAGAGTGTGGAGAATTTGGGTTTGCTGCACAAAAGAAGCAAAAAGAAAACCACACAAACAGTTGGCTTCATTCTTGTTTTTACACTCAGTGCATCTCTAGTATGATTATCGTCTTGTTGTGAGTGTCCCACAGTTTGATTTTGACCTCCTGATATTAAGAATTTCATTTTCATGCCCCTCTTGGTAACCAGATATCTCCCATCCCTTCTTCAAGTGAATGATTTCCTTTGTTTGGTGAGCGCTTTCTTGGTTCACACTTGCACTTCTTCCAGCTTAGATAATCAGAGTGTTTGTGTTTGTGGATGGCAGTGAGGGGCATTCGTGGCAGTTTGCTGAGTGCCACTTACGTCAGTGTAAACAGGCCTGCAGGGCTGCAGAAAGGCGCGAAATTCTGGCCCGTCTCTGATTTACGACCTCGGGGAGCGCTCTTTCTCACAGAGAGCAATTTGATCTGCCCTCAGAGTCTCTGCTACACTCATTTACTGAGAGCTGCTCGCCGCCCCGCGAAGGACGAGCCGTGCGTGACCAGCTCCACCTGCACCGACCTTCAGCTGCGCGATGAAAAGCAGACTTTAAGAAGCCATGCATGTTTGTCACTGCTTTGCCTCTCTGAGGGAACGCGCCGTGCACAGGTTCAGCAGCACAAGAAGACCTACTGTAGGTCAGGGCTGAACGATTGTAGGCAAAGATCTAACTACAAATGAACAAGAGCTGCAGGCCAACATGCCTTTTCACATTTCATTATTGCTTAATTTCAAAAACAACCAACAAATCAAACAAACAAACAGAAAAGACCACGTTAGCTCACAAAACAGACATAGTAAGACTTAGATGAACACATTTCCCTGTATTTACTCAACATTCTGGCTTTGATACTGTTTAAAGATAAAATTGGACTTTAGCTTCTTTAATTTCTTTGTTCATATTGTTCCATAAATTGATACCTCTCACTGTAACACAGCACTCTTTCAGTTCTGAATCTTGTTTCTTAAATATTTCAATCCTTATAAATAATAACCACTTTCTCTTTTCTCAAATCGGTTCTGGATATTGATTGGTGAAGTTTTCTTATTCAGGTTTTCTACATAATCTGCAGCATACTGAGATCTACTAACTCATTGACTTTCAACGACTGCAATTTAACAAATACTGGGTTCGAAGGATCTCTGTATTGACTTCTACTAATAATTCTCATTTCTCTTTTTTGTAAAATGAAAATGACTGATTACATTTATCAACATAGTTTGTGTGCCGAGCCGTGCTTCTCCAGCCCTATCGGGTCAGAGCCACATACATTATCGATCTCCTGCAGACTCTGTTGTCATCGTTGGCACCTTTACATTCTGTTTATAACTGTTTACGACGGACCGGGGTTTGTCTAGTTTAGGAAGCACGTTAAGCTTCCTGTGAGGGGCAGGATGTGGACGAGGACATGGCAGATTGGCATGCTGGGAGCAGACAGCTTGGAATCTGAAGGGAAATCTGGAGCTGGCATTTTCAGCAGGGACTTGGATTTGAAGATGTGATCTCATGCTGGAATATGTTTTCACACTGGCACATATCCATGCATATCTGATGACTGAAGTAGACACTGATTTCTTTTGTTTCTAACTGTATGTATTCACAAATAGATTATTTATTTACATATTTACTGTTTAGGGTTGCACTATCCACAATTCCCATGATTCACTTTGGCTCAAGCTGTCTCTGCAGAGATTTCTGCACACTCACACCCGCCCTGTTTTCTCCCATGTTTCCAGTCAAGTGTGCCATTCATGTATTTTCATATGCAGTCATGGATTAATGAGTCACGGCTCCTCTCGTTGGGCTGACGTCAGGAGCTGCACATGCTTCTCCGCTCCGCCAGCATGTGATGCTTTCAGCAGGATGCAGCGTAGTCGGCTAGATTTGGAAAAGTGAAGCATGCTGACGTCAGTGCAAACGTATTTCTGCTTAACTCAATCAACTTTTATAAATACACCTCAGATTACCCTTTAACTCCCGGATCAACTGACGGACCAAACTTTGAGTAACTGTATCTTATTCATACATGCATCAAACTTCGTAGACCTGATTAGGCCGTCCATTTTTCATGGGGGTTAGACATAATGCTAGAAGAAAAGCAGTTGTTCCATTTTGTTTTTTTAAAGGTGATCGATTTGTAAATCTCCCTTCATCCATAAATGTAAAATTCCCTCATTCTAAAAAATGTTCAGAGGTAAGATGACAAATTCAATGTATGATGGTATCAGAGACCTTACTCAACAGATTAATGTGAACAAGTCTTTAGAGGTAAGATTAATGATATCAACATAAAATAGAAATAAAACAAAATATGCTCAACCAAACAGTTGAGCTGGGTGATTATGGCCAATCAGCATAACTAATGTAATTTCATCAAGAGAAAAAAAAGTTGTATTAATCAATCAATCTTTATTCATACAGCACAGTTCATACAAAATCAGTTGCAGCTCAAAGTGCTTTAAATATATCAAGAGGATTTGGAGACTAATGCACACCAGAGAAGCTAAAGTAAAAAGAAATGATTGAAATGATAAATGTAATAATAAAGTAAGGTAAAAAGTCATACTCACAAATAAATAAATAACTGTAATAGTCATCAAAATTATAACCTTCTAGTCTAAATGTCTAATTAATTTCTTATTAAAGAGGGGAATTTCTCAGATAGGTAAACCTAGCCTTATAATAAAAACCCAAAAATGGCTTATATGAAATGAATATGACATCCACAAAGTTAAGCGTTTCTCAAAAAAGGACATTTTTCTTGATTTTTATTCTCTTTTCACTTACACAGTGGAATTACTTCTTCATTTATGAACTCCCAGCTCAACCATTTGGTTGAGGTCAATGATTCATAAATATTTAGAGTGGAAAAAGATGAATTGTTGCATCAGTGCCCCAATTTGTCAAAAAACACCTTTTCATGGCTATTTTTTGTGTGGGAGTTGAAGGGTTTCAAGGTAGAAGTTCTGTTGCATTAAATGTGGGTAAATGCAGAGTACAGTGACTTTTGCAACTTATTCATTTTGAAACCTTCTATTACAATAGTAAAAGATGTGCAATTTATCTTTAGCTTTACATTAGCATAAATATCAGTGTTAATTTGTGCACCATTTATCTCCAAGCCATCCTGTTCTAGAGACTTGTCAGCAGGTAATCTCTCTGGTAGCCAAAACATCCCAGGCCCACACCTCTGGTTTAATCCATCAGAATCTCACCGTGTTATTTAATCTGTGAAGAATTCACCTCCTCGTTTCCAAACACAGAGATGTTGAGCCGCAGAGCTTCTGCAGACCCCGCTGATTTTGTTTTGTAGATCACGAAGGTCAGAAAGCCTGGAGCCTCGATATCACCCACAGAGCCATTTTACACCTTATCACGGGCTGAAAGAGCGGCTGTTACGATAATCCAGCTGGTTAAAGAGTGCTTTGTTATCACTGTCGAACCTGACTGTTTAAAATGATAGACTAAACACAACATGGAGGAAAGGGGCTCGATCACCTTCAGACTTAAACCTATGGAAATACTACCAGTGAAGCATGATAGAGGAAAGTGCAGAAATCAGTCTTAAAATGTGTTTTAACGAGTTATTAACCTCGTACACCAGACAGAAAGTTTAATATTCCAGATGTATTTCACTCCTCCATCTGGGAAACAGCCCAGATGTTGACAGGACTTTTTAATTTAGTTTTAGTCTTTTGCCTAAAATTTCTTTTAATTTTAGTCATAATTTAGTCATCTAAATTGTTTTAATTTTAGTCTAGTTTTGTGTGAAATGCAGTCACCTTTATTGAGGCTACCTGGCAGAGCATCTCAGTTACAATACCAGAACTGACAACAAACAGTGAACCTGCTCTACATGAATATATCAATTCATAAAGAGAGGAGCTCTGATTGGATCGCTCCACAACTTATCCCACCACCACCAAGCTAAGGCAGCTGTGATTGGATGTCCCTCTTAACTCATCCAACCTTTCCACACAACCAAAGTAGCTGTGATTGGATATATTCCTAACTTGTCCCTACTTTCTACATGACCAAATTAGGTCTGATTGGATTAAGTCTCTGTCAGACATTTTAGTCTAGTTTTTATTTGTTGATGAAAATGTCAGTTAATTGAGTTTTAGTTTGTGTCCATGTGCACGTAAGGGGAGAAACGGTTGTTGACGAAATCTTCTTAAATCAGTCACATGGATCGTCTCTATGCTGGACAGTGTTGCTTTATTTCTTGTCCCACACCCACAGAGTGATGTTTAGCTGTAGGAGCACTAAATCAGAAGTTAAAATGCTCCTCTTTAAACATGTAGATTTACGTGCTGGACATCATCACACAGCGTGCTGTATGTGCGATCTGTTTATTTGAGCTGCTGTGCGACACTCGGCCCTCTGACACCTTCATGTATACAGCCTGTTAGCGGGTTAAACGGGGTTAAGATGCAGATGAAATACTATCGCGCTCCTGTCTTTGAAGAGTAAATCACAGTGTTGCCGAGCTGCCCCGGGGTCCCGTCCCGCCACGTGCGGCGTGCCCCGTATCCTGCCGGGGTCACCCTCGCTGTTTGACAGGTTTTTATCAGGACATACTGAACACGCACACACACGCTCAGAGACGATTAATAAAGGAAACTTCTGCAGCCTGCCCTCTGACACCAGAGGCAGAAACACAACATGTGTGGCACTGAAATCTGCAGCGTGATGAGAGGTGTGATTTAGTGGAGCCGAATTACTGAGCAACGCCTCAAGTGCACAAATGGCAATTCTTCTTTTTTTGTTCTTTTTTTAAAATTTTGTATTTTCGTTTTTTAACAAGCAAATGGACCAATAAACAGACAGGGTCATCACATAACAGAATGTTTTGTCAGCACATAATATTGAGCTTAAACTACAGATAAAATCAAATAAAACATAAATAAAATTTACAATGAGGTGCTCAACTGTGCAATAGTCACAGTACCTGGAGCTGCAGGTTTAATAAACTCAACATGTGACTTTAAACAGCATCATGATGGACACTGAGGTGCTGCAAGTGAAGTTACAGCCAAAGAAATGTTGTTTTTGTGGAGTAATAAACCATTTTTAAGGGCAAAGACCCAATCCAATATCACTCCATTTTGTTTTTATTTTTTTCAGTAAATATAAAAATTTGCATGCAGACCTCTTTCTCCGCCGCTCTCCTAAAGCATGCTGTGATCCTAATGTCTGAAAAATGATCACAAAGGGAGTTTTCTTCATACAGAAATACTGTTATGCAGCTACGCTCCTATTTTAGTGCCTCCTGTAAGCTGTCTGACCTTGGCTGTAGTCTTCAGTTTGGGGCGATAAAGGAAGTAACTTATTTTTCCTAAATGAATCCCTGAGCTCCAGAGGAACATCTGTCATGGCCTTTAGAGCTTCCCTGCTGAATTAACCAGCTGCGTTCAAGGTCCTCTGGCACTTTGAATGTCTGCCGACTCTTATTTCGAAAGTTGGATAACAACCTGGCCTGATAACACGGACTAAATTAGTATTTTCTGGAGATTATTGTGGCCAGCTCCCCCCTCCAACACCAAGTCCAACTCCATCCTGTCCACGGGGATTGTAATTTGAGACGGCGGATGCAGCTGGTTTCTCCTCGGTCTAATCTGAAGCCAGGCGTCTCCCTCTCTCTCTGAGAGCCAGCTGTAGTTTGTGTCCCGCTCCCTGCGTGGGGCTTCGGTCTGAGCAGGTTCAGGTTTTAATCCACCGTCCAGTCGCTGCCCGGGAGGGGGCGCAGATAGCTCGGTAAGATGAGGTGAGACGGCAGAGATTAAGGTAGAAGAAGTGGACGGGAATCCATGGATCAGTGATAAACTCATCTGATGGACCTGTGAAGCTCCTAAAACAGAGCCAGGTCTCCCTTTTGAGTGGCTGTTAAAGTAAAGAGTGAACAATAACTTTCATTTCCAGATGATTTAAGGCCTTGGTCGCTAACCGTACATCTTCAAGGCTTTCACTGCAGACCCCAAAGAGGATAGATAATAATAGCTTACTCTGTATAATCCCTAATAAAGGTCTTTAGATTAGCCCTGTCTCTCTTTCCTTCTGTCCTCATAAAGAAGTCTGCTGTATTTGTTTTGGGTTTTTACACTTTTTTTTTTTTTAATTTCAAGATACTTTGTTTATTCCTTTTTTTTGTTGTGTGTGTGTGCGTGTGCTAAGAATATGATTGGTGGTATTCACAGTTGTATTATCATTACAAAGATATATGATATCAATGGTGGTTAAGGGAAATGATAGTAACAAGGCTTGCATAATAATAATAATAATAATAATAATAATAACGATAATAACAACAAAAATAATAATAATAATTACTACAATTATGAGACAGAAGGAACAATGATATTAAAAGAAATAAAAACAAATCAAAGATAGAAGAGTAGAAAGAGAAATATATATGTAAATAAGTAATTGACTGTGCCAATTTAACACTTTTCTTCATGATATTAAAAATAATAATAATAAATGTGATAATACTAGCAGGAGGCGGGGATGGAGAAGCCAAGTCGAATTAAACTGGGATTTTTTTTCCCTTTATTCTCCCCCCCTCCTTACCCCTTGAAAATATAAAATAATAGGGTTTTTTTCACTTCTAAAAGAAGACGAAAAACGTACAAATTTCTTTTAGAATAGGAAGAGGAGTTTATTTATAGTCTGGCAAAGGACAAGTGTGTATGCATGCTGCTTAAAAAAAATAACATTAATAATGATAATAATAAACAAATAAATTATTATTAATAATAGAAATAATAATAATAAACAGACAAGTAAATTAAAATATATAAAATAAATTCCGAAGTGCAAGGATAAAATGAATAACGAAAGTAATCGTGGCAGAATAAGAGAGATTAAGGAAGAGGGAAACTGACGAGCTGAGGTCAGCGTTCAGGGCGCAGCAACAACTTCACAAAACCTACTGTGAAAAATAAGGCTGCCAGCAAAGCATTACTTCATATGAGCCACCTGATTTTGCAAAATCTGAAATATTATCATGAAATATTCATAGAAAAATCTTTTTTGTGTTTGAAAAGGTGTGGCTGCATCAGACAGACACAAACAAATGATCCTTTTTGTTGGTTGTGAACAAGAAAAAATAAAAGTAAAATCCTTGATAGTTTCAACTTGTCAGTTCTCAACGTTGTTGGTATCAAAGTCAACAAATAATAGAGGACACTTTCAAAACTGTAAAAAAAATGAATGAACCATCACATCATCACATTAATGTTTAGTATTCCTGATCCTGGCTGCATGTTCTCGGTTGAGGGAAAACCTCTTCCCATTCTTCTTGAATTACTTCCTTCAATTCTTCTAAATTCTTTGAAACAGACTTTTTGGTGATCCAGCACAGATTTTCATTTTATTTATTTATTTTTCCCCATAGTATTTTTCATTTCTTAACTTGTTTTTGTGTGTGTGTGTCATTTTAGTCTTAGCTCTTGTGTTTCCTCAGTCCTCTAATTCTGTTTTCTGTTATAGTCTCGTCTTAATGTCTTTGTGTGTGCTGTATGTGGGTCATGAGGGGGGGTAGGGTTTTGTATTTTTATTGTTTTCAATCTTCTACTTTTTTTTATTTTAATTTTTTTAATTTCTTTATTGTGTAAAGCACTTTGTACTACAAGATTTTGTATGAAAAGTGCTTTACAAATAAAGTTTGATTGATGTAGACGCAAAGCACGGCAACAAAAATAGTGTCTTCATAAAAAGCATGACCTTAGTCATGAGTTGATTTGACTTGAAGTTTTTTAATGGCATTTTTTGATTTGTTCAGTGTTTTGGCTCTGACTGCACTAAAAGAAATTGCACTTGGAGACTTAAGCGTGATTCTTAATGCCGTATATCACCAACACATGGGGCGTCCCAAACCTTTTTTCCACTTACTGTACACCTCACCCTAAATTCTTTTCTGCTGCTGTTCTTGTGCAGTGTTAAAACGTTTCCTCGCTGAAAGCAAAGGTCCAGAGCGCTCTCGCTGGATTGATGTTTGTCATTAGACCTTCTGAAATAACTGCAGTCAGGTCTGGTTGTCCTGATAAGGTGCTCTGCAGGAAGTTGTAGTGTATGATGAGTTCCTGTGAGCTGGATGATCCTGAAGGACCAAAGTTCAGTAGGAAGTGGAGAAAGGAAAAAGGATGCAGATCAGATCACTCCAAGAATGAGGATATGGCCAATGAAAGCTCTGAAAACATGCCAACGACGGGGCAGGGTCCAGATTTAATGTTTGTGTTTGGAGAGCTGATGATAAGGGTTGGGAAATAAGGACCAAAACTCTGATGTCAGTAACTGCCCATGAAGTTAAAATCATTGGCATCATTGAGGTTGTCAAAATGGTGAAATCGGCTCGAAGACGGTCGCTCTGCTCTCTTCTTCCAGTGAGATAATGATGAGGCGGCCAGGCAGTGTCGGGGTGATCGGGCGCCCTCCCTGAGTGTTTGAAACAGCACTCGTGTTGTTTTAGAGGGGGGCAGACTGGGAACTGGAGCTGCTGCCCTCACACTCCCTGATACTTCACTGATCGAGTAACAAAGTGAGCCGTCACCCACCAGGACGCCACATAAAACCGCTCGCCGTGACTTTCCCGCTTCCACCACTGCCATGTCCTCCATGTTTAACACCTCTCTACCTTTTCCTGCCTCTATAATCCCCCTCATTCTCTGCTTTTGTGGTGACCGTTAAATCATTACAAACCCTAATGTCCTGCTGAAATTCACACCCACACCGGCTTCATCCAAGAACATGCGAGAAAGGCCGGTCCTAGAAAAATACTTCACCAAGAGGACTCTCTTCTCCTGAAGCTCCTGCTCCTCTTATCTGAGCTCTTCATGCGTCGTCATCCGAGGACTTTCCCTCTTTTCCTCATGAGCGTGCACAGTAGTCAGCAGCTACTGCTCTGAGCTCTGCAGATACCATTTTCTGTGGTGTCTTTTGCAAACATGCAGCATCAATTTCAACCACTTCTTCCTCGTGCCATGACCAACATTCACTGAAAAGTCTTTAACATCCGTTCATAACTTTTCATAACACTGTTAATTTTGTTGACTAATTATTTTCGTCATAGTTTTCATCATCAACCTTTTTTCCCTGATGAAAACTAGACAGTAACTAATAAAAACAAGTGCACATGGACAAAAACTCAAACTAAATTAACTGACATTTTCACCAGCAAATAAAAACTAGACTAAAATGTTTGACAGAGACTTAATCCAATCAGAGCTAATGTGGTCATGTAGAAAGTAGAGACAAGTTAGGAATATATCCAGTCACAGCTGCCTTAGCTTGGTGGTGGTGGGATAAGTTGTGGAGCGATCCAATCAGAGCTCCTCTCTTTATGAATTGATATATTCATGTAGTGCAGGTTCACTGACTTCAGAAATACAAGGAAACATAAAAATGCCTTACCCTTTACACTTCATATTTTAGTCGACTAAATTTACAGCAGATTTCATCGATTAAAATGTTGTGAAATTTCATCAACTAAAACGAGACTGACAAAACAATTTAAATGACTAAATTATGACTAAAACTAAAAGATATTTTAGTCAAAAGTCTATAACTGAAACAAAATTAAAAAAGTGCTGTCAAAATTAACACTGCTCCGGCATAAACAAACCCTCCTTGGTGGAGATAAAAAGGGATTTTTTGTGTTTTTTTTTAGAGGTAATTCTTGCAGAATTTGGCATTTGCAAAACTTGATCAATTTAGCAAAAGTCATTTTGGTTAAATGTATTTCACATATATGAAGTGTAGGGATGCATGATATTGGATTTCTGTAGATATTCATTATATCAGTATTTCCAAAGGTATTCTTTTATGGTGACAGTCCATTTGTGTTAGGAACAGATGTGAAGAAGAAGACAGTATTTTATTCTTTATGGAGAATTAAAAACTCGACTATAGTGCGTGGTAATAAAAGGGGTTGGATTAAATAAGTTTATACTTCTTCCTACTCCTTTTTGAGCGTGTTCACTTGTTGCACATGCAAGATATCTTCAGCAGTTTACCTTATTTGTTTTTGTTGTTGTTTTTTAGTATATGCATGTATTTGTTTGTGGTGACTACCCATGTTTGTTTTTACATGTTCGAAATAAAGCATTCAATTCAATAAATTAAACTTTTTATTAGTAAAAGTGAACATTTAGTGATGTGGATCTGTTATGGTAGATTCTGCCTAAATTTCAGCCGATATTTGGGTTATTTATTGTCAATTTGTATGGCTAAAATGTTGGCAAAAATTGTCATATCTGCCAATATGGATGATCTCTTTTTCAGCAATTGTCTGCCAATACCAGTGTTGTTCTGATAATATCGTGCATCCTTAATAAAGTCTTTTACTACTTTGGGTTTGATTAGATTAGATAAAACTTTATTAATCCCTCGGGAAGACTCCCTCAGAAAAATAAGATTCCAGCTGCAGTATTAAAAAGCAGTTTTAATAGTGTATAAATAAAGATAATATAATATAAATATAAATAAAAATAAATAAAGATGTGGCTCTTTCCCGTCCTGTCTTCCTGTTACTCCTCCTCCCCCTGAGTTTAAAAACCAAATATTTTAATCACTGTAGAAAAGTCACGTGTATCCTGGAGCTGCAGGTCCAGCAGCAGATGATCAGTGGTGAGGGGCCGGCTCAGGTGATCGGGGGTGTCCTGATAAAGGTTTGGTGTTGTTACCTCCTCAGGGGGGGCAGGGCCGTAATGGCTTCCCCAGCTGGCCCCCTGGGACGACAGCACTCGTGCTCTCCACCTCTGCCGGCCGCTTTAGGCCACCGCCTTGTTTGTTTAGGGAAGATTAGCAACGTAAAACCCTTACAACATCCTGAACACGCAGCGAGCGGGAAAGAGCGATGGAGATGGATGAGAGGAGGAGAGAGGGGAGAAAAATAAATGTCATTCAGAAGCTCTTCAAACAAGTGCTCTCTGCTTCAGCGCCTCAGGATGGTGTTTGTGGATCAGCGGTGTATTAAGTAATCAGATTTTAGGATATATGCATATATTTTCACTTTAGAAAAGGGTGAGACATTTTTTCTATCTGTTGATATGGATTTAAAAAAATTACTACAGGCCTTGTACTTTTCAGGAAAGTAAATAAAATGTATTTTTAACAAATAAATACACAACTGTAATGATTTTCAATTTGTTTGAAAACTTTTAATTGATTTAACATTTACAAAACCCACACAAACAGAAATTCTTACTGTTAAAAACAAAAACATGATATTATGAGCATTAAGACATAACACAAGCAAAACAAGGACAGTGAAATATATAAAACAGCACTGGTGTATGAAAAAAAATAACTCTGCGGGGCCACATGCAGCCCGTCTACTACCTTGTGTTTTCAGAAATTTTAATGCTTTATTTCATATTTTTAACAGCATTGTCATGGGAAATTGATTGTTCTTTAAGTTAATTGGCATAAAAGCAACTCAACATATGTTCGCCATTTCAGTTCAGTTTAGTTGAGGCAGTTTTTTAGAAGTGAGAAACTCAGATGAACATCCTGGTCCATTTCTTAAAGTCATTGAATATTCTTTGAATTATTGTTTGTGACTTTCATGGAATATTTTTTACTTGAAATAGCAAGCAAGCAAGCAGTTCTGTTTAATATAGAGATTCACCATTTATCTAAAAAGATTAAGATATTAGGTCCATGTCACCCAGCCCTAACTCAGAACACTTTGAGCGAGTGGTTTCTGCTTGTCAATCGTTGGATGCTGTAAAAGTGTGTCTTTGTTGGAGCAGATGCCAGTCAGAGGACAGCTCATGCATTTCTTCAAACATTTTGCAGAGCTGTTCTTCAGGGCCAAACCTGTCTTTAACGGCCCTCAGTCACTCTCCCTGATGGATATTTATAGACGATAAACTCTTCTGTAAATGCGTCCGTCTGCCTCAAACAGTCCTCGGGGTGGTGTAAAAATGGAGAGTGCATTTTTATCCTCTAATCTGAGCAGTCTCCTGGTGCTCCTTTATTATGGATGCGAAGCAATGATGTGCATCGAGGACATTTACAAGAATTTACTCTCGGCCTTTTGGGAGTCAATCCTGCTTCAAATGTTGCTGCATCTCCACCGGGAGACGTGTTGTGATTTTAAAGGCACAGGATGTAAACAGAGACAACTAAAGGTTAATAAATACAGACACACAAATTCACACACAGATACCTCACACTGCAGAAACTCAGATCTGGGTGAGTGTGTTTGTCCAATTTCTAGTCCAAAAAATCTCAGGAGACTTATTCTAAGGCACAGTTCCCCGACATGTCTGGATCAAAATGTTATTTCAAGATATAAAAACTGAAAATAAGGCCTGAGCTGCATGTAATAAGTCAAAATTATCTACCAATGAGACAAACCAAATGTACCTTAAAGGGTGTCTTAAAATGAAATGTTCTATCCAGAGTACATATAAAAGCTGAATTTACCTTGTTTTAGCCTTTCATTCCTTGTAATTAGATATTTATGTGGACTTGTCAAGTGAATATGAATTAAAATTTAGATATTTTTGACCTGAAATTAGACAAACACATTTGCCAGGATCTGAGTTTTTGCAGTGCACTGCTCTAAATGAACATCACTTGTGATTGTTTTTAGTAATATCCCGATAGAAAAAGCTTTTTCGTCCTATTCTTCGGTCAAAGACTCTTGAGGAAAGTATTAAGAGTTGATCACATGGTTCATGCTGCAAGTGCAGAAAAACTGGAAGGTATGCAAATACAAAAAAAATGTCAATATGCACTTGAAACTTAAACTGGATGTTAATGATCAGTTATTTTGAGCTTGTTAATTTGTACTTGTATTGGTTATTTATTTATTTTTTTCTATTTTTCTTTATTTTTGTATTTTGATTAATTGTTTTTCAAGCTGCTTTTTCCAATGCAATGAAGTAGAACATGCTGTTTTTAATTAATTTTTTTATTTTATTTTACCAGTTAGTTCCAGAGAGATTAACACTTATTTTACAAAAGTAACCTGGTCATGTTAGCAGTTGTAAAGATCTTGGTTGTTGAGTCTGAATTGATTAAAAACAGCTTCATAGCAAATTTAATCAATTTTCCAGCAAAGGTTAAGATAATGTTTGTGTAGACTATTAAAGAAATATATTATTTTTGCATTTTCACCTGTATACTTTGCATCATAGTGGCAAATACAACCAAAACACTTGAAGGCAGATTTCTCATCTTTATGGTTGCAGTCTTGCAGCATTTAAAGCCATTCCAGGGCAAATTAAATCCAATATGGTGCCTTCAATTGATTTTTTTAAACGAGAGTGTCTGAAGAAAGATGTCAGACAGCTAAGCCACTGGTAACCAGGTGTGTTGAAGGTGTCCGTGTGCGTGTGTGTGTTGAAGCTGAAGCAGGAAACAGATGTTGAGTGATATCTCCTCCTGCACAGCTCTGTCAGACTATCAGCCCGGGCCAGCCCGCCGTCTCTCTGCTCCGCTGTACATCCTGTGAGCTTAAATCACGCCGGCTCATGATAAGAGGGCCGAGCAGCTCCTTGTAGGAATCACCTGTGGCTCCTGCATTATTGCCAAATAAAGAACAGAGAGGTCAAAGGTGATCGACTGTTTGGAGCATTGTAGAAACTCTGTCTGGACCCTGAGCTACGATAAATGCCACATTAAAGACTTGTGAATGAAATAAAGAAAACACAGTTAATTGAAGTCAGTTTTTGTTTGATTTATTGTTAATAATCGGTGCCATGTGACTGGATTATGGTGCAATCCCATACATGGTACCGGCTGGACTCTTCTCTGGTTTGGTGCCAGGCAGGGCCACACATAACGGGGGGAAAAGGGGAAATCTTTCTGGGGCCCGTGAAAGTCTTTTTTTCCTGCTGATTATATTTTAGTCCGTTTTTAAGATGTTCGCTCTGACATTCATATTTACTTCTTCTTCTTCTCTTGGCAGCCCGTGTCCAGAACAAGGGATGGGTGATGAATTCAACCTCATGGACCATTCAGACCTGTACATCTTAGACTTCAGTGAGTATTATTCTCATAAATTATGTTTCTCTTCACCTTTAACATGATCATTCATCTATAAGTCATGCTGTGGCTCTGGAGGTTGTCATTAAATTACCTTAACGAACATCTCAGTCAGGACAGACACTGTAACAGCACAGAGGCAAAACTTTGTACCACTTTGGAAGGTGTGTTTACCGACATATATTTAAGTATTTTAGTTTAAATATGGTCTTTCCTTTACCTTTGCACTCATAACTGAATTTTGTGTCTCTCTTATTGGAGTATAATGTATCTGACAAGCTTATCAGCAAATCAGATAATAGACAAGTATGATATATAATGATGAAATCAAAACTTTGAATGACAAATGTTGTGTATTATGATCATAATGACACATTTTACATCCTCATACTTGCTAATTTATAAAGCAAATAATCACACACATATATAAATAACATTAAACTTTTTTTAAGTCAGAAGATGTTGGCGCCCATGGGTTGGTGCTCCCATAAACGTTTGTGTTTTCCTGTTTTATTCTGTCTTGTCTTGGACTGTTTCATTTAGGCAGACATTGTCCACAACCAAAATTTATTTTACCTCCTTATGTTTTCAGTATTATGTGCATTTTGCAGCCCTCTGCATCAAATCGGTCCTTTCTTTGAGCTTCATTAAACCGTTTTTTTTTATTTATCTGGAATAAATGTTAAAATATAATTGAATATCACCATTCAGCTTAAAGATATTAGATAACAATTTTTGTCCCTATCTCCCAGCCCTACCTAAACCTTCTCCAGCTCTTTGTAACTCCCTTAATTCAGAATTTTATTCACATGCAATGTCAAAAACTTCTGGTCTTAAAAATTAAATTAGTATAACCTTACTCTTCGCACCACTCCTTCATGTGTCCCAGTCCTCCCGCCCTTGTCCTGTTTTATTTTATTTATTTTTTTTACTATCATATTTGCCTGTCTCACAGATGACCAAACATGGCTGCTTCCTTCCTGTAAATCGGTCAGATCTCAGTCAGGGTCCGTTCAGGAGGTCCGTCACAGCCACGCAGCGTCCATTCGGGCTGCCAGAACCCGCGGCTTTCCCCACAGCAGCGCCTCCACGTGCCGGTCGCGTGTCCTCACTTTGTTTATCTGTGGACATATGGTGGAGACGCTGTGACGATTGGAGTGATGGAGAGGGTGTTTTTAAATAATAACTGTAGGAAGATGGTTTATTATAAGAAATTACAGATTGATTTACTGAAGATGATTAAGTCCTTTTGTCTTTAGTATTTTTAGTGTGGCAGCAACATTTCATCATTGTATTTCATTCTCTGTGACACAAAATCAGCCCTGTAAATCAGAATAAACACGTTGCCTATATAAGACTGCACTGACCCTGTTTTACTGTGATTATCTGCCAAGGTCTGCCATGCTTAGAATATCCATTTGTCTTCAATATGCATCTTAAAAATTCAGCATAAATGTTTACATTCACAATCTTTAGCTATAAATCTAAATATGACTCAGTCTGACCTTGTTCATTCTCAGATTTTGAGATCCGTCCTTGTTTATCTGGCTGAGAATGCTGAAACAACAGTCTGAGCATTATAAATGTTTTTCATCTTTTACAGTAGCAGCACAGAGAACAACATGATGATTATATAAAACCTACAGCCCCCTGCATCAAATCAATCCACGCTTTAAGCTTCATTAAACTGTTTTTATTATTTGTCAGGAGAAATGTCAAGATATATATCAAATATCGCCATTCAGCTTAAAGATATTAGATACTAATTTTTTGTCCAACCTAAACCGACTCCAGCTCTTGTAACTCCTTTAATTCAGAATTCAAGTCACATGTAAAGGCAAAAAAAATCTGGTCTTAAAAAATTACATCAGGATAGCCTTACACCTCACACCACTCCATGTCTCACCAGACCCAGTCCTCCAGCCTTTGTCCATATTTATCACAGATTTTTAACATTTTCTCTGCCAAACTTCCATGTTTGGCTGCTTTTTACAGAAAAATGTCTTTAAAAATGAGCTCCTCCTTCATTTAACTCTATTTTCTCAGACAAACATGCCATTTAAAAGCCATTTTGTCAATGAGTTTATGCCTTGACTCACAGTTTTTAGCTATAAATCTAAATATGACTCACGTTAACCTTCTTCATTCACAGATTTTGGGATCCATCCTGCTTGTTTCCATCTTTATCCCCCACGGCGGACATGTTTATCCGTCTCCTCTGAGTCATTAATATGTATGATCGCTCTCTGACTCATTACTCTCTCTTCTTCTCCTTTTCAGGCCCTAATTTGAAGACATTATGCAAAATAGCCGTTATTCAGTACAGGCTGGAGCAGTCGGGACTCCCACATGATATCAGGTCAGGTCTCTTTGTTATCGGGTCGTTGTGATGACATGTTTTCATCACGCTGTTTGTGTCTTTGTGTTGTTGTTGCCTCCGCTCAGTCTCACTGAACAATGAGGTCTTTTTGTTTATCAAAAGAAATTTAGGACTCATTATTTTATATTCGTTATGCAGACTTCTGTGCATTGTTACTCTCAGTCCCTACATGTAAAATTTGTAGAATAATTAACATCTGTGCACCTCTGTTAAAGTTTATGTGAAGAAAAGCAGGCCAGCGAAGCCCATGTGTGGCATTAAGTCATAATCTGAAATCTTTCTGTAGGTCTGTGGTCCATATTCATCACAGACAGACTCTGCTGCAGCAGTTTAGAGCAGTTAGCAGCTTTATTCTGCCTTTCCTTCTTCAACGAGCTGCATTTTATTTGAAAGACACTTACATTTCTTACAGTTCTCATTGCACAAACCATCTCTTGTCACTGTTTAAACTTTCCAACATCCATCGCGAGGTATCACTCCACAGTTTGATGATTCCTCCCACACGGATCCTGGATATTTAACTGCAGAAAGTCTCAACATCTTTGTCCATGGTGCCTCTCAGGTTTTCCAATTCAAATCCAGTCATCATTATAACACATAACCACAAAAACAAAAACAGAAAAGGGAGCCTACATTAACATCATTAATCATGAAGCAGTCAAAGGAAAAGACTAAAATAAAATCTGATCTTGCAGGTTTTACATAACCATTTTCTTGTGATAGATTTTTTTACTAGCTGCCAGTAAAATACTCAAAGTTTCCTATTGTTATTACAACGAGCTGCATTTTTTAATACTTAAACTCTGATGAGGTACAGACATCAATCTTAGCTGCTTCTTTAGTTAATAAAATGAAAGTATATTTAATTGTATGATCAAAAACGTTTTCTCCAGGTGCTCCGACTTCTTCCCACAGACCAAAAACATGCTTGTTAGGTTAATTGGTGACTCTAATTTGCTCTTAAGTGTGAGTGTGAGCATGAATGGTTCTCTGTCTTTCTATGTGGCCATGCGATTGGTTGGCGACCAGTTGAGGGTGTACCCAGCCTCTTGCCCAATGTCAGCTGGGACAGGCTCCAGCCCCCGCAACCCTGAAAGGAGTAAGAGGTGTAGATGTTGGATGGGTGATTAGAAACGTTATCTCTGTACTCAGACAACATGTGCTGTCTTTGAATTAACTGACAAATGAGGAAATAACTGAAAATCAATATGAAAAAAATGATCTTTTTCCACAAAGCCACAAAAGACTAAAAAGACTATTATGGAAGGAGTTTAATTGAGAATTAAATGAAGTATTTTAATACGCTCTTAGTTATTTCATCATATATTAAAGGAGCTTTAGTAGCTGAGAGACAATGTGGAAAAATAGGTGACCACTCATTTATTGCCCAATAATTCAAAGGTTTTAAACAAAGAGATTGAAAACATTTTGAATATATTTTATTTTTATATTTTATAACAAGGACACAAAACCACTGACAATCAAACAGTGGAAGCAAAGACTAAAATGAGTCCTCACACTGAGATGGACATCTTCACCTGGAGGTGGAGCCGTGTTAAAATATTTCAGGATAATATTCAATCAGAGATATGAAACAAAACTGAGTCAGAGTAAAGCTGTCTGACATACTGTTAAAGGGTTCTCCTAATTAATTATTACTTTTAATGTGAATTTATTATTTTCACCATCTCATTTACTTGTACTACTTTTTTAAACCTCTTCATTGTGCCTTGTGATTTTTTTGTTTAACTTGATGTATTCTATTATTATCATTATTATTATTATTATTATTATTATTATTGTTATTATTCGTCTATTTTTCAAATTAAGTCCCATGTCACACAGCATCATGTTTTGTAAAGTGGAGGAAAAAATGGATAAAAAACAGTTTAAAAAAAATAGTTCTCTTAAAAAATATCTCAATCAGGCAGGAAAAGATTTTTTACCTTGTGTCAAAATTGCAATATCATTTTTCCAAAATATCAGTCAGGCCTATTCCATACCGTGTCCATCATCCTTTTTTCTTGTTCCACGTTTGCCCTGACAAAGATCGAGGAAAATAGAAAATCAATTGTTTGGGTGCAGCGTTGTGCAATATCATGCTGTGCTCGTGGTCCAATATGAAACTCTGGTATTCAGTGTAATTAATTTTTACTCCACCCAATTTCCACTATATTTCCACATAGCCATATTCATATATATCTGAGTCAATTCAATATGGTTTGGATGCGTGCCCCCATATACACACAAAAGCTGAGACGTGCACTCACGGCGCTCCTGTCTCCCACTGAGCATCCTTCTTTCCAATATCACGCTTCTGTCTTTACCTCTGGAGACGGAACAAAGAGAGGATCAACGATGTTCACAGTGGAGGCGAAACGTCACAGAGGGCTGAATACTACACCTTGAAACGACAGTGTGAATGGGACTTTCTCTCGGGTGCGCTTGCTAGTTTCATGTGCAGGTAGGGCAGGTAAGAAGATCAGGAAGATCGTATCTCCCGTATTGCTCTGTAAGCAAATTAGTCCATTTCTCACTTCTCTTTGAATTTATAAATTCCCTTTAGTGGCAGAGAAAAGGCCGTCTTTAGCCGAATTGCAGGATCACAGGACATTTTTAACAAGCACTGCCTCTCTTTTGTAGAAGCTTGTGGTCAAAATATGACCAACAGTCTTTTTCTTTTTGAGTCGATGAAGTCCTGCTCTCGACTGGAGAGGCTGTATTCTTTGAAACACCTGTCATCTCGATATTTTGACTGAAGTGGATCTGCATAACGAGCTCCATCTGAAGAGTGTGATAAGGAAATAAAACACATTTTTCTCTCTGACATCTTCAGAAACGGCTTTGACTAATAATTCAGAGACTGAGGTTTGAGAGCAGCTCTTAAAATGAGTGTAGCTGCTCAACTTCACAGTGCTGAGGAGGGAAATACTGAGAGCTGATTACACTGAAATACTGATTTCAAACACTTGATAACTTGGATTTATTTTGAATAGAGCTGGACGATATGACCGAAAAATAAAATCCACATTTTTTTTTCCACAAAACTCTTTTTACGATTTTAATCGATTTTTTTCCTCTCAAAAAAAAAGAACCTCCAAGTGACACAAAATTACATGAGTCACGTTAATTTGGCCTTTATGTTTTTAAATATGTTCCAAAACTAAATAGACTGTCCCTCTTAAAGTTAAAATGCATGCTGTTATCTGTCGTAAAATGTTTATTATGTAGTTCAAACATTCGGAGGCCTGTCTACATAAACACTGAAGGATGAGCTGTTTACACAGCACATTAACATGAAACCACGGGCAATATTTAGAAGTTTCTGAGACGTAAATATGCTCTCAAATAAGTTGCACAGTAAGACAAGATTGTTAGTATGAATTAGGGCCGGGCAATATGGCTTAAAAGTAAAATTCCCAGAACTCTATTTACGATTTTGATCAAATTTTTCCCTCTCAAGGAAGAAACCTCCAAGTAACACAAAAATACAAGAGGCAAGTTTTGCTTTTGTTACAAAAATATATCCTGAAGATAAACAGAGTTTCCCTCCAATAGTTAAGCTGCATGATGTTTTTATTTTCATAAAATGTTGATTATTTAGTTTGAACATAGGCAGGTTCACGTCTACATGGACACATGGAACTCTGATCAACATTTAGTCTCATTTAAGAAACAATAAAAGCCTAAACATGCTTGTGCAAACCCTGACGAGGCCTACCGTGATGAAAACTGTAAATATTCAGTATTTATTTTTTCAAACAACTTATGATTGAAGTAAGTTGAGAGTACAATCGAGATTTTCATTTTTAAATCTTCTGCAGAAAACAATCAAATTAATCAGTTTAATTGATCTATTGCCCAGCCCTATTTTGAATATTTTTCTTGTCCTTTTTTTTTCAAACTTTCACCTCAAACGTGCAGACGTGTCTTCCTTTATGTGGATCTCTGAACATTTTAGCAGCCACAGCAACACTTTGCTTCATATTTTGAGATTTCAGGCGTCCCGTCATTTCTCAAATTAACCCTAATGATCTCATCTAATGGTGCCGCTCATTAGACAAGTGCAGCTTAAGTAAAGTAGCTCCTCCAAAGTGATTTTTCCTGCAACTTGATCCTAATGACTCCCCTCAGCGTCTCATTTCTCTGCTCCGTCACTGCCACCTGCACGCTCCTCACAACCCTCTGGAGGATTTCTCCGAGGTCAAGAAACTCCCGTTAACTCCCTCGTCCCCTGCTCCAATCAGCCGTCCTAAACACACGCACGCTCACAACAAAAAAACGAAGGGAGTGAGTGTGAAACCAGAGCCAGAGATAACAATCTGCAGCTCAACCTCTGCCCCGTCAGCAGGTCAGGCCCGGACCCCGCTGTCAGTCCACGCTCCAGGGTCTCAGGTTACAGCCAGGACGCCCCCCAGCGTCCTCAAGAGAAGAGCTTTATTAGAAGGACGAGGGGAGAGTGAATGTCCCAAGATCCTGCATTCTGGTCACTGTAGATGTTTTTTCTTTAGTCACAAGGAAATAAACCCTTAAAGCTCAAATCAAAACACTTAAAAGTAAAGTTTTTAAAAGGGTCATGGTGGAAAAAGCGAGGAAATTATGGTGAAATGCTGACATGCTATGGAAAGTAGTTTGGACATAAAATTAATATTGTTGCTATCAACTGTAGTTCAGCTCTACTAGTGCTCAAATTGGAGTACATGTACTCAATTTTGGTCAACTAGTGTGTGAGTAGACTTTACTAGTGAGGCAAAAAGTGTCATTAGTACCACTAGTTGGCCTTATATGCTAATAGGGGGGCAAGGAAAAGCAAAGTCAAGCTTCCCATTGGCTTTCAAAAATATTACAGCCAATCAGGGTGCTGGATTTTGTTATAATTCCTTCTACTTCATTTGCATTATGTCTACTAGTACTACTAGTGAATCTTTTGGCTTGACTAGTACTACTATAAGACTTTAAACAGTCTAATAGTAGTACTAGTCACACTTTTGCTTCAATAGTAAAGTCTACTCGTGCACTAGTCGACCAAAATTGAGTAATGTACTTTGCATAAAAGGCTTTCTATAACATGTACAAACTGCATGATACACGATATTGGATTTTTGATGATATCTGATACGCCAATGTTTCTGATGCTACCGATATTTTTTGTCAAGAGCACAAAGCCTTTACTTGATGATTTTTTTTTTGTTTTTGCAAGCTTCTTCGTTCTTTATTTGCTGTAAATTGCACAAATACGTTGGTAACTTTTGTAGAAGTTTGTAGAGGTGGCAAAGAGCTCATCAATGTAGAATTTAAAATAATAAAACAGAGAGAGAGAAAGAGAGCTCTGTCCAAATTACGTAAATATGTCAGCATCATTAAATTAAAGAAAGAAGGATTTATACAAAGGCAAATTCAATTCATCTAAAAGAAAATACTATAAACTGTAAGAAATTCTCCTAACTGTGTGAATTGCACATATACTGTCTGTCAAATAATTTGACAGACTCTATGAAAATTGACATGTTGCTTTCAATGTGAGAGTCTGTTTGTATGGATGCAAAACAAGAAAAGCAATGTTTAACTCTTGAAAAAAAATGAAACTCTTGATTTTAAATTGACCCCTGCAGTGATTTAACCTGACAAACCAAACAGGCCAGTCAATATATTTCACTAGTCCATCTGGGAAAGAGCCCAAAGAAGGTGTTTGGGAATAAGCAGAACCTTTCAGAAGCATATCCAGCAGGTGATTGGACGATCGTTCCGTCAATTATGGTCATTACAGGCCAATCAGGGAATGTAGTAGGCAGGATCTACTGCACGACAGAATGTGAACCACTTTAATACGTTAGCGCAAAGTTATTTCCTTAATTTGGCCATATATGGCCGATATATATCTGCTGAGTTGAGCATGCTACAGCTGCTTTACATCTACCTTCAGGAATATTTAAAGTCCATCAACAATTAGTCAGGAAACGTAATTCTTCAGCAGCACGTTTCACTTCACTTCAGATACATCAACCTTTGAACAGCAAAATCAACCACAGGAATGTACTTTCACCAAAATGTTGATGATTTCTTAAGGATGCTTGATGGGCCTTTAAGGTTGTAAATGTCACACTGTGGCATCGTCCCTCTTACACCGTATCAAGCCCCTTCTGCAGCAGAGAACAAGAATATGTTTAAGGAGATTTAGAGACCAGGCTTTTGCAGCCCAGGTTTGACAGACCGAGTATTTCTCCAGGCGGTTTGCATGATGACACCAAGATTACTGCCCTCTTATGTCCAGTGAGAGCCTGAACTAACAGGTAACAGGGTAGGATTTTGGGGGAACAGATTGTATATACGAGCATCTCCTCCTGTTCTCGTCTCTGACTCTCTGTTCTTCCTCCAGGTGGGAGCTGGCTGCCATGACGACAAACAGCAACATCAGCCGACCCATCTTCTCGTCCCACGGCTGACGCTGCCACTCCTCCTCCGTTAAAAGACACACTCTCTCTCTTAATAACTCCAGATGACTGTTTTTGGATCTGTTTGGGATTTATTCTCCTCATTCTTCAAGTTCATTCTGACCAAAATATCCTGCGTGGGACTTTGAGCGTTCTTGGATATTTTCCCCCTTGAGACGCTGGTCGTGTGAGACCGTAATCACCTTATTTCTCTTTTTTTTCTAGCCTCTCTAGGAATCCAATCAGCCTATGATAATCATAGACTTCTAATCTTAAGCACAGGAAGAGACACGAACTTCAGCCAAAGGTTTTTGAGAGCTAACCTCTTCATCCGCGATGTCATGGGCAACAGAAAAAGGACAGAAGTGAATCTTCAGGAGACTGAGTTTAGTAATCCTGAAGCTCTCAAACGTGACACAATAAAAAGAAACATCTTCATGAAGTGGACAAAAATAACTCTGGACTTCATGTTATGAATGCAAACATAAAGAATGGTGTTTGGGATTTATTTGAGGTGCCATGCTTGTTTATGGCTCTGTTCGATCAGCCGTCAAAGCTTACATACTTCATCATCCCTCTGAAGGAAGGTGTCTCTGACGCCGTTCACCTGAAAGTATCAGCAACAAAATCAGCTCTGTGGTTTCCAATCAGAGTGCAAAGCAAGACGCCGCTTCGGTCCTATCACATCAATGACACTTTGGTATACGCACTACACATCCTCATAATTAGACTTTTAAGTATTAATGAGGAAGACTGAAACTTGAAGGGCATGGCCGTGAGGGAGAAGAGCGCCTAATGCTTTTCGATTTGATGCAGTACCTGTTGCTCAAGTGCTGTTTGGGCTCGCCCTAAGGCGGGACTCAGACTACAGGGCGAAAGAGGAGATTATTTTTCTTTTAGGCTCATGGTCGGGACAAATGTTCCTATACTTGCAGGTCATTTATGGCTCTACAGAGCCAACCTTCAACCTCCTAAACAACCCAAATATTCAACATCAGAGATCAGAGATGCTAAATATTTGGGATTTTAATCGGCTCTGAAAATGTCTCAATACATGACAATAAAAATGAATGTCCTGGGAAAAAAGTATTGTTATATAAAATGTATGAGTGATTGTATAGTTTCTTTAATAAAAAATGAATTATTTTAGATCAATAACTTGCACATTTATGGAAAACCAAACCTGGAAATTGCAAAATTGTTGAGCCATAAATTTATGAGAAACTCAAAATTTAAATCCATCCGTACCTCTTTAGTTTCATGGAATTTTAACTTAACTGTCATAAACTAATGGCTCTAACCTTGGAAGATTATGACTTTATTATCATAAACATCCATATTTAGGCTCAAAAGAGGGACATTTTTCTTCTAAATTGTGTGAATCAATCAAGTTTTTAAACAAGGTTGGATTTTTGGACCCCTGTAGTCTGAGTCCATCCTGAGGCGGCCTTGTTAGATCATCCATACCTGATTCTGGTTTATCATCTGTATCCTCTGAAACATAATCCTCTCTCTCTGGTATGTTTGTGTTGGTCATCGTCTTCTCGGGTGTTTCATAGCTGCCCTGAACGAGTCCATCTCACCTTCAGTTTGTTTTCAGTGCCAAAGTCAGAGGGGAGCCATGCTGCAGGTACATGTGCATGTGTGTAGCCCCGCCCACCTGCTCCATTTTACCTGTTTGTGTTTTTTGTAGAGGGAGATAGAGGTCGTTCCTCTTATAGACAATCGAACAGCTCGACCTGCTTATTCACGCCAGATGAGTGTTTGTGAACGAGCCTGCGAAAAACAGGCCAAGGAATCAGAGATGATACTTCAGGATGTTTGTTTATAAATGAAAATTTAGAACAAAATTAAAAAGGCAGAACTGGTGGTATTATTTTAATTAAGCTTTTATTTCCTTACACCTTAACTTAAAGATAAAACCAGTGATGATTGGTGTGTCTGGTGGAGCCAACAAGCCCATAAAAAGACCAAAATGTGTTGGTAAGCAGTGATAAACAATCCTAATGTAGTGCTAAGTGAACAGACATCAACCTCTAAAGAAAAAACAAGCATGGATTTTATCAACAAACCAAATGTGCCAATTTGACATAAACACGCTTCAGTGCTCACAAACAGTCATGACAGCAGAGTGTCCAACCGGGTCCTCATAGTTTGAAGAAGAGGGTGAAATTGGTCGCCATTTCCTAAAGGCACATTCACACAAATAATATGAATCAACGCAGGTAGATGTTTCTTGGCGGATTTTCAGCATTCGCCAAGGTAGATGTAATGCATGAGTGGCGCGTTCAGCGAGGGACTTTGACCTTTGACTTTCTTGATACCAACTCAATGATTAGTTCTGCTTATTGATCTGATACCCTCGTCGATTCCTGTGCATTTTCTGTCTGGGAATGACACAAGCTTTCAGTGGCAACAATATCAAACACTAACACTCCAGATATTTAGTTCTGATCTGCATAAATGAATGCTTCTGCTGGTATTTCTAGTGTCTTTTTTTGTCAAAAATAAGGCCTCAGTTTTGACAACATGTGTCATGATTGTTTATTCGACTGCCTCTGAAGAGGGTATGACATCCTTGATTTGTAAGGCTCGCAAAAATGAATGAAAGGAATTGATAAGCAAGAAGACTAATTATATCGATTCCTTTTTCTAACCTGGAATTGGTTTTTAAATTCCAACCCTATTGGTGCTGCGGATCGTTGTACAAACATGTCAGTGAACACCATATAAAGTGGACATATATGCTGTTTCACCATGTGTAACTGCAGCTGGTCTCAGTATTCTGACACCATGCCTAAAAGTTTGAAAGACTGTGGTGCTCAAAGGGCGTCAAGTTGAACAACAGGAGCGTAAGAGTGGGCAGGCCCCAACGTTCGCCAACTGTAACTGAGGGTGACTCTACATGAGCAAAATTCACCCATAATGTCAGTGTGTGAATGTGGCCTTACCCGCACACTGATTGGACTGTTTCACAGATCTATGGGATACATTTCAAGTCTGTCCAGGCATCAGGAAGAAGTGATCAGGAAGTAAAAACCTTTCAAGGAAACGAGAGGCTGTATGAACGAGTGTTTTGTCCGTCTTCTTACTTTTAGTACAGTCTAAACTACACACCTAGATTCTACCTCTTGTTCCATTAATAAGTGCCAAAAAGTCCCGTCAAATCTTTTCAGCTTGAAGCTTTGCAAGATGGATCTGCCTGATGACGGACGTGGACTCTGGCAGATCCATCAGCTTTGCGAGGTGAGCCAGTTTCACCCTCTTGCTCAAAGAAATGCTAAAATGTTAGCGCAGTTTCACTCTTCAGTTTCTGCTCATCAGAAAAGCTTCAGAATGTTTTGTGCACAATCTGTTATAGCTTTTAGCTAAAAAGGGGAACAGGGGCTCGTATTGGCCGTTGCCCAGGGCCCCTTTAATGACTAAATGTGCCTCTTCAAACGAGGGCAGATCATGCTGAAATTGGTTCTTCAGTATCAAAAACCACAAAGAAGACTAGGAGGCCACAACAACGTGGGTACCGGCCTTCTAGATCATGATCGTAGTGGATGTTTCGACAATCCCCGTCTTCTTCCTGGTCTCGAAAACGAGAAGCTTAATGTCCTAGAAAGTCAGAAATAGAAATGCTTCTCATTTTTTTCCCAGTACGGCTGCAGACCCTCTCCCTGTTCACACTCTGTGATAGTTTTTAGCTAAATGGAGAATCAGGGCCTCATATTGGTCCCTGCCCAGGGCCCCTTAATGACTAAAAATGCCTCTGCAAACAAGAGAAATTATGTGGTTGTTCTAGTTTCAGTGAAAAATGTACCAACTATCAGTGCATTCGTGAATTTAATGGTACAGGTGAACAAAATACACAGCAAATGTGACACAAGATGGCCGCCTGCAAACTGATCCTGATGTTTATCTACTGTCTCTCTGAAGTCCGGGGTGTTGGATGCATTTATGTCAGGATTTTGGTCCTTTTCTTTTGTGTGAATTTTTAAGGGTGGTGTTACTTTCAGACAGAAACTCTTCAGGAATCAAACATGAAGCTAACATGACAGAAATACCATCTTCACTCCCTCAGAGATGGAGAAAACATTTTTCATTTTCATATTTAATGCAGCATCTGCTGCTCCTCTTTCATCTTCGTCGACCTAAACAGCTTTTAACAACCCTTAAAAACAGAAAGTTCATCATTAATCCTGACAGACGCTCCTGACTTCATTCTTCAGAGCGAGCGTGATTGTTGCCAAACAGTTTGACTGATTTCATGCCAAGTAGAGTGTTTAATCTCCAGCGCTGTCCGTAATGGAGGAATAATTCATAAAAACAAAGACTGTGTTACAAACAGAACAAAGTGTGGGTGTTTGGGGTCGTTCTCCAGCTGCAGGGTCCCTCAGTGGATCTTTTAGCTGGTCTTTATATTGACATGTTATTTTCAGAGGAGACTCTGTATTTGGTGAGGTTGGTCAGGACTTCCTGTGCAATATGCTTTATAACTGTATCGATAATAAACCTGAGACAATTTGAAGGAAAAGCTGTGTTAATGGAGTTTCTTCACAAAGTTGATTTCTGCCTCTGCACAGGTGAACAAAAGCCATTTTATCACGTTGTTCTGCTTTTTTTTTTTACAGGTTGACCCTTTACTGGCTCTCTGATTTTTTCAGAGAACTGCTTTTCATAGCAGCTGTTACCAGTGTTGCCAGATTTTTCTCCTGAAATAAGCAACCAAGTCGATAAAAAAACAAGCCCAAACCAATCAACCTCCAGATTTTTTTTTAAATGCAATATATACCTTTTTTATTTTTCAAGAGAAATCCACATGAAGCGTGTTTTGATTCCCATCTACATTCAATTTCACAGTGACATTTTTCCTTTTTTGTCTCTTAATTGACTTTTTCAACATCCTTTAGTTTGGAGGTGAACATCCTTTTCTTTATACAGAAGTGAAGGGAGGGCGTACTGTTACTTATAACTCTGTTATCACTAAACAGTCTGTCTGACCTTGATTTTTGTCACCAAACAGACACAGTCAGGCTTTTATCTAAGTGTTATGTTGATCCTCTACAGCTTTATTATGGTGAAAACAGTAACAGCAACATTAGAAATCAATTTAATTCTGGCTGTAAGGATTTCTTTGTGGTGGAAACATCATTTTAGCCTCTTTTTACAGTCAAATTTACATTTGTGATGGGGTGGGACAGAACACTTTGTGTATCTTCTGAATTGGGTTTATATTGGTCGTAGAGTGAGCATCAACAAGCCCAATGAGCAGCTGCACCTCTGGGACGGCTGCAGAGCCTCTCCTCCTTTCTCTCCGGTCTGGTCTTTCTCTCGTGGGTGCTCTGGTAGTTCTTCTGTGAAATCCTTCATATTTTCTCTCTGATAAAACACATTAAATCAGCAATTGTAAGCCCAAAAACTCTCCAGTATCAGCTCTCCGTTGTGCTGGCTGACTTTGTCCATGATGAGTGTTGAAATCTGAGTTGAACTTCCCGGATTCTCCAAACTCTCCAGAGACCTTCTCCTCCTCTCTGTGGATCGTCTCTGAACCCTAAATTAACTCTGACGCCGACCTGCAGCCATGTTTACTTCCTCCTCTGTCTATGATGTCATCCTCGTCACCGTTTACTCTCCATTTTGATTGGCTGTCGCTGTCGGAAATTTGCACCTTCCCAGTCACTTTATACGTATTTCTGTGGCGTGACAGACTGAAATTGGCTGGCTGCACCCCCCTGACAGAGCTGACCCCACTTTGGGAGTCACTGTATAATTAATGGGCCACTTTTACTGTCTTGTTAGGAGTTTTCTTTAAAATAATGAAGCACAAAGAATCCAGTCTGAAGAATAAATTCGGTCAAATGCTCTTCGTGCTTGTTGGTGAGCGTTGCTGTTGTTTCAAACCTGTGGACTCAGCGATCATAAATGGAGCAGCTTCACTTCTCTTTCCTCTCTTTATCTCTCCAGCCTCCTCCTGATCCTCGGTCCTCGGTCGCTCTGAAGTCTTTGAACTCTGCAGCTGGACTTCCTGCAGACCTCGCTCTGCTGCAGCCGCCGTCTCATTGTCTTTACTGTCCAGCTTTACAAAGTGTCCCACTGTGGACATCAGTCGTAGCCTCTGCCTGCAGGAGCAGGAGAAACCTGCCAAGGTTTCATTTGCTCTGCTCTTGATTTTGATTTTTGTAAAGCAGCTTGGACTTGATTGATCCAAGAGGAAATTTGGTCATTAAAGAGGTTGTACAGAGCTCCCTAAGGATTGATTGTTGGCATTTGAGGCCTTAGAAAGTCTTATTTTTGCTCTTTAATTTGGTTAAATCTTTTTTTGTGAAGTGTATTTGGGGATTTGAAGAGAAATGCTGGAAAAACTAACAATGGCAGCAACATTTTGCTGCACTGTAAGCAACAAAAAAAGCTTTTTGTCTGTATTCACACACTCCTCCATGTCTGCATCTCTGTCTTGCTCTTGGCAGAATTTGTGCCTTGATATATGGAAAACCGTTTGAGCCTAAATTTGATATAAAGCTTTGAGTTTTTATTAGTAACATTTTTAAGTCTACTAGTAGTACCAGTAACACAGAATTGTCTACCAGTAGATGAATTTGCTTTACTAGTAAGGTCAACTCATGCACTAGTGTGCCAAAAACCTTTACTAGTTTTTTCTTACTAGTACTACTAGTGAACTCAAAATGTCTCACTAATACTAGTAGCTCTAGTAAAGCCAACAGATTCACCAGTAGTACTAGTAGCCCTGATGCAAATGAAGTAGGAGGAATTATAACCAAATCCAGCATCCTGATTGGTTGTAATATTTTGGAAAGCCAATGGAAGCCTGAATTTGATTTTCCTCACCCCTTATTAGCATAGTAGGAGTATCAGAGAACATTTTTTGCTTCACTAGTAAAGTCTACTCGTGCACTAGTTGACCAAAATTGAGTACATGTGCTCCAAATTTGAGTACTAGGAGAGCTGAACTACGGTTGACATCACTGATATCAATTTTGTCCCCTAACATCTTTCCATATTGATATCCATCATTTATATTTTGCCTGTCTGAATCCATTTAAAGTATAGTCTTACTTAAGAAAACAAGTATTTTGTTTCCAAAAAGAGTTTATTGAACCACAATAGTGCAGTAATGTGAAATGAATTGTCTTATTTTTCAGCTCAGGTCTAAAAAATATTGAATTTTATCAAAGAAAATGTAGGAGCGCTGCTGTTGAAGAGTTTATTTTGAGATTTAATTATTAATCAGCAAAATAAGTCATGCAGTATTTTCCTTTAGTCAGTCTTAGGTGTCAGTGTTTGTGCTCTTGGATCATTGTTATCACTGCATGTCTTTTTCTTATTACATACAAACAGTGTGTGACAGTCAGTCCTGCATGTCAGCTTCTGTAAAAGTGAAAAACCTCTAAAAACTCTCCTGAATCGCCCGTTAACGTCTCTGAAGTCTTTGAACTCTGCAGCTCGACTTCCTGCAGGAGCTCGGGCTCAATCAGCCGTTCGTCTGATCCTCTAATAACCCTCATGTCTTCTTCTGTGGTGCTCTGCTGCCACGGTGCCACCTCACCCCCCCCCCCATAACTGCCTGTCAGTCTCCCTAATGGGGCGCGTGCGGCTGTGTGGGGGGGTCCCCTCAGTAGAAAGTGCCTCACCGTGAACCTCAGCTCCTCCTGCAGCAGTTTGTTCCCGTCTGTCAGCGGCCGCCTGCCATAAACCCGTGTTATCTGCAGTGTTAAGTGCAGGCCACAGACGTGGGGTCAGCTTAAAGCGGGGCAGCAGAGACACCCTGTCCCACCTGGCCCCTGCTGCACACAGGAAGCGGGGCTGCGCGGGTCCCCCTGTCTGGCCCCGGAGCCTGCAGTAGCCCCCCCTTCTGAGGCGTTAATGCGAGGAGACACTCAGCTAAATGACTCTAATGTCCCTCCAGGACCCCCGAGCGTCCCCGCGGCCCTTCACAATCAGACTGAGGATTTGTTCAGACTGATTTGTTTTGTCTTGTCCCCCCGTCCCGCTGAGGTTCCCCCTCACTCAAGTTCTAGTTCTCTGCTCCCGGCGTCATTCAGACCACTCAGAGGGATTTAAGAGGAGATGCATTAGAGCACGAGCCCGCAGAGGGGCAAGAAATGCAGGTTTAAGTTTAGAGCGAGCAAAAATTATTCAAGCCCTCCGATTATGACGCAGGCAGTGTTAATTTTGTTGACTAATTATTTTCATCAACAACCTTTAGTCACATGATGATCACAGGAGCTCTGTTTTAAAGCAGTGCTTCCTCTGTTTCTTACATTTCATAACCTCTTCGAGAAAGTGTCTCGGTAACGTGACCCTGAACATGTGCTAAAAGAGCACAGTAGCTTCGTTCAGGTCCTGCTGTGATACCTGTGCTTCTATGACCTTTCACCTTAACTGTGAAGGCTGCAGAGGCTTGTTGACCTCTAGCTTTGGTATCTGCTCAGCGGGCTTTGACTTCACGCAGTGTTTTTGACTCGTTGAGGGTACAACGAGAGGTTGGACACTAGTTTGGGAACTGCTGGTATAATTCGTTTACTTGGGGAAAGAAATAGGGGTGCATGATATTATCTGAATGAATCAGCAACAGCATATAAAAGCACAAGATGTTAATTTTGTTGACTAATTATTTTCGTCCTAGTTTTCGTCAACTACCTTTTTTGCTCTGACGAAAACTAGACAGTAACTAATAAAAACAAGTGCACATGGACAAAAACTCAAACTAAATTAACTGACATTTTCATCAACAAATAAAAACTAGACTAAAATGTTTGACAGAGACTTAATCCAATCAGACCTAATTTGCTCATGTAGAAAGTAGGGACAAGTTAGGAATATATCCAATCACAGCTACTTTGGTTGTGTGGAAAGGTTGGATGAGTTCAGAGGGACATCCAATCACAGCTGCCTTAGCTTGGTGGTGGTGGGATAAGTTGTGGAGCGATCCAATCAGAGCTCCTCTCTTTATGAATTGATATATTCATGTAGAGCAGGTTCACTGTTTGTTGTCAGTTCTGGTATTGTAACTGAGATGCTCTGCCAGGTAGCCTAAATAAAGGTGACTGCATTTCACACAAAAGTTCAATTTGTTTCTGTTCATTTATACATTCAGACTTTACTAGCATTCAATAAAGGGTTATTAGATGTTTGATTTTATCCAAGTGTAAAACATGACTTCAGAAATTCAAGGAAACATAAAAAATGCCTTACCCTTTACACTTCATATTTTAGTCAACGACATTTACAGCAGATTTCATTGACTTAAATGTTGTGAAACTTCATCAACTAAAACTAGACTAAGATTAAAACAATTTAGATGGCTAAATTCTGACTAAAACTAAATGATATTTTAGGCAGCAGACTAAAACTAAAACTAAATTCAAAAGTGCTGTCAAATCGACACAGTTAACCTGTAGGCTTAAAGGAGGGTTCAGATAGATTTAGAATTTGGTTCATCAGAGTTTTCATCAGTAGTTAACATTTTACTGAGGCGCCTGTTGGAAAAAAAAATTACCAAGACAAAAATGAAGCCTTTATTGTTTAAGTTTTGAAGGATGTAGGAAACGGCCCCTTTAATGAGAGTGTTGGACAATAAATGTCCTCGACCTTATCGCAGGATCAGAGAATTGGGTTTATTTCTAAACCAAACAAAGACACACCCTGGAGGACTCACTCTGTTTTATCAGCTGATTAACAATAACATTTGGGAACACAGTCTGCCGAAAGTCACCAGTTGACAAAGTAACTAAAACCACTTCACCTTCTGATTGCGAAGGAAAATGCCTTAAAAACAACGTTCATATGATGCTAACAGTTTGTTTTATCCATCAGTCATCTTTCTGATCTGATGTCTTTAATAATTTTATTGATTGCAATCCAAAATATTTTTCAAGATCAGGATGGGGATTATAATTTAAGGGGAAATGCTAATTTTACAATTCATAGGTCACACACAAGATGAAAAACTTTTGTGTTTCCCGGTGTGGTGTTCAGTTATGATATGGGTTACATCAGGATCTGAAGCCATGCTCAAACCTGATGAATATAAAATAATGTATAAAATATAATTTCAGTGGATATATGGATGAAACAGGAGGTATCACTCTAAATTGAGTGATGAAATGACTAGATCACTAAATTTTTTGAACAGTTTTTCTTTTGTAAAATATGGAAGCATTTATATTTAGTTAACTGATAAATAAGGGGTGGGACTTGATAAGTTTTACTTCCTCCCATTCCTTTTCAAAAATATTGTATGGAACGACTACACGATATATTTTCTTTTATTTTCCTGTTTTTATCCTTCTTTTGAAGGTATTCAAAATAAATATGGCTCAATTCAGTTCAAATTCAATTATTGATGGTATTTTACCAATGCAATCCCTTCACATCAGGAAGTTGAGTGCTCTGAAAAAACTCAGATCTAGATGAGAGTATTAGTCCAATTTCAAGACAATAAAATCTCACTAGACTGATTCTAATCCACAATTACCTGACATGTCTGGATTAAGATCTTATCTGAAGATATAAAAACTAAAACTAAGGCCTGAGTTGCTTGTAATAATAAGTAAAATGATCTGCCAATAAGACAAGACAAACTTAACTTGAGCAGATATTAAACCTTAATTTAAGACCCTCACTGAGTCAAACTTTTCTTGTTTTATTGGCAGATATTTTCTCTTCATCACAAGCAGTTCAGTGCATTTTTCTGCCTTTTATTCCTTAACCTAAGATATTTATCTCAACTGTTTAAGTAAATGTGGATTAGAAGAAGTGTTTTGGATATTTTTGACTTGAAAATAGACAAACACACTCGCCTAGAACTGAGTTTTTGCAGTGCATCATTGAGGGTCTGAGTAAAGTCATGACTTCACACTGATTTCTACAAACACTGAAAATAAAAAGAATCAGCTGTAGATTAAAGATATTACATACTCTGATTATTGTCTGCTAAATCGGATATTAATATTATTTTATCTTAGAATCAATAAACTTCTCACCTGAAAACCTGTAACTGCTGATCTGCGAGGGTGAATCATCTCCTTAATTAAAACCACTTCCCTTTATAATCCAATCATGACTCACTTACAGTCGGCCATTTTAAATCCCAGCATCACATCCTGAGGCTGATCTCCGGGTTATTTTTAGATCTCTGCTCTAAATTTACTCCAGATCTTATTTTTCTACCATCATCACATCATAAGAACAGCAGGA
The DNA here is from genome assembly GCA_037902135.1 of Cetoscarus ocellatus. Classification (NCBI taxonomy): domain Eukaryota; kingdom Metazoa; phylum Chordata; class Actinopteri; order Labriformes; family Labridae; genus Cetoscarus; species Cetoscarus ocellatus. Next base: position 86,568 of record JBAMNC010000003.1, on the reverse strand, counting down.
TCCCTCTGTCGCTATAGTCTGTTATAATCTTTATTTTCTGGTTTCAAAATGAGAAAAGATGTTTCTCATCATCAGACTGCAGGTAACACAAGAAGGAAAGAGCAGCAGCCATGTGTTTATAGACTTTGTTAAAAGTTAATTTATTATATTTATTTGGATTTGGTTGGTGAAGTCTTTCATCTGGTGTCATATTTATCCAAAAGACGTCATTTTTCTTTTTTATTAGACAACATTTAGGCTGTTTTCCAGCTCCATGAGGGATTGTTGTGTTTGTTTGTTTGTTTTTTAATTAATTTTTAAATTCTGATTCCAGTGTTTCTGATGTCCTCGGCATCACGTTAGTTTCTCCTCAACATGAGACTTCCTTGTTCAGTTTCAGAAATCAGCCCGTACTCTTTTACACTTAAATCCCCTCCTCTCTGAATGTGTTTAACCATCAGGGTCTGCTCATCCCAAGCTCCTCCTGCAGGAGGTTCAGGTCAGTCTCTCCTCCTCCTCCTCCTCCTCCTCCTCTTCTTCAGTCCTCTGGTGGCAGAATCAACACATGACTGTCCTCAGGGTTCAGTCCTGCTCTGCTGCCTCCTGCAGAGCTGAACCACAGGGAGCCTTTAATCCACTTTACTACAGTCTGCAGGAACCGCACACTCAAAAGTAACTCACTACTTTACTTTAAAGTTAACCATTACTTTAATAATTATCATAACAAACTTTATTGAACACAAACAAACACAGAATTCAATGATTTTAAAATCCTTTCAGACATAATCAACTGAATTCAAAATGACAAGATATTTAATGTTCAAACTGATAAACTTTATTGTTTTTTTGCAAATATTCACTCATTTTTAATTTGATGCCTGCATCATGTCCAAAAAAAGCTGGGACAGGGTTTACCTCTGTTAAATCCCCTTTCCTTTGAACAACACTCGGTGAGTGAACTGACAGCATTTCACAGTCTTGCTTCATTTGCTCAACAGTTTCAGGCCTCCATTGTCGTATTTTGTGCTTCATAATGCTGCACACATGTTCAGTGGAGACAGGTGTGGACTGCAGCAGGTCATTCTAGTCCCTGCACTCTTTCACTCTGAAGCCACGCTGTTGTAACACGAGCAGGATGTGTCTTCAGTGTCTCTGAAATAGGCAGGAACGTCCTTCAGAAGACTAAAACCAGTATGTACCTTTCAGCATTAACGGAGCCTTCACAGATGTGCAGGTTACCCATGCCATGGGCACTAACACCCCCCCATACCATCACAGATGCTGTCTTTTGACCTTTGCTCTGATAACAGTCTGGATGGTCCTTTTCCTCTTTAGCCCGGAGGACACCACGTCCATGATGTCCAAAAACAGTCTGAGATGTGGACTCAGACCACAGCAGACTTTTCCACTTTGCCTCAGTCCATCTCAGATGAGCTCGGCCCAGAGAAGCCGGCGGTGTTTCTGGGTGTTGTTGATATTTGTCTTTGTCTTTGCGTGGTAGAGTTTGACCTTGACCTTGTAGATGTAGAGATGAACTGTGTTAACTGACGATGGTTTTCTGAAGTGTTCCTGAGCCCACGTGCTGATATCCTTTACAGAATGATGCTGCTTTATAATGCAGTGCTGCCTGAGGGATCACAAGTCACAGGCATTCAGTGTTGGTTTTTGGTCTTGCTGTTTACATGCAGGAATTTCTCTGGATTCTCTGAATCTTTTGGTGATATGGACTGTAGATGAAATCCCTAAATTCATTGCAATTGTAAGTTGATAAACGTTTTTAGACTGATGGACTATTTGCTCACAAAGTGTTTTTTATCCACTCATGACACTCATCTGTTTCCAGTTAACCTGTGAATGTTTCAAACAGGTGATTTTTTAGTCTTCCTCAACTTTTCCAATCTTTTGTCGCCCCTGTCGCAGCTTTTTTGAAACATGTTGCAGGCATCAAATTCAAAATGAGTGAATGTTTGCAAAGAGAACAGTAAAGTTTATCAGTCTGAACATTAAATATCTCGTCTTTGTGGTGTGTTAAATTGAACACAGGTTAAAAAGGATTAGCAAATCATTTCTTCTGATTTTTATTTACATTTTACACGGCGTCCCAGCTTCATTGGAGTTGTTGTTTGCACTTTCAGCTGTTTCACTCTTTCCCTCTTATTCTCGTTGCTGCATTTAACTTTTCTGCTGGTCGCCACGTGTGCACATTAATTCGATATCGGTCCACCAAAGAGAAAACAACAAAGTCATCAAACATTACTTTAAAGGGGACAGTTCCTATTTTTTGATTTGGTTGTTTATGATTTAAAGCTACATCTGCATCAGTCCAAAGTGATACTCATTATAAGGTGTTTTTTTCGTTATGAATGAAATCATTAATTCATGCTGGTTGTGTGCCAAATTAATTTACTCTTTTTTCAGTCAAATATACTCCTCAAGAGCTTGGAAACACTACTTTGGTTTATTTATTTCTACCCTTTGACTACACCAAATGGTATTGTATTATATACTGTTTTAAAGCCTGATTTGTCACCTTTACAACAGGGTACAACTCCAATGATCACACATTTGTGGAAGGAGCAGCAATGCTAAACATGTTGGTAACACCTAGAAAAAAAATGCCAAAATTCCCTGAAACTGGTTTACAGAGTGTCAGCCCTGGTACCAGCTCCGGACTCAGGACCATGAGACTGCTGAAGTCAAAGACCATGAAGTGGGTTTCCCTTTGCTTCACTGAGGAACCGTAGACTTTCTTCCTGGGGGAGAGGAGATTTTGGCACTTTTTAATTAGGGCACTACCCACATGTTTAGCTGTGTTGCTCAGTCCATAAATGCACAATCCTTAGAAGTTGTGCCTTGTTATAAATGTGACTAATCAGGCTTTCCAACAATATAAAATACAATTTGTATTATTTAAAGGGAGAAATAATCAACCAAAATAACCTTTCCAAACTTTACTTCATCTGAACAAGTCTCGCAAGTGTCCCTTATTTTTTTTATTTTTTTTATTTTGAACATCTTCAAAATGAGAAATGAATAAATAAATAAATAAATAAATATATATATATATATATATATATATATATATATATATATATATATATATATATATATATATATATATATATATATATATACACAGCAGATCAAGATCAGTACAGAATTTTCACAATGAGTCCTTTTTTATTTTAAAAGGGTGTAGGATGAAGTACATAACTCATCTAGTCCTACCCCCCTTTTTTTTTTTTTTTTTCCAAAAAATGAACTCCAAAAATCAAGTCTCAGGCATTCAAAGAAACACCAAATAATACAGCTTGATACAGCTAAGAGCAAAACTGTAACAGCAAATCAAAACATTACCCACAGTACAAATCAATTTTATTTTATATACACTATTTATTGTTTCATTGTTGAAATAGACCTTACAGTTAAACAGATATTCTGTATCAGTCATGAAAGTGTCAATTTAGAGGCAGAAACACAAAATAAAGGGTTAATCATTTTAAAGACATTAAAGGAACATATAAACCCCACAAAATAGAGTAGCCTAATTACCAAAGGCAATGCAAGTGATCGTAAGTATTGTTTAATGCATTGAAAAAGCAGCTTTATTTATTCATATTCTGTTTTTAGCTCAGTAAATTCAGCTTTAAAAAGAGTACATTTCATTGTAAGAGACTTTAATTAGTGTCCTACAATCTTTAAAATGATCAAAATGGATATAAATATGACCCCAATGTTTCCATCCCCTCTCTAACATAATCCTGATGTGTCTTTATTAATAAACCCGTGGATATAAACGGCTGATTGTCCTTTTTCAGAGCGATTGTGAGTCTCTGTGACGTGGGCTCTGCGTGGAGAGGACTCCCTCTTTATAAGGAGATGAGGATCAGCAGAGGCCGGCCCCCCCCTCCCCGTGGGCTGCCCACGCTGAGGCTGTGGCGGCTATAAAGGCAGCACAGATCCTGATCACACACACACACTCAGGCTGCAGACACACACTCCTCAGCTGTTTCCATAGGAACCTGTGATCTCCAGTCTGCAGCCTGAGAGACCGGCTCAGGCTCAGACCCTCACTTCATCCCCCTGAGTCCTGAGGAGGACCATGACAGCGGGCTGAGAAACTTTTCTGTCCTCGTGTTTCCTCAGAGACATCATGGTGCCTCACAGGTCCACCAAGGGAGCCTCCAAAGCCAGACGGGACCACATCAACCACGAGATCCGGAACCTGAGAGCCCTGCTGCCCGTCGGCCGGGACGACCAGGAGAGGCTGTCCTATCTGCACTCCATGGCCGCCGTCTGCACCTTCATCAGGAAGTCTGTCCGTCTGCAGGGTGAGTCTGAACATCTTAGTTTGGAAAGTTTGACTCTGAGAAGTAACTTTAACTTGCAGCAGAGATCCCAGCGGAGCAACTGTTTCACTGAAGCTGAAGATGCTGCAAATTTGATATGATATCCAAAATAAGAAAATATTTAACTTCTGCTGCGATGATTTGGAGACTCAGAGCTTTGGGTTCATCTAAAAACAGAGTCCAGAGCACAAAAAATAGAGTGAAGGTGAGACTTTTGCACTTAGTTTTGTTGTATAACTGTTTAAAACACACAAAAGCTGCTTCAGGACAACAATAATCAGCATTAATTCTTTGTGTTTGCATCCAGAGCTGCTGGGATGATTAAAAAGTTGCTCAGGGCATGAAAAGGATGGTCAGCTCCTGTGGATATGTAAATCATTTTCAAGTTTACTTAAATAACAAAGTAAAAATGTGATTAAACTCCTCTGTACTGGTGTCGTTAATTCATTTGATTGGACTGAAGTCATTTGATATGATTACATTTTGAGAATCAGGCTGTTCAAACTAAAACTGATCATAAAACTTTTATTCAGCCGAGTTAGTCTCACTGAGATCTGAGGTATTTCTCAAGAGAGGTCGGACGTCCTCCACACAGTTTCAGCAAGCTCTGAAACTTCTCCTGAAACCATAAAATCAATCATTTATCTCCAGTTAAAACAGCTGCGAACTGTAAGATTTTTCAGATTTAAAGATATTCTGTGAAGCTGACCTTTGCAGTTTGAATCAGAGTGAAGCAAAAGGAGGCAAAGACCCTAAAAGTCTCATTTCTCATCAAAATTCAGACTTCAGAGATGTCCACGTGCACCATGTCCACAGGACGTTGTCCTCACTTTTAGCAGTCTGGGTTCAGCTTGAGGCCTGATCCCCTGCATGTCTATCCCAGTCGATTCACTACACTTAGTATCATGGTTGAAACTTTCATAAAGAAATAAATCAGGATTGCTCTCTAGATTAAAACTTTTGACATATTTGTTGAATTATCAGGACTGTTTTGACCTGGAGTCTAACTGACTCATAGCAAATAAATGTGAGCACTCTTTTGCTTTTGAGTACTTTCCTAAAATATCAACACAAAATAAGTGCTCAAATGAAATATCAGACTTTTTCAGTCTGTCTGTCTTACACTGCAAAAAATCTGATCCAGGCAAGTGTGCTTGTCTATTTTCAACTCAGAAATATCTAAAACACTTACTCTAGTCCTCATTCAACGAACAAGTCCAGATAAATATCTTAGTAAATGGAATAAAAGGCAAAAACAAGACATTGAACTGCTTGTAATGAAGAGAAAATACTGCCAATGAAACAAGCAAAGTTTGACTCAGTCAGGGTCTGAAATTCAGGTTTAAAATCTGCTCCTTTTCTAGACATAAACTACAGGGGATGTGAAATGATATTTCTGTCTGTTACATGTTTTCAGAATTTAATATATCTCTGCCTTTAGCAGTGAAATCAGTCCTTATCACCCACAGCCATGAGGCCAATCAGGACTTCCTGGCTGCTTTATTCCAGGGCTGTCATGTTTTCAAAGATATTAAAATACTTTTACTTCTGGTTGAATTTTGGCTGATGGGTTGATTTCTGTGAAACAGACGAAACATGAGGTCTTTCCACTTGTTTTTTGCATTTGTTTTGGGGGTGTATTAATACAACCAAAAGATGCTCTTAAAACCAGAACAAAATTCTTCCCCTTACATTTTCAGAAGTTGATGATATTCTGAGGGCCAGATGAGAAGCTTTTAGGGGCCTGATGTGGCCCCTGGGCTGCCAGTTTGTGATCACTGGTCCTTTGTGTTCTTTTGGTCACTGAAAAACAGGAAATTCCTAAAATCTATGTTTCCTATCCATTTGGACAAAGTTATAATAGAAGGCTCTAAATATTTTGTCCCTATAACTCAGAAATCATAAACCCCTTTTCCTCTAAACTTTAGTGCTGCATCTTTGGTGAATATTTACTGCAGAGCACAGGTTTAAAATAAACTTATTAAAGAATAAAACAAAGAGTCCACAAAAGAAATAACGATGAGTTTGTCAAACTAACAAAAGCTGCAACAGACTGTAACTGCTTTGAGTTCAGATGCTGCGTTAATGCTCGGTCTCTGATCCGAAGTCTGATCTCTCTCTGTTTCTTTCAGGACTTTCTTCAGCCGCAGACAGATCAAATTTCTCGGCTCCTCCGTACGAGTCTCTTCTCCCAACGCTGCATGGCTTCATCCTGGTCACCACGGCAGAGGGGAAGCTGGTGTACGTGTCTGAGAACGTGGATGAATACCTGGGCTTCTCCATGGTGAGTGTGTGCTTTTAATGATGTGGCCAGGTTGTTAAATAACACACAAAACATGAGCTAAGAATGATTTCTGTTATCTTTACTTAGTGGCAAACACTCAAAAACATCCTTCTGTCCTTGACAGATCACTCATAGGTCACTGATAGATTAATACTGATGTTTAAAATCATGAGAAATCAAAGCTTAAAGACCTCCAGTTAGGAGAAATCAGGGGACAATTAAGGATCACGAATTTAAAAGGGCATGATTTTGACTTTTAAACGTGAACCCTGAAGTTTTAGAGACCTTCGAGCTAATTACAAACACATTCTAAGGTACACTGCAAACACTCAGGTCCAGGTGAAGTGTTTTAGATATTTCTGACTTGAAATTAGACAAACTCACATGCTGAGATCGGAGCTTTTGCAGTGTGAAGCCACACTGATGCTCCTTCATTTTTTTGCACATCAGGTCTACGTCTGTTTAATCTAAGTAAAATTTTCTCTTTCTGCAGCTCGATGTTCTTCAAGGAGACACTTTCTTCGACATGGTGGAACAATGTGACGTGGATGTTGTTAAATCAAACCTGGATTTTAAAAATAACTCATCATCAGGTAAGTTTGAGGGCTTTCCATCTCTTTAAAACAGCTTCATGCATCATTTCAAAGCCCCTTAAATCCTAAAAATAGCTTTAAAATGTCTGCTGACTCTCCACAGAGAGGAGTTTCGTCTGTCGTATGCAGACCTCAAAGTCCTTCAGGCTGCAGCACAGCGGCTGCTGCTCCATGCTGGTCAGGGGAAGCTTCCGGTCTTTTCCCGGCCCTCATCCCTCCCCCTCCTCTCAGCCTCTGTTCGTGGCCCTCTGCACCCCCACGGTGGACCGTCTGCAGGGTTCGGACTCGGGTTTCTGTCTGAGCTTCAGCAGCGTCCACAGACCTGATATGAGCTTCATGGAGCTGTCAGAGAGGTATGGGCCCCGCCCCCCTCTTACACCAGTGTCCTCCAGATCTTCATTCATTGGCTGAAGTTTGGTGTCTTTCTCTTTCAGTGTTTCCTGCTTTTTGGGGTTTTCACCGGAGGAGCTGGTTTCTCAGTCCTGGTACAGTCTGGTCCATCCTGAAGACCTGTCTGCATGTGCAGCCTCCCACAGAAGCTTAAGTGAGTGTGCATGAAGCTTCAGGAACTTTCGTTACACTTAGTCAGTGCTTCAAGAAGATCAGCACAGCCTGGAAATGTCTCTGTGTTCTGCTGAAGCTCCAACCTACCGAGTTTATAACTTAGGTTGTAGTTTTGTTGGATCACCGCAGAGAGATCCATCAAAACTCAGATCTTAGTGACCTTTTTGTCTAATTTAAAGTAAGAAATATCCATATTACTTACTAAAATTTCAGATTTATTTGCTGAGTCCAGATGGATATCTTATTACAAGGAATAAAAAACAAAAATAAAGCACTAAATAACTTGTAATTATCAGAAAATGTCTGCCAATGAAACAAGCAAAGTTTTACTCCTTGAGGGTCTTAAAATCATAATAGAGACTACGAGTACTTAAGATAAACATCTTACTTCCAAGTAATCATACAGGTAAAAGTTGTCTTGCCACATTGGCAGATATTTTAACTCATTTTAAGCAATTCAGGGTTTACTTTTTGTTTTAAAATACTGAGATAAGATGTGTAGCTGGACATGTCAGGCAGTTTTGGCTTACAATAAGTGACGAGTACGAGTCTCATCAGTGCTTTTACTCTTCCTGCTCTTCTGTGCTTCTGTTTGTGCAGGAGTGTGAGCTCCTGCTTCCTCTGCATGCATGAAAATAACCCTGAATATTTGTTCCTCTGTCTCGAACAGTTCATGCAGACGAGGGCTCTCGGGTGGAGATGGTGCTCAGGCTGCAGAGCAAAGACCTGTCATGGACCTGGATCTACACTCAGGCTAACAAGCCCTCTGAGACTCAGGGCGTGAGCTGCACAAACTTCATCGTCTGGTACTAAACTTTACTTTTCTTAGAGCAGACACCGTGTTTCCATGCACAGTAATGAGCTGATGATGATCTGATTAAAGGGACACGCCAACAGTTTTTTCTTTTGGTGTCTCACCTCACTCCTGAGTCCACGACAAGCAGGTCGACACCATTCTTTGACTGTGTGTGCAGTAACAGAAGACACAGGCAGAGCTCGCCCACTGCTAATTAGCTTAGCTCAAACACTGGGAGTCAGTGGGTAGCGTTAGCCTGCCTCTGCCTACAGTCATCAGATAAACTCTTCAGTGACTCTAAACGGTCCTGTGTGCTTGTTGTAACTTGTTTTACCCCTTTATGTTACGTTATCTGCTACTATCATCCTATTATCTTCTTCTACTCCTAAACAGAGGCTTTGTTTTGTTGACCTACTTCAGTCCTGGACTGTCTGTTGAATCAGTTCATAATCATCGCCTGATAACTCCAGGTGTTCCATCATGTGATGGTGAAACTTTCTCACTGACTGACTTCCTTCCTGCAGTGAGACGGAGGCCCGGTTCCTGCAGGAGAAGATCAGCGGCGAAGCCTTCAAACTCTCGCCTCAGACTCAGAGCGGCGGCAAATGTTTGAAAAGGCGGAGGACGTCCGACAGCCAAAGTGAGGAGCAGAGCGCCCGAGCCAGGAGGGAGTCGGACCGAGACGTTAACTTCGTCTCTTCACCTGCTCCCTCAGGGGACAGCCCTGCTCTCTTTACGCCGCCCTACAGCCCCGCCCCCTCCGCCTCCTCCTCCTGCTCCGCCCTGCAGCACGAGGAGCTCGGCTGCAACCTCCTCATGGAGGTGCAGGGATACGCCGATCAGCTGATGTCCTCACCTGAGTGCTCCTTCTCCTCGCCCTCTGCCGTCCTGCCTGGACAAAGCTTCGAGGCTGCAGCCTTCATCGCCCTCACGCCGCCCTCTTCATCATCATCATCGCCGCCCGGGTTCGAAACCTCAGACGTGAGGTTGGTCCCAGACTGCCTCTCCCTGACGGACATGTGTGAGAGCTCCACGGATTGTGCTCTTCATCAAGACGACTTCACCCTCCTCGAGCAGCAAGGGGGCAGTACTGAGCATGTGCATCATGTTCCCCGACCTTTGACCTTCAGCCCTCTCGCCCCGACCCAGCCCCCTCCCTCCTCAGCGTGTGATTACAGCGAGAGAGAGCGGGCAGAGATCAGCATCTTGGCTCAGCAGATCTCCTCTCTGGCCAACAGTTTTGCAGCGAGTTCCTCCCTGAACCCGCTTCACAACGTGGTCCAGCCTACACCCACCACCACCTGGCCCCCCCACCCTCCTCCTCTACCTCCCCGCCCCCTGAAGCACGAAGACGACCTCCACGACTGCATGTTCGAGAGCATCCTCAAAGACCTGCACATGGTGAAGAGCGCGGTGTGCAGTCAGCTGGAGGACGAGCTCCTGGATGTCTCCCTGACCCTCGCAGAGACCCTCGTGGACCCCTTCAGTCTGCAGCTGGGACGTCCCGACACCAACACTGAGTTGCATCAACTCAACCACTACATGCAGAGAATCCTTCAGCAAGGTGACAAAGCTCCTCTGACGTCCTGGTGTTCCTCAAAACTGATTCTCTCAGGGTTATCAAGAATCATATTTTAGTATTTTTCTGACCTTTGATATGATTTTAGTAAAAATCCAACATTTTTAAAACCTCATTGCATCGATATCAGACGTCCAAGACATGCAAATATTTGGCTTTGTAGCTTCTAGTGCCGACAAGTTCCTCAAAAATATCGAAGTCTTAAAAAAATATTGTCAACATCTCCATGTTTTGAGGTTGTCATGACAAGTGCAGAAACTTAATGATCTTTAGTCATATTTTTAACCATAAGAAGTATGAGGGCACGCTCTAAACTTGACAAATATGATCCCAACATTTGTAAATTGAGTTAGAGAGGCAGGAATTTTTCACCCACTGTTTTCACCTCTGATATTTGTTAATAAGCAAACAGAATATCCTTACACACAGTGAGTGAAATAGCCAATCACTGAAGAATCTGGGCAGCCAATCAGATCTCAGATGGCCTGTTTGGACCGGGTGAACGTTGGATTCTTTACTCATTTAGGAGCCAGAACACAAAACAAGAACAAACTGAGCAGACGTTGTGGGAGTGTTGGTGCTTCGGAAATGACTGGGCCATGTGTTTTGTTGACTGGATTTTAAGACAAAGCAGATAGAAGACGTTAAGGATGTTAAGACTTTGTTAGCACTTTGGTTGTAACTATGCTCACCATTCATGTTTTTTCTAGGAGGTGAAAAGGTCAAGCATAAAATATCCCTATCCTATTTTTAAAATTAGAAAGGGCCAATGAAAAACAGACCATGTTTTAAATGATCAACTCCTGCACTCAGTCTGAACTGCATAAAAACATTAAAAACACTCGAAGTAAAATGATTCCAGCACACTTTGTAATCTCAGCTGATCTGTTTTTAGACATAAACTGAGAAAAGGCAGAGAACAGGCAGATACACAAAACAGAACATATAACACAAACTAGATCAATAATTCTTAGTCAAAGGGCCACTCAAATTAAAGACCCCTAAAGGGTAAAATTAAGACTTTTTGTGGCCCAAAATGTCAAAAAGCTTCTATAAAAGGATCCACGGGAGCTTTGCTGAAGTTTCTTAAACATAAAATCTCCTCTATTTTACTGATCTTTGGTATTAAAAAGCACTGTAATGTCTGTTAGTCATGTTTTACACAAAAAAAAGAGAGAGAGAGAACTGTCTAAACTGCACAGATATGTCAGCAACAGTTGGAAAAGTAGGTGAAACTAGAGAGAGGGATGGCTTTCTTTCACTTTCTCACACTTTTTTAATGTTGTCAACATAATTGTGCAGATTTATCACAGCTCTGCACGAGCTGTGATGTCTGCTGTTTTGATGCTACTTTGGTTTTCTAACTTTACTGCCTTAAAGTTGGGACGTGTCAAACGTGGCCGGACGTCCTCATGTTTGTCTTATTTTGGCCCTCAGTGAAAAAAGTTTGGACACCCCTTATCTAAAACAATAAAATGCTCAGTTTGAGTTAGTCTGCTGGTAGTATTCATTGATTTTTACTTATTATTATTGAAAAAAGGCCCTGAAATAAATTAAATTGAATGAAATTGATTTCCCCTTGAGCATAAACATTTTAAAGATTATCTTGCGTATTCATTAACCAACATGATCCATGTAAACTGAATGTCCTTGCTGTGTTTCCTGCTTGAGCACTTGTTGATTTATCTTTGAAATGTCCAATTTCCAAACCCTGAAATGGTCCAGTACTGACTGATGTCCTCTCCTGTCTCCCTCCAGACGCCCTCGCTGAGGAGAACCTGTACTGAACTAAGTCTGTGACTTACTGTACCTCGTCGTGTATGACATATTGTCAGAGAGACACCCTCGTGGATTTGAAGAAGACGTTTAAAGGAGGTTTTTACTGACTCAGTGTTTCTGAAACAGACTTATCTCAGAGTGTAGAGGACTAAAAGTCGATTATGTTCCTCTGCAGCTTTGTCTCCAAACTGCTGTCAGCTGCTTTTATTTCTGCTGATGTCTCATATTTTATGAAAAAGGTACTTTGTTTTTACACACTGAAACTGGAGTTTATATATTTTTCTTTTGATACGAGCCGACCAGAGTTTACTACTGAGCACTTTATCAAAGTCACTGCCTGAAGGGTCGAGGAAATGAGAAGTTTTGAAGTTTAAATTCAGGATTCAGAGAAAATTTAACTGGCCTCTGTGTGAACATTTGGTTATAATTGCCTTTAAACACTGCAAGAACTTAAATCGAAGGAAGTTTATTCATCCAATTTCAATTCTAAAAATCATACAACACTTATTATAAGCCAAAGTTGCCTTACATGTCCACCTACACATCTTAATTCAGTATCTGAAAGCAAAAAATAAACCCTGAATTGCTTGTAATGAGTTATAACATCTACCAATGTGGCAAGAAACATTTTTCTTTTACGGTGTCTTGGAGGTAAGATGTGCTATCTTAAGTTGTTTCTATACCTGGTTTTAAGATCCTCTTGCTTGTTCATTGGCAGATATTTTCTGATAATTACAAGTTATCAAGTGCTTTATTTTTGTTTTAATTCCTTGTAATAAGATATCCATCTGGACTTGTCAAATGAAAATGAAATTTTAGTAACTAATGTGGATATTTTTGACTTGAACTTAGACAAATAAACTTGCTAAGATCTCAGTTTTTGCAGGGAAATTCAAGTTTATCATTTTGCCAAATGTGTTTTTTATTAATTAATTTGTATTATTTTCTTACTTCACTGCTGTGGTAATTGAAGCAAACACCACTTAGTGATTTAATCATGATTGTAACCTAAAAACTACCTCGGTGGTACTCTCAAACACATTCCAAGTTTATGTTCATTCCATTTTGTACTCATAAGTATATTTATTTTTTAAATACTCACTTTAAACTGTCTTAAGTTGTTTATTCCTTTTAATTGTGTTTTTTATTCTCATGGTACTGGATCTGTAAACACCTGAATGTTCAATGTTGAATGCTTCACCTGAAAAAAGCTTTAAGATTTAAATAAACAGATTTAAAAGTCAAAAATTGAGTCTGATTGATGAAAATATTGGATAAACATACTTCACTGTCATTGCACAAGGAGTGCAACAAAAGTTTGTTTGGAGAAATCCCAAAAAGCTGCATTTTTCAACCTTGTCAGTGTAAAAATAATAAAAATATCCACAAATATACATACATATATCTGTATCTCTCTCTCTCTCTCCATATATATATGTATATATATATATATATATATATATATATATATATATACATATATTAATTTAATTAAAGACTTGCAGATATCCTTATGCTATATTAGAGACTAGATATATTACTGTGCATGAGTAAACAGTTAAATTAATTACAGGCCTGAAATACATTCATTGTGCTCATGGTTGATTGATGGATGAATTTATTTTTCAGGAATAATTCAGAAGGTAAAAAAAGTGCAGACAGAAAACAAAGTAAAATCAACACTTGGATATTTTTTAGTATTATTACTTTGTTTTTATTTTGGGATGGCAGTATTCATAACAATACATCATAACAGATGGTCTTTTTCTGTCTGCCACCATCACTTTTAAGTTTTATGAACTAAATACAGGGGAGAGATAAAGAGAGTTCACCAGAGCATTAAAAGTATATCATGGAGAGAATTAGAAGAAAGAAAAGCTTAGGTTAGACATTAAAATAAATGTGTGAAAAATAATTTTAAAAACAAGTCAAAGGTTTTGTTCAAATAAAAACACAACAGGATTATTTCGGCGTCATTTCCACAAAATCTGGCCATAAAGGCCTCACATATTTTACCCACGTGGTCAAAAATTGAACAAACACATCTCTCTGGAGACAAAAAAGGTAATCCTCAACATGACATAAATGTCCCTTACTGTGTCGATCCACGCAGGATTACTGGGGCTTCAGGATTTAACCAGCGTCTTGAGAATCAAAATACCAAACAAATATTCATAGATCAGCACTTGGATAAATTTACACATCTGAAATTTTAAAGAAGTGAGAAGAAGTTATTTAATCATCTGCTACCCCCCTATAAATATCTTTTTATTTATTATCTACATTTATTTCTGCCTGACAAATATAAGACCATCATTTAATGAAAACAAATCAAATGTATGTTTTATATCAAAATGTTCAAGTTGACAAACTACATGCTGACAGTTACTGTGTCATGTTAAACAGGTGAATAAATGCAGATAAATGTGCAGGTGATTTAAAGAATGTTTCACAACAACACATCTAATACTGAGGGAACATTTGTCTTCATTCTCTTCCTTAAAGTAAATATACCGATCAATAAACCATTCAACCTTTAAACCAAATCAATAACCAGTAAAACACATAAAACACAATTAAAGCCTCTGGAAGGACATTAGAGGGTCAGATCAATATTTACCTGGCCTCTAGGGGGCAGTAGAGCCGTAGAACAAGCTGCAATAAAACCTCAAGACCCTACAACATCTGATGGTTAAGACACCATCTTCCAAATCACTCACAGCAGCAGCCTGGACCGCTGATCCAAGGCAGGATGGATCCATGCTTTATGATGTTCACACCAAACTCTGAGCCTACATCTGGATGTGGAGCAGAGATCCAGACTCATCAGACCAGGAGACACTTTTATCATCCTCTGTTGTCCTGCATCTGTGAATCAGTTTCTGTTCTTAGCTGACAGGAGTGGCCCCTGCTGTGGTCTTCTGTGGATCTGTCACCTCCAATCACTCCGGCCGTTCTCCTCTGACCTCTGGCATCGCTGGACTGCCACTCACTGGATATTCACTCTTTTTGGACCGTTCTCTAAAACCCTAGAGATGGTTGTGTGTGAAAATCCCAGTGGATCAGCAGTTTCTGACAGACCATGCCATGTTAAAGTCACTGATGCAATGTGTGAGCTTTGTCACCATGACCATGTCTATATGCCAAAATGAACTGAGTTGCTGCAATGTGATTGGCTTATCAGGTATTTGTGTCGATGAGCAGTTGAGAGGATGTACCTCATAAAGTTGCCAGAGAGCAAATGTTCAAAGGTCTTTTTTTTAAAGTCTTTTCAGATGCTTATAAACCCCTCAGTTTCAGCCCTGCTGTTTATGTAAATCCTCAAAACTGTTGTCCACAGGAAGTGGGTGTGGCTTCAGCTTCTCAGCTCTTTTCTCTAATGTTTACTGCAGCTGCACGTCCAAGGTAAAGCATCTTCCTTCATGTTGAACAAACACCTCGCTCAGGGAGGGTCTCCCATCTGGAGGTGGCAGATTAGGGCAAAGTAAGTAAGCCTTATATGCTATTAAGGGGGCGGGGTAAAGCAAATTCATGCTTCCCATTGGCCTTCTAAAATATTACAACCGATCAAGGTGCTGGATTTGGTTATAATCCCTCCTACTTCAATTGCATTAGGTCTACTAGAACTACTCGTGAATCTTTTGGCTTGACTAATACTACCAGCAGACTTAAACACTCTGAGATATTTTGAATTTACTTGTAGTATTTATAAACAACATTTTTTTTCCTGGTAAAGATTTTTGGCGTACTAATCTAAGAAAAAAATAATCTACTAGTAGACAATTTAGTTAATAGTGGTACTAGTAAACTTAAAAATGTTACAAGTAAAAACTCAAAGCTTTACTAGTAGTAATTGTAACACAAAATTGTCTACTTTACTAGTAAGGCCTACTGCCAAAAACCTTTACTAGTAAAACAAAATTTCTCACTTATAGTACTAGAAGACTGTTTTTAGTCTTCTAGCAGTACTAGTAAAGCCAAAAGATTTGCTAGTAGTACTAGCTGACCTAATGCAAATGAAGTAGGAGGGACTATAACCAAATCCAGCACCCTGATTGGTTGTTATATTTTTGAAAGTTAATGGGAAGCCCAAATTTGCTTTTTCCCGCCCCCTTATTAGCATTTAAGGCTCTCTAGTAGTACTAATGACACTTTTTGCTTCACTAGTAAATTCTACTGGTGCACAAGTTGATCAAAATTGAGTAGATGCTCTCCAAATCTGAGCACTAGCAGAGCTGAACTGTGGTTGATATCACCCATATCAAATTTAGTCCAAACGCTTCTCGACAGGAGGGATTTCTCTCATGTTTGGGGGTTTGTAGGTCTGTGGACTCTTACCCCCCCCCCCCCCCCCCCCCCCCAAAAAAACCAAAAAAAAACGCTCATCTTACCAGTTCTGTCTACCTGGTTCGGGAGAAGAGGGCAGGCCATTGTTTCGGAGAAGCCGATTGGCTATTTTACAGGATCAGATTCAAACTCCAACTTCTGCTCTGGAGCAGGTTAGCTGTTCAGAGTAAGTCACCACGGTGATCTACCCCGATAAGAAATGAACCGGCTTTGTGCTATCGATGAACCAGGGTTAACCCTGAAGTTACCTCGCTAAGACATTAATCCTGCTTCGTGCTATACGCCCCAGGTAACTCTTACAGGTGATTACTCGTAGGCTATCAGTATCCTGACCCAGACTGACTCTGTGCTGACAGCTTTGGACCTCGCAGCTCTGTTTCTCCTCGAGTTTTGTAACGTTGAATGTGGATGAGATTGAGGCTAATCCTGTTCTGACCCACTTCCAAAAACTACAGAAAAAAATGGAGTCGAGCGAAATTGCCAAACACCGTGATGCGTCCTTACCCAAGAACTCCCGCCAAAGAGAATCTGAGAGTTTATTTTGAGACCAGCAGGAGCCGAAGTTGTTTCTGCTTTATTTAACACAATAAAAAGAGACATATTAATATAAAAACACTGATTGGTGTGGCTTTAAAACCATCTTCTGTGGCATGGTTTTATATTTTTAACAAACAGCTCCTCTGTGTGTCTTTGTGTGCAGCATCTCTGTATCTGTTCAGATTGTGGTCAGATAAAGTCCCCCAGATCCCCATCCACGTGGCTCCTCACTGCCTCATTGATTTTTACATATTGTGGCCGGGCGGACCAGTGAGAGCGGATAAACTGCATGCAGAGGAATCAATGACACATCTGCAGGGTCGATGCATGAAGAAGCAGCCGGAGAAAGAGGAGCATTGTTGGAGAAACGGAGATGAAGCTGAAGAAACAAAAGCTCACAGGGGGCTCCACACTCATCCTGCGGCAGTGTGTGCAATGCAGAGCCTCCAGTTTTCATCATGTGATATAAAAACAGCCACTAGATGGCGTCACTGCTCCAACAGGCTGCAGGTGGAGCAGATATCTGCATGACATTAGTGTGATTTTATTTCAACAAGGTGGAGATAAAGAGAGGAGTGTGTTCCTGTGTTTGTGTGACTGCAGCACTAAAGGACATGATTCACTTCATTCATGAGCAAACCGGCCAGATGCCTCCTCGTCTCCATGGAGACCTAATTAAGAGGAAAGTCTGTCTGGTGGTACAATGGCAGATAAAGTTCTTAACAAGTCCTCCACATCTGCCGCCTGCAGCACCGAGCACCACCTCCAGCAATAATGATTTCCCAGAAGCACCGTGACACCCAGCGAGAGGCAGCGGCGCGTTTGTCCACACCGAGGAGACCGAAGAAATCAAACCGAGCAAACAAACAGAGAGAGAGGAATCCCAAGGCTCTGAAAATCAAACCACAGACACAGTTTATCACTTTAATGAAGCTGTAGTCACATGATGATCACAGGAGCTCTGTTTTAAAGCAGTGCCTCCTCTGTTTCTTACATTTCAGATCCTCTTTGAGAAAGTGTCTCGGTAACGTGACCCTGAACATGTGCTAAAAGAGCACAGTAGCTTCGTTCAGGTCCTGCTGTGATACCTGTGCTTCTGTGACCTTTCACCTTAACTGTGAAGGCTGCAGAGGCTGAACTTGTTGACCTCTAGCTTTAGTATCTGCTTAGCGGGCTTTGACTTCACGCAGTGTTTTTGACTCGTCAAAGGTACAATGAGAGGTTGGACACTAGTTTTGGAACTGCTGGTGTAATTTGTTTACTCGGGGAAAGAAATAGGGGTGCACGATATTATCTGAATGAATCAGCAACAGCATATAAAAGCACAAGATGTTAATTTTGTTGACTAATTATTTTCGTCCTAGTTTTCGTCAACAACCTTTTTTGCTCTGACGAAAACTAGACAGTAGCTAATTAAAACAAGAGCACATGGACAAAAACTCAAACTAAATTAACTGACATTTTCATCAACAAATAAAAACTAGACTAAAATGTTTGACAGAGACTTAATCCAATCAGACCTAATTTGGTCATGTAGAAAGTAGAGACAAGTTAGGAATATATCCAATCACAGCTACTTTGGTTGTGTGGAAAGGTTGGATGAGTTCAGAGGGACATCCAATCACAGCTGCCTTAGCTTGGTGGTGGTGGGATAAGTTGTGGAGCGATCCAATCAGAGCTCCTCTCTTTATGAATTGATATATTCATGTAGAGCAGTTTCAGCATCTCTGAGGGATGTTTCAGCTCCTCGTTGAATGAAGAAGCTCTGAAGGTGAAGCGGGTCCAACCTGGTGCTGATGAGGTGTACTTAATAAAGTGGCCATGGGTGTGTACTCATCTTCTGCTGTTGTTTGGATTTGAACTCTTGAAGCATCCTCTCAGACAGAAGAACACGAGCACACACACTCACAGGCTCACTGATTTAATCTGTAACGTGGGTTTAATGTGTCTCTTAATTACACTGCAGCTCTCCCGCCTCTCTGAGATTAAATTAAGATCTTCTGAGATTAAATTAACAGGATCAGCCTCACAGGAGTGCTGGAGTGATGAGGAGAGGCGTGGGTACGGCTGTGATTCATATCTGAGATCTGAGAGACGCACTGATACAGCAGACAGCGGAGAAACGAGGAGGAGAACATCACCGTCCTCCGTCTGTGGCCCTTCACTGTTCTTCAGGTGGATGTGAACGTGATGATGAGGGAGCAGAGCATCATGGGTGTTAAACTCCTTTTGAAAAGCCTCCCCTCCTCCCCCGTGGATCTCACACATGATTACCTCGTTTACCTGCAGAGGGAGAGTCTGCAGATTGAAGCCCAATGATTTCAGTCGACGGGGCCCCAGGTGGCTCTGCTCTGCCTTCGTTTATTCACCGGCTTTATGTTTTTATTGTGGCTGCAGCCGGCCTTATCTGCAGCTTTACATTTATTCTCTGATAGATGGAGCTGTGCAGAGCCGACCTGCTCAGACTGTGAGTGTCGGGTTCGCTCAGGAACTGATGATCATCGCCAAGGTCACGGAGAGATGACGCACGCTGTCGTAAAGCAGTGTTCATTTTGACAGCACTTTTTAATTTAGCTTTAGTTAAAGTCTTTTGCCCAAAATATCTTTTAGTTTTAGTCATAATTTAGTCATCTAAATTGGTCTAGTTTTAGTTGATGACATTTCACAACAATTTAGTCGACGAAATCTGCTGTAAATGTAGTCGACTAAAATATGAAGTGTAAAGGGTAAGGCATTTTTAATGTTTCCTTGAAGTTCTGAAGTCATGTTTTACACTTGGACCATGAAGCTAAGGCAGCTGTGATTGGATGTCCCTCTTAACTCATCCAACCTTTCCACACAACCAAAGTAGCTGTGATTGGATATATTCCTAACTTGTCTCTACTCTCTACATGACCAAATTAGGTCTGATTGGATTAAGTCTGTGTCAAACATTTTAGTCTAGTTTTTATTTGTTGATGAAAATGTCAGTTAATTTAGTTTGAGTTTTTGTCCATGTGCACTTGTTTTTATTAGTTACTGTCTAGTTTTTGTCAGGGCAAAAAAGGTTGTTGATGAAAACTATGACAAGAAATAATTAGTCAACAAAGTTAACACTGGCATAAAGGAGGCCTGGGTGGCTTACCTGACGGATGTCTTTTGCTCTGTGTGTTTCATTTTTCTATGATAAAATAAGACTATGATATAATTCAACGCTTCCAGCGTTAAATTTCTCTCTGATTATTGCTGCTTTTCCTTTATGCATTATTTCTCGTCTTCTTGATAAACAGCTACAACCACTGACTGAAGGAAGAATGGGGCAAAGAATCAGAGTTAGAATCAGAATTGGTATTTATTGCCAAGTGACTTGGTTGATTTGCTCTAAAATTGTTGTCTAGTTTTTGGTTGTCCTGCCACGGCATTTACAGGATGTCCACTTCCACAGATTAACTTCCAAAGCTGACATCAGATGACTTTTTTATTGTTAAAAAGTCCTGTGTTCTTATGTACAGCTCCTTCACCGCACCTTTTGTATATTGTTGGGTTGTGTTTTTGTTCTTTTTTGTGCCTATTGTATATTTTGTATTTTTTTATATATATCCCTTAGTCAATTTTGCACTGTTTTCTACCTATTTATATACTTCATTCTATTCCTCCTGACCCTTATTTTTATTCTTATTCTATTATATGTTGATTGTTTTTGCACCGATTTACCAAGTCAAAATTCTGTGTATGTGTAAATGTACTTGGCAATAAATTCTGGTTCTGATTCTGGTTTTGATATCTCCCCCCAGAGACAAAGCTTATACTCATATTTACTAGGCCCATAGGCTTTCGGCAACCCCATTTCAAAAAACCCAAACTATCTCTTAAAGGTGCGTTAAATATTAATTCCAAGCTGCTTGTTGAACCAAGCTGTGTGGTTGTTTATTTAGACTGTTAAAAAACACCTGGTACTGGACACAATCATGTAACATCCAGTTTTTCTGCAGCCAGCCTCGGACATTTGAGAAACTGCAGTTTTTTGTATTTCCATATTGGCTCCAGTTTTTAGCCCTGAATGCTACAAAACGCTAGCTTGCATACCAGCCATACTTCTACTAATATAAAACTTGTTCTCCTCTTTAAACTAAAAGCTGTGAGTAACAAGTGAAGAAATTTGCCCCTGAACTATTCAGACCAAAATCATGTTTTAAAGCAGGCAGTCTTCACGGAGAAAATCCAGTTTTTCAGCTCCACACTGGCTTCAGTCTTCAACACCAGCTTGATCCTGATGATCACAGTATGATTAAAGGCTCGATTCATGGACAGATCTGAATATCCTATCTGCATGAAGTAACCAAACTGAGTAATGTTAGCCATGTTAATACAATGATTGCTGCACATCTCCGTCTTTGTTACACTGTCGTTAAAGGACTTACATCACCTGCTTCAGTCAGCACAACTCGCTGCTGTAATGGGGTTAAACAAAAACACCTAAAATAGACTGCAGCCTGCTCCTCTGGGCTGCTGCTGCTGTCCTGGACCCAGAGCTCGGCTCAGGATCTCAGGCGTGCAGAGTCAACACATCCTGTTGATATTCACCAGAGAAAGGGCCGACCAGCCGGAGGGAGGTTTTCAAACATACATGCATGAATGTTTGATTTGTTTTCTCTCAGGGAGGACTCTGCTTTACCGGAGAGATCTGATTAAGATGAGATCTGCTGTTTGGCATCAAAGGAGTCGTCTGCTCGTGTGAGAATTTCCATCAGGCACATTTAGAGAGCATATCAGGGTGTAATAAACTGATCTCTGTGGGTTTTACTGTCCTGTGAATTTCTTCGAGGTTTCCTCTGGCTGCAGGATGACTATATGAGCTATATACTCTGATGAAATTAACCTCAACCTCAACCTGAATCCCCTTGAGGCTTCAAACTACATAATTACCTCTGAAAAGGAGGTTACGTTTTTGTTGGCATTTGTTAGATTCTTTGTTTAGATTGTGAACACAATAACTCAAAGGCATGAACAGACTTTGGAAAACATGGAAAGATTTTGCACTTGATCTGAACTCAGATGCAGAAAAAATGGTGAAACCCCAGTGATGACTGCACAAAACCAGCGAAAACCCAATGATGACTTGACAAAACCAGTGAAAACCCAGTTATGAAATCACATAACCATTGAAAACCCAGTTATCACTTTACAATGCCATTAAAAAAAACACAAAAAACAAGTAATGACTTTAAAAACTGTGAAAATCAAATTATGACTTAATAAAACCAGCAAAAACCCAGTACTGACTTCACAAAATCTGCAAAAAACCCGGTTATGACTTTTTAAGACCAGTGAAAACCCAGTTTTGACTTCACAAAACCAGTGAAAACCCAGTTTTGACTTAACAAAAACTGTGAAAACCAAACTAAACTTAACAAAACCAGTGAAAACCCACTTATGATTTCATAAAACCAGTGAAAACCCAGTCATGTCTTCACAAAACCAGTCAAAACCCAGTCATCTCCACAAAACTTGTGGAGATGACTGTGAAAACCCAGCTATGACCTTATAAAACCAGCAAAAACCCAATATTGACTTAACAAAATCTGTGAAAAAGCCAATTATGACTTAACAAAACCAGTAAAAACCCAGTAATCACTTCACAAAACCAATGAAAACCCAATTATGTCTTCAGATGATGAGTGAAACCCCAATCCTGACTTTACAAAACCGGTGAAAACCCAATTATGAATTCACAAAACCGAGTGAAGACCCATTAACAACTCAATTAAAACAGTGAAAACCCAATCCTGACTGTATAAAAAAACATTGAAAACCTTTTTATCACTTAAAACAACAATGTAAACCCAATTATGACTTCACAAAACCAGTGAAAACCAATTCTGAAGTCTCCAAGAACAATGTGTATTTTCCCTCCAAAAAGTGAACTTCCACTGTTCGGAGAATCGATGCTCTGCAGAAATCCCAAAGCACAGCAGCACAGAGGAGGATCTCTGCAGTAAAGGTTGACTTTTTAAGTCTGTTTCTTGTCAGGGAGGTGAAGTGGATGTTTAAATTCATTGATAAAAGTATCAGTTACTGCCTTGGGCTCCTTTTAGAAATGCTTCATACATACAGAACATATAATGAACACATAAACTCAGTCTGCCTCGTAAACATGTTTATCTCTGCTTCTGCAGAGTCCCCACAGAGCGATATGAATAAACATGGAGGCTGAATGTGAGGCTCAGAGGCTTAAATATAATTAAAAGTCATTAAACAAATGAGATGTAATTATGACTTTAATATAAGTGAGAGTTAATCAGTGAATAGAATCAATTAAAGACATTTAGACATGACAAATTAATATATGCGTGTTTAAGTGAGAAATTAGTTCAAACACAGACTTAAATGCTTGAATGTGTAAATCAGTTTGATGACCCAGTTTGTTAAAGGAGACAAACTGCTGGGTTTGTTTTCCAGTCTTTGTGGTTACATCAGCTGAAGATGCATCATGTTTTAGTCTTACAGGAACAATTTTAGTTAATGATATTCTAAGATCAATGGCTTTGCAATTATCAAAATAACCGGTGCTTGATTTCAGCCAAAGAATCCTCCTTTTTGGGAGTTAAATGAGGTCTTATTGTCTTCAGAAGGGATTGGAGTTGATAAGACCCAGTTATGACTTCGCAAGACCAGTGAAAAACCCGTCATAACTTCACAACACCAATAAAAACCCAGTTATGATTTCACAAACTAAATAAAAGCCCAGTTTTTGACATAACAAAAACAATAAAACCAGTTTTGACTAAACAAACCCAATGGAAACCAAGTTATGACATCATAAAACCAGTAAAAAAGCAGCTATGACTTTACAAAACCAGTGAAAACCCAAGTTTTACATCAAAAAATCAGAGAAAACCCAATTATTACTCCACAAAACCAGTGAAAACCCATATATTACTTCATAAAAGTGAAAACCCAATTATAACTGAACATATGTAATGAAAACCAGATTATTACATTACGAAACTAGTGAAAACCCAAGTTATACTTCATAAAACCAGTGAAAAACCAATTATTACTCCCAATTATAACTCAACAAAACCAGTGAAAACCTGGTCATAACTTCACAAAACCAGTGAATTCCCAATTATTACTTCATAAAACCAGTGAAAACCCAAGTATTACTTAGTAAAACCAGTAAAAACCCAGTTCGTCTGTGTAGTTTCTCATTCATCCAGGTCATGGTCATCTTGAAGATTCAAAAACAAGGCAACTGGACTGTGTTGAAGCTCAACACAGTCCAGTTGCCTTGTTTTTGAATCTTCAAGATAAAAACCCAGTTATTACTTCACAGAACCAGTAAAAACCCAATTATTGCTTCATAAAACCAGTGAAAACCCAATTATTGCTCAGTAAAACCAGTGAAACCCCAGTTATGACTTTAGCTAAAGCCTTCCAGGACTTTTGGACTGTTTGTTCGGCACCCTCTTGTGTTAGGCAAATACCTGTCACATGGATTATTGATGGAAAATAACCTTGAAAAACCAAATATGCCCCCCACAGGGACCAATGGGAAATAAGGCTCTAGATTTGTCCTCAGACTTTAATGGCTGTGGTCCATGTTTCCTGGTGAGAGACACTCAACAATGTGTTACAGAAACCTTATTGTGTCTTTGTAAGAAGCTCGAGGGACTGAAATCCTGTGTGGTTTTGTTTGGAAAGCTGCTTTATTAGAGAGCATAAGACCGAAGGAACACTGTGAAGTCCTGCAGCAGGCTGTCTGCAACAGCATTAGCTCATTATGTCGGTCGGGGAAACACTGGCACGGTTGTTTTCAGCAGACTCTAATGAAGCAGCGGTCGTCTAATGTGGGTCATCCTTACATTTCTGGATTTAACAGTCATCTGTTTTTATGTCATATTTCTTCTTTGACTCCAGGATTTATCTCCTTTGTTACAGATGATGGGCTCTAATTTCATAGACCAGGCGCTGGCAGGACGCACCTGCCCTGCGCCGCGCCAACGGGTTGTGTCCAGGGCATTTTGTAAGATTCGTGCACGGCGCATGTAGGCGCAGGGAGGCGCACCCACGCCTCTGTCCTTCCCATTAGCGCAAGTAGCAGAGAGGGAGGAGAGGAGGCGTGAGTGGGTTTAACACAGCCGAGTGAAATCTTCACCAATCAAATGAACGCCTCTCCTCGCCTTTAAATACGCTGCGGGCGAGGGTAAGTGACAATTTCACCTTGGTGGCGAAGAAGGTCAGAGCCGCTGTCACTTTTACAGCAACTGGGAGAGCGCAGGGGCCACCGGGCCGCGCATCGGAGGCCACGATGCGTGTCACCGTGTGGACCACCTCGTGGGACAGATGTAATCTGTTCCTGTGTCATAACAGGAGAACAAAATTAAGTGATAATTACATTTAAACACAGCAGCAGGCTAATCCATTCATCATGCTTGTGATCCACCTGCATTCCTGGTCTGTCATCGCCAAATAGCAGAACCTTTGGTGAAAATATATCTCCTCCTCATCCTCCTTGCAATAATGTACTCCGTCCTTTTCTCTCCATGTTACGAATAAAGATTAAAAGAGGGAAATATGGGCGGGCAATCACAGGTAAATCCTTCAGACAGAGTTATTTATTCAGCGAGCGTCTCTCTCTTTTTTCTTTTCTGTTGAATTTCATGAGATGAGAGAAGCCGGATACTCCGTATCGGATGATGTGGCTGTTTGTGGTTGGCTGAGAGATGTGAACTCGTTAGTTTGCGTCACTCTTCCAGCTGCCGTCAGGTTGAGTTTCCATTATGACAAACGTCTCTGATCTGACATCAGATGTGACGGGACAATTAATATAGATACAAATGTATGTGCTGGTTCAGACGGTTACATTAAATAGTGGTTGTTGTGATTGTTTATTGCATTGAAATGTGCCTGATACTCTGGACACCTGCCTGTGAGGTTTTGGTGACATGTGTGCACTGTGCACCTGTCAGCCAAATTACCACTGCCCGGGGTGCACCTCGCCTGCGCCGAGAATAGACCAGGTTGGAGCTGGCGAGCTTTCAGCGCACCTTCTGCGCATTCTTTTGGCACGAAATTGTCACTGCGCCAAGCTGAGTCTTTCGACACCTCCCCCTGGTGCGCCGTCACACCCATCTCGGCACAGCCGGTCTACCAAAATGCCAAATTGGCTGTGCACGGCGGTGCGCCAGACAAAATTACCACTGCGCGGGGTGCGCCAGGCTGCGCTAACCTGCGCCACCCTGAGTTGCGCCAGGAAATTAGAGCCCGATGTGTTTTGATGGCTTCTTCAGTGGGAGGTCGTCAGCAGGCTCTGAGGGTCAGCACCTCCACGTCAGAGGTGGGCCGAATGTCTCTGCTTTGAGAGAGGGGGTTCGAGTATCATAGGGTGCCACCATCATGAGGGTTCAAAGAATTATAGACAAACAGGTGGATTATGGGTAGAAAATGGATGAATTATCACTGACCCAGAACCTCTGGAGGGATTATATATCCCATCTGGCCTGGGAACGCCTTGGGACCCCCCTGGAGGAGCTGGAAAATGTGGCAGGGGAGAGGGGAGGTTGGGTAGCGTGGTAGAAGATGGATGGACAGGTGGATGGATGGAAAAGTGACAGCCCCACTGTTTAGCCTCACTATGTCTTGATTTTATCTAAATTGATATGCAGCAATGACCACATTACTTTTTTTATAAACTTTATTTATTGTTATTTTAAACATACACAGAGCATTCTGATAAACTGAAGGTCATGGTTTCCCGTCCCTACCCCCACTCTCACCCTTCAGGAGGCAAATAACAGGGTAAACATTAAAAACTAGAAAGCACTCGGAGAGCGCAAACCGCCACAAATGTAGCTCACATATTGCTGTTACATCTATAAGCAATAGTTCCATGATAAAGTTACCAGTTATTGAGCAAAAACCATCGTTCACTAATGGAGGTTATCTGGATCATCACCAAAATCTGATCATTTCTAAGTTGGGCCATTACCAACATCTCCTGAAAATTTCAGTAAAATCTGTCCAGGAGTTTTTCTGTAATCTTGCAAACAAACAGAAAAACAAACAGAAGCCGGCAAAAACATAACCTCCCTGTCGGTGGTAATTATAGTAAAATATAGTCCACCAAAATAAATCGATACATACAATGACTGAATAAATGGATATATTAAATGAAAATCAACATTCAAATAGTCAGATAAAAATAAGAAATGAATAATAAATTACAAACTAATAGAACAAATTAAAATAAAATAAAAATAGGCAGATGCTCAGATTTGTATTATCTGTACAGTACTACCAGATACTGAATGACACACAATGTCTCAAAAGAAGTCAAATCTCTTCCACACAGTGACCAAGTAACAGGAAGGCCTACACACCACTTTCTTATGTGGTCCCAGGGAGGCTGTACTCCTCTGGGGGGCAGGGCTCCAAGGACAGAAGTTTGGAAACCTCTGCACTGGGCCATCAGCGCCCCTAAATTGACAGCTTTGTTCCATTTTCTCCGGTAAACGAGTGTGAATCCAACCCTTCGTAAGATCAGGATGATCCTGATTCTTGGACCAAGCTGATAGAAATCCTCTTGAAAATTCATGAGGTTTCATTCTCATAAAGAAACAGGATTAAGTCATCCAACCTAATCCAATAAAGCTTTTTGTCACATCTCCTTTTTTATGATCTCATCCTTCAGCTTTCATGAAATAAGACAACCTTAAACAACTTGGCCCATGTTGTTAAAAATTAATCTAAGCGATGGTGAGGTTTGGTCCTGTAGGTGTTACCTTCAGAGGTCTTTCCTTGGCATGTTTCCATGAAAATGCTCCTCTGAAGTCTTTGTGCTTTCTTGCATCTTCACATAAATGTGGAGAAAACCTCACGCTGAATAAGCCCTGCAGGATGATCTGTTTATCTGGAACACTTAGTACATTTAAAGCTGTTTATCCACGATGATCAAATGTTTGTTTCACACACTAAAACAAGGACTGGGTGCATGAAGCGTTGTTTGATAGTCAGCAGTGTCAGTGGTCTTCACCTGTGGTGTCCTTTATTTCTTCATCATTTCTTCATACAGAGGTGAAAAACCAGCAGAGCTGACTCTATCCACTCATACCTGAACTTTTTTTGATATTTGGTTTGAAGTTTCTCAGAGGAAGAGGATTCCTGTGAAGTGGAAACTCATCTTGTCTTCTGTGTTTGCTCTTCTGCAGCTCACTGCAACGTCTTCTGGAAATACTATTTCACAAGAACCGCGTGTGAATCCTCAGAACTTCCAAGTCTCCTGCTGAAGATGAATTATTCAGGGGGAAAAACTGAACTGGAGCTTGGGAGCATCCCAGAATTTTGGGAAATTAGTGGTTTTCCTTGAACGAGGAGATAAGTGTATATTCTTGGATTGGAATATCTTCTCTGATGTGCATGAGCTGGAGCCTCGAAGATTAAGAAAACATCAGCTGAGCATCAGAGGGTTTTGATCAACCATCCATCCTTCTATCTGTCCATTCATCCATCCATCTATCCATCAAACTCTCCAAATACACCCTAACCTGTGTGACACATTTTGATTGGTCAAAATGTGTGCTGGTTAAAATGAATTGAATCTAGAGTTCACTGACTCTCAGTGGGACTCTATATGTGCTCGACAAAGCCTAATCCAATGTAAGGTTCTCCACAAAATTCATTATAGGAACGCAAAGCCTCCCCGGATCTATCAAAATATCAATAATACCTGTAACAGATGCAACCTTGCCCCAGTGAACCACATTCACATGTTTTGGTCCTGTCCCAAATTGAAAATGTTCTAGGATTACAGTTTTGACACAATAAAGAAAGCCTACGGTCTGACTATCCCTGCCAACCCCTTATCGGCTTTATTTGGTATCCACCCTGACAATAATTTCACAACATCAATAAAACGCGTGCTCAGTTTCTTGACCCTGCTTGCCTGATGCCTTATTTTGCTTAACTGGAGAATCGCCTGTCCCCCCCTCGCATGCCCAGTGGTTTAGAGAAGTTCTTCATAATCTCAAACTTGAAAAACTCAGATTTTCATGTGCCAGCTCTGTAAAAGGGATTCCTCAGCATATAAAACCCTCTTTTGACATTTGTTACCTCCACAAGCTTTTCCCCAGACCCTGAGGAAGAATGAGTGATGACAATTGAATGTCTTCTCTTTTGCTTCTTCGTTTGTTTAAATGTATTTATGTAATCTACTTCTTACTTACCAGCTACGCACTGATATACATTTCTGTGCCTCATTATTTATGCAACAATGGATTTACAATGACTATACGTCCCAATCAAGTTCTGACCTGAACATGTTCTTGTGGGAGGGGGGTGGGTGGGGTTAATGTGCAAATACCTCATTTTCTGTTGTATTATTTATTTTTATATATACTGTGAATTATGCGTTATTTGTACATGGAAAATTTCAATAAAAAAGAGTTGGATTAAAATGTGTGCTGGTCGAGGGCAAAAATTTAAAAATCATCTGTGATCTGCAAAAGTAGAGGTCTCTATCTTTCCCGGTGACATTACTCTGATGTAGAAGCTTCTACTGATGGGCTGCAGGCAGGAGGAGCTGTCAATGAACAAATGAAGATGTTAAAGTCTCGATCATTTTGCAGGCCATAAATAATTACTGTTTTGGCCCACAAGCAGCCTTGTGGTTGCGTGCCCTTCTGTATGGACAGTCTTATTAAACTAAAACTGATCTGGCTCCTCTCCTAACTGTAATTCCTCGATCACTCTCCCTGATTTATTACGTTGGCCACTGTCCTGTCAAATGAAGTCTTTAAATGACAAATGAAACTGATCAAATGAGCTCTTGTTAACCTAAGGAGGTGCATACATTTGTCACTTTTTTCATCGTTGAGCTGTTGCAGGTCTCCTCTGACCGAGTTGATCAAATAAGACGTCAGCTGTCTCAGCATTGATCATGAAAGTCCTGAGAGGACATGCATTCATACATTCCCTCTCTCTTCCTATTACATGAGAAAATATTGGTTGTTAACATACAGAACTGGTTTCCCTGTGACAACATAATGATCCTGTCATCTCAGGATAACAATGTTGGTTTTTCCAACAGACCCATTGAATACAGAAGAGCATAACCATGGAAACAGAGCATGCACCGATATCTGTAGGTAATGATAAGAGGAGAGAACACCTTTTACAAGCTGACTCACACGAGCCAACATGTTATATCCTGATTTAAATGGAATAAAGGTCAAGGATTGGACAGGATCTTCAAAGTGGGACATTAAAAAAGATAGAATAAAGATTCTTTCCTTGAGTGAGATCATGTCATCAGAGCTAGTTTTTTACTTTGACAACACCTTTTCAGTTTTTCGTGGAAACTGAATAACTTTAAGTCATAGATTTGGGTTATCTTGATCCCTGCAGTGGGCTAAATTCACACTAAAATAATTGTATCATCTATCATATTAATCATATCATACAATTTTTGTTTTGCCTCTTGTGAGGCAAGGCTGAAACATGTCATGGAGACAGTAGAGCATTTACACAAGTCCACCACCTTGGGACATTCACATAAAAAAACAAAATAATGTATTACATGAAGTACAGATATGTAGTGTAATGTCAGTCACTGTGCATCTGCTTTTTGTAAATATTGTTATATTTCTTATATCACCTGTAGTTTTTTATTGATTCTATTTGCACTATTTGTCAGAAGACTTTCTACTGCTTTCTTATCCTTTTGCTATTTGTTACCTCTGCCAAGGAGGTTGTGTGTCTTACCAGCGTATGTTTGTTTGTTTGTTTGTTTGTTTGCAAAATTATGCAAAAACTACTGGACAGATTTTGCTGAAATTTTCAGGAGATGTTGGTAATGGCCCAACTTAGAAATGATTCGATTTTGGTGGTGATTCCAGACAGTCCCAAAATTTCTAACAATCCCATAAGTTAACATTGGGAACATTGGGAATTATAAAAATCATAAACTCTCCCATTTCTGAACAGATTCACTTCCAATTTTACAGGATAATATTCAGTCCATGTCTATATCATTAAGGTAAATTTCATCTGGATCCAAATCACAAAAAAAACATTGAACTTTATAATGGGAAATACCATTGACGACATTCATTAACTCATATAAAATCAAAATGGTAAATGGACTTGAGCTTATACAGCGCTTTTCTAGTCTTTTGACTACTCAAACATCACTTAAAATATTTAAGTGATGTTCCCAAAACTTGTTGTGTTCATACAGGATAACAACCTCCTTGTTTGTGCTGAGTTTGATCTGGATCCTGCCACTTTTCTGGATCTGGTGACCCAGAATAGTATCTTTTACAGGGGTTTTTGGAAAAGCCACTGCCTGAACTGAGCTGCTTGGCTGAGGTCTGCGCTCTCTGAGAGCTTTTCTAGTTATAGACATGAAATCCTGCTGATCCAGCTGGGTTAGGGGCCTGAGCTGGTAAATATCATTAAGAACCAGTTTTACCTGAGGCAAACTACTATGGGATCAGACTTCAATCACTGGATGGTACAATCAGCACAATCATGCAAATGCTTCCTATACTTCATGTAAACATCTCCAAATGAACCTAAATGAGAGTAAAGATGTAAACCTCATGATTGTCGGTGCTCTAGCACATTTAAGGTCACCTCATGACTACCAAAGCATGAGTGAGTATTTATAATAAAAGCACTGAGGGGCTTCTTAACTGAGATGACCTTGGTGCTGAGATATTTCCTCCATCCTGCTTTATTGGCAACTTTTAAATCATCTCCCATCCCTCACCGTTACCCTGTCATTAAACACGTAGGAGGCATTTAAAAGACGAGATGACACGAGACCCATCCATTCCGCTGATCACTATTTAGCTCCAGCCCACGCTAATGATGATAATTGAAGACAGCGCCGCCTGGACCGCAATTTGGCATCACCCACTCGTTAATCCATTCATCCTGCACTCAGATTAATATGCTGACGATGATCCCCGTGACCTCTGGAGAGCGTGAACGTCCGTCACATGAGTGGGTCACGAGCACCGAGGCTCCTGCAGACCAGAACGGCAGAAAGACCAAATGAGGATCCACCAGAGACGGTACAGGACGGGGGTGACACAGACCGGCTGCCAAGAGGAGAATGAAGACATAATTAGAAAGTAAAATGAACACAGCTCTGCTACTGTACACAGATTTGATTGTGCATCCCCAGAGCGCACACACACACACACACACACACACACAAACAAACAGAAATCAATGAGGACTCCTCACAGCTAATCAAACATGATTTATGTGGATTCAGGACAGGGAAGGAGCTGATTTGGGTTGAAAAAACCTGCATTAGTGTTAGAGCAGTCTCTGTGCTGCAGTTTATTGAACACATCTGAGCTTCTCCAGGCATCTGAGTCTTATTCTGAGAAAAAGTGGGTCTGGCTGCCCACGGCAACAGAGCAGGGGGGTCCAGAGGGGTTAATTACCTCCGCCAAGGAGGTTATGTTTTTGCCGGCGTTGGTTTGTCTGTTTGTCTGTTTGTGTTCAAGATAACTTGAAAAGTTATGGACGGATTTGGATGAAATTTTCAGGAGATGTGTGGAATGGGATAAGGAAGAAATGATTAGATTTTGGGACTGATCCGGATCACCACCCAGATACAGGACTTCTTTAAAGGATTCGAGAGGGGTCCGACTGCAGGCCGCAAAACAGAGGTGTGTCGCAGAGTAGGATAGTAGGCGTGTGGCAGAGTGACGTGGCTCCAGTGACGCCACTCTGCAACACGCCTACTTTGCTACACCATACTTAATGGGGAGACGCTAGTTCATGGGAAATCACGTAGAACCACGCCAGATGTGGAAAGTTTTAGTGATTAACAATGGCGGATCGTGTCCAGACTGCAAGTGTTAGCATGTTTCTCATGACAAATGTCAAACAGTTGCTGCACTTAGTTGTATTATTACCTAACCCTTACCCTAACCCTTACCATAACCCTAACCCCTTACCCTTACCCTAAGCCTAACCCTTTACCCTAACCCTAATCCTTAACCATATTTGTACACATTTACGTTCGGCTGGAAGCTGTTATATCCCTTTAAGAAGTGCATGTAGTAGACGTGTCGCAGAGTGACGTCAGTTAAAGTGACGTCACTCTGCGACGCTCCCTTGTCTTGCGGCCTGCAGTCGGATACAATTGAAAGATTCTTAACATTGCGGAGGTAACTAGACAATTTCCACGGAAATCGTGAGGGTGCATTTCCAGAAGACCAGAACACCTTTGTGTGAAGAAAGTGCTCCGTTGTCATGGTAACAGTAGACCAAAAAGGTGAAATGAAGGATCTTGAACCAAATGCTGCCTTTGTGAGTCTTTATTACTAATGGAAAAATTACAATCTTGCAAGAATGGAGACAATCAAAATGATCATGTCAGCTGAGATGAAAGTCTGACACTCAGCATAGAGTCACATTATTTTAAAGACATGGAGTATATGGGTGTGTGTTCATGGAGTGTATGTGTGTGTGTGAAATGGGCCTGTAAGGTTAAATGTGTGTGTGCATGTAGTGTGTGTGTGTATGGCCTATTTGAGTGCATGTGAGTGGTCTGTATGAGGGCATGTGAGTTCTTGTGAGAATGTGGGTGTGAGAAACATAACATACAAAGAGTTGGAGACATCTCAGGAACACTAGACGTTAACAGCTGATGCCTACAACAGCCAATTGAGCCAAACAGACATCCTGGCCTCTGTGTATCTCTACGAGGAACATCTAGTGCTGACACTTATGCCTTAAGGTCAAAGGTGATGTGTGGTATCAACCTGAAAAGGCAAAAGGCTTTCTGGGGCCTAGGGTCATAAGAAAATAAATGGGCCATTGTTGAATTGATAAAAATATGGAACAGAACTTATTAGAGCTAAGAAATTTCTATATTTATTTATTGTTGCCTGTTTTGAAATGTGACTATCCTCTTTTTTGAAAGGTCTGAGCCTTTGTTTTTGTCATTTTAATGTTGTTGGGAGGCCTAGGGAATCAGATCAGACAATTTACTCGTGCTACAAGGCAAGTAGTCCACCAAACCTAGTAAATAAAAACGTAAAACCATGTAATAAATAAAAAGCTAGTACACTAATGAAGATACTAACTTGTGCTGGCACCCTCTTGAGTCCCCTGCTACCTACAGCAGGGTAGAGCTAGAACTGTGTGGCCCGGCCTGTATGTGGATCCTAAAAATGTCACAAAAGTCGCCCCTGCAGAAATCCCGTTGTGCCCCTGCCTGATCCCGGCTTTGGGACTGCGGCTGCAGGTTCACCCTCTAATGGGGGCTCTGATGCTGAACTCTGGGACACCAGCACTGGGATGATTTATTGTACAGTCGTCGGTGGCGGTGTGCTAAGGCTGTGCCACCCGGGGAGATGCCTTCCATCACGACTCATTTGCATTCACTCGATTCCTGCTGCCGCCGATGACTCACGGTGCTAATGAGGCCCCCACAGGACAGGGGAGCGCTCGGCTCACTGTAACACCCCTGTTTCATCCCTCACTGCACACGCACGCTGCAAACAAACCGGGCTCTGTATGATCTGTCTGTGTATGTGATCATTTGGAGGCCCCGCTCTTGTTACGATGGGTCATTTGGTTGTAAACAAACGGAACAACAGAATCTCCAAATGTCATTTTATAAATCTCAGATTCTCCAGCGTATGCACATACAGCACAGCATCTGAAGCAAAAAAGAAAGTTTTGTACTGCGGTGCACTAGATTTGCACTGGTTTAAACAGAAATAACTGTATTGAAAGAGAACAACTAAGTTGTTTTTTTTTGTTTTAAAATAACGTAAAAGTTAAACTGGATTTACACTGGATCAAAACAGTAAAACTGGGGTTTCACTGGTTTAATGAATTAAAAACTGGTTTCTCACTGGTTTAAAATAAATGGGATTATATGGTTTTATCGAGTGTTAACAGGTATACACAAAATAAAGGTTTTTAATTGATTTATCTTATGATTACTTGCCTACACTGATTTAAAGTCACACTGGGTTTACACTGGGTTGTTAGTATTTACTGGAATTTACAATGGGTTTTAAGAGTAACAACTGGATTTACCCTGGTTTGGTTAAATCAAAATTGGGTTTTTGCTGATTCAAAGGAATAAAAACTGGTTTTAAACTGGTTAAGTATAGATGTTACTTTTACACCACTTTTTAATCGCAAAATTTACAATGTATTAAAACAAAACAAAAAAAACAGTGTTTTGAGTGTTTATTCCTAGTTTCAACTAGGATACACTAATTTTCAATCAATCAATCAATCAATATCCTTTATTTCACCAGGTAAAAAAACTCGTGGAGATTTAAAATCTCTTTTTCAAGAGTGACCTGGCCAAGACGGCAGCACAAAACAGAGATTAAAACAGATTACGGTCACAGATACACTCACTACAGAAAAACAACAGTTTATTAGACTTCAAGGGGGTTTCACTGGTTTGATACAGTGATAACTGAGTTTACACTAAATATAAAGGTTAAAACTGGATCAATACTGGTTTGGCAGAGTAACAACTGGGTTACCACTGGTTTCAAACAGGAAAAACTGGATATACACTGAATTTAAAGAGTAACAGTTAGACTAAGACTGGTTTAAAAGAGTCATTACTGGATTTATATTGGGTTAAAATAATGGTGTTTACGCTGGCTTCGCAGAGTAACAACTGGATTTGCACTGGTTTCAAACAGGAATAACTGGATATACACTGGGTTTTGAAGTAACAACTTGACTTCCACTGTTTTAAAAGAGAATGAACTGGATTAAAATAATGAAAATTGGGTTTTCCCTGATTTTATATTTTGACGACTGGGTTTAGACTGGTTAAATATAGCTATAACTAGGCCTACACTGGTTAATTAAGGTAAAAGCTGGATTCACACTGATTTAAGGGTTTAGACACCTGTGGAAGGTGAAGGCTGAAGCTGATGTTGTCTGTTATGATGGGTATAACTTTACAGTGGTACCTGACTACTTTATATTTGACGTGACATATTTATATTTTCGAATGTTATGATGAATAACTTGATGCTAATGCTAATGGCAGCTACTTATAACTTGGTGTTTCTTGTTAATATTTCTCTTTTGTTCAATCTGTCCTTGTAGCTCCTCTACAACTGAAAAGATGTTTTAAGGCCTTGACAAACTTTTTGTCTCTCAGCAGCTTCACAGTTTGGTTTGTTTTCATCTGTGATTGTCACACGTGTAGGACGTATTTATCTTTCATTGGTCAGAGATGTGGATGAACAAAGAGCAGGAGCAGGACTAAAATAAAACATGCTAGAGTTTTTAGCAGGAGGTTTTGAGGCACCTGAAGCTAAATTGTTCTCACTATTGGGGCTTTTCCACTATGTGGTATCTGCTCAGCTCAGCTTGACTTTACACAGTTTTTATGATTTTGAATGAAGGATCATACCTTGTACCTCGCATAGTTTTTCATATCACCTTCAGCCATCACCAAGCTAGCTCAGGGAAGAAGAGATGTGACATGGAGACACTCTGAATAGTTCGAGTATCACCACAGGAAAATGAAACACCTCCAGTTGCTGCATGACTTGCCAAACGTTCCTTAGATAATTTGGTGCTTTGCTGCGTGCAACCCCCACTGGAAAGAAATCATCTCTTCACTGTGATGGATCGCCACATGTGGTGGCCAGCAGCTCTGCTTCTTAATTTGCTGTTGTTAGGACGCTATGGTAGCTTCAAACATCTTCAATATGATGATCCCACTAACCTCAAAGTGCACACAGTCTCTGCTGTAATGATGAAAAGTATCCAAACCGTGCAGGGCCGGGCCGAGATGTGCAGATTCCACAAATGGAAAAGCACCATCAGAGCCATGACACATGACCACACAATCAGTTTTCAGACTGTTGGGTTGGGCTCTAGCATTGTTTAAATCATGCAGTCTGACTCTGGTTTCTGGGATTTTCCAACACACGGGACAGATAACTCAGCCTTTGTGTGGCCCTATGAATCTGGCTCTCTCCTTTTTCCAGCTGTTGTTGAGAATGTTTGGTCTGTTTATTTTCAGTGTTATGCCTACAGCCTTAAATTATTAAGTGCAGCAGGATGTAGTTTGCACTTCCCTTTGAGATACAGCAGTTTATGGAGGCAGTTTCTTTGATACATGCAGGTAAAAATAAAAGCACTGTACCGTCAGAGAGAAATTCAGCTGAGTCAGCGAGCCGTGGACACGACAGCTTCAGAGATAAAAACATGAAAGGTAATTTTGTTCTCACCGGAGAAATCTGAGTGCTGCAAACTTTTTTAACATTTCAGGTTCCTCTTCAGAAAAGCTCCTAACTTTTCTTCTTAAAGGATAAAACAGAATATTACCTACACCCTACAAATAAATCCAGCAGCTGTTGTTCACTGCAAACACTCAGATCTTGGCAAGTGTGTGTGTCTAATTTCAGGTCAAAAATACTTAAAGCACTTACTTTCACTTGACAAGTCCAGATAAATGTCTTCCTACAAGGAACAAATGGCAAAATATAAGGTATTGAATTGCTTGTAATTCTACAAAAAGTTTTACTCTTACATCAATTTCATTTTAAGACAGTCTTCTAGGTAAATTTGGCTTCCCCAGACCAAATTTTTAGTTATAATATCTTCAAATAAAATGTCAATGCAGACATGTCAGGGAATTGTGGCTTAGAATAAGTCAGAGATTTGTTGACTTAAAATTGGACAAATGCAGAATTACCAGAATCAGTTTTTAGTAAAAGATCATTAAAAACTCTTAAAAGTGCAGACTCTGTGCTGTAAAATGCTTTAAAACCAGACTGGAAAGCCTGAAATATGATGTGAACATCTAAATAAGACTGCAGTTGTAAGAGGACGCATTTTTCCGAGATTTTTGATATAAAGGGAAGCTTCATAATTCAACAAAACAGAGGAAACCACATTTCTTTATCAGAGGCTCCAGGACAGATTTTTTTAAACATGCTGAATTTGCACCAGAGGAAAGGCAACTATTCATGATCTTTATATGGCCATTTTGATATTGAATCTTTATTTTCAGTCCATCAAAGTCCAGTTTATAGCATAAATGTACCAACAATTTATCTAAATACCCTTTATACTCTTTTGAAAATCTCATTTTCACACTAACACAGCCTCATGAGACAAATACACAGTTATAGATAAATTATTCAATCCTCTGCTGTGGACCTTTTCCCCTTTGTTCCCCCAATAAACCCTGACCTTATAATAAAGCAGCTCCCCACTCAGAGGAAAAACCTTCATGCAGTAAAAACGAGCGTGTAAATTTAAATTTATGACTGTAATACCAACGTACGGCATCATTTGAATAATTTTCTCTTCATATTCTCTTTGTGATTCTGCACCTGGGAGGAACGATAATGGCACTTCTTCGATGGATATTACACGTGATAATTATGCAAAGGGTTCTGGGAACATTTTAACCAGCTAAGGCCTGACAAATACATTTTTCTAAAGATCTTTATCAGTTAAAAACAGAGGAAGAGCCCACACATAAAGACAGATACAGCAGTTTTGTTCTTGCAGAGTGTGGTGTGTCACAAAGAGAGAGACATAGCACACCAACAGACTCACTCAACAACTACCAGGACTGTTTGCTTCCTATGACATCCTTGGCGGGTCAATTTCCATCCAGCTCCTCTGCTCATCCGTTTGTTATACATGATATAGTAAGTATGCTACAGACTTGTAGTGTGCTAGAGAGTATACTAATTTAATACTTCTTCAAACTAAATTGGAACATTTTAAGTTCATAAAAGTATACTTCAAGGATACTTGATTAGGTTATTTTAAGTTTACAACACTTTCAAGTACATCAAGTACACTCTTATATATGCTGCCATTGTACTAGTTATATATTTGTAGTCCACATTTTAGTTTATTGAAGCATACTATACTTCAGTGAAGTAAAATTACTATTTTATACTATTTTAGTAGTTTACTTGTTGTTATGCTTTAAGCATACTTGTAAGTTTGCTTAGCATATTACTTGTAACATACAATTCATATACCTGAAATATACTTAAGTATTCTTAAAGTTAACTCATATTGTATGTACAGTATGTGCAATGTATTTACAAAATCACAAGACAGAATTTTGAGAATAAGCTTTAACGTTTTAGAATACAGTGTAAATACCTGTATATATCATTAAAGATGTGCATTTCAAAATAAAAGAGCCTCTATAAAATCAAGCCCTTCTTTAAAAAGAAAAAATGAAAGTAAAAAGTGCACGTCTGCATGTAAAAATGTAAACATAATAGTCTCTCCAAGATCAAGTCCTTCTTTGTCAAAAATGGTAGGGAAAAAGTGCATTTGCATGTAAAAATGTAAACATAACAGTTTCTCCAACTGAGAACTGAAGTCCTCCCTTGTCATAAAAGGTAAAGTGCACATCTTTGGAACCAAAATTAAATAATTTGTTAGAAACAAAAACGCTACTTTTATGACTTCTCTTCAGTTATTTGCTTGGCAGT
Source organism: Cetoscarus ocellatus (assembly GCA_037902135.1). Taxonomy (NCBI): domain Eukaryota; kingdom Metazoa; phylum Chordata; class Actinopteri; order Labriformes; family Labridae; genus Cetoscarus; species Cetoscarus ocellatus. The sequence goes on along the minus strand of JBAMNC010000003.1, from coordinate 47,286 downwards.
AAAAATATACTAAAGTACAAGTATAAGTTTAATATTTAAGTATAAGAGTACGTCTAAGTGTTAGTACTTAGTCTTAGACTTTTCTTCATACTTTTCAGTATAAGTATACTCATAGTACACTTGAATAAACTACTTTTTGCTAAGGGTAGACACTTGTGTTTTGCCACAAATCAACAATCTGGGTCTCCATTTTTGGCGTCCATCCTTAAAGCTCCCATATTTACTTCCTATTGTTTTGTTTATTTTGAAAATTTGCCTGTCTCCTCCTTGTCTTCGTAGTTTTTGCTTCCTGTCACACCTGATCACTGATTGGTCTTCCCCAGCAGTGTCTCATCACCCCAATCACCTCATGTATTTAACCCTCATGTCTTCCCCTGTCCTGTTGCCAGATTGTTGAACCTCGAGTGACTTTCCAGCGCTTTATTTCATAGCCTTGCTCATGTCATAGACCTGTTTTTGCCTGTACCTTACCTCAGGCCTTCTGTTTGTCTGATACCTTTGCCTGGATTGTTTTTACCTGCACATGTACCAAACCCTGGACTGTTAATGAACCCTGCTTTTTGCCTCACAGACCTGATTCATCTGCCTTTGAATTCTCAGGAACAATAACTTTTTCACTTTTAAGAGCAGTTTTAAAGTTGAAAAGTAAAATCATCTTCAGGAAGGAAAAGGCTCAGGTTGCCCGTTTCAGTGCCAGTAACTATGGCAGCAGCAGTGGTTCTCTGATAAAAGCTCTGATGGCCTCATGGCAATAGTTGAAACAGAAGACCTGGACCTAAAGAAGCAAGTTTGACCTTCTCAGTGCTGTCTGGTAAAAAGGCTGTGACCAGGCGATAGAGCAGTGTGGTGACAATGAAAATGAAAAGAGAAAAGGAGACAATGACAAGCAAAAAGTCAGACAAAGGAGATGCTGTTCCTCTTTTTAAATACACACATATACAGCCTGGTTTAAAAAAATGGCTTCAGTCTAAATACATCTTTGAGTGAATAATTAAATTGAGTTTGTTTTTCTTTTATTGAGGATTTGTATTAAGTGGAATAATTAAATAAAATAAATATAATAAACAAAAATCAAGTTAAAGCACAGCAATGGGAAAAAAATGTCAAACAAAAGAAAGAAAATGAATAAGATACTTCTATTTTGCAAGCTAAAATAGTTTATAGTCCAAGTAAGGAATTTTTTAGGCTTCATTTTTATTACAAATCTTTACAAACCACCAACTTAAAAACATAGAAATTCTTATCATTGTGTCCTTCAGAATATTTGTTTAAACAGAGAAGCAGGTTGTGAGTCAAGAGGGAACATTACAGTCAAAAATCCTCTGTTTACACACCATGAAAAGTAAGTGCAAAGCAATTTGTCAAGTTAATTTAATTATGTGGATGTCAAATGAAAAAAGCATGAACGTCATTCAGCCAAAAGAACTGTACAAATTATATCTATCCATCTATCATCTATCTATCCAAATATCTATCTGTCTATCTATCTATCTGTCTATCTATCTATCTATCTATCTATCTATCTATCTATCTATCTATCTATCTATCTATCTATCTATCTATAATCTATCTATCCAAATATCTATCTGTCTATCTATCTATCTGTCTATCTATCTATCTATCTATCTATCTATCTATCTATCTATCATCTATCTATCTATCTATCTATCTATCTATCTATCTATCTATCTATCTATCTATCTATCTATCTATCTATCTATCTATCTATCTATCTATCATCTATCTATCCAAATATCTATCTATCTATCATCTATCTATCTATCTATCTATCTATAATCTATCTATCCAAATATCTATCTGTCTATCTATCTATCTGTCTATCTATCTATCTATCTATCTATCTATCTATCTATCATCTATCTATCTATCTATCTATCTATCTATCTATCTATCTATCTATCTATCTATCTATCCAAATATCTATCTATCTATCATCTATCTATCTATCTATCTATCTATCATCTATCTATCCAAATATCTATCTATCTATCTATCTATCTATCTATCTATCTATCTATCTATCTATCTATCTATCATCTATCTATCTATCTATCTATCTATCTATCATCTATCTATCCAAATATCTATCTATCTATCTATCTATCTATCTATCTATCTATCTATCTATCTATCTATCTATCTATCTATCTATCTATCTATCTATCTATCATCTATCTATCCAAATATCTATCTGTCTATCTATCTATCTATCTATCTATCTATCTATCTATCTATCTATCTATCTATCTATCATCTATCTATCCAAATATCTATCTGTCTATCTATCTATCTATCTATCTATCTATCTATCTATCTATCTATCTATCATCTATCTATCTATCTATCTATCTATCATCTATCTATCCAAATATCTATCTATCTATCTATCTATCTATCTATCTATCTATCTATCTATCTGTCTTCAGATTGAGCTATTTTTTTTTCAGATTCCTTCAAAACGTTAAAGTAAACAAAGATCTAAATTAACCAATAATTCAGTCTACCAAGAACATCAGTTGTGTTTATTGATATGCCATGAGTCCGTCTCTCCTGAAAACATTTTAAAATATTTTTTCTTTGTGAAATGGCATCAGTTTACAATGAATAGATAATTGGGGGTATACCATGATGAGATGCTAATTTGCATCTGGTAATAATAATATCTTGAATTTGTATAGCGCCTTTCAAGAAACCCAAGGATGCTCTCAGAATGGAACATTATTTTAAAATAAAAATGTATAAATTAATCAGATGCATGTTCTGCTATTGATCACAAAATGAACAGAAGTATTAATGTCAAGACCAAAACAATGTCTTCAAATTTGTCTGCAAAAATATACACTTTAACAGATCTTTGTAATGCAAATGCAGTGTCTAATGTCATTATTTTTATGTTCATAAATATCAATCACTCTTTAAATTTCCTTACTCATTTCTTGGCTGTAATTTATTTTTACTCAAAATAACTCATAAAGATTTTATTCCAGAGAAGATTTGACCCTATTGACCCCAACTTGCAGTGACTGTGGATCCACTGTGGCGACACTGCAGACAAAATGAAAGTCTGACCATTGAGCGGACATGCTCTGACTGCTTCTGATCGATACTAGGAGAAATGTCTCTGCACTTCTCACTCCGGGGGGAAACCTACATCTTCACCACCCAATAAAGCTGTCAATCACAGCCTCCTCTTAGCGCTCTGTGACTGAAACGCCGCACACACACAGCAGGGGGCACGGACAGGGTGTGATGTTTACAAGAGAAACAAAGCTGCAAATGGCCAACGTGAGAAGCTGCTTGCATCAAATACTGTGAAAATTGTGCCAAATACACTGACAGTTGTGTTGCTTGTATAACCAATGAATCATTTGGGCATGACAGGCTGAGGTTTTGCTTCTATGTTAGAATAATAAAGACTTTATTTGGGGTGCAGTTGGCACCCTGCATTTAGGGAAGTATTGATTTTTTTTCATTAAAATAAGTGCTTTTTAAATTTGTGTAATACAAGAAACACAACTAATACTGTACTGTTCTCCTTCCCACACATTTCCCTTTGGAGTGTAATCCTTTAAGCCTTTTTAATTTCAAGTTGAATTAATTTTTAGAGGAAGACAATGAGGCTGAGGGGCAATAATAAGAAAAATAGATGTTGGAAGAGGAACAATGCAACCATTTGATATCACTACCCAGAGTGCCGAAGTTTTGACCTATTTATTGAAATCTTCCCCAAATGTAGAGATCTAAAATGTTCATTTGTGCAACATACACACAACACCAACCACTGAGGTTAATATTTTTTACAATTCGGGTCCCTTTAAAGACCATAGTCCTTCTAATGGTCAGTCCAGGTTCAGCTCAGACCTGTGGCTCCTTTGTGGCATGTCATTCACCAATCTCCCTAATTTTTAAGGTGGTTTCCTACCTGCAGCTTGGTTTCTTGTTTTGAATCATTAAAAAAAAAATGGGTTCATGGGCTAGAGTTTTAAAAAAGGGTGGGGATAAGAGAAGTTTGGACTTTTTTGGCGATATTTTTTCAGTTGTTCAACTAACATAGCCGTTGTTCTTTTGTTTCTCTTACGTCACCAGTCAATACTTATAACACCTACATTCAATCAAAGTCATTTTGGACCAAATCCTGCAAACCTAATGTTTGAGATTGTAGAACTTGTGAGCAAATGACGATGCCTTAAGCAAAGTGGTTTTCAAACTATCTTTGACCTACAAAATCCAGTTATGTCACATCTACAAAAAAAGCCTCTCTCAACAATATGCAACATTTCCACTTCTTTCCACCTTTAAGTAGAAGTTTTACAGACAATCTAACAGTGAAATAACTTTGAGGACATAAAAACATGCATACAAGCATGCAAGCGTAAATATTATAAGTGTTGATTTTTGAGGGGTGATCCCAGGTTTGAGCTGATGGTTAATGTGGGGCAGGGGGCCCACCCATACCCCATCCCTTCCCATTTACCCTCAATCTTTAGCTGTCTCACCTGTCCTCCATAACCCTCCCTGATGAAAAGTGCCTAGGAAGATGTTAAATAAATAAGTAAATAAATAAATAAATATAAATGAGTTTACAGTTGTTGAAAAAATCACATAATACTGTATCCTATTTAAGGCCTTTGGTCATGCTCAGATACACAATGAGACTGTGGGTTCAATAGATAAAATGCAATCAAATAAGATAAAATAGAATAAAATATGGTAAAACATATTCATAAAATCACACTATTTACATATCTTATCTATAACCCATATATACAAGAAAATGTACACTATTAAAGAATGATTTCATGCCCCAATAATGTTTATTAAGCATCGTTCTAGGGCCGATTTTGTATTTAAATATAACTCCTAAGTATTGTTGTGACAATAAATAAATAAACAATAAATAAAATGTAAGTTTTACCTTTATTGAACTGTCCCTCCCCCATCACCATGTATCTAAATCATTTGTCTTCTCTCCCGATTCAGGGAAGTTAACGGAATTTGTTTAGGTTTAATTAATTTTAGTTTTTTTTTAGTTTGGAGGAGTGGCTCTTATTTTGGGGATACTTCCTGTATGAGAGGGGGACCGGAAATCCTACTCTTCCTCGAGTTAAGTTATTGACCACCTGTTTTTGTTTTTCATTTAGGCCCAATGGCCACAGAGTTTTAGGGATGTGATCCATACTCTCTCCTGTCTTTTCCTCTGCGCCGTGGACCAGGTCTTACTGGAGTCCAGTGCCAGGCTGCGGAAATTATCCGGGTCACAGGTCATGAAATGCCGGTAAATGGCTTTGGACTCGTCTTTACGCTTAATGTGATGCAGGTGTTCCAGGACAGGGGTATGTAGGGGTCTACCTGTTTGGCCCACGTACCACACTCCGCAGCTCTGACACTCGACTCCGTACATCACACTGGTGGTCTGGCTGTCGAGGGGCTTTGGCACCGGACGTCCCATCCCAGAGACCCTACTCCAAACAAAAAGTCCGGACCTCAGAGGTGCGGTGCGGTTCGAGTATCGTACCACCAGGGGGAGTGTTTCTGGGTCGACCCCCGTAGGCCCAGAGCGTTTGAAAGAGAGTGACGTCATTGAGGGGTCAGAGTGCAGAGGGTCACGTGGTTCATGGAGCGGCCGAATAGTTCCAAACAAATCTTGGCGGGCCATTTAAATGAACTGCATAGCCGCGGTTTCTGGTAATTATTAACCAATATTTTCAGTTTTTTACATTCATCCATTGATTTAGGCAAATTCCAACGTGGTACATATTCTATGCGCTTGTGTGGGAACATTATTACTGCGATAATGCTTTTAAAACTGCTGTAATTTCCTCTGAAAAGGAAGAATGTGGACAGCAAACTAGCTTGACTTTATTTACGTTCTTGACTAGCAAACATTGCTTGATACTGTAACGTCATTAAATTTCCTTGTTTATAACATCAGCGTTGGTGGAAAATTACTGACTTATTTTGTAGTAACATTTCAGACGAAGAAGGAAGAAGCCTCTGTGATCCTCCTGAGTAGGAAAACATATTCAGATGTTTCAAGGACATTGACTGTGCTGTAACTTAGCTTTATTAAATTAAAACATGTAAGGACCTGTCTTGTAAAGTATGAAATATCTAATCTAATTTATCGTATCTATCTACTGTACATATATATATATAAATTTATGCATACAGTATGTATATATATATATATAGAGAGAGAGAGACAGAGACAGAGATATATATATGTATATACAGATAGATATAGGTTTTTGTGCTTGCGTGTAGGAAACCAACCCACGGCGTGTTGTTTTTTACTGGTTGACTATCCATACTTTCTTATATTAAATGAAAATTAAGCAATAAAACAATGGCTTACACAATTTCTTTACTCAATCCTGTTATTTTCAGATTAACCACACAGGCCTAATGCAAAAGAGTTTTCATCAAGGATGTAAGATACAACAAGAAATAGACCAGTGAGCACATTGAAATTAATATTTTGTTTAAAATTGATGAGCTATTGTGCTATAAATAACATTGTTAATTTGATTTAAATGTGCTTGTAAAATGACCATCATTAAAATATCAGCTGTAGCTTCCTACCTGTCAATAGGCCTTCGATAAATGCGAGAAACATACATTCCCCATAGGAATCCTATTGCCTCGGTCACATTGTTTGGAACTATCGAGGGCTCCCATGATCCGCCATTGCTGTCAAATAATTGGCCCATTGGCGTCTATGGAGATGACGCCACTCTCTTTTTCAACGGCTCTGAGCAGGCCTACATTGTTGCTGTTTTACTTGCTTCTGATTGTTGGTATATAATGAGACATCCACTGAAAAAAGGTAGGTATTATGGGGTGCCCTGAGGGTTTTTAGTTTATGAACAAAATCACAAGTATCCTTGATGTAAGTACTGTGTAACTTGGACAGGGGGTTTATGTAATGATCAGTAAATTAAGACTCGGATCCACAGTCGCTCACAGTCGGTCTCCCTGCAGGGATCTTGTGAGGACCGGGCCATGTCTCGGGGGCTTGTGGATTTTTGGAAGCAGGTAGAACAGACACGGTCTCAGCACCTCGGGACCCGACATGTAAGAAAGCTGCTTGAGGTTGATTTATTCCTTCAAGACTATCTGTCCTCCCTTATCAGCTGGTTTGATTACTTTATTATCTCTTCTTTTCAAAGCAGACAGAGCCTGCTGTTGACCCCTAGTGATGTTTTTTGGGCTTGTGTGGGGGCTCTAAATTTTCTAAATGAGGCCCTGTCTGCTTTAATCAGGTTTTGCAGTGGGGTCGACAACGAGCTGAGGTCCGGTTCCCACGCGAAAGGTTCTACAAACTTCAGGTAAGTATCTGTTTTGTTTTTATTGTGAAAATGATCTGTTAGTTTTAGTCTCCTATGGTAATTATGTAGGTCCCTAAGAAGCTCCAGCCTGTCAGGAGGTTTGGGGGTGGGTATAAACATGAGGCCCTTCTCCAATAACTGTCTTTCAGAGGTGGACAGGCTGAAGGAGGAGCAGAGGACCATGATGTTGGGTTCAGGGGGGGTGATCCTGGATGGCCTCAGCCCCCCTTACATGTTCAACTTGCTCAGCCAGTGCTTCTGCGGTCCAGTGGAAAGGGTCCCGTGGGGCCACCTGGAATAGGAGTGTGTTAATTTCAGGTCAGTATGAGTTTCATTTCACTATGGATATGTTTAGCTGTTGCAAAATGTTTTTCTGCTCCCTCTCCAGCCTGGGTGAACAATTAATGACTGGGAATCTGACTGTGGCCTGTGGGACTTGAGTTTTAGCAATTAAAAAGCACTTGTAACTGTTTGTCATTAGTTTGTGGTTTTAACATTCGTAGGCCGTTATTCAGGGCCACGGATAGGACGACCTCCCTGACCTGGTTCGAGGGCTTGATGTTTCGGAGGATTTCAGAAATATGAAGAATCTGGGCCCCCTGGAAGCTGTCTATTTGAATGTTTGGGTCAGTAAATTGGGGGATACGGGCCAGATTTGAGTCCCCAATTATTACATATGGTTTGAAGATGTTAATGCTCCAGTCTTTTAATTTTCTTGTCGTTCTAGCATGTGAGTAAGGCTCCTTTCTGGAGAGGAGGAGCTGCTCAATGGTGTCCAGAGGCGCTGGGGACGAGTTTGAGAGGCCCCTCCTCAAAGGTGACAGGTGAGTAGCTTGTTTTTTGTGTTCAGGGGCCTGTGGCTCCTCGACAGGGGCCTCTTTTGAGAGCCGGTCAGGCTGAGAGACTGCAAAAGGTTACCATGGCTGCATGTTAGTGTAGATATTTACAGAAACATTTACAGGTGCTTCTAGTCACAGACTGTTGGCCAGGTGCATTTGTGGTCTATTTATAGCAAATATTGAAAAGTAAAAGTTTTCCAGTGGCTGCATGTAAAATGTAGATATTTATTTAAGACTTTTTTTTTTCCAGTGTTTTGAGTCACTGAGTTACTGTGTTAACTGGTGACTGGTGGCAAACTACATCTGTGGTTTTCTGATTAAAACATAGACTGAAAAAGGGAAGTTGCCTCATGCCTGCACATTAGTATAGATGTTTTTGAATCATTTACCGGTGTTTTGAGTCACTGAGTTACCATGCTAACTGGTGACTGTTGGTCAGATTCATCTGTGGTTGTGTGATTATGACAAATATTGAAAAGGGAAAGTGTTCCTGTGGTTGTAAAACAGTTTAGGTGTTTTATCTGTGTTTACTCTGATTTATGGTGCATATAGGCTTAGATATTTATTAAAGAAATGTTTCGAGTAGCTGAATTACCATGTTAACTGGTTATTGTTAGGTAAATGCATCTTTGGTTATCTTATAATATATAATATTATATTATAATATAATATTATATTAATAATATATTATCTAATATTGAAAGTAAAAGTGATTTAATGGCTGCATATTTGTTTAGACATTTATTGAAGACATATTTGTTTTATTTTTTTGATATCATAAATGAAACAAAGATAGCTCAGGTGTGTAATCTGTTGGAACCTGGATTTATTGTGTTAAACTGGATGTCATAATGCTGATAGTAGTGCTGAATGATGAAGGAGAAAATTATAGTAGAATTTTTTTTCCCCTTGCAATTTATATTTGGGGATATTTTACTTCAACTGTCCAGGTAGATGTTGAGTCTGTCTATGTGCATCAATTAAAAATGGTTCTTTAACTTGATTCCCTGTAAACTTACTGTACTACAGGCTACAGGACTACATTAACATGGTTCAATAGTACTTATTGATGTCAAACGTGGATGCATTCATTCATTGAGTTCTGCAGAGAGGCATGTACTTATGTGGATTTTAAATACAAAACTTAATAGACCTCATACTAAGCCATAGGACATGGATTGCCTCTCATTCCCCTGTTAAAAGTGACTTGTGAAAAGTAAATGACCCCAGTGAGGAGTTAATTTTACCCCGGCTCATACTAAAGTTGATGAAATTACTCTGTCCCCTTCACTTGGCAGAAAGAATCAAATATTAATTAGAGTTAATCAAAGTTTGCAGATTATAGGGGGATGTGAAAGCGGGTCACCGGCCGAGTGCTTTATTCAGAGCATGTTGGCGTGTTCAAAGTGCTGAGCGGCCTTTTGCTGAGGTCGAATTTTTGGAGTAATGGCAAGTTATTAACTTCCTGTAATGGGAAAATCCTGCTCTGTGAATGCAAACGAGGTGAGAGAGGTGACAATGGGAGCAGGGCTCATGGGATGATAATGATGTGTTCATCCATGCACGGCTCTAATGGCCTGTCTGTCCTTAAGCACAGGTCACACACAGACATGTCAAAGTCCGTCAGAGTATTTGTTGAGTGTCTGCTCATGAAAGTCAAAGTCACAGGTCGTAAAGATATATGAGAAACCCACCAGGGCTGTTGGCAGTTTGTGGCTGTAATGTGCTGATGTCTTTATGAGAATGAGGGTTTAATGATCACCAGGGCTCCACCGTTTATGTTCATGTCTTCATTGATCCAACATGGAGGAGTTTTTTTAATGTGAAAACGTGCAGCGTCAGGAGGGTAACAAGCTGATCATCCTGTCAGTGGCATTAATTATGGACTTATCAGATGATGTAGTGGGTGGACACCGCTGCTCAGGAGTAAATGTGAGCCAGGTAGTCATTGAAACTCCTCCATAAACCTTTGGGAAAGGAGCTGTCATACATTTTCCATGGAGACATGCTCTGTGTTGTTAATTTAAGAAAGAGATGTTGTCCAATTGTGATAAAAGTGCTACTAAATGAGTCAATCAGTCTGTTATTTGTACTAAAGTAGTAAGCATCTATGCTAATCTCTGTTTACAGGCTTGTAGCTGCTTCTCGCTGTTGTTGTTCTCACAGCTCCCTCCTCCGTATAACGCTGGTTGATTCAGAGTTCATTTTGACAGCACTTTTTAATTTAGTTTTACTTATAGTCTTTTGCCTAAAATATCTTTTAGTTTTAGTCATAATTTAGTCATCTAAACTGTTTTAATTTTACTCTAATTTTAGTTGATGAAATTTCACAACATTTTAGTCGAGGAAATCTACTCTAACTTTAGTCGACTAAAATATGAAGTGCATGTACACTGTAACTTATGATTAATATTATAAATTAGTTATGTGCTTTCTTATTACTTCTCTTTGTCTTTTTTGTTTTGTATATATTTTTGAAGTTAATATGTTCGAAATAATTAAAAATAAATAAATAAAAAGTGTAAATGTAACCGGTGGATTCCTGCGTTGTGTAGTGGATATGTGGAATTATAAGGCGACACTGGAAGTCTCTCTTTGGCCACATTTATTCTGGCAAGAGAAAATATTGAAAAAACAGCAGCATGAGCTTCCCAGCCCGCTCCAGATCCTACACAGAGCAAAGTTACAGCATTAAAGATAAACCAAGGAAAGTGCACGTAAGTAGCTAAATGTTAGTGCTTGTAAGCTAGCTTAGCTTGCCGCGCAAACATACGTGTGTGAAAGGGGTGAAAAAATAAATATTCATATGTAACATAGTCGAGGTATGTGCAGACTAAAAGCTAGGAGAATAAACCAAAGTTTTCACATTATTTTACCAATAACTTTTTAAGTTCTGTTCGGATTTTGAGGAAATTTACGTTGACTGTTGGTCATGACACAAGGAAGAATTGATTAAGTTTTGGTGCTGATCTGAATACAGATGCAGATTCAGGACAATTTTTAAGGATTTGTTACATTTTAAGAGGGCAATTTTCTGCATTTTTGAGAATATCTCGCCTTGAGATATTCCAGGATGACAGAGGACGGGAAGGAGCAGTAGGCAGCCAGTAGCTGTATATTTTTTATATGTATTTCTAATTTATTTATTTTCATTTAGATTTATAATATTATTTTTTATTTTGATATGCAAGTTATTTTACTTTTTTAATTTTTGATATTCTGTGTTCTTCTTTATTACCTTTGTACTACTATTCAATGCAACTGGAATCTTTATTTCCCTGAAGGAGTCTTCCCAAGGAATTAATAAAGGTCTGTCTAATCTAATCTAATCTAATCTAAAATAACGATGTCAGAAATGCCGTGGCTGTGGTTTGTGCTCTCTGAGCACTTCTAGTTCATAATATGATATCATTAAATTTTAAAATGTCCCACAGTTGGTTATATTGTTTGTCCGTCCAATTGTAAGCAGAACAACTCAGTTTTGGCGGTGATTCTAAATCAAATCAAATGTGTTTAGTTTGAACCCTTTTTTGCAAATATATCCAGTCTAATTGATGGATGAACTCATTGCACTTTGGGAGTTAAGGGTCAAAAGTCAAGGTCATTGAGCTTCATGTTAATCCCTTACTAGTAAAGTTGAATTTCTGAAGAATATCTTTGAGGATTTTCTGCAAAATTTGAGCAAATGTTCACTCCGACTCGTAGTTGAACTAACTGTATCTTAAGGGTACAAAGTCAAATCTTGCTACAAAATATGCAAGCATTAAAGAAATAAAGTAATGAAATACATAAACCACACCAAACACTGTTCTTCTTGTCCTGCACTTACACCTTGCAGAGGGATATGACAACCCTGCAAGGCAAGACAGAGCAAGGCAAAATGAACAAAAATAAAGATATCATGGCCTGAAGAGCATTAACAAAATAATCATATATGCACACATAAATGCCCTCTCATTACAAAACAAAAATAAGGCATAAATGAAATCTACAAGCAACGTCAGTGTGTGGTGATTCTGTTCTGTCATTGAGTCAATGCAGAATGGTCCTCGTCCAAACCAAAATGTTCCATTAAACTAAATAATTTCAGCAGCCTCATAAAAAAGAAAGATTGGGGTATTTAATCTCAGAGAAAGGCTGCTTTTTGTGAACGCTGTGTGATTGAAAAGTGCTGTAACATTTATTGATAAATGTGGGGACACTGTATTACTGTACACAATCCAACACTGAGACTTTGTTTTATTGAAACCATCAGATGATCCAGGTTTCCAAATTAAATCAATCGAACAATTAAAGCCTCCGCTGCAGCCTGATCCGACCAGCGTGCACAGCAGAGAGAGGGGAGATGTAATTAACTCCAGTAAAACACATTGTTCTGAGCCACGACCTGTCAATAAGTTTCTCTTTCACATTCTGCATCAAATGTTTGGGAAACAAACTGTGCGACAACAACACACACTCTCACAAAACAGATGGAAATGGAGGTGGTCAATTAGCAGACATGTTCCACTCTGCAGGTCGCCGTGCCTTTGTCACACGTTTGGGAGAGCTCGCCATGCATCGCCGCGTCCTTTACAGAAAGCTCTCCGAAATGTCATAGAGTCGGTGACCTTTCGAACAATAACCAGCGTGCTAAAACACAATGTTCAAAAGGATCAGAAACACAATGTACAAACATCAGCTCGATTCGCTCGCTGCATTTTCACCTTTTATTTTCACCGTCATTGCTGCAGTGATTCAGAATATGAGACATAATGAGACCTTTTCAAAGGCCTCACAGCAGCTCTGACATGCCGTAAACTCAAGTAGACCGTACAGTATTAACAGATACACTAACTGGCCACTTTATTAGGCACACCTGCTCAACTGCTCATGATAGCTAAAGAGTGAACCAGTGTTAATTTTGTAGACTAATTATTTTTGTCAGTTTCTAATAATCAAAAATCACATTGTATCTTTATTTTTTACAAAGATTAAACCTATTCCAATATTTACATTTATTATTATGCTTTTTTTATGTACTATATTTTCACAATATATATATTTTTTAAATTTAACTTCATAGTAACTACTTATCAATATTATTAATAAACCTACACCTCACTGAGAGTGAAACTTTCCCATTTACCTACCCTTTTAAATTTACACGCCAAATGGAGCATTGCATTATTGATTCAGCAAATCCTCCTGAATCGATTCACCTCCTGGCCATTGGGGATGCTGTGGACTTTTTCAGTGTTTATTCAGAACTGTCATGTTTTCTACTTTTGTACTCCAGAATTTATTATCATGCAAATTTTTATTTTCAGATGTCTTTTGCTCAAAAATGTGACGTGACATACCACATATGTTCACGAGCATGAAAATAAATATTTGAAAATTGTCAACAGGTTCTCGATTTGTGTATTTCTACTTCTCACTGAATCGACATCGAAGCATTTAAATCAATATTGAATTGAATCATAACCTAAAGAATCGAAATTGAATCGAATCGTGAGGTTCCCAACAATACCCAGCCCTAGTTTTAGTGCAATTCTGCATTCATTTTGATGTGTTAAAGACGTCTTCATGGAGAAAGTTTGTAAGAATAATTTCCATCTTTAGTTCTATGATTTGAAAGAAGAGAAACATCTGAACTTTTGTCTCTGAATATGATACTTTTCTTCCCATTAATCCCGTCTGAAAACATTTTGAATGAGAGTGAGGAAGAGGAAACCATGAGTTCCCGCGTCCATATAAATCAAGTCATTACAAAGCTTCTCATCCTTCACTAATCTCTCCAAGAGTTTCATCCCACAGCAAACAGGATTCCCTCGTCCGGAGTAACTTTCACTGGAGTGGTCTGAATCACTGCGCTCGATGTTTGATCCTCTATCTTTAATACGGCTCTCCTGCTCGGCTGATTCGATCAAAAGTAGATAAAGAGATAATCATGATCCGTCCTGCTGTAATCAGTGCATTTCACTCATTGATCAGCTGATAGACTGGCTCGTAATTTCTCCTCCAAGCATGAGTAAGGAGTGTGAAACAGAGGGGAGAGCTTTCTAATTTGCTCTGACTGGCTCCCTCCGGTGGCTCAGACAGCGCTGATGTGTCTCTAATTGATTTCACAGCGGCCTCAGACAGCAGGAGCAGAGCGCCGAGTGCTGCACGATTTAAGTTTCCCACCGATAAAGGCGGCCGTGATTATCCGCTTTTCTCCTTAACATCTAATCAAACTTATCAACGAAAGAGGAGTCAGGGAAAATGTTAATTAATGATGTAATTCCTGAAAGCTTCCATTCTTTGAGTCCACTTTGTCCAAGAGTGTGAAAATTGAGCTTGAAGTGAATAATGAGAGAGAGGATGAGCCTTGTAATTTGCATGTCTTCAGGTTTTAGGACACATCGAGGCCGACTTAATTCCCTCTTTAAGCAGAGTAATCCTACTATCATCTCCACAAAGTACAGGTACCTCTGATTAAAGGGAAACTAAACCATTGAGTTTCAGCTGAGGTGCATCTAACCTGTAATTTGTAAAAGCTTTAGGTTGGTGGGACATGGTGTTATTGTCAGCCTCAAATCCAAACATGTTATTGAATACACAGACAGTGATAAACAAGTTTAGTGAGGTTATATAGCCATGACGAGTGATGTTGAAAACTTGACTGTTGCTCACCAGAGCAATACTGGAATAAATCCGCCATTGTGATATTTATCCCTCCTGCAATAGGGCTGAAAGACTTATCGTTTTCTGATCGAAATCGCAATTTCACACAACGTAATTATGTGGTCGCCAAATCTGCAATTTTTTACAGCACTCCTGACTGACCCAGGATCTGTTGTGTCAGCTATTTTACAAATTCTGTGTTACAGATTTGCAGCAATTTGCATTTACTGAAGTGCTGGTAAACAGGTCAACAACACAAAGCCTCTGTTCAGGAGTAGCAGTTGGAGTATCCCTTAAATAATGAAAACAGATTATTTATCATCAATATTAGATGATGAATAATGTGTTATATGCTGTGGATCATTGATTTCCTTGCTGTTGTCTATACTGTAAACATAGCGAATATCGCACTGAAGCTTGATTTGAAGAAAATGGTGAATTGAATTGAATTGAAATCGCAATATCTGCCAGAAAAATCCCAATTAAATCCTTTCCTGAGATCGTTCAGCCTTGTCTTGCAATATTCTGTGATTTTTAAAAATGTAATGAAATGAGTGCATCAGGCATAAATAAGTCAATAAGTGCAAAATATGCAACAATACACTAAGCCTAGGGTTTGGTTTATAGGAATGTTTTTTTTGCCATGTTTTTTTGTTCTCTTTGGTTGCTTCTGAGAACTCTACGATTTACGTCATTTTTTTATTCTGTTCCTTTTTGATTTGTTTTAAATGTATGTTTTTTAATTCCTAAACAAATTTCTAAATTTTATTTTCATGCCAAAAAACATTTCCATAACCATCCTTGATTCTAGGGGTGCACGATATTATCGGTTTGATATTGGTATCGGCCGATATCAGCCTAAAAAGTTAAGTATCGGTGTCGACCAACATTGAAATTTTTGCAGATATTTACAGCCAATATGTTGGCCACACATATCAGCTGGAATATCGGCAAATTACACAAATGTACAGTATTGATGCGCCTTCCCATCATGATATATTTAAAAATCAAGGGTTTCATTTTTGCGATAGTTAAATGCTGTTTTTCTTGTTTTACATCTGTTCCTTGCAGAAATATATTGTAACACTTAAAGGGACAAGTCCATTTTGTTAAGTACAGAGCTTGCGCTCTTGACCAGAAATATCTGCATCAGTACTGGTGATAATGAATTAAAAAATATTGGATATTGGCAAAAATCCAACATTGTGCATCCCTACTAATACTGTTAAAATATTTATTTTGGATATAACAAAGGGTAATCCAAAATAACCTACTTTTAGTCATTTTTGGATATTGTATCGAGATTAGTATCAGCCAAAATATGTTTTAAATGTCAGCACTTTGGATAGTGGCTAATTTTTAACTGTGTAGAGTGTTATGTTTAGTCTACATGATAGACTGAAACGAAAGCTCACTGTGTTGAGCTGCCTGTGACTCTCCAACAGATGCATGCTCTTATAGATGCACCTACCCTGAATAAGAGTGACAGCTGACACTGATCACATAAAGGCTATCAGTTTATAAGTTTGGACACTACAGACAAAGATTTTCAGCTGTAGAAGTGGACTGGGGCTCCAGTTTCTCTTTAACAGTATGTTTTGTTCTATGACAGGTTTTTGATATGTGAGTTTTGGATATTTTAGCCTCTGTGCAGCATTTTTCAGCCTTATTTGACAGTAAAGACAGTTAACCCAACTGCCAAACTCATTTCTGCAGCCGTGGGAGTGAATGAACAAACCTCTGGGTGGATCTGAGTTGTCCTTCCCGCTTTAACTCTCAACAGCGTCGTGCCCGCAGCATTTGTCTTCATGTAGTGGACCGGACGGTAAAGGATTTAGGAGGGCCTCTCTCCATCCGTCATAGTGCCAGGAGCTCCTTTTGAATATTAAAAAGGCTATTTCCTTGATCAAATCTCTTTAGCTTTGAAGCTCTGCCAGTATGGAAGCACAGGATGAACTTTGTGAGATGCATTATATATCAAGCTGAAGGAAATGGATGGGTATATATTTAAGAAAGTAAAGATGTGAGGTGTTTCCAGGAGTGACACCGTTGGTTTGTAATCAGAGAAGAGTAGGCTGTTTTTATCATATGGTCATATCTAATCTTTATACCTGCACATATCGATAAACACATCAGTATGTTGTTGCAGATCGATGCTCGCAGGCAGACAAACCTTTGGCCCCGGTATGCCGTCCAAAGGGGAGCCCGGGAGACCACCGGCGTCTCGCTTTAGATTAAACCTCTGAACTCTTCACCCTGTCTGCAGCCCCAACCAACATTTATCAAACATTCATAGCTGCAGCACTATTTGCATCAGCACAAGACCTACAATCAATTCTGGGCTACGAGAGAGGTTTACCAACTGGAGGGCTGTCAATAACTATTTAAGATTCACTGTAGATTTCCCCCGCGTGAATCGACCTGCGTCCGGCGCTGCAGCAGGATACAGCGGCAGTGAGAGATGATGATGTATTCCTCCGCTCTGAGCGCGCTCAGTCGACTCTGATCTTAAAACCTGCTGCTGGTCATTTATGTACTTTAATATTTACCACCTACTGTACATCCATAGTCTGTGTTATTGATGAAAAAGCCTCTTAATCTTTGCTCTCTCAGTGTTTCTGTCTGTGTGTTAAGCAGTTTTTCTTCTTTGTCTTAATCTTAGTCCTCTGACTGAACGAGCCCTGGATTTATACACTTATTGAATCTCCTGCTTCTTCTACATAATTCATAATGATGCGCTTAAGCAGCAAAATTTGAGATCTAAAATATTCTGGGCTCGCCGTAGTCATAAATCACAAAGAATGAAGCATTAATGTTTCATCTGTGTTGGGCTGCAGATTAACAACCAAGAGCTGCATAGTGGTGTATCAAGCAAGAAGGTTGCTGGTTCAACTCTCATGTAGCCCAGACAGAGGAGGACAAAGTATTCAACTCCATCCTTTTTCAACCTGAGAGCTGCCCTAAAGATGAAGAGTATTATGCAGGGCTACTTGCTTGATTTAACGTTCTTAAGTTATAGAAATTTTACGGTTTACCTTAAAATAATAAATATTATGCATTTGCATACTGTTTGTTTGCCATTTAGTAGCAGTAGCAGTAGTAGTAGTAGTAGTTTATTTCGTGACATGTAAACCCCCCCCCCCCCAAAAAAAAAAAAACAATGAAATAAATGACTACTGTAATCATACTGTAGTAGACCAACGTAACCATACAATGCAAGACTGACAAATATGAAAAGAATAAATAAAATTTTGAAAATGAAAACTATGATTTACTCTTAATAATTTCTAACAAATATTACCACAGACTATGAAATAATATGATAGCATTATATTTATAAGCATCTTGAATTTTTTATTTTTCTGTTAAGTTTTGCTGCTCTGTGCAACAGTTGCAGCATCAAGGTAAACTTTGACCCCATGTAGGTCAAAGTTTAGGGAAAAATAGGTGGTTTTAAAATATAATGTACCTGTTACTTTGTTTTTTTGAATTTATTTAATTTGATTTATTAGCAAAACACATTAAAATAAAAAAATAAAAAACATTTTTTACTGCAAGTTCTGTGGTGGTAGCATGTTATTTTTAAAATGTCCCTGAAGGCACCTCATTGGCTCCCTGTGGGCTACCAGGTGCTCGCGGGCACCTCGTTGGGCACCCCTGGTATAGATTCTTCTGGTCAAATATTACTCCAATGCAAGTGAAAGGTGTTCAGTCAAATTTTTACTGAAGTTAAAGTACTGGAGTACCTGCTTTTGAAAATACTTAAGTATTAAAAATACATTTTCATTTTAATGTCAATGTTTTATTGTATTCTTTCCACAATGAATTTACAGAATCTTGTGACTGAAACAACCTACTGAATGTGTTGACCTGCTTACAGAACCTGGAGAATAAAAGCTTGTAAAATATGCTGTGAAGCCTAACCCTAACCCTAACCCTGCCTATTGAAACACGATTGAATCGGACTTCAGATGTGGCCATGGGTGCTCTGGTGTGGAACCATCGCCTGAATCTGCCGTAGCCATCATTACAGCCAAGACAAACCGTTATCTTAGTAACGTTAGCTCAGTGTTTACCTGTCCGATCTGAGCAGGTGTGTCATCATGTGCAGGTACAGGTACGGCATCACCACTTGGACAAATCACATGCAGATCCCATTTTAGAAGAGAAAAGAAATTTCATCCGCTGATTTCAACAATGCTTTGAACACATTCATAACCGATGCTTATTATAATCAGGCTGACCAAGCACAGTAATGTTGGTAAATTGTTATTCTAGCTCAGTTTACCTCCTCAATAATGAACATACAAACAATTAAAACAATCCGAATAACTTTGAATACCTACTTTGAAAATAAACTTCCATTCAGCTCCTCTGTTTACCTGATAGTTTGTAAAACTGTGTATCAGGTCTACACAAGTACAAATGTTGATTACAGCATGGACACCCTGCTAATGAGAGCTGCACACCGTGGAGGCATGTAAAAACCCCGCTGTTATCTCTGATCCTCAAACATCCTGCTCTTTATCCCTCCAGTCCCCAAAGCAGTTTCCTCCAATTTTCATTCAGACCTCGTGACTCTCCGTCTACAGAAGTCTTTCCTGTGTTTGCTCCAGTGCATCTAAGTATTTCCAAGTGTTCAGTCAGTAAAGAGCTGTCATGTTCGCTGCAGAAATCGCCCATTTATCCAGGTTTGTAGCGGTTGTCTCCTTGTGAATCTGGCCAGTGCTCTGCCAACAGAAGAGGGTTGTTGTTTGCTGTGCTGTTTATTTGTTTACTGAATTATTTATCTGTGGAGGCCACTAAATGTGCAGCACTTACAGTCTGAGACACATGTACTTATAGATGTAACGTATTGTATGGTATTGCATCCTCTTTTATCATATCATGTTCTAGAGCTGGGCAACGAGGACCAAAATGTATACCTCAGATACTTTTAAGCAAACAGCAATATTCGATGTACACATAACATTCTGAATAACAGGGATTATCTCCTCATAAGGTCACCTGTTTGTGGGTGAGATATATCAGGCAGCAAATGAACATGTTGTTCTCAAAGTTGATGTGTTAAAAGCAGGAAAAATGGCCAGTGAGGACCTGTGTGAGTTTGGCTGGGGCCAAAGTGTGATGGTTAGATGACTAGGTCAGAGCATGTCCGAATCTCCGGTCTGCAGTGGTCAGTATCTATCAACAAAGTGGTAGGGAGCGAAGGCTGGCCCGTGTGGTCTGATCAAACAGACAAGTTACCGTCGCTCAAATTGCTGAAGATGTTAATCCTGGTTCTGACAGAAGGATGTCAGAATACACAGAGCATCACAGTGTATTTTATGGGGTTATATAGTCAGAGTGGGCTGGTGATCATAATGTTATTGCTGGCCAGTCTATATCTCAACATTTTTTCCAGATAGATAAATAATAAAAAATAAATTAAAAAAGCTTTAATTAAGATTGTATTGATGCAGATGGCAGCAAAAGCCGAAGGTTCTGGCTGCACCTCACCACTTTACAGAATCATCATGCTGCATTTTGTGACACTAATGTGAAATGTACTATAGATATTTGTCATGCTCAAGTTTTTTGGCATTCTCATCAAAAAGCATAATTCTGCTGCTCATCTGAAACCTTTAACGTGATTCATCAAGCCACTATTTTTCATTTTACCATCCAGCACCGTCCCCTTCAGTTGCATTACTCACATATTTCTTTTCTTTTTCCTCCATGTTAGTGCTGCTGACAGGAATGCTGTTATAAGTGAATAGGGCTGGGCGATATGGCCCAAAATTCCCTGATCCCTGATTTTTTCTGCTTCCCTCTCAAAAAAAAGAAGAAAAAAAAACCTCCAAGTGACTCAAAAATTGTCAAAAACATGTCCAAACCAAACAGAATTACCTCTTAAAGTTAAATAACATGTCATAAAATGTTGATTATGAGGTTCAAATGCAGGAATGTTTGTCTACATAAACACTGAAATCTGAACTATTTTCACAGCATATCAACATTGAACTCTCTGATCAATATTTAATATCATTTAAAAAAACAAATACAAGCCTAAACGTGCTTGTGCAAAACCTGACAGGGCCTACCATCATGAAAACTGTACATTTTCAGTATTTATATTTTCAAACATTGTAACAACTTTCGAGTAGAGTAAGTCAAGAAAAAAACCTTAATTTTTAAATCTTCTGCAGAAAACAATTCAAGTTAATCAATATATTGTACAGCCCTATAGTGGGCAGAGGGTGGCATGGGCTGTTGTTTATGTTTACATATATTTTTATTTTATTATTCATTTGTAAGTTTCTTTCTTATAGTTCTTCTTTGTATCCTGCAGCTGCTGTAAATTTGGAATTTCCCCTGTGGGACTAATAAAGGAATATCTATTCTAATCTAATAGGAGCTCGGAAATTGTTCCAAGATGACAAACACAATATTTTTTGTAAATCAGACTTTGTGATGGACAAGACGGCTAAGCAAACGAGGGCACGTAATGCTGCATGTAAATTCTATAATCAGTTTGTCTTTATTCATCAGTAAAGCACAAGTTTCTAGAAAAGTGTGGGCCAAATTTCCATTGTTTTTAAAACTTGCCGCAGGCCAGCTAAAAGTTGACTGTGGGCCATAGTTGGCCCCCAAATCATAGTTTGGACACCCATCGATTAGACCAACATGACCCTCACAGAAATTCCCAGTAAACCACCAAAACATGAATATTTGTCACAGCTCTTTGCCCTCATGTTCAGACCCATGAGCCTCCGTTTGCTGCTGTCATACAGACACAAAAACATGATATCTGTTTTTTCTCTTTCTATCACATGGCTGCCAGTAAATGAGTTAGGTCATCAAGACACAATCAACTGCACAATTAGATAAAAACAGTTTCTTTTTCTTAGTTATCCGGTTTCCACACATGAGTTAAGGCTCTGCAGGTTGTCTGAATAGTTTTAGGTCTTCCTCTATAGTCAGAAAAATGCTGTTAAATTCCGTCTGTATTCCTGTTCCTCAAGTTGCTTTTCAGCTCTGAAACGGTGACACAGAAAAGGAAGTTTGGCCCACGTGTCCTTCATCACTTATCTGAATAACCTCCGGCTGCACTCAAAGCTCTGAAAAATAGTCTGTCGCTCACAGTGATCTTTTTTTTTAAAGATGGCTCCCTGAGATTGAAGAAAACAAAATGAGAAACGGAAGGAAAATAACTTTCTACAGCTTCACCTTTCCTGCTGAGTCCCCTGGGTAGTTTTGTCCATCACTTCAAATGTTTACCCTCTGCAATTTTCAGGGTTTTCACTTTGTCTGTACGGCGGCCTCTCAGAGTCTCTCATGTTACTGTGAAAGGATTTATGGTACATAACATTTACCTGAAAGCTCCATGCAGGTGCTGAAAGGTCCCCTGCATGTCTGAGCTTTTGACAGTTTGACAGAGCTGAGTGCTCTTTGAATAAACAAGTGGCAGAGCTAATGTGGCACATTCACCCATCAGCCAGCATCAGGATGGAGAAGGAAGGTGAACTAAGAGACTTTAAAGGTGGCGTGGTTGTTGGTGCCGGACAGGCTGATCATAGTATTTCAGAAGCTGCTGATCCACTGGCATTTACACTCACAACTAGGGCTGAAAGATTTATCGTTTTCGGATCGAAATCGCCATTTCAGACAACGTGATCATGTGATCGCCAAAGCTGAAATTTTTTTGAAGCACTCCTGACCCAGGATCTGTTGTGTCAGCTATTTTACACATACTCTACATTTGCTCTTAAGAAAAGCTCACAAATGAACGGTTTACTCACAACTGTGGATCGGTTCTCATTATTCACTTAAAAGAGCAGTTCAGAAGAGTCGACTCGTTCATGAACGCCACATCTCCACCGCAGAAGCAGGTCAACAACACAAAGCCTCTGTTTAGGAGTAGAAGTTGGAGTATCCCTAAAATAATGAAAACAGTTTGTTTATCATCAGTATTAGATGATGAATAATGTGTTATGTGCTTTGGATCATTGATTTCTTTACTGTTGTCTTTACTGTAAACATAGTGAATATTGTACTGAAGCTTGATTTGAAGAAAATCGTGAATTGAATTGAAATTGCAATATCTACCAGAAAAATCTCTATTAGATCTTTTCCTAAAATCGTTCAGCCCTACTCACAACCATCTCTAGGGTTCACAGAACGGTTAAAAAAAAGAGAAAATATCCAGTGAGTGGTATTTCTGTGGGTAAAAATGCCATGTTGATTCCAGGAGTGAGAGAAGAGAGGCCGGTGGCAACAACAACTTGAATAACCGTTTGTTTCAGCGCTCAGTGCTGTCACTCACAATCCAACGCCACTCTCAGTCGAAGCCCCGCCCCCCCAAGCCAGAACGCGGCCAAAAGTTTGAAACTAAAAAAATGACAGAAAAAAGCAAAAAGATAAGATTTCAGTCTGAAATATTAATCCTGGAACTGGAAAAACATGACACATCACATGTTAAAATGTATGTCAGAGTAAAAAATGAAAATAAAATATTTTATTACAATAATTGTAAAGCTGAATCAAAAATATATTTAAGCTGAAAAATTGCTCTTCCATTTGTTTTTAATTCAATTTAGTGTTTTAATTTTTTTAAATTCAAGAACAAACATTTAATTTTCAGTCTCTTATTTTCAATTTACAACACTTTTGGCCTGGATTTAGCTCAAAACACATCAGATTGTTTTGATATTGTCTACACGAGGAAATGCATTGAGTTGCTGCCATATGATTGGCTTCCAAGCTATCTGTATTAACACATCTCGGTCTTCACTTTTTTAATTTTTACTCAAAATCTGCCCAAACCATGCAGTTTATATGAGACACTGCACATGATAAGCGTGTGCATGGTTATGGTTTATCATGCTGTGATCACACTGCGTTAGATTTTGTCTCTCATTAAGAAATTAGTTCTCCAGGTTCGTTCACCATTTGCTTTTGTTCTGTTCTTGTCACATTGTCCACATTCTACCTACAAAATCCCCTCAGCATTGCTTCCTTTCTCTCCCTGCAGATTGAGTCTGAATCAACTTTAACGAGGTCCTTTCTTTGAGCCCAACTTTTAATTAGCAGAGCGGGTCAGCGTGTAGGTCAGGAGTGAGTCTGCATGATGGGCTCTCCAACACGGCTGTGTCATTATCCACTGTGCCCTTCCATGTTAATCTGCTGCAGAGAGAGATGGAGCCGCTGCTGCAGGTTTTCAGGGTCTTGTTCTGTTTTACAGTCGGGTTGATTCTCCAGAGACGTCGCGTGTCTGTCTTCAATGCAGAATCCATTTGTTACAATTTTATAGCGTTTGTTTGTGCCGCTCCTGTAAAATGGACGCACAGTGAGAGGGTGTATGTGTGAATGTGTAATAGGAAAGTGGATGGGAGGAGAGCACAGGGGGATTTCTGCAGCCTGGTGCACATTTCCAGACCATGTTATCTGTTAACTTAATGCTACCTGTGTGTGAGTGGGTTTATAAATATGCAAAAGAGAGAGATGATAAAATTCCTGTCGCAGGATTTGTAAGGTGAGAGGAAACATAAAATGGAGCTGGGATGAAGATAAACCCTGATGGCTTTCTTTACTGACCACACGATGGTGGAGAATCACATGGAGGGTTTAAGCTGCTTCTAAAAGGAGCCACAGAGAATATGTGACATGGATTAGGGCTGGGAAACATGCTCAGTCTTCAACATTTATTCATACATCTGCAGGGATGCTATATTTGTGTTTGCAGGCTTTTGCCCAAAATAGCTCTTAGTTTTAGTCATAATTAAGTCTTACAAATTGTATCAGTTTTAGTCTAGTTTTAGACGATGAAATCCACTGTAATTTAGTCGACTAAAATATGAAGTGTAAAGGGTAAGGCATTTTTTATGTTTCCTTGAATTTCTGAAGTCATGTTTTACACTTGGATAAAATCAAACATCTAATAACCCTTTATTGAATGCTAGTAAAGTCTGAATGTATCAATGAACAGAAACAAATTGAACTTTTGTGTGAAATGCAGTCACCTTTATTTAGGCTACCTGGCAGAGCATCTCAGTTACAATACCAGAACTGACAACAAACAGTGAACCTGCTCTACATGAATATATCAATTCATAAAGAGAGGAGCTCTGATTGGATCGCTCCACAACTTATCCCACCACCACCAAGCTAAGGCAGCTGTGATTGGATATATTCCTAACTTGTTCCTACTTTCTACATGACCAAATTAGGTCTGATTGGATTAAGTCTCTGTCAAACATTTTAGTCTAGTTTTTATTTGTTGATGAAAATGTCAGTTAATTTAGTTTGAGTTTTTGTCCATGACACTTGTTTTTATGAGTTACTGTCTAGTTTTTATCAGGGGAAAAAAGTTGTTGACTAAAACTATGCCGAAAATAGTTAGTCAACAAATTCAACACTGACGCAATGTCCCAACTTCATTGGAATTGGTGTTTGTGTGTAGGCTGGAGTTTCAGTCCCTGTTCTCCGGGCTCGGTTTTCGTCCTGCTCTGCTGTGGTAAAGATAGTCCATGTTTCACACAGACCTTCTCTCTTCTCCTCTCTCTGTTCGCCGTCAGTGTTGGAGGTTGAAAAGTCTGCAGAGCAGCACACAGATAAATCTGCTGCACTCTCTTCAAGTGCTTCCCTGCTCTGTTAGGACAAGTATAACCATTACATGACATATTTCTCCTCTCTGAAGAGCAGAGCTTTTTCGTGTAATTCAGCCGCTCTTCCTCACCGACATCAGCGTGTAAATCCTCACCAAACCTCTTGTAGAATTGGACTCCCAGAACCTCGAGTTAACCTTTCTTCATCCACTCAATTTATGTTTAATTCATAGGCTTTTCAAAACTCAAAAGCACATCACCTTTTTTTAATGCCCTGGAAGATTATTCCTCGGGCTGTGTATCAGGTTTCTGTGGTGGTTTATGCATAAATTAATTAGCAATGCTGCTAATTTCGGCAGCATCGCAGCGAATCCTCCTCGGGGCGAGCTCCTCTCTTTCCATCTAGTCAGCGGAAAGCACATCAGAGTTTCCTCTCAGACTCAACTTCACAGCTCTGAAGCCACAAATGCAGCACAATAACTCGGGGAAATAAAGTCTGCATGTTCAAATCAAGTGGGACGCGTGTGAAAATGAATCCTTCACTCTCTCTGAATGTCAAAAAGCTTTTGCAGTCATGATGTTCCTCATGTCGTCCACGCTGCGTCTTTTCAGGCTCCGTGCACGTCTTAGCATCTCCTCAGGGGATTAACATGGAAACTAATATGGTGATTGCAGCGGGGAATTAATACAAAGACAGCTCCATGGGCGTGCTAATACAAAGTGCAGGTATGCTAATCTGCCGTAGAGCACAGAGCTGTCGGCGTGAGTCATCACGGAGCTCATGATCGTGTGGATTATTCTCCACGGGGTTGTGTAACACTTCGCAGTTTCTTTACAGAGACATTCACAGAGGGGAGAGTTTTGTTTAGTGCATGTGGCGTTGAGTTTGAAGCTGTCATAAATACGGATATCAAAACCGTGAATCAGTGTCCTACAGTCACTAACACGTCTGATTATGAGTGAACTATTGCCCCTGAGCTGAAGAAATGAACAAAACAGGCAACAGAGGCATTATCACACGGGCTACAACAAGTGTGAACAATATCAGTGCTCCTCTTTCCTCCTACAGGTATAAATTTAAGAACCATCAAGGCTTTTTTTTCTGTTTGTGGGCAAGATAACATGAAAAATGATCGAGAATAGAATAGGATAGAATGCCTTTTATTGTCATTTTACTTAATGTACAACGAGATTGTAGAGCTTCTCCTTCTTCAGTGCAATCAGATAATTATACAAAAATATGCAAGATTAAATCCAACTCTGTATAACATATAAAATAGTAAAAAAGGTAAATATTAGGTATATAAGATATAAAATACAAAACAAACAAACAAAAAATATAGAAATATGTTGTACTGCACAGGATGATTGAATATTCACAGAATAAATGTATTACACTGAATAAATATTCTCAGAATGATTGTGTTGCATGGGATGGATGAATAACCTACCTTACCCCTATGCTCATGTCATTCTCTTCCCTGCATGGTTGAGGTGGAGATAGGGAGGGGATCATTTGAAGATGACACATCAGGTGGGGTGTCTCATATATCCACGGGTAATGCTGGTCGATTAAATGAGTTTCAATTACGAAACCACCACCCACGAGTAATCTTCATTAGACGATCACAGCGCTGCATGCTGTGCTCTCTCGCTCCCTCTCTCTTCTCTCACCACTCCTCTTGTTGCTTGTGAGCCTGAGTGCTGATTATCCATCCATATTTTATATGAACGTTGGATGAAACGGTTTAACGTTGGAGTCATGGATGAGACGTGAGTGTGGTTCTCCATAAAGACAAACAAGTGTGTGTACTTGCTTCTGCTGCGACTCAACATATGGCGGTGAAAGGTTGTTGATGAAAACTATGATGAAAATAATTAGTCAACAAAATGAACACTACTTTCATACTTTACTTTATTTACTCTGTTGTAGCTGCTTCCTTGTCTGTCGCTGGTGTTTTTGTTAATGGCTCTGATGTTTGTTTGCTGCCCATCTCTAGAATAAGACTCATGAAAAGGATAAGCAGGTGATTATAACTACTCATTAAAGTCCAGTTTGTCTTTACTTACTGATGAATCCTACTGCAGCCTTTTGTCTTAATAACAAAGTGCATCCTCCTTTTTTTACCCTAATTATTCTCTCCATGCGAGGCTGGAGCCAGCCGTCACAATATTTTTAATGAAACAGCATAATGATGAAGTTTGTGTTTAATAAAGCAGCTCTGTTTCAGTCTGCAGAGAACACACGGGGCACAGTGTAACCCAGAAAAACGGCTAAATCCCTCTCTGCCTATTAGGAATGTGCTGTGCTTTTGTTTTCCCATTGTACCCGGACTCTCACAGAGGATATGCAGAGCAGCCACTGCAACAAAGGAAGAGTCTATTAAAAATTGAATTCATGAACCTTTAATTTACTGTCTCTAATGCAAATCTGACGTCTGCTTTACACAGCAGATATAAAAGACAGCAGTGTGCACGCTTTTAACACAGAAGCTGCAAATTAGATTTTTGCTGCTGCCGCTGATGAAATATTTTACCAGCATTTCACCTTTTGAGGTTGGAAACACCCGCAGCTATCAGGACTTAACCTTAACAGGAAGAGTGGTGATCTTCAGACTATGAGGTCCATACAGGACGTCTGCTCTCTTTGAGCTTTTTGTTTTAATATCCCACTCTGATCATAAATTATGTTTAAGAATGGAGGTCCCTTTGTTAGCTCACCGAGTCTGCAGTGATGGAAAGAAACCCACAAACAGTGTGAAAGAGGTTTTTAAGGATGTTCACTTTGAGTACTAAATAAAATATTAAACATGAAAATATCTAAAATACTTCCTTTTGCAGCTTTTTTCTTACTTATATCTGTATTTCCATTTCCCATGTTATTGATATAGCCTGCTTATTCAGCCAGAGGATCACCAAAAGAAATCATGATACTGTATCATATCGACTCACAGGCCACTTCATTAGGTACACAAAGATGTTGGGTGACTTGGAGGCGGACACATCTGGCTGCAGATGTTTTGACTGATGCACTTTATCTTTCTCACATGGGCAATTTTAGCCGAATTGGCTGTCTAAAATTGTGAATTTTCTTTCTTAGTGTATTGAAGTCTTGTTTTGTATTTATTTTGTGACTGCGTGTGTTTGTCCAGGACTGTCGAATGTGCTGCTGTCTTGGCAAGGACACTTTTGAAAAATAGATTTTTAATCTGAATGAGTTTTTCCTGGTTAAATAAAGGTCAATAAATAAATAAACACCTTCCTAGGTACCAAGTAGGGCTGTAATCAACCAAATATTTGTTGGTCGACTGAAAAATCGGTCGACCAACAAACCCGGACCCCCGGACCAACAGTCCGGGGGTCCGGACTCTGTCGGGAAACCCTCCTGCGTGGTGACGGCTCGGCTCAGCTCGGCAGAGCGCGTCTTGGCGGGGGGTAGAGGAGGATGCTCAAAATAAAAATTAATACTCAGCAAACCGCCGGACGTTGAATAGGCTAATGTAGACGCTCTTCAATCCTCCGGCCTCCAGACAGGTCTCCAGATGGTGGGCGAATCCAAAGTGGTGAAAACAAGGGGGTGTTCTGAGACAGGCAAGTTACCTGTGAAACCGGGGTGGTCTGAAAACACCCCCATTAGCACTTGGTACGTTCCTCCTGATGACTGTAAATCGCCGCGGGAAAAAATAAATTGAAGCGGGAAAAAAAAAATAAGATTGGTCGACCAATCAGAGTTCTGGTCGCCCCAGCACTTATCGACCAATGAGTCGACCAGTCGACTAACACACTACGGCCCTAGTACCAAGTTTGACCCCCTTTTGCCTTCAGAGCTCCTTAATTCTTCATGTTATGTTTCTTGATGAGCTTTCCTGTCTTTATGTTTCTGCCTGTTGTCAAAGCACTTTGTAAACTTTTGTTTTTAAAGTGCTAAACAAGTGAAGTTAATTATTATTAGTATTATAAAATGGTCCAGTAAAGAGAAAAGACCCAGTGAGCAACAGTTCTGTGGGTTCAAATGTCATGTCGATGTCAGTGGAGGGTGGCCAGAGTTGTTGGAGATGTGAAGTAACAGGAACTCAAATAACCATTACGTTATATATTGAAGCAGAAGGGCTACAGCACCAGAGGACTTCACCTGGTGCCACCCCTGTCAGCCAAGAACAAAAATCTCTGAGGCTTCACTTGGCACAGTTTCACCAAAATTGGAATATAGAAGATTGTAAAAGTGTCTCCTGGACTGATGAGTCTGGATATCTGCTCCACTTTCAGATGGTAGGCTCAGAATGCATGGATCCATCCTGCTGTGGATCAGTGGTTCAGGCTGCACTTTGGGCTCCTTAGTACAAACTGTGCATGGTTTGAACCCCACAGCCTACCTGAGTGTTGTTGCTGACCATGTCCATCCCTTTATGACTGTCTTCTGATGGAGACTTGCCTCGAAGCTCAGATCATCTCAGACTGATTTCTTCTCTGTGCTCCACTGGCCTCCACAAATCTGCAGCAGCTGTGTGATGCTATCATGAAGATATGGACCAACATCTGAGGGATGTTTGAGCTCCTTGTTGAATCTGTGACATGCTCTGCAGGTAGAAGGGGGTCCGAGCTGCTGATAAAGTGGCCTGATTCCTCTTTTTACATGTAAACACCAAATCCTGAATATGATAAGGCTGATGACCCGTACACTCATAAAGTCGTCAGTATTCTTAATTTTCACTCTGATTTCCTCTGAATACTCACTCAGGTCGACGTCTTTGTGCAGTGGGAGTCAGGTCTGGGATTTCAGCTCCACGAAACCTCTTCAAGTCTGTGGGCAGAGCCCGAGGTGACAGCTTCATGGATTTTAATAGAAAACAATGACTGCTGCGGTATAATCAGCCGATGCAGTGAACATTGAGATTGCATCTATATTGAATTATTGCCAGCAATTTTTGCTGTCATCTTGCATTCCCTCAGTTACAGGCTGATGATAAAGGCGAGGGAGAGGACTGCGTGCGTAAACTACCTCCTCACAGCCGTCTCATTTTTTAACATTAGATGTGTGCATTCACTCCAATGACAGCCCATTCATTACAGAACATGATTCTGCAAAATGTCACCGCCTGGATTTAAGAATCAGAGAGCATGCAAATTTAAAAGAGCTTAAAAACAAACTTTACCTCCCTGTGTTATTTACCCTTATTTGACAACATAAACAGAGCTTAAGTGATTTTATAGAGTATAAGCAGACTTGTCTTACATCTGCTTTTCTTAGATGGAGTAATAAATCCTGCACCAGTGCATGCAAATTCAAAGAGCTAAAGTTTTATTAAATAAATGGCCAAAGCCACCTGAATACTCCACAGTAAATTGAATTTGAATTCAATTTACAAAAGCTTTCTCCTTCACTGATAAAAACCACCGACTGTGCAGCTAGTATGTCTGCTTTTACTGATAAGATGGAACAGTTTTTATGAGCGGCTACACAAAGTCATCTTGAATTATTGGAAAGACTAACAACACTCCCTCTGGTAAAAAAAAAATCTGTCTTACAACCTCTCATATGAGGAGCTTAAGGAGGTCTAATCACTATAATTATGTCTGAGATTATCTTAATTAGAGAGCTTACATGTGAGATCTGCTCATGCTAATATATCTGTGACTGCATCATCAGATTATGTAATGATACTTTAACATTTGGAGCATGTAAAGATTTCCTAATGTGAGGAGAGAGAGTCTGACTGTGATAGCGATAAAGACTTTGCATGCAGAGGAAAGGGCCACTTCGAAGTACCTCACCTTAAATATATCAGAGTCAAGGACTTTGCAAAGGCTAGTAATATTTAAGAGGGCCCTGGTCAGGCCTTAGGTCAGGATGAGAAAGATGCTTCATGCAGCACACAGCTCATCCCCACATTGAGACACAAACAATGACAAACTGCATAACGTAGACAGACTTCAGAGGAGTGTTGGTGCTAGGGCTGAACGATTTCAGGAAAAGATCTAATTGTGATTTTTCTGGCAGATATTACGACTTCGATTTGATTCCTGATTTTCTTCAAATCAAGCTTCAGTGCAATATTCACTATGTTTACAGTAACATTTACAAACATGACAGAAAATTACATCATATCATCAAACATTAAACGCTATTACTCTAAGGCAAGGATGAAAACCGAAGGTAAGAATTGCTTCCAAATGTTTTTATTAACAAGAAACATGCATGTACGCTCTTTAAAGGCCTTGACCAACGGCAGTTATTACAACTGAGGAACTAAAAGAGCATCTTTGGCTGTCTTACCTTAAAAAAAATGTAGTGCAAAAAGTCCTTAATTGTGTTAAGTTAAAAAAGTTACATAAAATACAAAAAAAACCCCAATGTTAAAATAACAATAATAAGGAAAAACAAAATTCAACAATTCCAATAAAGGAAAAAAGCCAGTCATGCCAAACCAGCATGTCAACCCTTGATGGTTTTGGACATGAGCGCTGATGTGTCAACATTAACACGAGCAAACGGTTGACACAACAGATCCTGGGTCAGTCAGGAGTGCTGCTTCAGTGATCACGTCTGAAATTTTGATTTTGATCCGAAAACAATAATTCATTCAGCCCTCGTTGGTACTTAATCTAATCTTCATGTTTTTAAAAGCAAACTCTAGACTTACCTCTTTAGTCTGTCTTTTACCTGAATTTAATGAACTCATCTTAATCTATTTTAGTAATTTAGGTTTTGTCTTATTCCGTTTTAACTTCAGAATTATCTTTTAGTAGTTTATCCTCTTGGTTTATCTTTTTTCCCCAAGTTCTTCTTCAGTGTTTTATTCCCCTGCTTGAACATATTGCCGTTACCTTTTAGTGTTTTTATTCTCATTACAGCACCCTTTTATTACTCGCTTATTTTATACTTCATTTTAATTTTTCTTTTATTCTATTTGATGATATTTTTAATTTTACACTTAAACCTAACCAGTGTTCATTTCACATGATCTGAAACTTGCAGTATTTTATAACATTGTTCAATATTTTAATGACGATATGAATTTTGATGTAACAAAAATTATTAGGGATGCACAATATTGGATTTCTGTCGATATTTGATATGCTGATATATCTGAACTCATTACTGCTGATACCGATATTTTTTATACTTAAGTCTCTCCTTAACTAAATTGACCTATTTCTTATTCTGTGATGTTTTATTTGTGTTGGAAACAGATTAAGGAAGAAGAAAAACAAAATATTTTCCTCAGAAGATGATAATATTGGTATCTTAATGCGGACAAGAAGTGAAATAGAGGTAAACATTACTGGTATGTTACATTAAGACTTTCTGCTGATATTTCAGCTGATATAGGGAATATATGGCTGATTTGGGTAGCTGATAATTATTCATATCCATGGATACCGATATTTAACTCTGTAAGCTATTATCTGCAGTTGGTGATATCAAACTGATAAAATCGTACTTCCCTAAAATTATAGAGTTGATATAAGCCATAACTAAATGTCCTTGTGAATGCTATTGTCCCTGTTTTATACAAAACTTGCAGCTGTAGCATGATTTACTGAATCTAAAAGAAATCCAAGAAACTTATTTTCCATTAAACCGTCAAGAATAAGAATAACAGTAGCATATAGAAGCTTTAACCTCGTCTGGCTGCATCAAAAGCAGTGAAAGCAGAGCTGTTTTGGTGTGTTGTGATTTAGACTCTCCTTTTAAAGCTTTTTTACTTGTAGTCTTTATTAGAGAGGAGAGGGGAAAAGGAGCCAGAGGTTGAACCTGAAACGTAGATGACAGCTCATTAAATGGGGTCAACCTAACCGCTAGTCCATCTGTGCTCTAGATGGTGTCTTTATTACTTATTGCACATTGAGTTGGAGCAAAAGTCATGTAGTCTTTATTAAATCAGGTCCTAATTTGCATATGAGCCCTGTAGATTAATATCAAAATTCACCTTTACTGATTGTTTTGTATTTTCAGACCTCATGGCTGTAATCTTTTTTATCTCCAGATAGGAGAGGTCATCTTCTCACTGCGCTGTAATGAACTTGAGTGTTGAATTTGCAGCCTCCTGTGGACACAGTGGTATGTGTACTCCACCCTCTGATCCTGTACCTTTGTCTGACTCATGCTCTGAAGAATAAAAAATCCTTCTGCTGTCTTCCTTCAGTCAAATATGTAAATATTGGCTGTGGAGGCCGTAGCCTCATCTGCAGGCCGTGTCCATGATGGTTTGGTTAGCTTGGTCACACAGAGGTATCTTTGTTTATTTCAGTCTGTTATGAAACCAGATAAGCTTTAATTGGATCATTCCCACGTTGATGGTTGCAACACCTTCACTTGTAAGTCTTCTTTGCTTCTACTCTCTGCTCTTCTTTCTACTCTTGAGACACAGCAACATGACTTGATTTGAATGTGACACGATTTCTCTCTTTATCCCAAAATACGCATGAGACGGAGTAATCCTGATCCTCTCAGAGGGTAATGGAGGAGCCAGACAGACTGGAAAACATTAACCGGTGCAGTGTCGAGGTTTAAGCTCCAACATCAGCCGCTGTCTTACCCTCTCACCTTTTATCTTGACAAGGTAGTCGTATCCACACCAGAAAATCCTCAAACTTCATCCGCTATTTAGCTCTGAGATGATTTATTTTGATGAGTTACTCAAGAACAAAACCAGCAAATCCTCAAACATCCGCTGGGCAGGTGTGTGTACTGCAGAGGATTATCAGGAGAGTCTGCAGGTTGAAAACTAACTTTCAAAGTTGCTCTTAGGGATGCACCATACTGGATTTTTGCAACTATTTGACATGCTGATATTTCAAAAAATATTTTAGCTGATTCAATACACAGAAATGACTGAATGTAGTTCTATAAGGATCACACCTATATCATATTTCAAATGTATTTTTGACAGTAACCGTAAAATCAAGCTTCATCAGCACTTTTAAAAGCTAAAACGCTGATTCACTGGCTGATTTACTTACCCACTGACAGAAAACCAGTCATACTATGCAAGCTTATATATCCCACCACCACCAAGCTCAGGCAGCTGTGATTGGATGTCCCTCTTAACTCATCCATCCTTTCCACACAACCAAAGTAGCTGTGATTGGATATATTCCTAACTTGTCCCTACTTTCTACATGACCAAATTAGGTCTGATTGGATCTCTGATGAAAATGTCAGTCAATTTAGTTTGAGGTTTTGTCCATGTGCACTTGTTTTTATTAGTTACTGTCTAGTCTTTGTCAGGGGAAAAAAGGTTGTTGTGACGAAAATAATTGGTCAAAAAAATTAACACAAATTGTGCACTTCCTCTGGTCTTTTTTAGTACTTCGGGATAGTAATGTTTCAGGGGGTTTTACACCAGCACTGATTTTATAATAAAAATCCCCCTATTACAACAAACCATCTTTTTATTGAATAGTAAGCCTAAAATCTTTTTTCTTTGATCAGCATAAACATAAACTGATTTTAAAACATTTCCGTCTTCAATCAGCCTCGCCCTAATTAGAAATCCATTCACATAATCAAATGATCTGCTGAACAGATCAGACTGTTTTTTTCTAAGGTTGTCACATAAAGCGAAAAAATACCCAAGATCTGAAAGTTTGCTCCCACATCATTTCCAAGCAGTTGCAGTGAACTCTGCCTCGTATTTCTCTGCTGGCACAGTTCCTGAATAATCTGCAGAGCTGGGCCTGTACACTCTGAAAATCATTAACATTATTGCTGCTAATAAACCCACACTGCAGGCAGAAATGCACCATGGGAACTCCCTCTTGTTAGCTCGGCAGATGTTTCATCAGTCCTCGGGAGACGTCGGCTCCGATTAGTGTGCTCCAAGGAGAGAATCAGCAACAGGTCATTTAGATGATCTGATGGATCAATGCGATTAAAGCAGCAGAGAGGAGGATCAATTAGCATCATAGTGCTCTGTGCCTCTTGATATTCTGGTTCTTTCTTATTTTGTAAAGTGGACCAACACGTGTTCAGGTCTTTTTTTAATGAGCAGGAGGACTGGAATATCCAACGGGCTGAAGTGCTGCTTCCTGAAATTTTAAGGAGCAAAAATAAATAGAGGCTAAAAGTGAACTCTCAATTAGGCAGCTGAGAAATGAAGGCACAGCAGGGGAGGCAATTAGGCTGCTGCAGTTCCTTGAGTGTCCACTAGGGCTTGGCCTATAAAGTGAGGCAGTCTTTCTTGGAGCCCCATGTGGAGACAGCCTTTAATGAAGTCACAGACCTTAACGGGAAAGCCTTTTGGAGGCTTTTAGTGTTTATATCAGACTAATAATCTGTCAAACTGTGCGCTCTCTAGTAGTCTTCATTTTGACAGCACTTTTTAATTTAGTTTTAATTTTAGTCTTTTGCCTGAAATATCTTTTAATTTAAGTGATCATTTAGTCATCTAAATTGTTTTAACTTTAGTCTAGTTTTGGTTGATGAAATTTCACAAAATTTTAGTTTAATTTTGCTGACTAATTATTTTCTGCATAGTTTTAGTCAACAACCTTTTTTCCCCTGATGAAAACTAGACAGTAACTAATAAAAACAAGTGCACATGGACAAAACTCAAACTAAATTAACTGACATTTTCATCAACAAGTAAAAACTAGACTAAAATGTTTGACAGAGACTTAATCCAATCAGACCTAATTTGGTCATGTAGAAAGTAGGGACAAGTTAGGAATATATCCAATCACAGCTGCTTTGGTTGTGTGGAAAGGTTGGATGAGTTAAGAGGGACATCCAATCACAGCTGCCTTAGCTTGGTGGTGGTGGGATAAGTTGTGGAGCGATCCAATCAGAGCTCCTCTCTTTATGAATTGATATATTCATGTAGAGCAGGTTCACTGTTTGTTGTCAGTTCTGGTATTGTAACTGAGATGCTCTGCCAGGTAGCCTAAATAAAGGTGACTGCATTTCACACAAAGATTTCAGATTTCATCGACTAAACCTAGACTAAATTCAAACAATTTGTCAGACTTTATTATGACTGAAACTAAAAGATATTTTTGGCAAAAGACTATCACTAAAACTCAATTAGAAAGTGCTGTCAAACTTAACACTGCTTTGCAACAGCTTATGATTAGAGTAAGAGTAAGTTGAGAAAAAAAAAAGATTTTTCTTTTTTAAATCATCTGTAGAAAAAATTCGTATTAATCAGTTTAATCATTCTGATGCTTGGTTTGAAGTTCAGCAGGTTGTTTTGATCATCTCTACATGCCTGAATGCAGTGAGTTTCTGGCACGTGATTGGTTGGTTAGCTAATTGTGTTAGGAATCAGTTGAATAGATGTGCCTAAGATAAGATAGTGGCCAGTGGGTGCAGAAAAATATGTTCTTCTGTTCAAATGTATTCTTGAGCCTTAAAATAGCAGACAACAAACCAGTGGATGATGTCCTGTTCTCTTCTTTCGTTATTGTCTTCCAATGAGAATGCGTTCCTGACAGCTTCATTTCCCTTTACCAGCTCTGAATTTCAACACAGTCTTATGTAAGGTAGAAGGTAAACACTGCAGACAGAAGAGAACAATTGAATATAAAAATCCAAGTGAAAGTAAAAATAATCCTTTATACTCGACTTCAGTGACGCCGTGATTGTGAGAGACTTTAAGTAAAGTTAAAAAGAATAAGAGGAGTGTGTAGGAGTCAGGAGGATCAGTAAATTCTTGGTAAAGTTGCAGGTGGATTTTAGTAAAGACTGGATGTGTGTGTTTGGGAACAAAGAGCCATTGTGTTTGGATTCATGGAGGAAACTGGGTCTGTCAACTGTGCGCTGTGTTATCTGCAGACTGTCGGCTTGGCTCATTAACAGAAGACACAATCTGCTTTTCCAGAGTGGAATCTCTATCTCAGCTCTCTGTTTGTTTGTTATTAGTTTGTTTGTTTGTTTACTTGTCTTCATTGATGAAATCCTTGGAGCAGAGAGGCTGAGTGAGCATTCAGGGCCTGGGTTATTTCCTGATTTCAGCTCTCTAATATATTCATCGCTGCCATTTTTTGCTCGTAACAGAAAAACCGTAACTCAGGGAGGAAGCACAGAATGAAAGACTTCTTATCAGATGAACTGCAGGTTTTAATCTTGTGTGTGTCACAGGATCTATTCAGAAATCCCACAACGTTTTATGAATTCTCCTACATGCCCTCTTTGTCACAGGTAAGGGCCTGATCCTTAACTAACACAGCTCTTTCAGTATCACTCCTTCATCAGATGCAAATACGGGATCCAATTTTAATCCTGTTCACTCACAGGTCATGCTCTCAATACTCATTTCACCCAGATTTAAGAAAATATGTGTGTGATAAAAAATCAGACACCTGAATATGATTAAAAAAGCTTCCAGCTGCTGTTTTAAACATTTCTTCTTTTATCAAACCTTCACCAAAATTATGAAAACATTACTTTTTTAAATGGCATTTTCAAGGTAGTGTCATGATTTCTATTTTGCTTTGTTATAGGTGTAACATTTTTATTTCGTCAATAGAACGCTTTCATCTTCCGTAGAGAATAAGAAGAACTAAAGATAGAAAGAAAGAAAGAAAAGAAAGACATCCTTTATTCGTCCCTCATGGGGAAATCCAATTCTTTACACTCTGTTGTTGGAACATGCTACACAAACATGCGCTAAAATACACATGTACATGTACAAACAGTTCCTACGATCATGCATTAATGGAGAGTTGTCAGAGTGATGGCTTGTTCTTCTTGAAGAAGCGCTACTGAGCAGTTTTAGGGTTAAATGCATTGCTCAAGGGCACTTCGGCAGTGCCCAGGAAGTCAGCTGGCACCTCTCCAGCTACCAAACCAACTTCCAAACATGGTTCGGTCAGGACTTGAACCGACCACCCTTTGGTCCCAACCCAAGTCCTTCCAGACTGAGCGACTGCTGCTTCAAGGAGAAGACCATATTTTGCCGCTGAAGGGATTGTTGTTGTTTTGTTTTTTTCTCTTTGGGCATTTTGTTCCTTTATTTATAGTACAGGGTGGGCCATTAGTTTCTATACATAGGAAAATGTATAATGTGTATTTTTTTATGTTTCAGAAAAATGAACACTGCAGTGAGGATCTTAAATTCAGGTTTAAAATCTGGTCTGGATAAAAGAAAA
This sequence comes from Cetoscarus ocellatus, assembly GCA_037902135.1. NCBI lineage: Eukaryota > Metazoa > Chordata > Actinopteri > Labriformes > Labridae > Cetoscarus > Cetoscarus ocellatus. Next base: position 8,772 of record JBAMNC010000003.1, on the reverse strand, counting down.
TCCTTTTTTAGACCCTTTAAGTTAAATTTGTCTTGTCTCATTGGCAGATTATTTTGCTTATTACAAGCAAATCAGGCTTTATTTTTAATTTTTATATCTTTGAATGAGATCTTAATCCAGACATATCAGGAGATTGTGGCTTAGAATAAGTCTAGTGAGGTATTTTTGACTTGAAATGGACAAATACTCTCATCTAGATCTGAGTTTAAAGGTCAAGGAAATGCTTTAATTAACATCCCCCTCATTTAGCATTCACCTTAAGTTTTCCAGAGCAGACATGATTTTTAATTGAGTTAACCCACACACATGCCTTAACATAACCATGTCAGGTGTCACATTTGTTCCCATGTTTTCTTTAATTTATTCATACGAAGCATGTGTGCACTAATCTGATCTGGACTCATGCCAGGCCGCCATGTTTGCCGTGTGGCGTCCTGCTGCGTGATCCATGTCATTAGTGTGATTGCTGGGATTAATCTGTGAATCCAAATGTTTACTTTCTGTTTCACATATTCATATGAACACCAGGGAGACTCGGCATGTGCAAAGTGACATGTAGAGTAATTGAAAATATGATTGGTGACATTGTTCCTGGAGGAAATGACATAAACAAGCGTAGAGGTCAGGACAGGCAGCAGTTCAGTGCTGATTCACGGTTTTAATTCCAGAGAGTCCGACTGAAATGAGGAACAACGGTGAGTAAATGGCGAAATGTCAGGTTGGTAATTTTAGTCTCAATTTTTAATAGCATCCTCTGTCTCTGTACAAATGAGACGTGACAGGAAGCCCGGCTTTTATTGACCGGTTGACATTTAAACCATTAGAGGATTCCCCGCCGCATCCAATCATCCCGTCTGCAAACAAATGTTGCACAGCAATTCTCAAAACGGAGGCCCCCCCGCCCGCCGTGCTGTCAGGCCTAACAAATATAAAGCGTTTCTGCTGCTGACATGCATGCACTCTCCCTCAAGGGCAAGGACACGAATCTGAACGAGGACACTTCACCCTAAATGCTGCAGGGCTTTGGGGGCTGCAGCCCAGGGACGCCGAGCAGCCAAGTATTAAAGAGAGATGGATTCTTATTTAAGTTCAAGGGTGGATTTATGGTGCTAAAGTTAAACTTCGTTTGTACAAGAAGATGAAATGCAGGGCTGAGGTGGGGCCTTCACGCCGCGTGCATCCATTCATACCTCTGGCTTTACACTTTGTACACTTTGTACATGCAACACATTTTTGGAAACTTGGTACTATAAAAATAAAGAGAGCAGGGATGCCCCATTCAGGTTTTTAGGTTAGTGGCACAGATTAGCAATCACCTCTTTAGGAGACTGGCTGATGCTGATCACCATTACAGATCTTAAAATGAGTTTTGCATCATTAAAATTTTCATATGTAAATTTTACCAAAGGATTTAAATTGCATCACCTCATAGTCTTTTTGTCAGAGGCTCTACGGGTAATTTTTGGCCCTATGAAAAGATATGAGATGGGCCCCATCCTGAACCAGTTCTGCACAGTTTCTCAAACCAAACATCTATTAAGCAAATAGATTAGATTAGATTAGATAGAACTTCATTAATCCTTTGGGAAGACTCCCTCGGAAAATTAGGATTCCAGCAGGAAGCACTCCAGGCAAAAAACAAAAGCACACGGGTGTCAGAATAGTAAAAAAGTAAAAAACAATTTGCCAGTATAAATAAATATTAAAATATATGTGTACAGGCTACTGCTCCTTCCTGTCCTCCATCTTCCTGTTACTCCTCCTCTCCCCGAGTGAGGAGTTGTACAGTCTGTTGGCCTGAGGGACTGAGAAACGCCCCTCAGTTGAAAGTCATACCATAAATGATGAATTGAACTAAGTAGGACAGGCAGCTTTCTGGCATTTGGACCATTTAAAGCGTTCAATATGTTTTTATTTATCATTTAATTTCAGATAAATTCTTTCTCAAGAATCCCTGATCTTTAAACTCTGTTAAAGATTTTAATCCTGTGAGGATTTTACGTTTGTCTTTCTCCATAACCTGTTATTTAAATAACCAAGAATTTCATCATGCAATGGAGGCATTCAGACAGTCAGATTAAAGAAAGTAGCATAATCTCGTAAGGTTTCTAAAAGGCTTTTTTTATGTAAAGCTATGCAACAAAAAGCCTGATTTAAAATTTTTTAATGAAAAACATAAAAAATCTGGTAGTTTTTGTTAGGTTTGCACAATATTATCAGACTTTATCAGAATAGGCAGATATTTTCCAAAAAATCTCATTATCAGTGTTGGCAGATATGAACATTTTGGCCGATATTTACTGCTGATATTTTGACCAAACAAATTGGCCAAGAAAGCCTCTTATATTTGCTTTAATATTGGCAAAATGTACAATATACCATGATTGTTTATCTCATCATCTTGCACTGTCCACTTTTATGATTCCAAAGTAATAATAATAATAATAAAATGTAATTGATTAAAGAATACAGTTCTTTGGCTTCACTTCTGCTTCAAACACGAATGGACTGTAATCATGAAAGAAACAGGTCAGTTTTAGTTAAGCAGAGACTTTGTGCCCTTGACACAAAATATCAGTATTGAAACTGGTTTGGCAATGATGAGTTTAGAAATATCAGCATATGGGATATTGGCAAATACATCTGATGTAGTGCATCCATAGATGTAGAAACGATTCTGTATTTAGGGCCCTGAAAATGACCTGTTGGTCAAACTGAGATCTTTTTTCATGCATACAGTGATCAGACAGCAGCATGAGGAGCATTGGAGCTTCAAAAGAAGGGTTATTGGATATTTAGATGTTTAAACCACTGAAAATTATATTAATCTCTTATCTCTTCCTCTCTCGTTCCCCCTGCCCCTCTCTCACCTGCAGTGTTTGTTTCACCTCCACCAGCAAACTTAAATTATTCATTTTTTTTACCTGCATGTTTTTGACAGGCACTCAACCTGGTGTGAGATTCTGAGAATTCCTGTCCATCAGTAAACTGGAGGTGTCAGAAATGAAGGTCCATGACAGAATCATGATTCTTACTCTCTGTTATTCTATTGCCTGTAAAAATGCTGTTTGTCTGCACAGAAATCTGTCATGCACAGCTGTAGCAGGGTGCATGTTGGTACTAGCAGTTAGCCTGTTAGCTCTCTGCGGCAGTGATGTTTCTGTTTGGAGCAGCAAAGAAAGGTCCAGCCCGTCCCTCCCTCGTTAAAGCAAGTGTGTGGGTGCATTTTGGATTCTTCAATGTCCCCGATGACTGCTGACAGTTTTTCTAAACTTCAGTTTTAATCCTGAACTAAATCCATTTTCTGTTTCATTTCGAAAGACTTGAGCCCCCACAGTGAAGGCTTTAGATTCAGGAAACATCTCATCAAACACGTTTTAAATATAAAAGCTTGATTACATCCAAACTATTATTTCACTCACTGATTATTTTACTTCTTTGACGTCTCAAAACCATTTATTCCTGAGCTGTCTGTTGCAGTGTTAATTTTGACAGCGCTTATTAATTTAGTTTTAGTTATAGTCTTTTGACTGAAATATCTTTTAGTTTCAGTCATAATTTAGTCATCTAAGTTGTTTTAATTTTAGAATAATTTTAGTAGATGAAATCTGCTGTAAATTTAGTCACTAAAATATGAAGTGTAAAGGGTAAGGCATTTTTTATGTTTCCTTGAATTTCTGAAGTCATGTTTCACACTTGGATAAAATCAAACATCTAATAACCCTTTATTGAATGCTAGTAAAGTCTGAATGTATAAATGAACAGAAACAAATTGAACTTTGTGTGAAATGCAGTCACCTTTATTTAGGCTACCTGGCAGAGCATCTCAGTTACAATACCAGAACTGACAACAAACAGTGAACCTGCTCTACATGAATATATCAATTCATAAAGAGAGGAGCTCTGATTGGATCGCTCCACAACTTATCCCACCACCACCAAGCTAAGGCAGCTGTGATTGGATATATTCCTAACTTGTCTCTACTTTCTACATGACCAAATTAGGTCTGATTGGATTAAGTCTCTGTCAAACATTTTAGTCTAGTTTTTATTTGTTGATGAAAATGTCAGTTAATTTAGTTTGAGTCTTTGTCCATGTGCACTTGTTTTTATGAGTTACTGTCTAGTTTTCGAATGGGGAACAAAGGTGTTGACGAAAACTATGACAATAATAACTAGTCAACAAAATGAACCCTGTTCTGTTGATGTCAAACACACCACAGAATAGAGTAAATCTTGAAATAAGCACCCTTTGGAACAAATAGAGCTTTGATTGAGAACCCTGTCTGAATCAAAAATCGATTTTGAATGGATTCATCATCTTCACTTTTGTTTACCTGTGGGACTTTGGGTAAAGACCTTTACTGGTTTTTCTGGTCTCTGGATTTTGCATGTTAAAGCGACTTTTACTTCACCCTCCTCCCTCTTAACCCCTAAAAGGAGACCATATCACCTTCTGTCCAGTCAAAGCTTCCTGACTCAGACAGCAGCGTAAAGATTATGTGAGTAAAAACACTTTTCTTATACTGACAGTCTGTCCAATGAAACGACTGACGGCCCGTGACAGCTCATCGTGCTCTCTAAATCTGCTTAACAGCTGTAAATCCTCTCCGTCTACATTGTCTGAATTTCCCCTCCGGACAGGAACATTTCTGCTGCATTAAATATCATCACTGCAGCTCCATTCAGAAGGCAGTTTACCCCTTCTACACTAAAATGGAGAGGAAGAAAAACAAATTTGGGGCTTTTAAGGTCACACAGAATATTGATTTTGAAGCTCCAGCCGTCACAAATTGGCTCCCCTCTGGCAGCGTTTTTGGACAAACTGAAATGATCCTGGCAAACAGCAGGAGCAGAGACCACTTTGAGGTTTGTCATATTTTTACAAATAATGAAAAACAGCTCCCTGTTGGAAAAATACTGGCACCATCAGATGGGTGGAAGTGCAGGGAAACTGTTGAAAAAAACATCTCCAAATTATTCAGTAAATAAATTCATGCAAATATTGTTGAACTGCAGATAAAAACCAGAAAGTTGGGTTTGCAGAATTTAAGGGTTTGCATACAAATTGAGTTATATAATGAGGACCACAACAAATAATGCAACACAAGTATATGCCACAAAGTAAAGTGGTCATAAATCAAAGGTAAAAAATAGTGATGCACTGATTGTGAAAATCAGGGCCGATTCTGATTTTGAAGATGATAACATTAGCCAATACCTTGGTTTTGTTTTGTTTTTAAATAATCTTTATTTAATAATTAAGGATGCACAGTATATTGGTACAATATACTTAAACTGATTTACAGCTGATATATTAGTTGTACATATCTGCTATATATCGGCTGTAATATCAGCAAAATCCTCAAATGTACCATACTGCTGCACCTTATCAATGCATTTATACATTTAAAAATCAAAGTTTCATTCTTTTAAAGTTAAATGTTGTTTTTCTAGTTTTACATCTGATCTTTACACTAATAGAGTGTCACATTGAAAGCAACAAGATAATTTTCTTAAATGACAGACTATGCTCGTGAAGGAAAATATTGGTATCAATGATAATGAGTTCAGAAATATCATCATATCAGATATCGGCAAAAATCCAATATCATGCTTCCCTATGAATAAGCAGTACATGTGCCAGATATCAGCATTAAATTGACATGGAAACAAATAAACATCTGAAATTGATGGCTGACATTTGTAAAAAAAAAAAAAAAAAAAGGCTAATATTGGCCGACAACGATGTTGAGCTGATGCTGATGCTGATTTACATCCCTCGTTGTTTTAAGATCAGGACGGTCTAAACTAAGCATTCAATGTTACTATTCGTCCGTAGGGCTTGGTTGTAGGTGGAGGTTTTTGAAGATAGAATACTTTTAAGAAAGATATGGATGATGGTATCTTTTATATTGTGGCATCGTTTCAACAAAGTTCACTTCTGATGCTCAGCAGGTCTTCTCGACCATGTCTGGATGCCTAAATACATTGAGTTGCTGCCATGTGATTAGCTGACTAGCTGTTTGCATTGATGAGCAGATGAACAAGTGTTACTAATAAAGCACTGATGAGTGTGCATCATGTACTTGGCTAAGAAATATTGACATGATAATAGTAATTTAGTTGTTTATCGTCTTATTTTATTGTTTTTCCCCAAATTCTCCTTCAGTCTTTTATTCCCGTTTGAACACGCTGTCATTAATTTTTAGTGTTTTCATTCTCATTACAGCACACTTTTATTATTTGTTTAGTTTTTACTTCATTTCAATTTATTTTCATTCTGTTGGTTGATATTTTTAATTTTATACTTTAACCTATCCTCCAGTGTTTACTCATGTTAAACCTTTAAGACCGTTTCCTCGGTGTGTACTGGGTACATCTTTTATTTTATTTTATTTTATTGTATTTATGAAGCATTTTGCTGATACGGTATATGGATCGTGGGGTGGGTTTGGGTCATACTTCCTGTTATCTTCTTTTAATTAATCTGTCTGTAAAGCACTTGGTGCTACACTTTCTTGTATGAAAAGCTCTATATAAATGAAATTTGATTGATTGATTGATTGGCTAAATCCATATGGCCCTTGTCCTTCCAAACACCTTGTCCTCAGTGTCCTTCATAAATCGCTGAGTTTTTGCGTCCTGACCTTTTCACACCTCTGCTGATGTCTTCACATATAAATGAAGAGTTAGCTTTAAACCACGATCAATCAATCAATCAATCAACTTTATTTCTATAGCACATTTAAAAGAACCACAGGGGTAGCCAAAGTGCTTTACATTCATAGATAAATGCAAATGATAAATGTTTATTAGCACAGGCACATAGGCTTCAGGGTCATCAATACACTTAAAAATACCTAAAGTTTTCATTTATACCTGTGGCTCACTGCCATGAACACTCAGGCTGACACAGCGCGTAAGCTGTGCAGGTTTGAGAGGCTGTTCCATTAAACTGCAGAGCCCCCCACCATTAGACTGCTGCTCCAACCGCCTCAGAAACAGGCACACATGACCCAGGGCCCTGCATCTCCAGTGCAGCTCTGACACATTTTCCAAAAGAGAGTGTAATGGGCTGCATTAGATTTGGGTGTAATGGTGTTAAATGGCTGCTCTGGCACAGAAAAAAACTATGATTGATCCCAGTGAGCAGGTTAATTTATTGCCTTTTGACAACATGAGGAAATAGCTTTTTTGTGAGTGCAATCGCTTCTCCAAAGTGACACATTTCCTTTAAGGTAAAACCAGCTATAGCTTCTGTTCTGCATACATAATAAAGAGGCCTCAGTGTCAGTAAATCTGCTCTTATTCAGACTAAAGCAGGGTACACACATAAAGATTATTGGGCTGTTTTTGTCCCGACTTTCCCCCTTCTCGACCAAGGATTGCAAACTATTTTTGTCGAAATATTCAACCCGTTCAATGTTTACGACCAAAAATCTTCATGTGTGTGGGGAAAGCCGACGACCCCCGAGTCATGACCCCGTGAATGTAGCCAATCAAGAAGCGAGCTGACTGATGAACAAGGAAGCAGGCGTAAACAAAAACAAGCATGGGCTGACCTGAAACAGAAAGTTCTGTGGACCTCAGAAATAGAGGACCAGCTCACGTGTTCACGCTGTCTCCAGGATTTTTCCACAGTCTTTTCTTTTTTCAGTTCAAAAATAGTCCCAAGACCACCATCACTCCCTCTTCTCGTATGTCCTCTTCCATGTTGTGTTTCCCGGTTGTTGCTGTTTCTTCTTCTTTGTTTTTGTTCGTTCAGGTTTGATCAGATTTCTGTCTCAGAGGACTAGATTCTAGATCAGTGGTGGGACAGAATGGTTATGTGTGTGGTGTTGAGATTATCAGAGATCAAAACTGTTCAATGCCTGATTTTTTATCTTCATGTGTGGGCTCTCTAACAGATAAAACATCTCTTCAGATTTAGAAAATCTTAACCCCCCAAAAACTCAGATCTTGGAAAGTGTGTTTGTCTAATTTCAGGTCAAAAATACAGTATCTCACAAAGGTGAGTACACCCCTCACATATCTGCAAATATTTTATTATATCTTTTCATGGGGACAACAGTGAGGAAATGACACTTTGATACAGTGTACAGTAGTGAGTGTGCAGCTTGTATAACAGTGTAAATTTACTGTCTCCTCAAAATAACTCGACACACAGCCATTAATGTCTAAACTGCTAAACTACAGAAGTGAGTACACCCCTTAGTGAAAGTGTCCAAATTGGGCCCAAAGTGTCAATATTTTGTGTGTCCTACCATTAACCCTCTTGGACATGGAGTTCACCAGAGCTTCACAGGTTACCAGTGAAATCCTTTTCCACCCCCCATGACCATTTGTGAGATACTGTATATAAAGCACTTATTTTAATAAATTTTCACTTGACAAGCCCAGATAAATATCTTACTACAAGGAATAAAAGACAAAAAAAGATATGGAATTGCTTGTAATGATAAGAAAATATCAAGCAGTGAAACAAGAAAAGTTTACTTAATGAGAGTCTTAAATTAATTTCATCTTAAGACGGTCTTTGAGGTTAATTTCTCTCATGACGTTTGCAGATAATTTTCTTATTTCAAGCAGCTCAGGCTTTAGGCTTTATTTTAAGTTCTATCTTCAACAAAGATGTTATTGCATACCTGTTAAAGAGTTGTGGCTTATAGTGAGATTTTTTTGACTTTTGTTTTAATCATGTTTTGTCTACACCACTTTAACAAGCTGACTGTTTGAGGGTTTAATTAGGTCAATACTGTCCATGTCTCA